>CAMRHE010000031.1:1660000-2260000 GCA_947044405.1 Leptodactylus fallax | reverse complement strand
CGGCAGATAGTAAGGCCCATTGATGGAAAGGAATGCCCCTAAAGCCCTTTTCTGCTGATTTACATAGGAATAAAAGTATGATTTTTACAAGAATGGAGCAGTGGTCCTGAATAAGAAATACATCATTGTAAACTGTGCTGTCAGCCCTACAAGGTACTGTGATTAGTTTATATCTCACTTTTGAACTGACAGAAGCCCTTTAAGAACTTTTCACAGTTAAATGGAAATTCACAGTTTAGCTATTCAGTAGAACTTTTTACTTTAACAGGAGGAGAGTTACTACTTCATTTGGCCCTATTCCTGAGAGCCCTTCCTCAATGACCTACTTCCCCATTTTAGTCCACTGCACCATGAAAACACACTACAGTATCATTACAGGACATTGGGCAGCCAACCTTCTGCTACACATTGGTCACCTAACCCTTACAGATTGACCTCCCACACAACTCTGTCTACACCCAGTAGTCTGAGGAGAGCCAAGGTGGGATTAGTTATGATAGAATAATCCCCAAGCAAAGTTGACATCTCACACAGCCCAAGCAGACCTGTGCATTGTCCCTGGTAGTCTATTCCAGCCCATCACTATTTTTTCAATTAGTAAAAAATCTGCTTCCCTGTTCTCCAGGGTATAAGAGGTTTGAAAAATGAAACCACTACCCTTTTACTAGAATATACTACCTTTACATGGGACCCATAGGAAGCTGTTGTATCTTTTACTATTGCTGTAAGTTACTGTGGACCCTGTTTAAGTGGAAATACCACCTGGTTACCATTATTTTGTTATTTGTATGTACATGCCATATGTTGTATGTCATGCTAATTTGTGTTGCCTGAAGACAGAGTCGGGGACTTCTTTAGTCTCCAGCTACTATGTAAAGACATCAGCACCCTGTGATCCCATTTGTATTGGTGCTGATGCTTAGTTGAGGGAAGCCCCTCCCTCCAAAAGCATTTAAATGCCAAGGTTGCAGACATTATAACTACACAGCCGGGTACCTGCTTCACACACTGGAGGAGACTCACCATGTGTGTTCCTCCCCCTTTTAATGTTGCAACACATAATTTACCGCAAGACCTATCTGTACTGTCAGACTGTCTCTTTCATCTTCTTCACTCACACAGACCCCTTGTTGCGATGTGGCACCTGCTTAGAAAGTTATTTCTACTAGTCAGAGCAGTCTTGCTCCTATTTTTGATGAGCTAAATGAGAACAGTGTTACCAACAACAATTGCACCAATATTGTTTCTGCGCTGCAGTTGGGTTGGAAAACACATTGTACCTGTATGGCGCAGGTGCTGAATCTGGTGGTACGCCACTTTATTAACATCTGCAGTGGCTTAAAAGAAGTGCTGCTCATGGCCAGGAAAGTGCCTATGCTTTTCAGTTGTTCTTATTTTAGCTGTTAAAAACACCCTGCTGAACTTGCAGCAACAAAGAGATCTGCCTTTGTACCGCCTTATCAGTGGAACTCCACCTTAAACATGCTGGAGCATCTGTGTGATCAGCAAAAGGTGGTGAACTATTAATTCATTCAGCAGACCACAGACGCAATGTGTTATTTCGAGATCTGCCATTGGAGGCTCATGAGGGAAGTGTGTCAGGTTCTCAGGCCCTTTGTAGAGGCCACCAAATTTTTCAGAAAGGACAACTGCAGCATCAGCCATGTCCTCCCTTTATTATATATGTTACTAGAAACACTTACACTCATGCAATGAGAAACAGAAGAGGAATAACAGCTTTCAATTCCACTTGTTGGTCGTCACTGCCCTGGGTTGATACAAGGATAAATGGAGGAAGATGAAGATCTGGGTCAGGGTCATTATGGTGGAGGAACTGGCACTCCCAGACTGGAAGAGGCCCTTGATATTTCACACACACAGCCAGGGGAGTAGGCTGACTCTTATTTCCGATGAAGATGATGATGACTAAGACCACCCTGGCCAAGAAGTCCAACTATGACTGGCTCCTGGGTCTGTGCACACACTTGCAAGCATGGCTGGCTATATGCTCTGCTGCTTACACAGTAACAAGCATGTTATTAGCATCAAGCAGAGGGATGAGTACTGGATAGCAGTGCTCTTAGATCCTCGTTATAAAGTAAAAACGAGGGAATTGTTCCCTGCCTCCCAAAGGGAGGCAAAATTGGAATATGTTTAATCAATGTTAGTTAGTGGATTTTTCAAATATAACAAAAAACAATACAAGAATTATAGGCCAATGGACCCAAAGAAACATGTAAGGAACATCAATGACAAGTGACATGAGTAAACAGGCACCAGGGTGTAGTTATAGAGAAAAAACAACCCCCAGTGTAGCAGCATATTATAAAACAACACTAGTGTTACCACTAGACAGTATGCAGTGAAGCCATGACGGGGAGCATCCACAAAAACATAAATAGGGGAGTGACCGTCAATAACAGCTTCACCGGGTGAACCAGGGGAAGTTGAAACCACAAACCCAGGAAGACAGATACATAGACAACACAGAAGGAGGGGAAAGGGGGATAGAAGGAGGAGGCAATGACAAGGCAACAGTAAGGGACACAGATTGCAAAAGGAACATGGACAGGGCACTAGAGCTCAAGAGAAGAGATTAGAAAACTCAGCAGATTCCTGGAACAACACCCACGGCTGCTAAAGAGCGTCAAACTTTCAGAAATCAGCAATCAGGGTCTCCATTCTCCGTATGCGGAGAAACTCCTGAACTCCTTTAGTGAAGGAGCAACCACACTACGTCATGCCTGGGGATAACCGCTCTGGCTGCCGTAAGGAAGTGACGCAGGAGGTTGCCTTTCACTTCAGAGATTTTTCCAGGGACGACTGAGAGGAGAGCAAGTTGAGGAGAAGACACAAGCAAGCAACCACTAACCTTGGCATCAAATCAAAACCTGAGACCCAGAAGGGTTGTATCTCCCTGTAGTCCCGCCATATATGGAAAAGGGACCACAGTGCCAACAGCAATCAGAAATACCAGGGTAAAACCTGTAGATTTTCAAAGGAAGCCGAGGAGTTTTGTTATATTCCAGCCAGGATAAAGGAAGGCCTGGGTTAAAAGCACGCATCTGATCAATGCAGGGAAAGGGCAATGTCCCAGCAACTCGACCCAATCTCACATCATCGTGGTCGACTCAAGACAGAAACCTATGGACTGAGCATCCCAGCAGAAACATGGGGTCCCAGAACCCTGGCAACTGAACTGCCATGGCACACAGAGTCCCAGACAGTCTGAAAGTGCACGGATTGGAATGTGTATTGAATGTGTTCCAGGCGAAAGTGGGTCAGGATCCATGGCAGAGAGGGGAGGTGGACAGAAAGTAAGCCTCTAAAGTGCCAATGAAATAGACGCAATAAAACTGCGGATTTATAATACAGTTGAGGGTCCTGCAGCCCTGCCCCCCCCCCCCTTCATCACAATTACGATGCATAAGCATTCAGAACTTGAGTTTGCTACGGGCCAAGCCCCAGACAAACTGGCCTAAAGCCGACCGTAAACGGAAGAAAAAATAGCACGTAATGCAAATGGAAAGTGCCTGAAACATATAGAGAAGGAGGGAAACAACGTCCATTTTCAAACCGTTGATATGGCCAAACCAGGACAAACCTAAAGCGCCGTATTTCCTCAGGTCCACCATGGTCTTCTCCAATAAGGGGAGATAATCATGATGAAAGAGGCTAGGCGGGTATCTGTATCCCTAAGTACTTAATTGCGTGGGGTTGTCATTTAAAGGGAAATTGGGCAGCCAGGTGAGCACCTTCCACCTGGGCAGGGTAATGTTAAGAGCCTCGCTTTTAGAGAGGTTGACCTTAAAAATTTCTTATGTAACCTAAACGTCAACACTCATTCAAGATCAACAGAAATTAAATGCCAGGTTGGGTAGCATAGAGGAGCAGGTCATCAGTGTACAATGCCATCTTGACCTGTCTGCTTCCCATCTGAAGACCATGTACACTAGAGCACGCCCGCAGGGCCACTGCCAGATGTTCCATCACTAAAGCATACAGAATAGGGGACAGGAGGCACCCCTGCCTGGTCCCATTCCGCACCGGGAATAATTCCGAGAGGATGCCATTTTTGTGCACCCTAGCGGAGGTGTCACCATACAGGGACAGGATTTTCCCTAGAAATCTGAGGCCTATGCTCACTTGTTCAACCGTAGCCCACAGGAAGCCCCAGTGCACGTGGTCGAAGGCTTTTTCAGCATCGACAAAGAGGAGAACCGTCGTCTTTTGCCACCGCGGTGCCAGGAGAGTTTTACAAATATTGTACTGTGCCTCGTTGCCCTTAATGAAGCAAACCTGATCAGCTCAGCTAGCAAGCAATTTAGAGTAAAGTAAACCGTCGACATTCATAAAGAATATTGGAATTGGAATATTATCACAATAGGCTGTATACAGTGCCTTGCAAAAGTATTCATACCCCTTGAACTTTTTCACATTTTATCACCTTACAACCACAAACTTAAATGTATTTTCTTGAGATTTTAAGTGATAGACCAACACAAAGTAGCAGATAATTGTGAAGTGGAAGGAAAATGATACATGGTTTTCAAAATTTTAATCAAATACAGTAAAAACCTGAAAAGTGTAACGTGTAAAAGTATTCAGCCCCCCTTTATTAATACTTTGTAGATCCACATTTTGCTGCAATTACAGCTGCAAGTCTTTTGAGGTATGTCTCTACCAGATTTGCACATCTAGAGACTGAGATTTTTGCCCATTCTTCATTGCAAAATAGCTCAAGCTCAGCCAGATTGGATGGAGAGCATCTGTGAACAGCGATTTTCATGTCTTGCCACAGATGCACAATGGGATTTAGGTCTGGATTTTGACTGGGCCATTCTAACACATGAATATTCTTTGATCTAAACCATTCCACTGTAGCTCTGGCTGTATGTTTAGGATTATTGTCTTGCTGGAAGGTGAATCTCCTTCCCAGTCTTAAGTCTTTTGCAGCCTCCAACAGGTTTTCTTCCAGGATTGCCCTGTATTTAGCTACATTCATCTTCCCATCAACTCTGAGCAGCTTCCCTGTCCCTACTGAAGAAAAGCCTCCCCATAGCATGATGCTGCCACCACCATGTTTCACAGTGGGGATGGTGTTTTCAGAGTGATGAGCAGTGTTACTTTTCCGCCACACATAGCCCTTTGCATTTAGGCCAAAAAGTTCAACTTTGGTCTCATATGACCAGAGCACTTTCTTCCACATGTTTGCTGCGACCCCTATATGGCTTGTGGCAAACTGCAAACGGCACTTCTTATGTCTTTCTTTCAACAATGGTTTTCTTCTTACCGCTCTTCCATAAAGGCCAGATTTGTAGAGTGCATGACTTATAGTTGTCCTGTGGACAGATTCTCCCACCTGAGCTGTATATTTCTGTAGCTCCTCCAGAGTGACCATGGGCCTCTTGGCTGCCAGTGTTCTCCTTGCTTGATCTGTCAGTTTAGGTGGACGGTCATGTCTTGGTAGGTTTGCAGTTGTATAATACTTTTTCCATTTTTGATTGATGGATTGAACAGTACTTCTTGGGATGCTCAAAGCTTGGGATATGTTTTTATAATCTAACCCTGCTTTAAACTTTTCCACAACTTTATCTCTGACCTGTCTGGTGAGTTCCTTGGTCTTCATGATGCTGTTTGTTCACTAGTGTTCTCTAACAAACCACTGAGGCCTTCACAGAACAGGTGTATTTATACTGGGGCTAAATTACACACAGCTGGACTCTGTTGACTAATTAAGTGACTTCTGAAGGCAATTGATTGCACTAGATTTTATTTAGGGGTATCAGAGTACAGGGGGCTGAATACTTTTGCACGTTACACTTTTCAGATTTTTGTTTGATTAAAATTTTGAAAATCATGTAGCATTTTTGTTCCACTTCACAATTATATGCTACTTTGTGTTGGTCTAGCACTTAAAATCTCAATAAAATACATTTAAAGTTTGTGGTTGTAAGGTGACAAAATATGAAAAAGTTCATGGGGTATGAATACTTTTACAAGGCACTGTACCCATCTTGCAGCAGCTTTTAGGGAGATCACTGCAAGTGCCAGTTACACTTGTGCCCAGGTGGCCTCTGCACACTCCCAGTCCACCTCACTCTGCCAGCACTCCACCTCCTCTGCCAGTGCCATAGCTATAAGTAGCATGAGTAAAAGTAGCAGAAGCCAGTACAATATCTGGAACGTGATGAACCCAAAATTTTTCACCTTGCAGCGCCAATCACAAACAGGCAACTGACACCTACCATTTGCACCATCAGGTACAGATGTACCTAGAATGCACCTTTATGCCAGCAGATAACTGTGACCCCATAGAATTCTGAGCCACCTGGTTAGAGCAATGGAAGGAGCCGGCCCAGTTTGGCATGGGAGTGTTCAATGTTGCCGGTGGTGTTGTAACACCTAAAAGGACAAAACTGTACACTGCTAGATTAAAAAAAACACTTTCGTCAAAATGGATTGATTTTCGTTTTTGACTCCTTGCCTTTCAAACCCCATAACTTTGTTATTTTTCCATTCACGGAGCCATATGATTGCTTAATGTTTGTGAGACAAATTGTTCTTTCTAATTGTGCCGTTTAATATTCCGTATGATGTGCTGGGAAGCTGTAAAAAAATTCAGAATGGGATGGAACTGGAGAAAAACTTACGAGCTTTGTTTTTATGGCGTTCACTGTGCAGCCAAAGTGACATGTTACCTGAATTGAATGGGTTAGTATGATTCTGGGGATACCAAATTTCTATAGTTTTTTTTTACATTTTAGTTTCAATAATTTTTATTCAAGTTTTTAGAATATAAAAATAAAGAACAGTCTCGATATACAATGTGATATACATTGACATGCACTGTGGTACACTTTTCTAGATACAATCTTTGAATTGCATATCTCCAAAAACAAATGAGAAATATTACTTATACAGTAAACATTAACGATAACATATAACTGTTAGGCACACGTCATAGGGCTGTCGTGATCTATACCCAGGGTAGATGCTCCATAAACAATTTTCCCTTCTCCCCTGGGTTTGCGTTCATGCAAATGACATTTGACACATAACTGCGGCGCTAGCTGTTTCCTCCCGACTCCTCTGTCAATTGGTTTGGCGAATCTGACACCCATCCCCATATCCATTACAACCACCTCAAGTGAATTCTTGTAGCACTTTGATGTTTTCTACATAAGGAATCTAGAGTAAATCCACGCATCCCAGACTTTCTCATAATCTAGAAAAAGAATTGTTTCCCATTGCGATTATCCTGTCATAGGAATATGTATTATTAATGGCTAGTACCAGAGAATGAGTTGCTTATATTTATTCCACTCTTCAGGGATTCCAATTAGCAGAATAGCCATATGTACCGTATGGGGGAGTTGGAGGCCAAACAGCTCTGAAAGCATGTCAAAGACACTATCCCAGTACCCACGAATTACAGAGCAAGTCCCCAGAATATGAAGAAGGGTTCCTCTGCCTCCACAACCCCTCCAACAATTCCCAGACACCGAGGGATACGCTAACTGTAGAGTGGACGGAGTCCTGTACCACCGTAAAATGATTTTTGTGGCCATCTCCACGTGAGTGCTACATTTTAAAGACAAATGGATCAATCTAATTGCTTGCTGCCATTCCTCTGGAGTAATAACCATCCCCAGGTCCCTCTCCCAGCAGCGGAACGGGGTAGACTTAGTAAAAGTCGACACTCCATCCATTTTGTCATATAGAAAGCGCAGTCCTTTCATATTAGTCAATAGCCAGGTGAAGAGTGAGCTACTATGTGGTAGGGTCGTCACAGGATTTTTAGATATGAAGTGCCATATTTGAAAGTATTTAAGGAAATCGCCTATAGGAATTCCGTATTGTTGTCTTAGATCTACAAACGATATAGGTTTTTTAGCATCAGAGTATAGTTGAGAAATCTGCGTGATCCCCCTCGATTCCCAGCCCGAGACCCCCATGTCATCAACCACCCAGGCCATCAATGACAAAGGCATCTCTTCAATATAAAAATGCTTCATTGAATTTGCTTTCCCATGAAGTAGCTTCCATGCCGTTATCGAGGCACACATAATCGGGGAGAAGGACCTCGGAGCAGGGACACCCCAAAAGGGCAACCATAGCGCATCCTCCAGTTTTAAGGGAGATATAAACGCTTGCTCTATGTGCAACCATGGGACCGAGGCATCCGTTGACTTCCACCTCGCGCACTGAGTGACCAATGAAGCTATATAATAGTTCCTCACTATTGGTACCCCCAGCCCCCCTACCTCCTGTTGCTTAAATAGAAAGCTTTTATTGATTCTAGGTCTCCTTCCATTCCATACGTACTTTGAAATCACCCTTTGTGCTGTTTCAAAAAAGGAATTAGGGATGGGTATCGGGAGTGTGCGAAACAGGTATAAGAGTCTCGGCAATAGCAACATCTTAAAAGCCGCTACCCGTCCTATCCAGGAAACATCTGTTTTGGATAGTCGCTCAGTCTCCTCCTGTAGTGTCTTTAACATTGGTGTATAGTTACTTTTGTAAAGAGTCCCCAAGGATGCCATCACCTGCACTCCCAAATACTGGACGCTGTCCTCCTTCCAATCAAAATCATAAGTCGATTTTAGATGCTGAAGTAAGGGTGGGGGAACATTTAAAGGCAATGCCTGCGATTTAGCCATGTTTAATTTGTAATATGATAATTGCCCAAATTTATTAATAATTCCCATAAGGCGAGAAATAGATGTGTGCGGTTTGGACAAAGTGAGAATAATATCATCTGCATATAGCGAGATAACATGAGATTTATCTCCTATGTCAATGCCTCTTACTCCCGGATCTAGTCTAAGTACCTGGGCTAAGGGTTCTATAGAAAGAACAAATATTAGGGGTGACAGGGGGCACTCCTGTCTGGTCCCATTTGTTATTAGGAAAGGATCTGATATTACTCCATTAGTGAACACCCTTGCAGAAGGTGCCGAATACAACGCCTCAATTGCTCTTAAAATGGCTCCAGAAAACCCCATGTGTCTGAGTACCAGGAAGACATACGACCAGCAAATGCGATCAAACGCCTTTTCTGCGTCTAATGCAAGGACCACTGCCTCAACCCTCCTAGATTCAACATGATGTATTATGTTCAAAATACGTCTAGTGTTATCGTATGATTGTCTTCCCTTAACAAACCCCACCTGGTCATGTCTTATCAAGCTTGGAAGGCAAACTGCCAATCTGCTTGCAATTAGTTTAGCATAAATTTTTAAATCTGTGTTCAATAGCGATATAGGTCTAAAGTTTTGGGGATTGTCGGCGGGTTTGCCAGGCTTAGGCAGTGTAACTACCAAGGCTTCTTGGTTTTCTTTGGGGATGTTACCAGAATCCACCACCGCTGTCAAAAACGACATTAGTGGGCTCATCAGGACTGAAGTGAAATATTTGTAGTATTCATTAGTAAGGCCGTCAGGGCCCGGAGACTTGTGGGACGGCAATGATTTAATTATGGTTAACAGCTCTGCGGAGGTAATAGGTGCATTTAGGGAGTCCAGCTGTGACTCAGTGAGTGCAGGCAGCTGAGCATCCCTAAGGAATTGCTCAATATCGTAATTGGTTGGGAGGACCGTTGAAGAGTCCCCTGCTAGATTATAGAGTCCTTCATAAAAAACCTTAAAGGCGTTGGCGATACCGTTTGGGTCGTAAATTTTATGAGTACCATCTTTACTATGCATAAATGGGATCCTCGATTTTGCATGCTTTTGTTTAAGTCTAGATGCTAAGAGTTTGCCCGCTTTATTAGATTGAGAGTAATACGTAGCTCTAACCCTTTTTAGGTTCTTCTCATATTTGTGCAACAGACAAGCGGTCAGCTGCTGTCGCAATGCCATCAATTTCGTTGCATTTAAAGGAGAAGGAGACTGTTTGTTGCTAGTATCGATAGTTCTAATTTGACGGAGCAGTCGATCCATTTCTGCCATTCTATTTTTCTTTTCGATATGCCCAAGGCGAATAAACGTACCTCTAATAAAGGCCTTGTGAGAGTTCCATAATATTTCAGGGCTAGGAGCAGAGGGGGCATTAATCTGAAAGAATTCCCTCAGATCATTCTCTAATGTCGCTTTTAGCTTTGGCTGTGACGTTACAAATTCATTACACCTCCATACATATGCTCTAGTGGATTCATATTTTTCCGCTATAGACATGGTTATCGCTGCATGGTCTGACCAGGTTATTTGAGATATCTCAGACTGCTTAACAAGGGGAATGCTAGATTGCTCGATTAGGAACAAATCTATTCGTGAGTAGCTATTATGGACGATAGAATGATACGTATAGTCTTTTTCGGTGTTATGTAAGATACGCCAGACGTCAAATAGTTCATGGCGCCATAAAGCCTGCGAGAAAGAGGGGTGACGCGTCAATATGCCAGAAGTAGTATCTACTAACGGGTCCGGAGCCATATTAAAGTCACCCATTAATATTAGACACCCTTGCTTCTTTTTTTCTACCGCTCTCACAAGTCTCCCTAGAAATGCTACCTGCTTCTTATTTGGAGCATAGGCTGATACCAGCGTATAAGTGACGTTATTAATAACACAGACCAATATTACAAATCGCCCTCCCGGGTCAGCGTAGTGAGACAACAATTGAAACGCTTCTGAATCTCTCATCCCAATTAGAGTCCCTCTGCGCTTTGAGGAGTAGTGAGCGTGAAACACATGTGGATAGACAGGGTTATGAATGCGAAAGGCATCCGCCTCCAAAAGGTGCGTCTCTTGTAGAGCAAAAATGTCACAGTTATGAGCTCGGACCTCACGCCATAAATTGGCTCGTTTTTGAGGGGAGTTCAAACCCCTGACATTCATGGACACAATTTTAAGCACCATGATATATAGTTAGAAATGCTTTAAGAATCTTACCGCAACTACTTATACCAGCAGGTGTCACTGTCATTGCGAGGAGAGGCCATCTCCACCTTCTGTATTCACTTCGCCCAATGTGCCAAAACCAAAAATGAAACAAACCATGCAAATTACATAACCAATGAGTAAACCCTTGTAGCAGAGTCAAATAACAGAAAAAAAAAGAATGTGGTACAGCGGACCAGCAGCTGTCTTAATCTTGGGGGGATAAGTTCAACAACAGTGGACATGCGAAATCCCACAGAAAGTGAGTCTTTAGCTTTGTAGCCCTTTGCGTGGATGTCCTCGGGCCTTCACTTGATGCCAACCTTCCGACACGGGACCAGGTAATTGTTTGGGTGGTATCTCGGCAATCGGAATGTTCCATCTTTTGAGCAGGCTTCTTCCTTCCTCCAGACTTTTGATAACATGCACCAAATTATCTCGGGAAACGATCACACGGACCGGAAATCCCCATTTGTATAAGATGTGATGCTGGCGTAAGGCCGTGGTAATAGGGAGGAATTGTCGCCTTTTTTGTAAGGTTATGGCCGATAAATCCGAATAAATGGATATTTTGTGATATGGTTCAGGTAGGCGGTCTACCTTTCGGGATGTCATCAAAACCAGTTCCTTAGTGTGATAGAAATGAATTTTAGCTAAAACATCTCTAGGTATAGCTTCATCCAAATGGGATGGTCTGGGAACCCTGTGAGCTCTATCAATGGTTAGATCTATCGCCGTGAGGTTCGGTATCAGCGATCGGATCAGATCCTGGAGGAATGTTGTTAAATTATTCGTAGATACGGACTCCGGAATCCCTCTAAATTTTAGATTGTTTCGTCGTGAACGATCTTCTAAGTCAGCTATTTTAGCTTTTAAAAACGACACATCTGTCTCCACCTCCTGGTGAGCATCTATAAGCGCATTATGTGAAGTCGCAATTTCCGCCATTTTAGATTCGACATGGACAGTACGGCTTTTTAATTCCTGAAGATCTTTTTCTAGCGGTTTTACCATGAGAGACATGTCCGTCTTTAATGATTTACAGAAGGCCATAATCATATTTTTCATGGAGGCCTCAGTTAATGGATTCTCCGTCTCTGGTATATCTGCAAAAAAATCGATGGGTGGAGGAGTAGGCTGTGCACTGACACTCACCTCTTCATCCTGGGAGTCGCTATTCTGGAGCCTGGGTCTTTGCTTAACCGGGCTAGCGGTAGGTGACTGAGTCCTCTCCAGGTCAGCGGTGCGCGTGAGTGTGGAGGCGCCATGTTGCAGAGGCCCGTTATTAGTATAGGCCCCGACCTGCCGGGGAAAAGGCCCAGGTGACTCCGCGCCCGCACCGTCCAGCAGTTGCGGCAAGGAGGGGGGCCGAGAGCGCTCTCCTGTGTGCGGAGAGCGTGACGATCTCCTCCGGAGGGTCGCGAGAGGGAGTTGAGGCTCTGGATTCCGCACTTGAGCGCAGGCCGACTCCATTTTGGCTTTCCCCTCCCCCGTGCGGGAGGTAAAAGTCGGGTATCTTTTGCGGATTCACCGCCGACTTCCTTTTTCTGGGCATCTCCGTAGGTAAGATACCTTTACTGTTAAAAGCTATGCCCGAAGGCCACGGGCTTGTCGCTGGGAAGGTCGCTAACTAGGACTCAGGCCGGGAGCTCTCAGACTAAGCGGCCATCGCTATCCACGGCTAGGCTCCGCCCCCTTTTTTTTGCATTTTAACCCCTTTAAAAAATCCAAAACTTTGAAAAAATAAATTATTGGAATCGCCATATTCTGACACCTGTTACCTTTTTTAGATTTCCATGTACAGGGATGCATAAGGCGCCTTTTTTTGTCGGGTCAGATGTACTTTTTAATTATACCATTTTGGGGAATGTCTGATGTTTTGATTAAAATTTTGATGGGAAGTGAAACTGCAAAAAAACGGTGGTTTGGCACTTTTGATTTTTTTTCCCACTAGACAGAGCGTTTTTGGATGCGAGGATGCATAACTTGTTTGGTTTTATTTATTTTATTTCAAATCTAGGGAAAGGAGGGTGTCTAAAGTTTTTATTTGTAAAAACATTTTTTTTAACTATTTTATTATTTTAATTGTCTTTTGATTATATGTCCCATAGACCGCAATACAACTCTATTACAGTTTATGGGATTTTCACTACTCAGCTATTAAGGCTGATCATAGACTATAAAAGCTATAATACAATGACAAGCATGGGAGCCTTCATTAGGCTGTCAAGAAAACAGCCGTCTTGGACCGAAGAAGGTCCCCCACTGGCCCCAGGGGTCTTTTTTTTTTTACTTTGGGGGGCCACAGTGAACTCTGATCGGGCATTAGCTCTTAGTCTCCGCTGTAAAATACAGTGGAGATCTGGTATAGCTATGGTAGCTGCTCTGCAGAAGAGTGGCCACCATATTTAAAGATCCAGCATCCGCCATAATAGTACGGTGGATGTCTGGAAAGGGGTTAAAGTAAGAGTTTGTATCCACTACTTACCATCCATTTTTCCATAGACATACATGGCATGTTCCCTGCACAACAACCCCCCCCCCCCCCCCCAGCTACGCCCCTGCTAAAACATGTCAGAAATGGTGACAGGTCCTCCTTAAGATTATATTTTCATGGAAGAAATATGTACATATATAAAGTATACACTTCATTTTCTGGCCCTTTTCCAAATGAATTGAAATGGAGCTTATGTATATACTGTACATTTCTGGCTACTGTATATGCTATATAAGTATGGTACGCAGCAGGTAAGTAATAAATTACTGCTGGCTAAACTTTGCTTTGGCCCAGAACAGCATGACCCATTAATATTGCTCTAAACTCAATGAAAGGTCATGGCATGCATTAACATATAAATACTTCAAATGCTGACAGCCCAAGAACATACTGTGTGTAGAATTGTATAGAAGTCTATTTCCCAGTTGTAACAGATTCTTATAGCACATTTTGTTCTTAATTTTAACAATTGAGTTCTGAACAAATTATTCTCTAATATTTATAGCTTTACTATCTATTGCATGGAGGCTTATAAGGTCTTTTAGGCAGGGGCGCACCGCTAATGAGGCGAGGTGAGGCGGCCGCCTCGGGCGGCACTGTCCGGGGGGCGGCATTTTACTATTTAATGTAAACCAGCCCAGGACAGGCCGCTTTAAAAAAAAAAAAAAAAAAAACAGAGCTGAGCGCGGCCTGTCCTGAGCTGGTTTACAAGACGTCGCATCTCAGCGCAGGCGGCGATACAATGACGTCATCACGCCGCCTACGCTGAGACACAGACGTCGCGGACAAGAGGAGGAGGCGGCGGCTGCATCAAGGCATCGCAGGTGAGTATAGCTTTTTTTTTATCTATATAAATAGGCCGTAACCTGTTGGAGTATCCCCGGCAGGTCAGGGCCTATTTATTTACCTACCCGCGTCTGCTCGTGGCCGCCCCCCGCTTCCCCCTTCTGCTATGGGCCGCAGAAAGGGAAGCGGATGCCGCTGTGAGCGGCCGCGGGCATCGGTAAGTTAGGCCGCGGGCCGCAAATACTACTATTATTATACTCCGGGGTCTATTCAGACCCCGGAGTATAATAATCGGAGGCCTAGGGTTGGTGAGGGAACATAAAAAACAGTGTTACTCACCTCCTGCGATCCGATGTAACTCCGAGCAGGCTTGAGGCCTGTGGTGACGTCATCAGGTCGCGTCGCCGGCCTGATCACGTGACGTGTGTGCGCAATTAAACAGGGCCGAAAGCTGCAAGGAGTGCACCGGTGTCCAGGATAGGTAAGTAACTCTGATTTTTATGTTTGTATTCTCCCCTGGGTCTCCAATCAAACTATAATAATAGTTCATGGGTGGTCCACTATGGGGCATAATACAAGTGCAGGGGCCACTATAGAGCATAATACCGAGTGCAGGGGCCACTATGGAGCATAATACCAGTGCAAGGGCCACTATGGAGGATAATACCAGTGCAGGGGCCACTATGGAGCATAATACCCTGTGCAGGGGCCACTCTGGAGCATAATACCAGTGCAGGGGCCACTATGGAGCATAATACCGTGTGCTGGGGCCACTATAGAGCATAATACAAGTGCAGGGGCCACTATGGAGCATAATACCAGTGCAGGGGCCAATATGGGGCATAAAACTGTGTGCAGGAGTTGCTGCGGAACATAATACCGTGTGCAGTGACCAATGCGGGGCATAATACCGTGAGCAGGGGCCACTATGGAGCATAATACCGTGTGCAGGGGCCACTGAGAGGCATAATACAGTGTGCAGGGGCCGCTGCGGGCCATAACACTGTGTAATACTGTGTGCAGGGGCTGCTGTGGAACTTTATAGTGTGTGTAAATGGGGCGCTATAAACATGGGCTATGGCACCTGTTTATATTATACGCTGTCTGTTTATAGTGACCGTGTGATGTAATTGTAGCCTTGTCACATACTGTAGACATGTACAGGACGAGGCTGTAGTTACATGACATGGCCGCTATGAGATGAAATACACTATGTAAACAGAGAAGCGGTCACGGCGCTTACACAGGTACCATTCAAACAGCTGATCAGTGGGGGTCCTGGGTTTTTGAACCCCACTGATTAGTTTATTAATGACCTGGAAAACCTTTTAATTAGTTAACACCTGGGGTATTATTAATAAGGGGCACTATTTATACAGGTTACACACGGACATTATTAATATAAAGATGCACTTGGGGGTATTATTCATTATGGGGGGTTATATCATATATTTTATAATTGGGGGTAGCAGCAGGATGGGGGCTTTGTGTAGGTGAGGACAATGTGGGTTGGATGCCTGGAAAAGTGAGGAGCCAGAGATGTCTGTGTTGCAACCTTTACAGAGACAAGTCACAGCTGGAAGAAGTGGTCATGGCGGTCCAGAGGGAAGAGAAGGGAAATGTGAAGGATTAGTAAGAGACGTCACCTGTAAGTCACAGAATGTTACTGCACTGTATTCACCTAAATGATAGAGGATAAATACCTGAGTGATGGGGGTCTGTCTGCTGAGACCCCCACTGAGCCTGAGAATTGGGTTTTTCCCCCCCACTAGGTGGGAATTCAGCCTGACCGCAGCCATATATATAGGTGTGTCACTTGGTGGATGGACGAACCCACGTGGCTCTCATTCACTTCAATGGGAGTGCCAAAGATACCCGAAGTCCAGTACTCAGCTATCTGCGACGCTCCTATTATAGAGAATGGGGGCCACGTGGGCTCGTCCATCCACCAAGCAGAAGATGTGTGACGTTACTTTCATTGTTAATGCCGTGTTGTTGATCTGATACTGAAGTAATACAGGAAGAAGAATTCTTAAAAACTGTTTTATAACTTTGTGTATTGTGTATATTGTGCGACGATAACAGTGTGTTAAACTAATAGCATGGAAACTCAGTTTTTTGGTTTTTTTTTTTTGGGGGGGGGGGGGGGCATCTTTCTATAGTCCGCCTCAGGCAGCAAAGAGGCTAGGTTCACGACTGCTTTTAGGTACATAACTTTTGCATATCCACACTTGTCTTTTAAAGTGATTGGCCAAGATACTGAATCAGTTAAACTGTAGGGCAGAGGAATATGACAGTAGTACTGAAACATCAAAGCACCCTTACATTAGTATGTCAAAGTAAGACATAATTTGGGCAGTCCACAAATGTCAGCAAGCCACATTTTCTTATCCTGCACATCAGGGGAGACATAATAAAGTACCCTAATAAGCAAGGGCTCCCTACAGAGAGGGGAGTGTGACACACATTGAGTGCTGGTTCCGATAATCTGTTCCTTTTTTGGCTATTACAAAGTTAGCTGTACACAAGGCAACATTCAGTCAGCAATTATAACAGCATATGGAAATTTCAAGCCAGCTGCGCTCTCAAATACTTTAGTGCATTCTCTTTATCTTCATTTGCCTAGTATGTTGTTCCAAATGTAGATGTACTACATGCCAGGTTATGTATTGGAAATCTGTCACCTCTATTAGAAACAGTGAGCAGGATTTTTATAAGAGATACAATGGTGTCCTGCAACTTACTGGTTAACCTACAATGAGAAGCTCCTTGGTTGGTTTGATATTCACAGTGAGTTAGGTTATTGTTAACTGAAACAGATACTGACTACATTCACCCAGCAACTGATACAATACTATATGTAGTAAAGCAAACAATTACAAAGGAAGTGATTTGGAAGCCCATTGCCATGAATGGCCTTTCTAACTATGTTTCTCATCCTGCTATTTTTATGAAAGCAAGAAGAAAAATGATATGGAAAAAAATGCATGTGGGCATATATCCTCAAAAGACATCTACAAGTTGTATATTTAAGACCTTTCCCTATGAAGCTGTTTCTTGCTTTGATCCTTTCTGTTTATTGTTCACATAGAAAGAAACAGTGGCCCACATTTATTAGAGGGATACACCTAAAAAGTGGCCAAAAATACATCTCTACTTGGCACACTGTGGTGCATCTCAGCCTGTGTGCCCCACTTGCCACTTTTTTAGACAGTGAACAAAGCGAGGCAGGGACACCCCAGTCCACCAGAAATAACAGATATGTAATAAGTTTTCCCTCAACAGGGGCAAGGATTTAGTTAAGTACACTCCCCAATGATAGAATTTAAGGGAACTTCCCAGTTGGTTTGGTACCAATAAACTGCTGGCATGCTATTATGTACCTGAGGTGTAGCGTCCCTAACCTTTTTAACTCACTGACGTCCATTGCTGATGTCAGAAGAAATCCAAAGAGAAGTATCACATTCTTCTTGAATGTCTACTAATGCATGCTGACATGCTGTACAGAGAGACTTACTTTGGTAAGGAGGAGGAGAAGAAAAGATTAGCGGCCAAAAGAAGCAGGTAGAAAGTCTCAGAACCAAGCATGAGAGGAGGTTGTTCCTCTTTCCCGGAAACAGACTCCTGCTGCATGATCCTTGTATTGTACTACTTGGGACATTGAGATATTATGAGTGCTATATCATTTTTATTTTTCCACCGATGGACTTATGAAAGCTTGTTTGTTTGGGGTACAAGCAATGTTTTGACTGTTTTTAATATCTTTTTTTTTCTTAGGTGAGGTGATCATGGTAACTTTAGTGCCAAATCCTCTTACAGGCCTTGGGGAGGTCACATTTGGGTGATGGTATAGAGTTTCCTCAGGGCACTTCCTGACGAGAGTTTCTTGCATATTAGTGTTTTGGGGTTCCTCTGATGGTGAGTGCAAATGAGACACAGGAGACACAGTGTCAGATGAACAGGCAATGCTCGCAGCACAGTTTACCTAGCAGGTTTCTTCTAGTCACAAGTTACATGGAGGCACAGTTAAAGGAGTTGTTCCATTATAGACCCTTATCCCCGATCCACAGAACAGGGGATAAGTGTCCGATTTCTGGGGGCCCAATTGCAAGGACAGAGTTTTATACTGATTGCCAGATTGGAGTTGGGAAGGAATTTTTCCCCCGAAGTAGGGCAATTGGCATAAGCCTCATGGGTTTTTTTGCCTTTCTCTGAATCAACACTGTAGGGTACTGTAGGTTTATAGGTTGGACTTGATGGACTGGTGTCTTCATCCAACCTCATCTACTATGTAACTATGTAACCATGTAACCCCTTTAACCTCCGGCAAGGAGTATGCACACTTTTGGGCATTCTACAAACAGAGAAAAAAGTGGCGTCTGTTTTTTAATCCATCCATCCTCTATTTCCTCTGTGTCGAATATGGGGCAACCCCTGGGATTTGATCCTCTGTTTCAGTCACTACTGGGGAAATGGAGGTCATGTTTCAACCATAGATACAAGGTTTCTTCACTGATGTCAGAGTAATGTTCAGTTACAAACGTAGGCTTTTTTTGCAAGCTATTGGTGTGGGACAGCCTGTTGTACCCTAATTATCACTAACCTAGAGAACTAAAAGTGCTCTCTCAAACCTGTCTATTCTTGTCTACATGACCTACCTTTACCTAGCTCACTGTAACAGGCCTCAAAACTAGCTAAATGTTGAGGTGGCTATGTAGCAGCTAACTTCTCCCATCTTCTAGAAAAACCAGAACAGGAGGTATTAGGATGGTAAGTAAACAGAAGAGGGAGTGCCGGAAAGAAGTTCAGAAGTGAAACATTAGAAAAGGGAGGCAAGAAAAGAAAAAAGAAAATAAAAGTCTGAAAGACTATCTCCCAAAAGGATTCAATCATAGAACATTGTGCCCACCTCAGTTCTGCACATCCAGCAGCAGTCAAAGAACATGGTAAAAGTTTCATGGAGCAGTTCTGGGCACCAATTCCAGCAAGGAGTTCTTTTCTCTTGTGCCACACAGAGAAAAGACATTTTATGAGCTAGGACAAACGGTTTATACAAGTGCTCCTTGAGAATGGACACAGTGAGGTCACTCTGAAAGACCTCAGTGTAGGACGATAAACCCTGCATGATCTCTTTATGCAGAAATTGATAAAGAAGTGTCAAGAAACACTGTGGGGGGCCCTGCTATGTACATAGTGGACAGGTATGTCATAACAATCGTGGTCACAGGGGGTATGACTGGGAGGGTACCAGGCCTGCAGCCAGTTAGAAATGGCCGGGCCCCTGGACAACCATTATAGTGGTCAGGGAACCAGGCTTTCTCTTTAACATATTGTTAATGAAAAGTGGCCCTGGCAAACACAGGGAGAACATACAAACTTGTACATGTTGCCCTTGGCAGGGTTTGAACACAGGACTCCAGCGCTGCAAGGCTGCAGTGCTAACCACTGAGCCACTGTGCTGCACAATAGTTTGGTCTCCACCAGAGGCGTAGCTAGGGGTTCAGCACAGGGGGGGCGAACATGTCCAAGTGGGCACCCAACTTGGACATGTTCGTATACTGATACTATCAGTATACGGTGCGCGTATAGTGGTATATAGCAGCTCTACACAAGGCTCTGCAGACGATTTAGGTGAATACAGGGTGTGATGATTCCACTTAAATATGGCTATAACTCAAAGATGTATTTTGATCTCTGGGTATCGTATCTCCCTCTTACTTCCATTTACTCATAATGTGCGCAGCCCTAATCCTAGGTGCATGTTGTCAGTGGTGGCAACCATGTAACAATGGGGCTTTGTATCCATCCCAGAATGGCTCCATTGAATTCCTACATAGCCCTGGGTGATCAAATACACATGCATTGTTCAGCCTGGGCTGTTGATCAGACATGGTTGATAACATATAGAAGGCATTGTATCATTCCACTTAATCCTATCTCCTTACAAAGAATCTGGATTGAGTGCGTTAGTCAACCAGACTTGCAGTCGCCGGTGACCTCATTCTGGGTGGTGTAATCAAGGGTATAAAAGATGAGTTAAGAGGTCAGTGAGGAGGAGACTGTGCTGAGACTACAAGAGAATACTATGATGAGACTACTAAGAGACTACTGGGATATATTGTGATGAGCATGCAGGCTGGAATGCTGCTGCTAGGAGCCTCCACTGGTTACCTCCACATGTTATGTGTGAGTGTTGGACTACAGAACCACATCAAGGATACGTGTGATAAAGTAATCATTTCACCTTTATTCCCTTTTTATTTTATGCGCTGTATATTGTAACTAGTAACTGTTAATGCTTTCATCCATCTGCATATCTGTTCGGAACTGCATGTGTTAGATGTTAATACCGACCCATTTAGGGGTTAATAAATATATAAAATTTAGAAAGCTTGTCTTGTATTTATCTTGTGGACCCAGCACTCACTGGCGGTGAGTGTGGTTTTTAGGAAAGAAGTCTCAGGTGTGGGCCAATGCGGTGTTGGCGCACTGAGGATCTTTCACATTGGTGGTAGCATAGTGAGATCCTTAAGATAAACAGCGTGTGTTGGTGACCTTTATCACTCAGACGCTGGGGATTGTGGTAATCCTATGAGACAAGCTCGGTATTAAAGCAAGCATTAAGATACAGTGAAAGTTTGATACAGTGCTGTTCCCCTCCCTTACTCTTTGTATTCTAGCCTATCTTTTATTTGGCAAATACCAGTGGATGGCTAGTGGGCTCAGAAGCAGATCTCCAGAACTGCAGAACCAGGCTTTTGGAGATCCTGAGCGTATGGCTGAAATGGAGGCAGCCACAGCCATGCAGAGAATCGAGCAGAGTCCTGATTTTGGGGCTAGGCCAGGAAGTGCGGCAAGCAGCCCAGTCCCAAGGATTACTTCACCAGGAGGGACCAGTAGCCCCAGCCTTGTGGGGGGAATGGCTTCATACTGGCAAACGGCCCTGCAGCAAGTAGGCACCAGTGACCCTAACATACAGTCATATGAAAAAGTTTGGGCACCCCTATTAATCTTAATCATTTTTAGTTCTAAATATTTGGGTGCTTGCAACAGCCATTTCAATTTGATATATCTAATAACTGATGGACACAGTAATATTTCAGGATTGAAATGAGGTTTATTGTACTAACAGAAAATGTGCAATATGCATTAAACCAAAATTTGACCGGTGCAAAAATTTGGGTACCCTTATCATTTTATTGATTTGAATACTCCTAACTACTTTTTACTGACTTACTGAAGCACAAAATTGGTTTTGTAACCTCACTGAGCTTTGAACTTCATAGCCAGGTGTATCCAATCATGAGAAAAGGTATTTAAGGTGGCCAATTGCAAGTTGTTCTCCTATTTGAATCTCCTCTGAAGAGTGGCATCATGGGCTCCTCAAAACAACTCTCAAATGATCTGAAAACAAAGATTGTTCAACATAGTTGTTCAGGGGAAGGATACAAAAAGTGGTCTCAGAGATTTAACCTGTCAGTTTCCACTGTGAGGAACATAGTAAGGAAATGGAAGACCACAGGGACAGTTCTTGTTAAGCCCAGAAGTGGCAGGCCAAGAAAAATATCAGAAAGGAAGAGAAGAAGAATGGTGAGAACAGTCAAGGACAATCCACAGACCACCTCCAAAGAGCTACAGCATCATCTTGCTGCAGATGGTGTCACTGTGCATCGGTCAACAATACAGCACACTTTGCACAAGGAGAAGCTGTATGGGAGAGTGATGCGAAAGAAGCCGTTTCTGAAAGCACGCCACAAACAGAGTCGCCTGAGGTATGCAAAAGCACATTTGGACAAGCCAGCTTCATTTTGGAAGACGGTCCTGTGGACTGATGAAACAAAGATTGAGTTGTTTGGTCATACAAAAAGGCGTTATGCATGGCGTCCAAAAAACACAGCATTCCAAGAAAAACACTCGCTACCCACTGTAAAATTTGGTGGAGGTTCCATCATGCTTTGGGGCTGTGTGGCCAATGCCGGCACCGGGAATCTTGTTAAAGTTGAGGGTCGCATGGATTCAACTCAGTATCAGCAGATTCTTGAGAATAATGTACAAGAATCAGTGACGAATTTGAAGTTACGCCGGGGATGGATATTTCAGCAAGACAATGATCCAAAACACAGCTCCAAATCTACTCAGGCATTCATGCAGAGGAACAATTACAATGTTCTGGAATGGCCATCCCAGTCCCCAGACCTGAATATCATTGAACATCTGTGGGATAATTTGAAGCGGGCTGTCCATGCTCGGCGACCATCAAACTTAACTGAACTGGAATTGTTTTGTAAAGAGGAATGGTCAAAAATACCTTCATCCAGGATCCAGGAACTGATTAAAAGCTACAGGAAGCGACTAGAGGCTGTTATTTTTGCAAAAGGAGGATCTACTAAATATTAATGTCACTTTTCTGTTGAGGTGCCCATACTTTTGCACCGGTCAAATTTTGGTTTAATGCATATTGCACATTTTCTGTTAGTACAATAAACCTCATTTCAATCCTGAAATATTACTGTGTCCATCAGTTATTAGATATATCAAATTGAAATGGCTGTTGCAAACACCCAAATATTTAGAACTAAAAATGATTAAGATTAATAGGGGTGCCCAAACTTTTTCATATGACTGTATACCTGCAGGTGATGTGCCGTTTTCAGGAAGCTGCAGAACGAGAACAGCAGGCTGAGCGGCAGTATCAGCTTGAGCTCAAAAGAATGGAGCTCTCCCAGCAGGCACCGTCTGTCACTGCACGCACTCCAGAAGCTCAAGTACCAAGGCTCTGATCCGAGGACTTTCCAATCCTTGAAACAAGCGGGGATTTGGACTCGTTCTTGCGGGCCTTTGAGAAAGTGTGTAAGCAGTATCAGCTACCACAGACGGATTGGGTACGTTACCTAGCTCCCCGGTTGAGGGGAAAAGCCCTGAACACTTACGCCAATTTGCCAGTTGACCAGGACTATGAGTCCGTTAAAGCAGCGCTGATCCGGAGATACCAACTCACGCCGGAGCTGTACCGTCGAAAGTTCCGGGGCCTGCAGAAAAAGCCTTCAGAGAGCCATAAGGATACAGTGGCCCAGCTGTGTGTGTGGTTCCGGGAGTGGACGGAGGGCAAGTCCGTCACCTCACAAGAAAGCCTTGCAGACCTCATGCTTCAAGAGCAGTTCTTGACCATTTGTACCGAGGAAGTGCAAAAATACCTCCTGGACCGAGAGCCCAAGGACCTTGAAACAGCCGCAGCAATGGCGGATCGTTATGTTGCCAACCAGTTGCCGTGGACACCTGCCAGCGACGGCTGGAGGAGGGGTAAGACACAATCTGTCCCGTGGAATCCTGAATCAAGCAGGAGGTCACCACAGCCCCATGCTTCCAGGAGGGGTAAGACACAATCTGTCCCGGGTGGTTCCTATAAGTCCCCTGCCCCTCGAGCTCTGGGCTCCCTGGCGACCTCTCTCATACCCCAGGGAGAGATCAGGCGGTGCTACGCCTGTAATCAAACGGGACATTTACAACGAGACTGCCCCAATCGCCCTAGGAACCCCCCTGCTCCCCAAACTACAGCGGCCGGCCCATCTGTGTATTGGGTTGCGAGGGAGGGGCCCCAGCCTAATGCTAACCGCCAACAGGTCACTGTGGGGGACAAAGTGGTGATGGGATTCCGGGACACTGGGGCAGATGTTACGCTGATACAACCGGATTTGATCCCACCAGAAAGTATTATTCCCGGGAAAACTCGGACCCTACGGGGTATTGGATTGGAACGTTTTACTGTACCCATGGCTTGTGTCCATTTAGACTGGGGTGCAGGGAAAGGAATGCGGGATGTGGGAGTGATGTCTGAGTTGCCTGCCAATGTACTGTTGGGGACAGATTTGGGGCCTATGATGTGCCAATATGCAGAGGGGGCTGATAACCCTCCCTCTGAAATGTCTCCTCATACATTCTGTGAAAATGCTACTTTAACTGTACCTGTGAATGTTGTAGATGAACTTGCCATGTCCAAAGGGAAGGCTAAACCCCTTACTGAGTTCTTTCCTACAGGCTGTGAAAATGCTAATTCTACTGTCTCTGGGATTAATGTAGGTGTAAAGGAGCTGAGTGAGGACTGGGCTGTAGACCCGCCCACATCTGCGGGGGCCTCACCCCCCCAGTCTGTGTCTCTATGTCTGCCAGTCCTCCCTCCAGCTCAGTGTGATAGAACCAATGCTGTTAATGATATTGCAAATGTCTGCCATGAAACTGTGGATGTTGTACCAGGTGGTTCGGTGTCTCTCTGGGCTCTCCGTGACGGTCCGGATGTAGGACGGACTGCTGGTATTGCGGTGGTTGCCCACAGTCAAAGTGCCAAAGGGGTGGAAAGCCTTCCAGCCTCTGCACCGGTCCCTCCGTCACTCGGACGCATTACTGAGACCGCCTTGAGAAATTCCCCCACCCTAGAGCCGGAAGGGTGCGGCAGCTATGTAACATGCACCTCTCTTTTGTCTCACTCCAGCCAAGAGTTCAGAGATGCTGTCCAAGCTGACCCTAGTCTGGACATATTGAAGGCGCGTGCCGCTCAACCACCCTCGGAGTCTGACAAGACCCATGTCTACTGGGATCAAGGGAGGCTATATTGGGAAACGATACCCACCCAGGGGGAGGAAGGTCAGCTAAAGGAGAAACAGTTAGTGGTACCCCAACCGTACCGGAGAGAGTTGTTGCGGATCGCTCATGACATTCCATTGGCCGGTCACTTGGGGATTGCCAAGACCAAGTCTCGCCTTAGCCACTTATTCTACTGGCCTAATATGGGGAAGGACGTAGCTAGATACTGCCGTTCATGTGACGTATGTCAAAGGATGGGCAAGGCGGGGCAAAGCTCCAAAGCTCCGCTGGTGCCTATGCCCATCATAGTCGAACCTTTCTAGCGATTGGCTGTGGACCTTATTGGACCCTTGTCCATCCCCAGCCACTCCAGGAAACGCTTCATCTTAACGGTAGTAGACTACGCTACTCGATACCCAGAAGCCGTCGCACTGTCCTCTACTCGGGCTGATGTAGTGGCCAAGGCTCTGGTATGCATCTTCTCCCATGTTGGGTTTCCCAGAGAGATGCTCACAGACCAAGGTACCCAGTTCATGTCTGCCCTGATGCAAGGCCTGTGTAAGATAACCGAAGTGCAACATCTGGTGTCCAGCCCGTATCACCCGCAGACCAATGGCCTGTGTGAACGGTTCAATGGCACACTGAAGCAGATGCTTCGGATGTTAGTCGAGTCCCATGGGAGCGACTGGGAGCCTTATCTCCCGCACTTGTTGTTTGCTTACCGGGAGGTGCCTCAAGCCTCGACTGGGTTCTCCCCCTTCGAGCTCTTGAATGGGAGACGTGTCCGTGGGCCCCTAGCTCTAGTGAAGGAGTCCTGGAAAGGAGACGCCGCTATCCAGGGTGTGCCAGTCGTGGAGTATGTCCTGCGATTCCGTGATCGAATGCAGATGATGGCGCAGCTGGTGCATGACAACATGGTCCAGGTTCAGAACGACCATAAACGCTGGTATGATCAGAATGCTTGCGAGAGGATATACCAGACGGGACAGAAAGTATGGGTTCTAGTCCCTGAGCCCAAGGATAAGCTTCAGGCCAAATGGTCTGGTCCATACGTTGTGCACCGGCAGGTCAACTGCGTCAACTACCTGGTTACCATTGACCCAGGCCGGAACAGGCATAAGGTCTTCCATGTTAACATGATGAAAGATCATCATGACAGGGAAGCCACTGCCTTTCCCGTATGTAGTCTGCTAGAGGAGGGCGAAGAGGAAGACCTTGTGGACATGCTCACTCAGATAGGGGAGGGAAGGTCACCCCAGGAAGCGCAGTTAAACCCCCTACTGACTGAGACCCAAAGGTCACAACTTAATAGTGTTCGGTGCGCCCTCCCCGGTCTGTTTTCCGGAAAGCCAGGGAGAACTGACCGGGCCATCCACCACGTGGATACCGGGAATCATGCCTCTATCCGGCTACCGCCATATCGCGTCTCCTCAGAGGTACGGGCCCAAATACATAAGGAGATCGGCGAGATGCTGGAAATGGGGGTGATTCAGCCCTCCCACAGTGCATGGGCCTGGCCTGTAGTCCTGGTACCTAATAAAGATCGGACCACCCGGTTCTGTGTGGACTACAGGGAGCTCAATGCGGTTACAGTTGATGACGCGTATCCCATACCACGCATCGACGATTTACTAGACTCGTTAGGTAAGGCCCAGTATCTGTCCATCATGGACTTGAGCCGGGGATACTGGCAAATTCCCCTATCCCCAGAGGCACGGGAACGGTCGGCCTTTACAACTCCCTTCGGACTGTATGAGTTCACTGTCATGCCGTTCGGCATGAAAAATGCCCCTGCCACTTTTCAAAGGATGGTCAATTCCCAACTGTCGGGATGTGAAGGGTTTGCAGCTGCATACCTGGATGATATCGCCGTCTTCAGCTCCACTTGGGAAGAACACCTACAACACCTGGCGCAGGTGTTGAGGCGGGTTCACCACGCGGGCTTGACCATCAAACCAGAGAAGTGTCAGCTGGACATGCGTGAGGTCCAGTACCTGGGACAGCGGGTGGGTGGGGGAACCTTGAGGCCAGTGCCTGAGAAGCTGGAGGCAATCACCACATGGCCAACCCCCCAGACCAAGCGACAGGTGATGTCCTTCCTGGGCACAGCAGGGTACTACAGGTCCGAACTATAGTGCCCTTGCTGCTCCCCTGACAGACCTCACCAAGAAGAAGTTGCCGCAAACCGTCCAATGGACGGATACCTGTGAGCACTCCTTCCAGGCCCTGAAGGCGGCCCTGGCAAGCGGCTCTGTACTTCAAGCGTACGATGAATCTCGTCCACTTGTATTACAGACCGAGGCCAGCACCTACGGTCTCGGTGCCGAGCTGAGCCAGATTGACTCAGCGGGGCAAGAGCACGCAGTGCAGTACCTCAGTAGAAAGCTTCTGCCACGGGAGGTGGCCTACGCCACAGTGGAGAAGGAATGCCTGCCAATTGTTTGGGCCCTGCAGCATCTGCAGCCTTACTTGTATGGGCACCACTTCACCGTGGTGACGGACCACAACCCTCTGATCTGGATAAAGCGTATCGCAGGTCAGAATGGGCGATTGTTGCGCTGGAGCCTGGTGCTCCAGCAATACAATTTCGACATTCGGCACAAGCCCGGCCTGGCCCATGGCAATGCAGACGGCCTATCCCGGCGCGGTGAAGCGGCAGAGGTGCTCTCAGAAGAGGGGCACAGGCCCCTACTTCCTACAAGCCCCATCTAAAAGGGGGAGGTGTGATGATTCCACTTAAATATGGCTATAACTCAAAGATGTATTTTGATCTCTGGGTATCGTATCTCCCTCTTACTTCCATTTACTCATAATGTGCGCAGCCCTAATCCTAGGTGCATGTTGTCAGTGGTGGCAACCATGTAACAATGGGGCTTTGTATCCATCCCAGAATGGCTCCATTGAATTCCTACATAGCCCTGGGTGATCAAATACACATGCATTGTTCAGCCTGGGCTGTTGATCAGACATGGTTGATAACATATAGAAGGCATTGTATCATTCCACTTAATCCTATCTCCTTACAAAGAATCTGGACTTGAGTGCGTTAGTCAACCAGACTTGCCGTCGCCGGTGACCTCATTCTGGGTGGTGTAATCAAGGGTATAAAAGATGAGGTAAGAGGTCAGTGAGGAGGAGACTGTGCTGAGACTACAAGAGAATACTATGATGAGACTACTAAGAGACTACTGGGATATATTGTGATGAGCATGCAGGCTGGAATGCTGCTGCTAGGAGCCTCCACTGGTTACCTCCACATGTTATGTGTGAGTGTTGGACTACAGAACCACATCAAGGATACGTGTGGTAAAGTAATCATTTCACCTTTATTCCCTTTTTATTTTATGCGCTGTATATTGTAACTAGTAACTGTTAATGCTTGCATCCATCTGCATATCTGTTCTGAACTATATGTGTTAGATGTTAATACCGACCCATTTAGGGGTTAATAAATATATAAAATTTATAAAGCTTGTCTTGTATTTATCTTGTGGACCCAGCACTCACTGGCTGTGAGTGTGGTTTTTAGGAAAGAAGTCTCAGGTGTGGGCCAACGCGGTGTTGGCGCACTGAGGATCTTTCACACAGGGCAGTAACATTTTGTGACTTACTGGTGATGTCTCTGACTAATTGTTCACATTCCCCGTCTCTTTTATCTGGACCGCCATGACCACTTCTTCCAGTCTCTGTAAAGTTTGCAACACAGACATCTTTGGCTCCTCACTTTTCCAGGCACCTGACCCACATTATCCTCACCTGCACAAAGCCCCCATCCTGCTGCTACCCCAATTATAAAATATATAATATAACCCCCCCATAATGAATAATACTCCCAAGTGTATCTTTAAATTAATAACTTCCTTGTGCACCCCCTTTAAATAGTGCCCCTTATTAATAATGTCCCAGGTATTTCCTAATTGAAAAGGGAAAAAAAAAAAACAAGGGAAAAAAAATGATTGGGGTTCCAATACACGGGACCCCCAGGATCAGCTATTTGAATGAACTGTGGTACCTGTGTAAGCGCCGTGACCCCTTCTCTGTTTACATAGTGTCATTCATCTCATAGCGGCCATGTAATGTAACCAGAACCTCGTCCTATACACATCTATGTGACAAGACTGGAATTACATCACACGGTCACTATAAACAGACAGCGTGTGATATAAACAGGCGCCATAGCCCCTTCATACAGCTGATCAGTGGGGAATCACTTATCTCTTATTGATGTTTTATTCTGAGGATAGATAATCAATAAAAATGAGCTGGAAAACTCCTTAAGGCCAAGGCCCCATGTAGCATCCCGCAGCAAAAAACAGCTGTGGGAAAAACCCCGGCGGTGACGCATCGCGGTTTTTCCTGCAGCACTTTGCACAGAAAGTTCACAGAGATTTCCTCTGCAGACTTTCTGCTTCAATTATATCTATAGGGAAACCGCCGGCGTTTCCGTAGGTATAATTGACATGCTGCGATTTCCAAAACTGCGACTGTTTTGGAAATTGCACTGTTTCCGCTGTGCATATTTTACTGCAAAGTGGGGATGGGATGTGGCCCCTTGTGGCTAAAACCCACAGAAAAAAAACGTGGCATTCTAGCAAATCCCATCCACACATTACAGAAAAATGTGTGCAGCAGACGCACTGCGATTTCCAAAACCGTTGCGGTTTTGGAAATCGCAGCATATCAATTATACCTAAGGAAACACCGGCGGTTTCCATATAGGTGTTTTGAAAACAGAAAGTCCACAGAGGAAACCTCTGCAGACCTTCTGTGAAAAGCGCTGCGGGAAAAACCACAATGTTACCGCCATGGTTTTTCCTGCAGCCCGCTACGTGGGGCCTTAGTCTTAATAAAGCCCAAGTGCAACTTTCATTAAATTAATTGACCCTCATATTATGCCCCTGATTCCCCCTGACATAAATACTGCACCTCTAATGACCCCTTATATCAATGACCATCCCCTTATCTTCATAATGCCTCCTAATATAAATGATGCCCCCTAATGGCCCCTTATATAAATAACCTCCCCCCTTGTATTAATAATACCCCCCAATAACAATTATATAAAGGACCCCCCCATCGTCATAATGCCCCCTAATGAATCCTCCCTTTATAGTTATATTCCCCCTCCTAACCACCCATTATACTATTAATATACCCACAAAAAAAAAGTCATACTCACCTGCGATGATGATGAACGGAACCTCCGGCGCTTCCTCCCCAGACGTCTGTGTCTGACCCCGTTCTGAGAAGCGGACATCCGTCTGTGGTCTCGGCATCTTGTAAACCGCAGGCCTGTATTGGCTTGCGGTTTACAAGACCGTTAAGCACCAGGAAGCATTGTAACTAGATCTAGTTAGAAATAAAGGTCTGTATTAATGGCGGCGACGGGGTGGGCCCCAAAGAATCATTGGGCCCGGGGCAGCCGCCCCCTGCCCCCCCCCGCTAGCTACGCCTCTGGTCTCCACTGAATGCTCAAAGTCAGTTATACATCCACAACTAAAGAGGACTCATCCATAATATTCCCAGAAAGCACCCACCTTAACAACCAGAGTGCTGGGACCTGTGGTGCCATAAAATTTCTAGTGTGATCACTAAAGGGTGGATTATTCATATATGACTGCACTATACTTGGATTGCTATCTGCAGGCGGCTGAGGATCACTTCATGTTATGCTACTTCTGGACCCTACTGTGTGTTAAAGTGGTCTGGACTGTACTTTGCAGTGGTGTAATGAGACTTCCAGATTGGGTCCCTCCTGTGATTGTGTTTGGCTTCCCAGCATAAGCAACCTTGTTAACATTTATTTCCATATACCTCTGAGATACTATGTAGGACTGATCATTTCTACACATCTCTCTGCAGCATGGCTAAAAACCAAGCAGAACAACATTACAAATAAACGAGCAATTTGCAAGACCCGCTGCTGTGAACACTACAGTAGATAACCAGGATCTAAGCCCTCCTGGTGCTGGCTCAGAAAGATGCACAGGAGAATCAGCCTGCCATACTAAATATTCTGAAAGTGATAACCAAGTGCCTCTCAGTTCTCATAGAGAAACCCTGCAGGAACGCACAACTATGGTGAAGACCAGAGTCTCTGAATGTGAGGATACAAAACAGAGAGTTCTGGGATGTACAGTGGGGAAAAAAAGTATTTAGTCAGCCACCAATTGTGCAAGTTCTCCCACTTAAAAAGATTAGTGAGGCCTGTAATTGACATCATAGGTAGACCTCAACTATGAGAGACAAAATGAGAAAACAAATCCAGAAAATCACATTGTCTGATTTTTAAAGAATTTATTTGCAAATTATGGTGGAAAATAAGTATTTGGTCAATAACAAAAATTAATCTCAATACTTTGTTATATATCCTTTGTTGGCAATGACAGAGGTCAAATGTTTTCTGTAAGTCTTCACAAGGTTGGCACATACAGTTGCTGGTATGTTGGCCCATTCCTCCATGCAGATCTCCTCTAGAGCAGTGATGTTTTGGGGCTGTCGCTGGGCAACTCGGGCTTTCAACTCCCTCCAAAGGTTTTCTATGGGGTTGAGATCTGGAGACTGGCTAGGCCACTCCAGGACCTTGAAATGCTTCTTATGAAGCCACTCCTTCATTACCCTGGCAGTGTGCTTGGGATCATTGTCATACTGAAAGACCCAGCTACGTTTCATCTTCAATGCCCTTGCTGATGGAAGGAGGTTTGCACTCAAAATCTCACAATACATGGCCCCATTCATTCTTTCATGTACACGGGTCAGTCATCCTGGTTCCTTTGCAGAGAAACAGCCCCAAAGCATGATGTTGCCACCCCCATGCTTCGCAGTAGGTATGGTGTTCTTTGGGTGCAACTCAGCATTCACTCTCCTCCAAACACGACGAGTTGTGTTTCTACCAAACAGTTCTACTTTGGTTTCATCTGGCCATATGTAGGCTTTCCCGTTATGTGCCCCAGGGCTGGAGCTATCGGTGGTCTTAGTTTCACCGTCCACTGTCAGAAGGGCGTTCCTGACAGTCTAGCTGGGCTGTGAGGAACGCCCTCCCTGACAGTACTCATCCATAGACTTGTACTGGGGGGGGGGGCGTTCCTCACAGCTCCGCGTCATCGCAGGGTGGTAAGGAACGCTCCCTCTGACAGTACAGGGCTATGGATGAGTACAGTCAGGGAGGGCATTCCTTACCGCCCAGTGATGACGCTGAGCTGTGAGGAACGCCCCCCAGTACAGGGCTATGGACGAGTACTGTCAGGGAGGGCGTTCCTCACAGCCCAGCTAGACTGTCAGGAACGCCCTTCTGACAGTGGGCTGAGATTGGTAATGGCACCGATATCTCCAGCCCCGGGACACATAACGGGAAAGTCGACAGTACGTTGAATTCAGCGCACTGTCGGCTTTCTAGCGGTATATCAAACCACATGTGCCTGAGGACATGAAAGGTCCTTTTTAAGGCCGGGTCCCCGCATGGCGTAAACACCACGCTTTGGCTGCAGCGGAAATGCTGTGGCAAAAACTGCAGGATTTTACAATGCCTACAAAGTTCTAGCGAATCCCATCCACACATTGCAGAAAAATACGCACAGCGGAAATGCTGCGATTTCCAAAACTGTTGCATTTTTGGAAATCGCAGCATGTCAACTATACCTAGGGAAACGCTGGCAGTTTCCCTATAGGTATATTGGAAGCAGACCTCTGCAGACTTTCTGTGAAAAGCTCTGCGAGAAAAACCACAATGCGTTGCAGTGCGGGATTTCCCGCAGCACTTTTTTGCTGAAGTATGTTACATGGGGCCTTAGCCTAAATCAGCATAGATAAACCATACAAAAAAAACTGACCTTCTGGTACCAAGACACTTCATTGAGTTTTTCCATACTGAGAATTAGTTAAGATTTAAAATTATTGACTATGTACCCCCTCTACGTAGAGATGGTGATAGAACTAAGTCTCTTAAAAGAAAGGAGCTAGAATGGATATTTCGGCTTGAAACTCTACAACCAAAAAGACTTTGTTTGGGGCGATGTTATAGAGTGGTGTTTTACTCCGGGTCGGTGCTTGGCCCCCCTCCTGTATATGATAAGGAGTGGACTAGTAATCATAGTATATTATCCTCTAAGTTTTTATTAAAACATTAGGGTTATGATTGGCTTACAAAATATGATTGATTTAAAATATATTCATATATTTTTATTATGTCTTCACAGATGCACTATGTTACTTTGGAATGAAATTTGGAATACCTCAGTAGGATGAAATGTAGGATGAAATGTTTTTATAATTTTTTTAATGAATTTTTTTTTTGGTCCATTGTGAGCTTTCATAGTGGTTTGGCACAGGTGACATTCTTGATTTTATTTTCATGTTTATATTTGACCTACTGTATGTATTCAGTTACATGTTAACTGGTAGGATTTATTAGTTATTTTTTATTTTAATTACTTATTTCTTGGGTTACTGGGCTCATACCTGGTCTGGCTGAGTTGATAAAGGATATGTATGTGGCAGTGAACATATGCAGATATTCCACTGCTCTTTATTTTACTTTACTTTATTTATTTCCTTTTACCTTTTGGATAAATAGTCCTCTGGTCAACATGGTATTATTGTTCATTCAGTTAATAATTCTTAAATTTTTTTTAAATTTATACTTTATTAGTTTATGGGCGATTGTTCTTAATAAAGATGGTGCTTTGGGCATGCGCTATAGATAGTAATCATCATACTCACTCTGTGACCATTGCCAGTATCACTCTAGGTATCTAAGTGGATAGTACGCATGCACAGACATGCGCAGTAGTAAATGTAATGTTCTTGTTCCAGACATGCCCGACTTATACATGTGAACACAGAGTCGCGTGACATCAGTCCGTTCTTGGGGTGAGTTATTAATTTCTCTTTGCTGAGGTCTGAATAGACACAGATATTTTATGATCAACTGCATTTGTTACACATGTTTTTAATTGATTTATTAATCATATATTTTGATTTTTTTATACAATATTATGGATAGTTTTTATTATTATTATGTATCGATTGCACTAGTATTTACACCTTTCTTATTGTACGTATTACACAACTGCAGCATCCCAGAGTGCTCCTGCTTATATTATGTTTGTCTTTATGCCTCTGGGTTATGTTTGTATGTCCTGTCTTTATATTATGTGTTATATGTAATTTGTATGTAGCTCTGCCTTGTATATTTAGTTCCCCCTTGTTCAAACTTCTACACTTTGTACAGGGATGGCCTATCACATGCCACTGGGTGGGGCCTGGGAGAAGAAAGTCTCCAGGGGGACCGTTAGAACTCAGTCTGGTCTCAGTTGTGGTGACAGGGTATGCTAGCTCTGCACACTGAGCCCTGCGGTTCCCAATACAGCCCCTGAGGAGGAAGATTCAGCCCAAGGCTCAACTTAAGACAGCCCTGACATAGGGAGATCAACTGTCAGCCCTTTAGACATTGTGCCAGGAGGAGTAGTAGAGTCCTGTGACAGGAGGTGTTGTCCCAGAACCTTCCACAAGGTAACCAGACCCCTGCCAGGACTACCCTGGAGTACAGCCCCCTGTATCTGTTACTGGAGGAGGCTGAGGAGTGGAGTTAGTTGTGGAGTGGAGTACGGGACTAGAGCCTGAATATCATTGTGCATCCTCTCAAGACCAAGGCTGGAGGAGTTGAATAGTGGGAGACTACACCCCCCATTTGGAAGCTGCTGGTTTTCACTGTTTAGTTGCTGAGTAAAGTTCTAACCTGTTTCAACTGCACAACTGCCTTCATGAGTCGTTTCTGCATTACCATCAGGGCCCTTCCGATCACCATCACACCGACTCAGAGTAGAGAGGGCCCTTCTCCAACTGGAAGTGTCCCGGGGGAACTACTAACCCCACCGTCAGGTAGCACAGCAGGCTCCCCTCATCGCTGTCCGTCCTAGGAGCAGAGCTAGGGAGAGTGGTTTAAAGTACTCGGCCTATCTGGTAACACGTCACCACCACTAATACTCCCATCCTCCGGTTCCCTCCATCACCATAAAAGTTTTCAGTATTCACTATGATTTTGCTTGAGTAAGGTCCTGCACTCTCTGGACTGAAACGTTGCATTGGAATAAATCCACAATGATTTTTTTTTCACTACTTGGAGTGCTTCCTGTTTTTGATTTATATACATATATTTATACTGTATGTATGTATGTATGTATGTATCTATATATATATATATATATATATATATATATATATATACAGTACAGACCAAAAGTTTGGACACACCTTCTCATTCCAAGAGTTTTCTGTATCTTCATGACTATAAAAATTGTAGATTCACACTGAAGGCATCAAAACTATGAATTAACACATGTGGAATTATATACTTAACAAAAAAGTGGGAAACAACTGAAAATATGTCTTATATTCTAGGTTCTTCAAAGTAGCCACCTTTTGCTTTAATTACTGCTTTGCACACTCTTGGCATTCTCTTGATGAGCTTCAAGAGGTAGTCACCTGAAATGGTTTTCACTTCACAGGTGTGCCCTGTCAGGTTTAATAAGTGGGATTTCTTGCCTTATAAATGGTGTTGGGAAAATCAGTTGTGTTGTTCAGAAGTCAGGTGGATATACAGCTGATAGTCCTACTGAATGGAGTGTTAGAATTTGTATTATGGCAAGAAAAAAGCAGCTAAGTAAAGAAAAACGAGTGGCCATCATTACTTTAAGAAATGAAGGTCAGTCTGAAAAATTGGGAAAACTTTGAAAGTGTCCCCAAGTGCCGTGGCCAAAACCATCAAGCGCTACAAAGAAACTGGCTCACATGAGGACCGCCACAGGAAAGGAAGACCAAGAGTCACCTCTGCTGCGGAGGATAAGTTCATCCAAGTCACCAGCCTCAGAAATTGCAGGTTAACAGCAGCTCAGATTAGAGACCAGGTCAATGCCACACAGAGTTCTAGCAGCAGACACATCTCTACAATGACTGTTAAGAGGAGACTGTGGGCAGCAGGCCTTCATGGTAAAATAGCTGCTAGGAAACCACTGCTAAGGACAGGCAACAAGCAGAAGAGACTTGTTTGGGATAAAGAACACAAGGAATGGACATTAGACCTGTGGAAATCTGTGCTTTGGTCTTATGTCCAAATTTGAGATCTTTGGTTCCAACCACCGTGTCTTTGTGCGATGCAGAAAAGGTGAACGAATGGACTCTACATGCCTGGTTCCCACCATGAAGCATGGAGGAGGAGGTGTGATGGTGTGGGGGTGCTTTGCTGGTGACACTGTTGGGGATTTATTCAAAAGTGAAGGAATACTGAACCAGCATGGTTACCACAGCATCTTGCAGCGGCATGCTATTCCATCCAGTTTGCGTTTAGTTGGACCATCATTTATTTTTCAACAGGACAATGACCCCAAACACACTTCCAGACTGTGTAAGGGCTATTTGACCAAGAAGGAGAGTGAAGGGGTGCTACGCCAGATGACGTGGCCTCCACAGTCACCAGACCTGAGCCCAATCGAGATGGTTTGGGGTGAGCTGAACCGCAGAGTGAAGGCAAAAGGGCCAACAAGTGCTAAGCATCTCTGGGAACTCCTTCAAGACTGTTGGAAGACCATTTCAGGTGACTACCTCTTGAAGCTGATCAAGAGAATGCCAAGAGTGTGCAAAGCAGTAATCAAAGCAAAAGGTGGCTGCTTTGAAGAACCTAGAATATAAGACATATTTTCAGTTGTTTCACACTTTTTTGTTAAGTATATAATTCCACATGTTTTAATTCATAGTTTTGATGCCTTCAGTGTGAATCTACAATTTTTATAGTCATGAAAATACAGAAAACTCTTGGAATAAGAAGGTGTGTCCAAACTTTTGGTCTGTACTGTATATATATATTATTTTTATATATAAAAATCTTATACCTTCTGCTCTATCCACTCCTGGCTTTGGCTCTAAAAAACGCAGCAAAATCTGCTACAAAAAAAGCTGCGTTTCCGCAAAGTGGGGCCTCAGCCATAATGAAAATAAAATTATACTAATTCATGAGCCCAACCTCTAGCAAATAAATGGTCTGGAAGATTCACTCTTTACTGTATTACTATAAAGAGGAAAATATTAACTTAAGGGCGGGAATCTTGTGTGACTGTTAGGACTAACGGAAAACAGACTAACATTAGAAATCAACACTTTCCTTACATCCTACCAGCAGCACAATATAGGGGAAATGGCAGGGAGTAACCCTGTTGAGAGGATCCCCTTGGATGACGGACTTTAGAACTGATCGACTGAAGGCTGTTGACTCTGAAGTCCAGAAATTCAACCTATAATGCTTGACAAATGTTAACTGCAAACTCTAGGAGGCCACATTGCAAATTGTCCAAGGGGATCAAACTTCTCTTATCCCAGGCGGTAGAAAAGGAATGAGCTCTGACAAAGGAAAGGGGATCTAACCCCTGGAATTCAAAGGACATCTTAATAGCTTCCCTAATCCAGCAGGATAAGATTGGTTTGGAGGCCTTAAGGCCCTTATTCCTGCAGGAAAACTAAATTTAAGGGATTAAGAGATAAGAGATTCTTATCCTTCTTAAAATTATTGGTGCTTTTTTGTTGGAATAATGTTTATTATTGCCTGTATTGCAACAACTACTGTTTATATGTTTGTTACTGCATAAGCTTCTGTCTCTAAGGATAGTGTTAGGTTGCTAATAAAGCATTGTGAAAAAGGTGGGAGCTATATTAGGAAACCAGGGAGTTCCTCTCTGTAATTAGAACTGCAGCACAGAGCAGAGCACATAGAAGCTCACAGACAAGAAGCTGAGATACTAAGCTAAGGGATACAAACTGTAAAGTGTATTATCCTTGTTCCTCAATAAATATATGTTTACTGTTGAACGTCTGGACAGTGCAAAGTTTAATCCGCTGCCAACATTTTTAGATAAATTTTAAGACATGTAGAGAGGTCAAGCATGTGCTACTTATGTTCCTCTTCAGAAACAAGACTAGAGAAAAAAACAACAAAAAGGATATTATCTGATTTATATAAGAAGTAGGTACTTTGAGAGTAAAATCAGGCAGGAATTTTAACAAGACTCTATCGGAAGGAAACTGATGTAAGGCATAGCAGCAGAGAGGGCCTGAAGTTTTCCTATGTTCTTGGCAGAGGTAACTGCAAGCTAGAAGGTGACTTTAAGAGCTATATGCTTGAGGTCGACCTGCTCCTGTGAAGAAGTACACTTCTTGAGGTAGTGATCTGCCTAAAAATGCAGAAATTGCTGTTGTCTGAGCTCTTAATAATAATAATAATAATACAATAATAATACATTTTATTTATATAGCGTCAACATATTCCGCACTGTACAATTTGTAGGGTTCAAGTACAGACAGAAGAGATACATTACAAAGAAAAAGTCAATTCATACACTGGGACTGAGGGCCCTGCTCGCAAGAGCTTACAATGTATGAGGTAGAGGGTGTGACACAAGAGGTAGCAGGGGCGGCATCGGAGGTAGCATTGCTTATACAATGGTCAGACAATTTTGTAATAGAGGTTACTGTCATTACACATATATAAAGCTGTATGAGCCGTCACCAGTCATGTCCTTTAACGTGCAGATGGTGCCTGAATATATAAAGTTAGTCTGATACGGCATCATATCCTGTGAGGTAAAGTTGGAGAGTAAACAGAGTTGGGTACGTTTTAGGGATTCTAACTACAGAAGGGTTTACATTAGGAGTTGTGATAGGCCTGTCTGAAAAGATATGTCTAGTTTGCACTTGAAGCTGTGTAAATTGGGGGTTAATCTGATAGTCCGGGATAGAGCATTCCAGAGAAGTGGTGCAACTCGGGAGAAGTCTTGTATACAAGCGTGGGAGGTTCTGATAGAGGATGTTAGTCTTGGGTCATTGAGAGATGGAGAACACTGGTTGGGCGATAGACAGAGATGAGGGAGGAAATGTAGGGAGGGGAGGTGCAGCATTATGGAGAGCCTTGTGGATGAGGGTGATAAATTTATAATGTATTCTGTATTGAATAGGCAGCCAATGTAGTGACCAACACAGACCGGAGGCATCGCTGTAGCATCTAGACTGATAGATGAGCCTGGCCACCGCGTTCAGAATAGATTGTAGAGGGGAGAGTTTAGTAAGGGTAAGACCAATTAGTAGGGAGTTACAGTAGTCAAGGCGAGAGTGAATCAGGGCAACAATAAGTTTCTTTAGTGTATCTGTGGTAAGGAAAGGGCGGATTCTGTAGATGTTTTTGAGGTGGACATGACATGAGCGTGCAAGTGATTGGATATGGGGGATGAAGGAAAGGTCTGAGTCAAACATAACCCCGAGGCAGCGGGCATACTGCCTAGGAGTTATGGTATGGCTGGAGACTGCAATGGAGATATCAAGGACAAATCTATTAGATGGTGGAAACAGCAGTAGTTCAGTCTTTGAGAGATTCAGTTTCAGATAGAGCGAAGACATGATATTTGAGACAGCAGAGAGATAGTCACTGGTGTTCTGTATTAGTACAAGGGTGATGTCATGGGATGACGCGTATAATTGGGTGTCATAAGCATAAAGATGGTACCGGAAGCCAAATCTGGTGATGGTTTGTCCAATGTGGCTGTGTAGAGGGAGAAGAGCAGGGGACCTAGGACCGAGCCCTGAGGAACCCCAACGGCAAGGGGAAGAGGGCAAGAAACAGAGAATGATACACATAAAGTGCGGTCAGAGAGATAAGAGGAGAACCAGGAGAGAGCAGTGTCTGTGAGGCCGACTGAGCGGAGCATAGTGAGGAGGAGTTGATGGTCAACAGTGTCAAATGCTGCTGAGAGATCTAGAAGAATAAGAAGAGAGAAGTCACCTTTGGATTTAGCCGTCAGGAGATCATTGGAGACTTTTGTGAGGGCCGTTTCAGTAGAGTGCAGAGTGCGGTAGCCAGATTGTAAGGGGTCAAGAAGAGAGTTAGCAGAAAGATAGCGTATTAAATGAGAATAGACTAAGTGTTCCAAGATTTTGGAGATGAAAGGGAGGTTAGAGACAGGTCGATAGTTAGCAGCACAGGACGGGTCAAGGGAGGGTTTCTTCAATAGAGGGGTTATCACAGCATGTTTGAAAGAGGATGGGAAAATTCCTGAAGAGAGAGAGAGAGAGAGGTTAAATATTTTAGTAAGGCAAGTTGTGACAGCAGGAGACAGACTGGAGGTGTGAGGGGAAAGGGTACTACTGCAGGTTGTATGGCGAGAAGAAGAAAGTAGCTGAGATACTGCCTCCTCTGTAACAGGTTCAAAAGATGAGAATGAACAGTCTGAAGTGCGGCTGGTGAGGGGGTCAGTGCCACCTGGGGATTGGGCAGTTATTTCCTGACGGATCTTATCAACTTTGTCATGGAAATAAGCGGCCAGGTCATCTGCGCTAAGGTCTGTGAATGGCATCTGTACCTTGGGAGTGAAGGAGTGAAAAGTTTCAAACAGCCTTTTAGGGTTACAGGAGAGAGAAGAGATGAGAGCGGTAAAATAGGCTTGTTTGGCAAGGTGAAGGGCAGAATTATAGGTTTTAAGTACAAATATAAAGTGAAGGAAGTCTGCAGGTGTACACGATTTCCTCCACAGATGTTCAGCACACCTAGAGCACTACTGAAGGAAACATGTCTGTGGCGTCTGCCAGAGTTGCTGCCTCCTGCGTCTAACTTTTCGAGTGGAAGGGGGAGCCGCCACATCCAATGCACTCTTAAGGGTTTCATTATAGTGACTGGTGACCAGATTGGGGAAGGAGAGTGAAGAGATGGGGGACAGAGAGGACTGTAGCGTATCTGAGAGATGCTGGGTGTTAATAGCATGTAAATTCCTATATGTATGATGAGTAGGTGTGTCCTGTGAAGGAGAGGAAGCACTGATGGTGAGAGACAGAAGGTTATGATCAGAGAGTGGCAGAGACTAGTTAGTAAATTTAGAAACTGTGAGGAGTCGATGGAAGACAAGATCAATGGTGTTGCCATCTACATGTGTGGTGGAAGAGGAAAGTTGTGAAAGACCAAAAGACGTGGTTATTGAGAGAAATTGTGAGGCAGCTAGGGAGATAGGAGTGTCAGTGGGGATGTTAGTCATCCATGATGAGGGTAGGAATTTCACTGGATAAAAAGAGGGGAAGCCAAGAAGCAAAGTGATCCAGAAATTGGTAGGGTGAGCCAGGTGGACGGTAGATCACAGCTACACGTAAGGAGAGTGGGCAGAAAAGTCTGATAGCATGTACTTCAAATGAGGGGAATGTGAGTGAGGGTACCCATGACATGGCCTGAAAAGTGCACTGCGGTGACAGAAGTAACCCTCCACCTGTTCCTGTTGTCAGGCCTGGAAGTGTGTGAGAATTGTAGACCACCATGAGACAGAGCAGCAGGGGAGGCCGTATCAGACTGCTGGATCCAGGTTTCAGTAAGGGCAAGCATGTTGAGAGATTTACTGAGGAATAAGTCATTAATATATTCTAGTTTGTTACACACTGAGCAGGCGTTCCAGAGAGAACAGTTAAAAGAGACAGGGGAAAGATAAGGAGAGGGAACATGGTAAATATTGATTAGGTTTGTAGGATTTCTATGTGTGCAGGAAGAGGAAAAATTAGGGAAAGAAGGAGGGCCAGGGTTTGGAGAGATGACCTCAGCAGCTAGTAGGAGCAAAATGGACAGAGACAGAAGATGGTTCAGTGATTTATGTGGATGTTTATGTTTGGTTTCACTGCTAAAAGCAGTATAGGGATTAGGGTGGTTAAAGAGAGTGAAAAATGTGTGACAGCTGTACATGAGTAAAGGCAGAAGAGAAGAACTGATATGGGTAGTGTGCATTGGTGGTAAAGATGGAGGGGAGGTATGCAGGAAGACAATTGCTAAGATAGTAAGTGGCAGTGCAGCTATAAGCCGTGTACCAGGGTGGGCTCCCCAGGATACAGCGAAGTCACGAACAAAGTAAGAGACTCCAACTCAATTTAGTAAAAACAAGATTTTACTTAGTGTAGTAACACCCCTTTACCAAAAACAACACTTCCAGAAATTTACATACACTCAGCCAGTAAGCTGAGGCCCTGGTATTGTACAGCGCGGTGCCCTCTAATGTGCGCCTCCAATATACTCCCAGCTTTTACCTATCTGCAGGCTGCAACTAACCAGCTGGTTGTTACCTTTTATCACCCTACTTGAATCAGTTGAATCCGGACGCAGATGAGTTGAATCTTGCACATACCTCCCGCCGACCGAGACCGCGGGACAGGACCCACAATCCGAGACTGTCCCGCAGAATCCGGGACGGTTGGGAGGTATAGGTTTTGGAATCTGGAATCCTAGACTCTCGGAGGGAGGTACTTCCTTCATGACTTTTTTCATAAGGATTTCTGAAATGGAAACTTCTCCTCAAACACATAGAACAAACAATGCTGCAAGCAGGAAAGTTAAAACAATAAGGAGGGGAAAAAAAGAAACAAAAATAAAAGAGCAAAGAAAGAAATAAGGGTCCCATCTGTACTGGCACAGGACAAAAAAAACACAGTAGGGAGACAGAACTGTAACTTGAAGCTCCTGTGCCCAAGTGCAAAATCTGTAATTGGGCCCCTGCCAGTGGCATAAGTATCGGGGTAGCAACTGTAGCGGCCCGACGGGCCCTGATGCTTTTTTTTTTTTTTTTTTTCAATAGGCCATTACCTGCTGTAGTAAACCCAACAGGTAACGGGCCTTATTTACTTACCAATCCCTGCTCCTGCTCATGGCCGCTTGCAGCTGTGAGCAGGAGCTGAGACCGGTGAGGCCACAGGCCCACGGCAAGAGTATTTGTTGGTCAAACCCCAATAAATACTGCTATTATTATACTCTGGGGTCTTTTCAGACCACAGAGTATAATGATTGGAGGAACCAGGGTAGGTGACAAACCACTGTTACTCACCTCTCCTGCGCTCAGGCATCACTCCCTACAATCTTCGGGCCTCTTTAGTGATGTCCCAGACATCATGTCTGTGACGACATTGAAGAGGGACGATAGCTGCAAGGAGTCACGCTCGAGCCCAGGAGAGTAACGTTGTTTTTTATGGTTGTCACCTCTCCTGAGCATCTGATCATTATACTAATAGTTCATGGGTGGTCGACTATGGGGCATAATACTGTTTGGAGGTACCACTATGGGGCATAATACTGTGCCAATGGGCCACTTTGGGATATAATACTGTGTGCAGGGGCTGCTGTGAGACATAATACTGTGTGGAGGGGCTGCTATGGGATGTTATAGTGTGTGTAAATGGGGCGTCATACTGTTTGGAGGGTCCACTATGGGACATAATACTGTGTGGAGGAGCCACTGTAGGACATAATACTGTGTGCAGGGGCTGCTGTGAGACATAATACTGTCTGGAGGGGCTGCTATGGGACATTATAGTGTGTGTAAATGGGGCGTTATACTGTTTGGAGGTCAGGAAAGTGGCTCTATGACATGGGGGGGGCCCAAGTCAAAAGTTTGCTGGGGGCCCAGTCTTTGCTAGCTATGCCCCTGGCCTCTACCTACTACGAGGCATTTAGAATAGTGAATTTTTTTCTGTCAGAGGAAGCTTTGGGGCACCTTCAGGGTCCAGGGCTGGGTAGCGAATGCTACCTCTGCACCCCCTATAGTGACGGTGCTGGGGAGTGGGACTTCCAGCCCATTTATAGGCTTGGTCAGTAGGCCATTAAAAGTTCTATTTGTCCTACCAGTAAACAACGACAGAAATACCCCATTTCCTGTTCATCTGTTGGCAGCACACCATTGGAATATTATCCCCCTAGGTACAATTATAAGAGATAGGTTAACAACTAATAATTATTAATTAATCAATCAGGACCCACCTATAAGAAGCATACGGACCCACTGAAAACTTGTATTTTGTATTTCTCTCTATACTCAAGAAGAGTTCAGGTATAAACCCCTAAGGGGTTTAGGTTTATGTTTATTTTTATTACATGTTTATTATATTTTTTCTTACAGAAGAAAACTTTGGAGGCTCTGTATACCAGAAGAGTTTTTGATCCCTCAGATGGAAACTTTTCTTTTTTCTACCACTTAGGTTCCACCAATATAAGATGGACCAAGGAAGAGGATACTGATAAAATCCAGGAAGCCTGCTTGCAGCAGTCGCTTATGGTTAATGATGATTAATTTCAAGTTTATGCTCAAAGCTCTGCTCTGCACCTCACCAAACAAGCCTACTTCACCGTTCTTATCTCTTCTCTCTCCAATAACCGTAAATGACTCTTTGACACCTTTCACTTTCTCCTTACGCCAAAGGTGCAGGTACCTGTCACAGACCTCAGTTCTAAAGACATGGCCACATACTTAAAAGACAAAATCAACAACCTCCGTTAGGAGATAACCCATTCTCCAGGCAGTATCAGTCCCCATCCCTCCCTTGCTGGTCATTGTGAACTCTCAATCTTTGACCCAGTAACAGAAGAAGTCTCCCAGCTCCTTTCTTCTTCTCGCCCTACTACTTGCACGTGTGATCCTATCCTGCCACACCTCCTCTGTTTTCTGTCCCCTGCTGTTACAACTCACTTTCCTAAAATGTTTAACCTCTCTCTCTTCTGGAATCTTTCCCTCCTCCTTCAAACATGCTGTCATAACCCCATTACTGTGCTATTTGTTTTTTAGTGGCGGGATTACACACATATATCAATCCTAGCCATTTATGGGCATTATATATATATATATATTATGCTCTCTCTTCACCACTAGATGTCCTTGCCTTGTCAGGAGAATGGTAAGAAGAAGAGAAAGTCCAAGGATACAATTTGTGAAAAATGTAGTCAGCCCATTCCAGATGCACCCTATAATATATGCTCTATATGTGGAGATTCAGAAGAGTAAGAGATAAAGAGGGCAGAAACACAGTCTTTTTTAGCTTGGTTTAAGGAGCAACTATCTACAACATTTGATTAAATCCTCACATAAAAAACTGAAAATTAATACATCTATTAAACAGTCCTCCTCTTCATCATCTTCAACTAATAATGACTCTGGATGAAGATTCAGAATATCCAGGGGCACTTTTTCTTCTGAAAAAGGAAAATATGCCACACCTCCTGAAGGTGGTCAAGGCTACCATAGAGATAAAAGGACTGTTCCCAAAAGGGATAAGGATCAGCGCTTGCTCCAATTCAGTCAAACAAATTCCTTTATTAGATACCAACACAGACGCGTTTCGGAGCATCTGCCCCTTCTTCAAGTGCATACAGGTAATACATATGTCTAAAACAAGCTGTCTTTTATAGTGTCAAAGTAAAAAAGACACACCCAAATGGGAGTGTCGCAGCAGAGAAACACTTTTTTTTTTATTTTTTTTTATATCTTTTCCCAAATGTCAAAATGATACTAGCTCTATAGATCAACACCTGAATGTTACCATATAAAAATAATGATGAATGCTATAAGAATAAAACAACTTTAACATGAATAACACATAATATAATAAATGACGAAATACATACATACTATATATAAACTACATTAAAGAGAAAAAAAAAAAATATATATATATATACAGTCATATGAAAAAGTTTGGGCACCCCTATTAATCTTAATCATTTTTAGTTCTAAATATTTGGGTGTTTGCAACAGCCATTTCAATTTGATATATCTAATAACTGATGGACACAGTAATATTTCAGGATTTAAATGAGGTTTATTGTACTAACAGAAAATGTGCAATATGCATTAAACCAAAATTTGACCGGTGCAAAAGTATGGGCACCTCAACAGAAAAGTGACATTAATATTTAGTAGATCCTCCTTTTGCAAAAATAACAGCCTCTAGTCGCTTCCTGTAGCTTTTAATCAGTTCCTGGATCCTGGATGAAGGTATTTTTGACCATTCCTCTTTACAAAACAATTCCAGTTCAGTTAAGTTTGATGGTCGCCGAGCATGGACAGCCCGCTTCAAATTATCCCACAGATGTTCAATGATATTCAGGTCTGGGGACTGGGATGGCCATTCCAGAACATTGTAATTGTTCCTCTGCATGAATGCCTGAGTAGATTTGGAGCTGTGTTTTGGATCATTGTCTTGCTGAAATATCCATCCCCGGCGTAACTTCAAATTCGTCACTGATTCTTGTACATTATTCTCAAGAATCTGCTGATACTGAGTTGAATCCATGCGACCCTCAACTTTAACAAGATTCCCGGTGCCGGCATTGGCCACACAGCCCCAAAGCATGATGGAACCTCCACCAAATTTTACAGTGGGTAGCAAGTGTTTTTCTTGGAATGCTGTGTTTTTTTGACGCCATGCATAACGCCTTTTTGTATGACCAAACAACTCAATCTTTGTTTCATCAGTCCACAGGACCTTCTTCCAAAATGAAGCTGGCTTGTCCAAATGTGCTTTTGCATACCTCAGGCGACTCTGTTTGTGGCGTGCTTTCAGAAACGGCTTCTTTTGCATCACTCTCCCATAGAGCTTCTCCTTGTGCAAAGTGTGCTGTATTGTTGACCAATGCACAGTGACACCATCTGCAGCAAGATGATGCTGCAGCTCTTTGGAGGTGGTCTGTGGATTGTCCTTGACTGTTCTCACCATTCTTCTTCTCTGCCTTTCTGATATTTTTCTTGGCCTGACACTTCTGGGCTTAACAAGAACTGTCCCTGTGGTCTTCCATTTCCTTACTATGTTCCTCACAGTGGAAACTGACAGGTTAAATCTCTGAGACAACTTTTTGTATCCTTCCCCTGAACAACTATGTTGAACAATCTTTGTTTTCAGATCATTTGAGAGTTGTTTTGAGGAGCCCATGATGCCACTCTTCAGAGGAGATTCAAATAGGAGAACAACTTGCAATTGGCCACCTTAAATACCTTTTCTCATGATTGGATACACCTGGCTATGAAGTTCAAAGCTCAGTGAGGTTACAAAACTAATTTTGTGCTTCAGTAAGTCAGTAAAAAGTAGTTAGGAGTATTCAAATCAATAAAATGATAAGGGTACCCAAATTTTTGCACTGGTCAAATTTTGGTTTAATGCATATTGCACATTTTCTGTTAGTACAATAAACCTCATTTCAATCCTGAAATATTACTGTGTCAATCAGTTATTAGATATATCAAATTGAAATGGCTGTTGCAAACACCCAAATATTTAGAACTAAAAATGATTAAGATTAATAGGGGTGCCCAAACTTTTTCATATGACTGTATATATATTGTTCTGACTCAATAGCTTGGCTGCAAGTGTGAGGTTGTGAGAGTGTCCTGTAGTCTCTATGCTAACCAGCAATTTACACCAAGATATCTATCAGATAGTGTTCAACTCAACTGAGGAGGCGTAGATAAGATTCCAGATGCTTTAATCCAAGTAAATCTTGTAGAACCTCATACAGCAGTAGGTGAAAAATGATGAAATACCAGGAGCTGAGCAGACATGTTGCTTACAAAGAAGTGAAACTAAACTGAGAGAGAGAGAGGAGGAGCTACAGCATCACAGCTAAGGATACAGAGAGAGAAAAGGGACAAACTACAAAGACAAACAGTATCACAGATACATGTCAGTGAATTAAACCAAGTCCTGGGACATGACACTCCCCGCCTGAAATCTTTAGATTTCAATGAAAACAAACATTAAATGTCCTGAGATGTCCATAAAGTCCTCTTCAAACCTGAAAAACAAAAAAGAAACATGCACAACAAACAATAATCAACAGTTAGTCCAAATAAACCAATCTTCAGGTCGGGAAGCCGCAATTTGCCAACACCTCCACCGACCCACACTGTAATCCACAAGAACACGTTTTTAGTTCATGGAAGGAAGCTCCCCGCCATGAGCTGTGAATGGTGTCCTTATCTTCTTTTATGTGACGTCTCCTCTTGGAAGAAGAAGCACCAGTTCATTAATTGGGCGGAAGAAAACTCGCACTGAGCCTCCCTTGGTTACCTTGACCTCCACTTTCCGAGTCTTCCCATCATCACTAGGGACAACTTTAGTGATGAGACCCATAGGCCATTCATTCCGATGGACTTCTTTATCCCTTAGAAGGACGAGGTCACCCACCTGGAGATTAGGTTTTGAGGTCTGCCATTTGTGACGGCTCTGTAGCATGTGGAGGTACTCTGTTTTCCAGCGGTGCCAGAACACATTGGACAGGTGTTGAACTTGTTTCCATTGGCGTCTGTAAATGTCACTGTGATCTAAGGTACGTGGAGAGGTAGCAGCAGTACCAATTTTCTGAGTAAGAAGCGTTGCTGGGGTTAAGTTAATTGGAGATTCAGGGTCTGAAGATACTGGGACAAGTGGCCTTGCATTGATTATCGCAGACACTTCAGCAAGAAAGGTTATTAACGTCTCATGGGTAAGCAGTGTCGACTTGTGGTCCATCAACATAGAGTCAAGGATTCTGCGTGTGATCCCAATCATACGTTCCCAGGAACCTCCCATATGGGATGAATGTGGAGGGTTAAACGTCCAAGTGCACCCATTGTTGGATAAGAAGTTGTCTAACTGCAGTTCTTTGCAGGCTCCAACGAAGTTAGTGCCACAGTCAGACCTCAGTTGTTTCTCAGCAGGCAGTGGAGTGTTCCAGTCCATGTTCTCAGTGGTAAGCTGTCTTAGTAGTAGCTTGCCTTGAATGGTGATGGGAGCAATGAAACCAAGAGGATCATAAATGCTGTTCACAACAGATAAAACTCCTCGTTTGGTGAAAGGTTTGTCACAAGAAGACACTTGGAATGTGAATGTGTCTTGTTCAGTGTTCCATAGCAATCCTAGGCTGCATTGCATAGGAGGAGTATCAGAACTGAGATCAAGATCCTTCAAGTTGATTGCATGATTTTCAGAGGGAAATGCCTTCATTACCTCCATATTGTTGGAGATGATCTTGTGAAGTCTGAGGTTAGCTACAGACAGCATTTCCTGTGTTCTAGAGAGGAGATCAATCACTTCTTCACATGCAGGTAAGGATTTAAGACCATCATCAACATAGAAGTTCCTCTCAACAAACTGACGAGCATCAGAGCCATACTCTTTCTCACCTTCATGGGCGGTCCTTCTCAGTCCATAGATCGCTACTGCAGGAGATGGGCTATTGCCAAAGACATGTACCTTCATCCGGTAATCTATGACTTCATTGTTGACATCATTGTTCTTATGCCATAGGAACCTGAGATAGTTTCTATCATCATCCTTAACAATGAAGCAATGAAACATCTGTTGGATGTCGGCCATCACTGCAACTGGTTCCTGTCTGAAACGGATTAAGACTCCTATGAGGCTGTTGTTTAGGTTAGGACCAGTGAGGAGCAGGTTGTTGAGAGAGACGCCTTCATACTGAGCACTAGAATCGAACACGACCCTGATTTGGTCAGGTTTGCGAGGGTGATACACGCCAAATGATGGAAGATACCAGCATTCTTCTCCTTCCTTTAGTGGAGGTGCAGGTTCTGCATGATCTCTCTCAAATACCTTCTGCATGAAACCTACAAAGTGTTTCTCCATCTCTGGTTTCCTCTTGAGGGTACGTTTTAAAGAGGAAAATCTAGAAACTGCTTGCTTCAGATTGTTTGGTAGTTTTGATCTCGGGGAGCGGAAAGGTAAAGGTGCTACCCAGCTGTTGGAATCATCTTGAATGAATTCCTTGTCCATAAGTTTGAGAAATTCTTTATCAGCTATAGCCGGTGCCAGCTTGTTGTCATCACTTGTTGTATTGAACACTGTTAATCCAAGGATGTCGTCCCCAGGCAGGAAAGTATTCACGTTGTCTCGGTGATTATGCAGCCACTTACTATTGCTTATCTTCTCTTTCACTTGGTAGTGATGTGGACATGGCTGAAAACAAGTGCTGCGACCATTTGGTAACATATGTGTCTTAAATGAAGAAATATTGGTGGGCCTTTTCATCCTACCTATGCAGACGTTGCCAATGATTACCCATCCTAGATCGAGGCGCTGGGCAAATGGTGCATCATGTGGTCCATTAATTTGCTGGCGTATTTTGTGCAGTCTGAGAATGTCTCTACCTAGCAGAACTAGAATGTCTGCATTTTTGTCAAGGGATGGTATTTCACTGGCTATAGCCCTTAGATGAGGGTGCTGGAAAGCCGCCTCTGGTGTGGGTATCTCTTCTCTGTTTGATGGTATCTGGTTGCACTCAACAAGTGTGGGCAAAGGTATCTCCAAATTGCCCTTGAGAGAAGCTATTACAAGACCACTGGCCCTTCTTCCTGAAACCTCTATGCCACTACAAGTACCCAAGCTATACGGATAGGTATCACCCTTTAAGTTAAACAGATCAAAGAGTTCTGACCTTGCAAGTGAGTGGTTGCTCTGGTCATCCAAGATGGCGTACACCCTCAGAGCCCTTTCTGGTTGGCCCTTGGGGTATATATTGACTAGGCATATCCTTGCACAGGACTTGTCACAAAGGTCTTCTCCGCAGACTTCTGTACATGAGGAAGATACTGTGGTAGTATTTGCTGCTTGATCTGTGTTCTCCCCGCCATGCTTAGTTGGGGAAGGGGAACCTCTAGGCGGTGTGGCACTAGGCTGGGATGGATGAAGAGCCTGTACATGGTCCTCACTGCCACACTCTATACACTTAATAGCAATTTTACAGTCTCTAGCAACATGTTCAGTAGAGGCACAACATTTGAAACATATCCCTAGTTTCTTTAGAAGCTCTTTACGTTCCTGGATTGGTTTCCTCCTGAAGCCAATACACTTCTTGAGGGGATGAGGCTTCTTGTGAATAGGACACAGACGGTTAGGATTTTCTACCTTTTCGTATTGGTTGCTGTTGCAACTGCTTTCTTCTGGTGCTGATGTAGGTATAGGAAGAATATCAGTCTTTTTCACCGAAACTGGGCCTCTGCGGTTTCTGTAGTTAGAATGTGAGCTGTCATACTTAATAGGAGGTGAACCAGGAACACTGGGATCCCCATAGGAAAAGCTTGGGTCATTCTTGGATTCTGCAATGTTCTTGATAAACTCACAGAAGTAGGAAAATGGAGGAAAGGAGACTCTATTCTCAGTTTTGTATCTTGACCCAACTGTGGTCCACCTTTCTTGAATATTATATGGCAACTTGGAGACTATCGGGTTTACCCCACGAGCAGTGTCCAGGTAACTGAGGCCCGGTAGGAGAGTGTCCGCCTTAGCCAGTAGGAGCTCCATGAGTAGGTCACTAAGTTCTTGAAATTTCTGATGATCCTTACCAGATATCTTTGGAAACCCTTGCAACCGTTTGAACAGAGCATTCTCTATTGCTTCAGGACTGCCATAGGTTTTCTCCAGTCTTTCCCAAGCAGCGGTAAGGCCTGCTATGGGGTTGTAAATGTGGACGGATCTGAGTCTTTTAGCACGTTCTGTGGACTGCGGGCCAAGCCACCGGATAAGCAAATCTAATTCTTCAGCTGCAGTAACGCCAAGGTCACTAATTGCAGTTTTGAAGGCACATTTCCAGCCTCTGTAGTTCTCAGGTTGGTCATCGAACCTTGTGAGTCCAGTCTTAGTAAGCTCACGGCGAACCATGTACCTTGCAAACTCTGACATGTCTGTTCTCTCTGACTTTAAATATTGAGTTGCTGGCTGAGTAGCGGTGATTACGTTGTTAGTGGGGTTCTGGTTAACAGAGGTAGGTAGTGTAGGGGCTGCGTAGGCATTCAGCCTAGGAGCTAGCTTAAAGTCCATAGGTTTAGCCACATATGGATGTGAGACTGGACGGTTGTTTGCAGTCTGGTGGTATGGTGTCACATTGGTGTTTACCTGAGTATCAGTATATTGCATTTGCTGAGGTGCAAGGCTTTGGGAATCCATGAAGGAAGAAGAAACTGGATGCTGGACAGGCAGGGCATTGTACTGACCTTGAATGCGGTGTGCCTGCAGAAGATACTGTGCCCTGTTGCTCTGGAGAAATGTTGTCCCTGACAGGAACATTTGTGACAAATAGGGATTCACTGCTTTGGCTTAGTACATAGTCTCTTGTGCGCTTGAGGGGATCCTCTGCTTCCACATCACACAAACTGGTGCTGTCGCTTTCACTTCCACTGATGGCTTGTTCTAAAATGCTTAACCTTGCCATGGCTGCAGCGTGCTCATACTGTTTCTCTAGAGCTTCTAGTTCTGCCCTTTTTTGAGCTGCATTAGCTTCCATTTCTGCTTTCTGTTGAGCTGCCTTAGCTTCCATCGCTGCTTTCTGTTGAGCTACCTTAGCTTCCATTTCTGCTTTCTGTTGTGCAAAGGCTGCCTGTATCTTAGTACCTTCCGCCTCTGCACGTGCTTTTATAAGTTGCTCACTGAGTGTGGAAGATTTTGAGGAACGTGACTTAGATGTACGCTTTGAACGCTTGGTAGACTCAGAAACATGGGATGCCATTTCCTGCAGTTGCGCAATTCTTGCCTCTGTCCTTAACTTAGTTTCATGTACTAAGCTGTCTCGTTCTGAATTGAGATGCTGGAAGCTTTGCAATTCAACTAAGGAATCGTCTGTATGAAGTTTCCTCAATATGCTTTCATACTCCTCAGCTTTCATTTTATAATGTCCATGCATAGAACAAAGCTGTCGCAGAGATCCCTCTAGTGGTGATATATGGTATGCAGGCAAGCACATGGCAGATATCTTAGTCTGTATTTCCTGCCACCATTTTGAGAGTTCACAGGAAAGTTCATGCTTTAAACCTTCTAGATTGTCTCTAACCTGTTTAATTGAGCGTCTAGCCTTCTCACTGGGCTGCAGACTGAGGTCCATGCTACCTTGTGCTTCAGGGTGCCCTTCAGCCATGATGCAACACAAACAGGATAAATATAACTTTGCTGGAGTAAGATGGCTGCTTGCTAGAATCTTCTTATGCTGAGGGAGTCTGAGCTGCAGATGCAACTTACACAATGCTGATTCCTTCTGGCTTCAGGTAACTTGCTGTGACTGACTGTATGTCAGAAGTTGGTGAACTGTCTTACAGCCGTATCTGGCAGTCTTTATGCATCATTTTTCACTGTTCTGACTCAATAGCTTGGCTGCAAGTGTGAGGTTGTGAGAGTGTCCTGTAGTCTCTATGCTAACCAGCAATTTACACCAAGATATCTATCAGATAGTGTTCAACTCAACTGAGGAGGCGTAGATAAGATTCCAGATGCTTTAATCCAAGTAAATCTTGTAGAACCTCATACAGCAGTAGGTGAAAAATGATGAAATACCAGGAGCTGAGCAGACATGTTGCTTACAAAGAAGTGAAACTAAACTGAGAGAGAGAGAGGAGGAGCTACAGCATCACAGCTAAGGATACAGAGAGAGAAAAGGGACAAACTACAAAGACAAACAGTATCACAGATACATGTCAGTGAATTAAACCAAGTCCTGGGACATGACATATATATATATAAAAATCAATTCGAAAATAATGGTACGTACAAAAGTAATTACCATACCAACCCAATGTTTTTAAAATATCGACATATATCAATTCATGTATAATATATAATTTAACAATAAATAGTTAAAAATAGATACACAAATAAACACATACATATATATATATATATATATATACACACACATATACAATCATATACACATATATATATATATATACATAAATACATACACACATACACATAAATAAACATAAATAAGTAATTCATATAAACATAAAAACTTAGTATATAACCAATAAAAAATCATTGTGTTAAATATTAACCAATACATACCCATATATAGTACGTCTAAATATTATAATTAAGTACATAATTTAATTTAATTACCCCATCCAAACATGGGATCACCTCAGTCCCTTGAGTGTTTACGGAGGTCATCATAGTCCTAACAGCAGCTCTACATCTTCAGGGAATCACAGTCATACAATACCTGGATGACCGGCTCCTTATTTTTCCCTCAAAGGAATTGTGTCTTACTCATCTTTGGATGACTCTGAAGATTCTATGTTAGGATTCCGATGCAGGGCCAAAATGGCATGCACTAAAATACAGGAGAGTAGCAGCAGAAATGGGCTGACAACTGCGAGCAGTAAAAATGCTACTTAAAGGCAATACACCTCTGTGAGCCAAGACCAGCACCAGATGCCTTCACCAGAGCTTATTGCAAGAAGAGATGGCCTTTCACTGAATCTGAAGGCCGGAATTGTCACCAGAACAGAAAGTGTATCACAAATAAACGCACTGCAGCAGAAGCCTACACCAGAACCACACACTACTCACAGGAGCAGAGATCAAAGAATGGTCGTCAATCACAGGTCAGCAGCTGAGAGGGCAACAAAATCACGAGACGAAGACAAATCCGGAAAACAAAGCCAATAGTCGAAAGCAATCGGGAACGCCAGAACAAAATCGTAGGACAAAAGAGTAATCAAGTAACTTAGCCATAGGTCAGTATAGATTGTTTTACCAGCAATCCTAGTTTTGCAAGGAGGGGTTATAAAGGCCTGCTCAGGCACTGATTGAAAAGGCCTGCAGGAAAATGTCCCCCTAATTCTGTGCACCTGTTGTGACTGTGGGACAGGTACACTGTCAGCGGTGTGGATGTGCTTGCAGGTCATGCACCTTTTTTAGGCAAGGTGAGGTGTCATTTTCAGTTGGGGCCTTCAGGGCACTCCGGACAATAATACGCCTCCGGTTTGGTGGTTGTCGAAAGGAAAGGAGAGGGGGGACTGGAAATCTGTCCTTGAGTCTGTTGTCCCTATGTAGCACAGGTTGGAGTTCCTTGGCAATCCTTCGTAGGATTTCCAGCTGTGGGTTGTAGGTGACAACTAGGGGCACTCGGGCATCTTTCTGGGTCTCTCTATATGTGAGCAGACTGTCTCTGTTAATGGCTGACGTTTGTTTAATTGGTTGTCCGTCACTTTTGGTTTGTATCCCAATCGGAGAAATTTCATCCTCAGATCTAGGAGGTGCTTGTCCAGGTCTGCTTTATCGGAGCAAATACAATTGTATGGTATAGCCTGGCTGTAGATAATAGATTGTCTTGTGTGCTTGGGGTGGAAGCTGTCATTTCTCAGGTAGGCCGTTCTGTCTGTGGGTTTGTGGTATATCAATGTGAGTAGCTGGTGGTCTTTGATGTATATTGTGGTATCCAGAAAGTGAATTTCACTCCCTGAATAGCTAAGTTTAAGGTTGATGGTAGGGTGAAAGTTATTGAAGTCATTATGGAATTGAAGTAGGGCCTCCTCACCTGCAGTCCAGATGACAAGGATATCATCGATATAACGAAGGTAAATCATAGGTTTGGTGGCACATGTTGATAAATATGTTCCTTCCAGTTCTGTCATAAAGAGATTTGCATACTGGGGTGCACATTTGGTCCCCATTGAAGTTCCCATTCGCTGTAGATATAGATCCTCTCCAAAGGTAAAATGGTTGTGGCGAAGGATGAATTGTATGAGCTGCGTTACTGGTTCTGTTGGGAGGATTTGTTTTGCCAGGTGTACCTGACATGCTGCAACTCCATCCTTGTGGGGAATATTGGTATACAGGGATTCCATATCCATGGTGGCCAAAATGGTACCCTCAGGTAGTGGACCGAGGGCATTCAGTTTGTTAAGAAGGTCAGTGGTGTCCTGGATATAGCTTGGAGTATCCCTGACAAGGGGTTTTAGGAGATTTTCCATCCAACCTGAGATGTTTTCTGTCAGTGTCCCAATGCCAGAAATGATAGGCCTCCCAGGGTTGCCATCTTTGTGTATCTTTGGGAGCATATAGAAGCAGCCCGGCCTGGGATCTTGTGGGATAAGTCCTTTTACCTGATTCTGGATCTGGATTGGAAACTTCTTGATCATACTCTTTAGTTCTTTCATATAGGCCTTTGTGGGATCACTTCCAAGTTTGGAGTAATGGATGGGATTTGACAGTTGCCTGTTTGCTTCCTCGATATAGTCTGAGGTGTTCATTATGACTATTGCGCCCCCTTTGTCAGTCGGTTTTATTATTATATCCTGATTTTCTTTCAGTGAAGTAATAGCCTTCTGTTCCTGCAGGGTTAGGTTATGCACCTGTTTCTTTTGTTTCTCCAGGATTTCTGATTTTACTTTGCTCCTGAAACAGTCAATATATTTATCCAGTGCTGTGTTAGTTCCAGGGTGTGGGGTCCAGGTAGATTTTCTGGTAGGATTCCTTCTGGGCTGTTCCATCTCAGAGTTGCTGCTGTATGGAAGGTCTTTGTCATAAAAATATTCCCTCAATCTCATTTTTCTGAAAAACTCCTCCATATCATTGCAGAGTTTGATATGGTCAGTGTGTGCTGAGGGGCAGAAGGAGAGACCTTTGGAGAGAACTGACATTTCGTGTTTGTTTGGCTCATAGGAGGAAAGATTCACAACACAGCTTTGCTGAGCTGGGCTGGTACTTGTGGTTGTAGTAATGAGGCCTTTTTGTCTCAGTCTGTGGAGCTTTTTCTTTTTGTTGTTAATAAGCATGTCCAGAAGTTTCCAGTAGTATATGTGGAGTTTGGCCTTCATTTCCTCTGTGTCATTATCCAATGATGATTTTAGGGCCTGTATCTCCTCCTGTGTTCTTTTTTTGTTGTTATAGGAAATTTTTATCATATTGTTCCGCAGCCTTTCAGATGTCTGAATACATAGTTATTCTGCATATCTGCCGTTGTAGGTGTGCCGGGTTGGGTTACGTAAATTGAAGCCTTTTGGGATGAGTCTCTCCTTTTTGCATTTTGTTAAGAAGAAGATGTCGCTGTTGAGTTGTGCAAGTTTCTTAAGCCGGTTTTTCAGTTTCATTCTTTTGCGGTACATTGTGGTATCTTTCAAGTTGATAGTAGTATAATGTTGTACTGTGTTAGCCATTGAAAGTAGTGGAAGAGTCAAGAAATCAGGTGATACCTTTTAGAGGCTAACTGAGTATATTTGATAAGTAAGCTTTCATAAGTACTAGCTTCCTTCATCAGACATGGTGTTATACAAGAACTGAAAATTCACAGATTTTTATACCCTATACACATGATCTTCAAAGGATTTTAGAGTTCTTAAAAAAAAAAAAAATGCAATCTAAGTAGAGAAGTTATTTACAACAGGTCAAAAAACAATCTGGAAAGTTGTGGTGCGTGGCAGAGGGATCTGTTATCTGTTTGCTATCAGGAGGTGATTTGTGACCCTCACAGTTCATACATAGTGTGACATGAAGCTGGCATGACTATTAAGTCCAAATTGCAGAGTTTTAAATATTTGCATAAACTTGTATTCCCATTGTTTCCTCTCCTCTTGTGTCTTAAACTGTCCCATTAAAACCACAACCCGCAAATCTTCAATTGATTCTCTGGTCTGATGAGACAAAGATTGAACTTTTTGTCGTTAATTCTAAGCGGTAATTGTGGAGAAAATCAGGCACTGCTCATCACCTGCCCAATACAATCCCAACAATGAAACATGGTGGTGGCAGCATCATGCTATGGGGGTGTTTTTCAGCTGCAGGGACAGGACGATTGGTTGCAATTGAAGGAAAGATGAATGTGGCCAAGTACAGAGATATCCTGGCAGAAAACCTCTTCCAAAGTGCTCTGGACCTCAGACTGGGCCGAAGGTTCACCTTCCAACAAGACAATGACCCTAAGCACACAGCTTCGGAACAACTCTGCGACCATTCTTGACTGGCCCAGACAGAATCCTGACCTCAACCCAATTGAGCATCTCTGGAGAGACCTGAAAATGGCTGTCCACCAACGTTCACCATCCAACCTGACGGAACTGGAGAGGATCTGCAAGGAAGAATGGCAGAGGATCCCCAAATCCAGATGTGAAAAACTTGTTGCATCATTCCTAAGAAGACTCATGGCTGTACTAGCTCAAAAGGGTGCTTCTACTCAATACTAAGCAAAGGGTCTGAATACTTATGACCATGTGATATTTCAGTTTTTCTTTTTTTTTAAAATTTGCAAAAATATCTACATTTCTGTTTTTTTCTGTCAAGATGGGGAGCTGAGTGTACATTAATGAGAAATAAAATGAACTTTTTTGCTTTTAGCAAATGGCTGCAATGAAACAAAGAGTGAAAAATGTAAAGGGGTCTGAATATTTTCTGTACCCACTGTATCTCAAATGAAAGAAGAGTGTGTGAAGTTCCAAAGTAGCTTCTAAATCAGAAAAGGTACTCGATGAAACTGGATGATTCAACTCGACGATGATACTGGAGACTGACAGGGAAGCCTTAAAGAATTCTGGCCTTTCAGATGCGGTAATATCAACACTGATGTCTGCACATAGACCTTCCACTGTCTTCGTATATAACAGAGTGTGAAACATCTATAAATCCTGGTGCTCCATCAATAACACAAGACCAGACGTCATTCCATCGATCCTACAATTTCTTCAACATGGCTTTAAAGAGGACCTTTCATGTCCTCATGAAAGTGCTGTTTTATATACTGCTAGAAATCTGACAGTATATATATTCAGTGCACTGAATTAAATGCACTGTCGGCTTTCCCAGTATGTGCGCCAGTGGAGGAGATATCAGTGCCGTTTGTTTCGGCACCGATATCTTTCCACTGTCAGAAGGGCATTCCTCATAGCTCAGCGTCATTGCTGGGCTGTAGAGAACGCCACCCCCCCCCGACAGTACTCGTCCATAGACTTGTACTGGGGGGGCGTTCCTCTCAGCTCAACGTCATCGCTGGGTGGTAAGGAACGCCCCCTCTGACAGTACAAAGCTATGTTAGGGTACTGTCAGGGGGGGGGGCGTTCCTTACAGCCCAGTGCTATGGGGAACGCCCTTCTGACAGACAGGAGATATCTCCACCACCGGGCACATACCGGTGAAGCCGACAGTGCACTGAATTCAGCGCACTGTCTGCTTTCTAGTGGTATATAAAACCACACTTTCATGAGGACATGAAGGTCCATTTCACAGCCATTAATGCACAACTACAGTCAGCTTTTTCCAGCCATTCTCTTGCTCGGAGATTCAGAAATATGAACCCAGTGGTTCACAATCCAGTACCAGCGTGGAATTTACCATTGGTCTTGAAAGTTTTAATGGGTCCCCCATTTGAACCCATTCCTCAAGCAAGCTTGAAACATATATCATTAAAAACCCTCTTTTTAGTCACAATTATGTCAGCCAGGATGATTAGAGAATGACAAGCCCTTTCGTGTAGAGATCCATATCTACAAATCCGGGATGGCTGCGTGACTGTAACGTCCTTGCCTGTCCGGGCTTTGGCGTCGTCCTCCGAGCGCATGCTGCGGCGCAGGAGGCGTGCCCGGTTGTGATTCTTTTCTTTGGGTTTTTCTTGTACTGTCTGAACACTGTCCTATTCCCTCACCTCAATTGATTTTCCACCACACCCTTCTCCTTCACCTTGCTCTCCCCCTGCTCCACTAAGAGTTAACTTTAGTTCTGCCTTGGTGATTGACAGCCTATCCTCCTATCAAGTCTGAGGCGGGTTCTTTCTCCCACTTTTCTATGGGCGCCTGCTATTGCATTTTGCTTACTGGCTATACTTCTTGTTATTTGTTACCTGCTCTTCTGACCACCTGGCTTACCTTTGACTATTCTCTTGGATTTCGATTCTGTGCTGCATTGCTCGATTGTTACTGACCCCTTGGCTAGCTGACCTCCCTTTGTTGTTGTGCGTCTTGTCTGCGTTCTGTGTTATCACTTATCATAAGGAGGGACTGTCGAAGAGTTGCTGGCTGTCACCTAGGACAGATCGGGCAAGTTAGCCAGGGACAATGGGGGGATTAAGCTTAGGGTCCACTGTCTCGTTGTGCCCCTCTCCCCTAAGTTCTCCAGCAGCTTCTGGGGAATCGCTCCTCTAGTGATTCCCTTACAGAATAGCAGGCCTTAAAAAAAAACAAAAACTTTAACCCTTCTACTCATTACTGGCATGGCTTCTTTTCAGGACCTTGTGACTCGAATGGAGGGTTTGGTGTCTGAGCTGGCCAACCAGGTACACACTCTCACCCAGAATCAAGCTGAGGCCGCTGCTACACCACCTGCTGTCATTTCCCTCCCCAGGGTTAAAATGTTACTCCCGGATAGGTTTTCAGGGGACCGAGGTAAATTTGAGACGTTCAGGGAATCATGTCTATTGTATTTTGGGTCAACCCTCATGCGTTGCAGTCTCAGATGGTTGGGGTGGTCATTTCCCTCTTACAGGGGGATCCACAGACTTGGGCCCTTAAACTCCCCCCTGAGGCAGAGGAGTGGACAGATCTAGAAAAAATTTTTAAGTCTTTGGGGGCCATTTATGCTGAGCCTGATCAAATTGGACTCGCCGAGTCCCAACTTCTTACCCTCCGGCAAGGTAAACTATCCGCTGAAACTTATTGCTCTGAGTTTCGGAAGTTGAGTATAACAGCACGTTGGTGTGACTCGGCTTTGAAAGCTCTTTTTAAACAGGGCCTGAATGATTCAGTGAAGGATGTCTGGGTAGGTCACCCTGATCCCCCTACCTTAGAAAAGGCCATGACCTTAGCCGTCTGCATTGACAGGAGACTCCAGGACAGACGTAAAGAGAGGGTGGGGATTGGTCCCACTAAGTCTTCTGTCTATCCCTCTCTTTCTGTTAAAAAATCTGTTTCTCCTTCTGTCACCCCTGGAGATGAGCCTATGCAGTTGGGAGCACTGGATACCAAGGCTAGACGAGACTATCGTCTCCGGAATCATCTCTGCCTGTATTGCGGCAAACCGGGTCATCTCATCCGAGACTGTTCCATCAAACCACGTACACCAGCGGAAAACTTCAGGGCCTGAGTGGTATTCAGAAGAACCACTCAGGCAGTCAGGTATCTTCTGAAAAATCTCACAAATTGATGTTACCTGTGTCTCTGTCCTTTGGGGGCAGATCTGTTTCTGGGCAGGCCCTAGTAGATTCTGGGGCTGCCACTAACTTTGTTAAATTTTCGTTTGTTTCTGCCTTACATATTGAACTTGTATCATTAGATACTCCTCTGTTGGTTACTGGGGTGGATTTTACTCCACTGGCCAGGGGTAAAATCCGTTTTAAAACCACCTTACTCTCTTTGCAAGTGGGCTCAATACATACGGAGCTCATGAGTTTTTTTTGTTATGGAGGATGTCTCGTCTGATATTATTTTAGGGCTTCCCTGGCTAGACCTCCATAACCCTACCTTTGATTGGCCCAAAAAAGAGTTAGTTAACTGGGGGAATCAGTGCTCCTCCCATTGTATTGCTTTGCATACCTCCGATTGTCTCAGTGAGGAGACACTTCTTCCTGAATTTCTGTCTGATTTTCACGATGTTTTTTATGCTAAAGCTGCTGAAGTTTTACCGCCGCATAGACCTTACGATTGTGCGATTGAACTCCTTCCCGACTCCAAATACCCTAAGGGAAGGGTCTTCAATCTTTCTGCTCCAGAACGTGAGGCTATGCGGGATTACACTCAGGATAGTCTTCTTAAAGTTCACATCCTTCCGTCTCAGTCTCCCATGGGAGCTGGGTTCTTTTTTGTTAAAAAGAAGGATGGCGGACTGCGACCATGCATTGACTACTGAGAATTAAATAAAATTACGGTTAAAAATCAGTACCCTCTTCCCCTGATCTTTTCAATCAGATTGTGGGTGCCCGCTGGTTTTCTAAAATTGACCTCCGTGGGGCATACAATCTGATCCGGATTAGAGAAGGAGATGAATGGAAAACTGCGTTCAACACCCCGGAAGGTCACTTTGAATATTTGGTAATGCCTTTTGGGTTATGTAATGCACCCGCAGTATTTCAACACTTTGTTAACGATATCTTTAGAGACTTGCTCAGTCGTTATGTGGTTGTCTACCTGGATGATATTCTAGTGTTCTCTCCTGATTGGGCCACACATATTGAGCATGTTAGGAGTGTTTTGCTACTGTTGCTTCAAAACTCTCTTTTTGCCAAACTGTTCAAATGCCTGTTCGGAGTCCAAAGGGTCACCTTCCTCGGTTACGTTATTACTCCCGATTCTTTTTGTATGGATCCACTAAAGGTCACGGCTATTAATAACTGGGAATGCCCCTTCAATCTTAAAGCCCTACAACGTTTCTTGGGTTTCTCCAACTATTATCAAAAATTTATTAAGAATTTCTCTTCTATAGTGAAGCCATTAACGGATCTCACAAAGAAAGGTGCCAATGTGACCAAATGGACTCCGGAAGCGGAACAGGCTTTTGTACATCTCAAGAAATGTTTTGTTGAGGCTCCTGTATTAGTACCACCAGACTATGATCGCCCGTTTATTATTGAGGTTGATGCCTCTGAAGTGGGGGTGGGTGCCGTGTTGTCTCAGGGCTCTGAAAATTTTACGTGTTTGCAACCTGTAGCCTTCTTCTCGAGGAAATTCTCTCCTACGCAGCGCAACTATGATGTTGGTAATCGAGAACTCCTAGCCATTAAATGGGCATTCGAGGAGTGGAGACATTTCCTCGAGGGGGCCAAACACCAGATCACAGTATTCACTGATCATAAGAACCTACTATATCTGGATAACGCTAAGCGACTGTCTCCTAGGCAGGCCCGCTGGGCACTATTCTTCACACGTTTTAATTTTGTGGTGACTTATCGTCCAGGCTCTAAAAATGTACGGGCTGATGCCCTATCTCGCAGTTTTGCTCCCAGCGGTGCCCCTAAGGATGTCCCAGATAAAATCTTGTCTCCCGGAGTGGTTCTCGCCATTATTACTCCTGATCTTGCTACTTTAGTGGTTAATTCACAAGATCTTGCTCCCAGTAATACTCCCACTGGGAAACTATTTGTACCTCCAAATCTTCGTCTTCGTGTTTTGGAGGAAATTCATTGTTCTACCTTAACGGGACATCCCGGCTTCACTGGGACTAAATACCTTCTCTCCCGCTCTTACTGGTGGCCGTCCTGGTCTCGTGACGTATGTGAATTTGTTGCTGCCTGTGAGACATGTGCTAAGATGAAGACTCCTAGGAGATTACCCGACGGCCTTCTTCATCCCCTTCCTATGCCTAAGAGACCATGGTCCCATTTGTCAATGGACTTTATTACTGATTTGCCTTGTTCCCAAGGGAAGACTGTGATTTGGGTTGTTGTGGATAGATTCTCCAAAATGTGCCATTTTGTACCCCTAAAGAAAATTCCTAGTGCTCCACGCCTAGCCTCGTTCTTTATTAACCACATACTCCGCTTGCATGGTGTACCAGAAAATATTGTATCTGATCGGGGTGTACAATTTGTCTCTAGATTCTGGAAGGAATTTTGTGGTCGTCTGGGGGTCTCTCTGTCTTTCTCTTCTGCGTTCCACCCGGAGACCAATGGCCAGACAGAGAGATTCAACCAAACTTTGGAACAGTACTTAAGGTGTTTTGTGTCTGATGCTCAAGAAAAATGGAGAACCTTTCTTCCTCTAGCAGAGTTTGCAATAAACAACAGGGTTAACATCACCACTAAAATGTCTCCGTTTTATTGCAACTATGGTTTTAACCCCAGGTACTCCTCTCTCTGTAGCACCGAGTCTGTTAATCCACCGCCGAACATACTTATCAGCGACTGTGCACAGTCTGGGCCCAGGCTCGTCTGAGCCTGGTTAAAGCCCAAGAATATCAAAAACGGCAGGCAAATAAAAGACGCTGGCCTGGCCCTGAATACAGAGTGGGAGATCGAGTCTGGCTGTCCACTAGGAATCTGCGTCTTAGAGTTCCTTCGGGGAAATTTGCACCACGTTACATTGGGCCCTATGTCATTTCTGAACTCATAAACCCAGTATCTTTTAAATTACAACTTCCAAGTTCTTTTGGTATCCACAACGTCTTCCACAAGTCGCTTTTGAAGAAGTATATCTCCCCTGTCCTTACTTCTTCCAGTCCCCCTGCGCCGGTGGTGGTCCAAGGGGAACTAGAATATGAAGTAGAAAAAAATTCTGGATTCCCGTCGGGTGCAGAATGCTGTTCAGTACCTCATGCACTGGAAGGGTTATGGCCCGGAAGAGCAAACGTGGGTTTCTGGTAGGGACCTACATGCGCCACGTTTAATTAATCTCTTTCATCGCCAGAACCCTTCGAAACCTGGTCCATCTGGCGAGGGTCCAGAGGCCCCTCGTAAAAGGGGGGGGTACTGTAACGTCCTTGCCTGTCCGGGCTTTTGCGCCGTCCTCCGAGCGCACGCTGCGGCGCAGGAGGCGTGCCCGGTTGTGATTCTTTTCTTTGGGTTTTTCTTGTACTGTCTGAACACTGTCCTATTCCCTCACCTCCTTAATTGATTTTCCACCACGCCCTTCTCCTTCACCTTGCTCTCCCCCTGCTCCACTAAGAGTTAACTTTAGTTCTGACTTGGTGATTGACAGCCTGTCCTCCTATCAAGTCTGGGGCGGGTTCTTTCTCCCTATTTATTGTTTGTCCACTTTTCTATGGGCGCCTGCTATTGCATTTTCCTTACCGGCTATACTTCTTGTTATTTGTTACCTGCTCTTCTGATTTTCTGACCACTGGCTTACCTTTGACTATTCTATTGGATTTCGATTCTGTGCTGCATTGTTCGATTGTTACTGACCCCTTGGCTAGCTGACCTCCCTTTGTTGTTGTGCGTCTTGTCTGCGTTCTGTGTTATCACTTATCATAAGGAGGGACTGTCGACGAGTTGCTGGCTGTCACCTAGGACAGATCGGGAAAGTTAGCCAGGGACAGTGGGGGGATTCAGCTTAAGGTCCACTGTCTCGTTGTGCCCCTCCCCCCTAAGTTCTCCAGCAGCTTCTGGGGAATCGCTCCTCTAGTGATTCCCTTACAGTGACCATGAGAACATTACCTGAGTTTGTTCCAAAAGTTTCCTCTACTTCTAATATTAATCTAGAAATAACTCTACCTGTATTTTGGCCTCATCCTGAAAACGAGCAACAAAAAAACCCTTCATACCCTTGTCTTACTTACAAGTGTCCCAAGCATTCAAAAAATCAGAGTATTTGTTCCTTCATTTTCATGGGAGTTCCAAAGGCTGCAAAGTCAGCAAATCAACACTAGCTAGGTAGATCAAAGACACCATTAGAATCTTCTATGCTGTATCAGAAAACCATCACCAGAATCTTTGAGGGCACACTCTACTTGAGCCACCTCAGCATCATGGGCAGAGTTTGGAAGAGTACCACTGAATCAAATATGCAAAGCGGCAACATGATCGTCTCCTACTACATTCAATAAAAGGAATCTGTCAGATCAATCTGGGACACTAAACCACCCACAGGTCCTTATAGACCTGAGGTTTATTGTCCTAGATCGCCCTGTTGTAATGCAATCCGCAGGCGCATTAAAAATAAAAAACCTTTATACTTACCTAGATAAGGGTCCGATCGACGCTGTTCGGTGAGATCAGTCCGGCTTATTCATGAGGCACGCCTCCCGGCACCTGCACTGTTCTTCAGTGAAGCCAAAGATGGACACCCCCCGGCTTCACTACTAAATCGCGGGGCATGCGCACTGAAGTCGAGGAGTACTCCTCTGGCTTCATTGAAGAATTGCGCAGGCGCGGAGAATACAGCGGCAGGGTGAGTATAAAGCTTTTTTATTTTTAATGCGGCCATGTATTGCGTTATAACAGGGTGATTTGGGACACTAAACCCCAGGTCCATAAGGACGTGTGGGTGGTTTAGTGTCCCAAATTGCCCTGACAGATTCCCTTTAAACACTACAGGTTGGGCATAATGGCCTCTGAGGATTCAGCTTTAGGTAAAGTGGTGCTTAAGGAGGCAACAGAATCCCCACCAAAGTAATATTGCTTTGTTACTCTCAATGGTGTGCTGCCGGCGGACGAACAGGAAAGGTGAAATTTGCTCACTGAAGTTTGCATTGCCTGGAGTATGGAGGCAGCACAGCTTACCCACCTTGAATCCTGTTTTATGTTTTTTTTTTTTCTCTATTGCTTTATACCATACAAGTGTTCAGTTGGTCCATATGCCTCTTATAGGCAAGTTCTGACTGACTAATTAATGATTATTGCTTGTTAACCTGTCTCTTCTAATTGTACCTAGGGGGGTAATATCCCAATGGTGTGCTGCCTCCAGATTTCAGGAAATGCAAATTTCAGCTATTGTGCTGTTGGCAGGACGTAAGGGAACATATGTTTACCCTTTCACTCTTATTGCTCTCGAATGCATATTGTACACAGGGCAATTTGACGGCACGGTGAGGTGACAAATTTTTAAAATTGACAACATTTTATATACAACCTCAAAAAGAATGGCAGTGCTCCAACAATAAAGGATTTGTATGAAACTGGTAAGTATATAGGTTTTCTATTTTAAACCTATGTATCCCTTTCTGGAAACTCCTGCAGGTCTAATAATAATCTTCTAGATGTAGAAAAACCACTAGAGGTCTTTTGGGATACAAGCCAAAACAGCTACTTTATATTGATTGTGCAATACTGCTGCCACCTAGTGGTTGCATATAGAAACACCAGCCATGTTATAGTTTTAACTCATTAATCACAAAGTGGCCCCACATAATATAACATTATCTCCAGAGCCCCCCCACATTATAATTTTCCACAGAGGCCCCACAGAATATAACATGCTATCCAGAGGGCCCCTTCCCCAGTATAATGCTCCACAGTGGCCCCACACAGTATGATATGCTATCCAGAGGGGCCCTAGAGTGCTATTATATTATACTCTGGGGTCTCTTCAGACCCCAGAGTGTAATAATCGAAGGCCCGGGGGAGGTGAGGGAAAATAACAAACAGTTATACTCACCTTGTCTTACCTCTCCTTTGCCTCTTCGCACTGCTCCGTTATCCCCGCCGGCGCTGGCTTCTTCTTCTCTGCGGCTGACGTCACGCGTTGTGGACGTCACCGCTGAGGCCTGTGATTGGGCCTCAGCGATTACGTGAGGCACACTGTCAGCACGCCCCACGTGATCGCTACGGCTGAGGCCTGGCCCCAGCGGTGATGTCCGGAACGCCAGAAGATGACGTCGGACGCAAGGACAGGTGAGTCAAAATGTTTGTTATTTTTACTCACCACGGAAAGGGGCCCTGCGGTCCCTTTCTGTTATTGATTTGTCCGGGCCTGACTCCGGGATCCGGAGTCATCAGGTTCCGGATCCCGGGGGCCCCTTTGGGGACGGGGCCCTGGGCAATTGCCCAGTTTGCCCCCCCCCCTAACGCCGGCCCTGAGTGTAGATACTTACCTCTCTGCTCCCCTGCTCAAGGCTCACTGCTGTGACATATGTATGCCCAGAGTAGGGGAAGAGAGCACACCCGGGAGCAGTGAGGTAAGTACTGGCTGGGGGCCACTGGTGTGGGGACATTAAACTATATGGAGCCACTGATGGGGACATTAAACTATATGGAGCCACTGATGGTGACACTAAACTGTGTGGGGCCACTGCTGTGGTCATTAGACTGTGTGGAGCCACTGCTGGGGGACATTAAGCTGTACAAAGTCACTACTGGGGGATATTAAACTGTGTGGGACAACTGCTAGGGAACAATAAACTGTGTGGTGCCATGGCTGGGGGATATTAAACTGTACGTGGCCACTGCTGGGGATATGAAGCTGTGTGGGGCCACTGCTGGGGGAAATTGAACCGTACGTGGCCACTGCTGGGGGACATTAAACTGTACTGTATGTGGCCAATGCTAGGGGACATTAAACTGTGTGGGGCCACTGCTGGGGGAAATTAAGCTGTGTGGGGCCACTGCTGGGGATATTAGGAGGGCAACTGCATTTATGGTGGACTTCCGTAATTGCAGATGCCCTCCTAAACCAGTGGGTATCCAGGGGACAGGTATCGAGATTGTCACCTATAAGTACCTGGGTGTTCTCCTTAATAATAAGCTGGACTGGGCAGCTCACATGGAGGTCCTGTACAGGAAGGGCCATAGCAGGTTCTACCTGCTTAGGAGGCTGAGAGCCTTTGGAGTCCAGGGGGCATTTCTTAGGACTTTTTTCAACTCGGTAGTGGCATCAGCCATCTTCTTCAGAGTGGCCTGCTGGGGGAGCAGTATATCAACCAGGGATAGAAATAAACTTGACAAGCTGATTAGAAGGGCCAGCTCTGTCCTGGGGAGCCCCCTGGACCCAGTGCAGGTGGTGGTTGACAGAAGGATACTGTCTGTGGTGAGTTCCATACGGGAGAATAAGTCCCATCCCATGCATGAGACCGTGATAGCGCTGGGCAGTACTGTCAGTGACCGACTGCTTCACCCTAAGTGCGAGAAGGCGCGCTATCGGAAGTCTTTCATCACCACTGCGCATTAGGCTTGTACAACCAACACCGACCTAAGCAGAGATCATTACACACAGAGAACTGAAATATCTTTCTGTTTGGGATATCCGCCCCCTCCTCTGCTACTTTTTACAGTGGGGAAAAAAAGTATTTAGTCAGCCACCAATTATGCAAGTTCTCCCACTTAAAAAGATGAGAGAGGCCTGTAATTGTCATCATAGGTAGACCTCAACTATGAGAGACAAAATGAGAAAACATATCTAGAAAATCACATTGTCTGATTTTTTAAGAATTTATTTGCAAATTATGGTGGAAAATAAGTATTTGGTCACCTACAAACAAGCAAGATTTCTGGCTCTCACAGACCTGTAACTTCTTCTTTAAGAGGCTCCTCTGTCCTCCACTCATTACCTGTAGTAATGGCACCTGTTTGACATTGCTATCAGTATAAAAGACACCTGTCCACAACCTCAAACAGTCACACTCCAAACTCCACTATGGTGAAGACCAAAGAGCTGTGGAAGGACACCAGAAACAAAACTGTAGACCTGCACCAGGCTGGGAAGACTGAATCTGCAGCTTGGTGTGAAGAAATCAACTGTGGGAGCAATAATTAGAAAATGGAAGACATACAAGACCACTGATAATCTCCCTCGATCAGGGGCTCCACGCAAGATCTCACCCCGTGGGGTCAAAATGATCACAAGAACGGTGAGCAAAAATCCCAGAACCACACATGGGGACCTAGTGAATGACCTGCAGAAAGCTGGGACTAACGTAACAAAGGCTGTCAGTAACACACTACGCTGCCAGGGACTCAGATCCTGCAGTACCAGACGTGTCCCCTTGCTTAAGCCAGTACATATCCTGGCCCGTTTTGCTAGAGAGCATTTGGATGTTATAGAAGAGTATTGGGTGAATGTCATATGGTCAGATGAAACCAAAGTAGAACTGTTTGGTAGAAACACAACTCGCCTTGTTTGGAGGAGAGTGAATGCTGAGTTGCATCAAAAGAACACCATACCTACTGTGAAGCATGGGGGTGGCAACATCATGCTTTGGGGCTGTTTCTCTGCAAAGAGACCAGGATGACTGATCCGTGTACATGAAAGAATGAATGGGGCCATGTATCGTGAGATTTTGAGTGCAAACCTCCTTCCACCAGCAAGGGCATTGAAGATGAAACGTGGCTGGGTCTTTCAGCATGACTATGATCCCAAGCACACCGCCAGGGCAATGAAGGAGTGGCCTCGTAAGAAGCATTTCAAGGTCCTGGAGTGGTCTAGCCAGTCTCCAGATCTCAACCCCATAGAAAACCTTTGGAGGGAGTTGAAAGTCCGTGTTGCCCAGCGACAGCCCCAAAACATCACTGCTCTAGAGGAGATCTGCATGGAGGAATGGGCCAACATACCAGCAACAGTGTGTGCCAACCTTGTGAAGACTTACAAAAAACGTTTGACCTCTTGAACTTTTGTTATTGACCAAATACTTATTTTCCACCATAAATTGCAAATAAATTCTTTAAAAATCAGACAATTTGATTTTCTGGAAAGACACACACAAGGAGCGAGAGATGGGACTACACAAATGACAAAAGAGCCGGAGAAAGGACAACAAAGAACCACAAAGTGGGGGAGGAAACTCCTCCCAACAAGGGTGGGGAAGCTGAGATGCCTAAACACACACTATTCAGTAGCACGAGGACCTGGTGAGGAATGGACTTTCTAGCAGCAAAGCCACTCTGCCCAAGGGCCCCCAGGCCACGCAACTAAAAAAACAACTGCATCAGACAGTAGCAGCTAACCAGCATAAGAATAATGTATCAAAATGCAGTTGAGGCTCAATAGACCCAGGGATCCCCCGAAGACGGATGTTGTTCCTCCTATTCCAGTTCTCCAAATCATCAAAGAGGTCAGCCAGGTACTGTAGCTGAAAGGAATGGGTAGTGGTAACTGACTCCTGCGCAGCAAGTCTGTCTGAAAAGTCAGTGTCGACCCAATTTTCCAGCTTTTGAACAGTAGAATGCATAGCGGATAGCTCAGGTTTGTAGGATAGTTCCAGGCGGGAGAGATACGCCTCCATGTCTGCTGTCATGGGTATGGCGCTGAAATGAGTGCTCAAGCGGTACAGCTCCCCTACGGTGTCACTAATAGGACTGGCAGTTGAGTCAACATGGCCAGAGGGACTAGACATAGGGGGTTCTATGGCAGGTGGGGAAGAGAAGTGCAGGTCCCGGGCAGTGCCACGAGGAGTTTTCCCATGGAAATGGGTGTGAGCTGGAGGGGTACATGTGCTGCCTGCCTGTGGTGGCCACGTCGTCAGCAGAACTGGTGCAGGGTTCCAGGTTGGTGATTAACCCCCAGGGAGGCCGCCGGCCATAGTAATGGCGTACTGGGTCCCACAGCTGCTGGGGTCTTAGGTGTAGAGGACAGCGGTGAAGGCAGGGATGGCCAATCCATGTCTGAGGCTGCCACTGACACAGGAGACATGGCAGCTTATGTTCGCCCTCCGCGAGCAGAAGTTCCCCGTGCCGCCCATGAGGCAAGTGGAAGGGGATCACATACCTCCAGCATGTCTGGTGGTGTGGGCTGCAGGTCGTCGTGCTCCTGGGAGGCAGAGAGGAGCTGCAGCGTCTCCTCCAGAAGGGAGCAGGGAGGAGACGCGGACAGGAAGATGAGCACCACCTTGGAGGAGTCAGGTGGGTGTCCCGGAGCCCTGGGAGCACCAAAGTATTGGTGAAGTGTATGGCTCTGAGGCCCTGCTGGAGGCACAGAGAAGGATCGGGGAGGTCCCTTCTTCTGCCTCCCCATGTGCAGGGGACAGACAAGTGCCCGTAGCTGCAGGCTTCGCCAGTCCAGAGGTACACACGGCAGGAGCTGCAGAGACACACTGCTTACTCTGCCATAACCAGGCCATGCCCCCACGATGACCGACTTTTAAATATAGCAGGTGTCTCTGGGCTGGCTTCGCTTCTTCAAGAGAGGGCAACTGCTGACTGTCTATTCTTCCTACATCACAGTGAAGTACAGTTAATGTACTTCAACCAATTTTATATCAGGTAGTAACCACTGGGACCGAAATCAAGGATTGCTGAGGTGAGTACTCAATTCTCACTGCCAAAATGAGGTACAATGTAATGATTGGGGGAGGGTTTACATTGACTGATATTGCATGATTCAATAGTAGTACTTCAGGTCAGGTAAAGACATAATAATGGGGTTATAAAAATTATTGGTCATATGACAGCATTCCTTATTATAAACAAATCACTAATAGACATCACATTAAAATTATGCACCGTTTAGCGGATTTACTTTCAGGTCACGTGACCATATCTGTGATGTTTTGTTTGCAGGTTCTCTTCATGTGCCGAGGCCTGCAAACGAAACATCACTGTGGCATGTGACCTGTTCTAAGCTACCCACTTACCTCTTACCTCCCCTAGAGACCAAGCTTAGACATGCCTACTGCCTGTAGCTCTGCCCCCTTGCCTATTGCTAAGGCCGCAAGCACAACATCATAGAGGCAGTTACACTGCCTTTTACTCTTCCCTATTGCAGTGGCAGTAGGCGTGTCTGAGTCCCAAGGTAAGGAGACAAGCTAAGGGGGTGGCTTAGAACAGGTCATGTGCCACAGTCCTCTTGTACTACACTTAACATTGCACAATGTCATTTCCACTGTAAAAATAAAAGTTGCAATCTGATTAGTAGTGAGATCCAATATATCCAGTCAGGGTCGGATTGGCCCACCGGGGAACCGGTGAATCCCCCGGTGGGCCCCGAGCCCCGACTATTAGTCCTCATATCATGGGGGCCCGATCGGGATCCTGACCATCCCGATCGGGCCCCTGACCAGAGGCGTAACGATCGCGGTCGCAGGGGGTGCGACCGCGACCGGGCTCAGCGGGGTATGGGACCCGCAGCCAGCTGGAGATGGCCGGGCCTCGGGCCACTATGATAGCGGTCGGGGAAAGCCTGGTTCCCCGACCGCTATACATACTGTTATTGGAAAGGGGCCCTGGCATATTGCAGGCCCCTTTCCAATAGATGGCAGCCCAGGAGAGGTGACTGAAAATAATAAATAGATATTCTCACCTCTCCTAGGCACAGCGTCCTCTCCGGCGCTCCTCCGTCATGACTGAGGCCTGTGATTAGGCCCCAGCGGTCACATGGGGCGCGGCCGCGTAATGACGTCAGTGCACCCCACGTGACCGCTGAGGCCCAATCACAGGCCTCAGCAGCGACGTCGGAAAAGGTCCTGAAGACACTGAAGACGACAGGATGGAGCGAGGATGCCAAGGAAAGGTAAAGCAAGGTGAGTATGAATGTTATTTTTAATCACTTCCCCTGGGCCTCCGATTATTATACTCTGAGGTCTGAGGAGACCCCAAAGTATAATAATAGCACTGAAGCGGAGGGGGGCTATTGGGCGCATATAATACTGGATGGGGGCCACTATGGGGCTTATAATACTGGGTGGGGGCCACTGTGGAGCTTATAATACTGTGTGGGGGCCACTGTGGAGCTTATACTCCATACAGTGGCTCCTTCATTTTATTTAAAATTACGCCGGGGCTGGTGAAAAAAACAAAACAAACCCCAAACTTTCTCTCCTGTCCCCAGTGTTTCCCAGCGCGGTTCGGTCCTGCAGTTCTGTTGTTTTCTTCCAGCTGAAGTTCCCCCTGCACATGACTACCTGTGACGTCATGTCACCCCTGAGGCCAATCAGCGGCCTAAGGGAAGGGACCTGGGACGTCACAGCCAGTGAGGAATTCCGGCAAAAAGAAGACAGCGGAGCTGCAAGACCGGACCGTGCTGGGAGGACACCGGAGCACCAGAGACAGGTGAGTATGTTTAGTGTGGTTTTTTTTTTGGGGGGGGGGGGAATTCACCTCCCCCGGACTAATTATTAAAAAAGAAAAAAATTATACTGGACAACCTCTTTAAAGTGTGGCACATTAGGGGGGCCCTGGGGGGTATATTAAAGGGGTTGTCCAGGCATAATTTGTTATGGTTTATCCTCAGGATAAGCCATAGATACCTGATCTCTAGGGGGCTGACCACGGTACGATCAGCTGTATGGAGCCACTTCTGATGCCCGTCCTGTACACAATACAGGGCCAGAAGCAGAAAGCTCTATCCACTGTATATTAGCCGGGCACCTTCACTGCATCTCAGCACTTATTGAAGTCAGTAGGAGCTGAGCTGCAGTGAAGGCGCCGGGCTGCTATACAGCGGATGGAGCTTTCTGCTTCCGGCCCTGTGTTGTGTACAGAACGGGCTCCGGAAGTGGCTCCGAACAGCTGATGGGGCCGTGTGTCAGCCCCCTACCGATCAGGTATTTATGGCCTATCCTGAGCATAGGCCAAAAAAAAGATTAACCCTGGACAACCCCTTTAATATGCCCCACACAGGATGTCAGCCCCCATCACTGCTCCCACACAATATAATGACCACATCACTATTCCCCATACAGTATGGGGGACCAGTGAAGAGGCCACTATGTGGGGGGACCAGTGAAGTGACCATAGAAATATTTGGCCCAGACAACCCCTTAAAATAGGTTGTCCATAAACTGGAGCGACCACTGTGTCGGTCGCCAGGGAGGTGTAAAAATAAGAAAATTAAAAAAAAAAAAAAAAAGCATACTCACCTGTCCCCAGCACCCCGATGTCCCCTGCCTGTGTCTGTTCGGTCTCATGGCGGCGCCTCATTTCTGGAAATCCTGTACCTAATTGGTCTTAGCGATCACATGAGGTGCAGGACTCCCAGCAAGGAGTCGCCGGCACGAGACTGAATGGACACTGGCAGCAGACAACGGAGCGCCGGGGACAGGTGAGTATGCTTTTTAATTTACTTATTTTTTACTTTACACCTCCCGCCAGCTACATTGGTTGCTCCAATGCCTGGACAACCTCTTTAAAGGATTTATCCATCTTCCTAATATTGATGGCCTGTCCTTAGGATAGGCCATCAATATTACATCTACGATGATATAACAGCCAGGACCTCTGCAGATCAGCTTTTCCAGGACAGTGCGGCTACAGGTAAAGGTAACAATTCTTGGAGCCACGCTGCTTACTTGCCATACAAGGTGTAGCAGTAGGTTTAGGTAGTGCAGTGGTGCATATGGTATAGTGGTTGAGCAGCGTGGCTCCCAACATGTTATTACCTTTAGCCGCCCTGTCTCGGTACCGCTGATCTGCAGGGGTCCTGATGGTGGGCCCCTAGAAACAATTCCACTGGTGGGCCCTAGACATCCCAGTCCGACACTGTATCCAGTATGTGTCTGTGATATTGGCGATATAAATTCCAATTTGTTCTTTGTAACTTTCTGGATTTTAAGTTATCCTCAAATCTCCACTAGGTGGCAGCAATTTACTTACTACCGTTTTAGTCAGTTTTCATATTGCTGCTCATATTGCCAATGATCCACGCAAAAGCCATAAAAGTTAAACCTGATTTTTTTTGTTAATTAAGTAAAGATGAAGGGCATCCATTTCATTTTAGAGAATGATAGAACATACAGCACAATTTGGCTGTGGAGGGCACTGTGAAGCATTATACTGGGGTGGGAGGGGGCTCAAAATTCCCCTTGTGCTATGCCTCCCTCACTAAAATCTTGCGCATGCGTGGGGTGTTCCATGGCTGCGTCATTCCCCATACAGTACGACACTATTTTTGGATAGTTAGGACTTATACGCACATAAGAATACCTTAGGCTATGTTCACACGGAGTTTTTTGTAAACTGAAAAAATCTGCTTCAGATTTTGTTGCGTTTTTTGTCGCAGTTTTTGCCACAGTTTTTTGCTCCAGCACACTGTATGGACCTGGAAACTTCTCTTTAAAAAACGGCAGTGCTTTTTGATGTGGTTTTTGCAAAAGTCAGAATCTGCCTGAAGATAGGTCATGTCGCTTTTTTTTCCTTTAGCTGAAAAAATCATCTAGAGGAAAAAAACTGCTACTGACTCCCCTTGAAATGAATGGGAGGCGTTTTTTTGTTTATGTTATGTTTTTTTAAATGTAAGTTATTTGAACTTTTTATTTGTTTATATTTTAGTCTTTATTTATTTCTTTACCTGTCCCACAAGGGGACTTGAACTTGGTATATCTGATCCTCAGTGCAATGTACTGCAATACATAGTATTGCAGCACATCACACATAGACTTACTAAGTGTGATGGGCATAGGTAGTTAGGAGGCCTTTGCTCAGCCTCCTGGCTGCCATGGCAACCCCTCAAACCCACAATCTCATCGCGCAGGATCTGAGGGGTGGTGGTTGGTATCTTCTGACTCCTGTGGCTAGTCCCGGGCCTCAGCTGAGTAATACAGCCGAGTGTTAGAAGCAATGCCACAGGCAAAGCTCCTGTATCTGCAGTATTACAACACTGTATGATTTTGGCGCTGACGGTTAAATTCACAACGTATTAGTATAGCGCTGAGCGGAAAGGGGTTAAGAGGCGTGCATAGCACATCGGACAACACCAGAGTTGAGATTAAGACCTGTCACAGTAAATTCCCTCCTTTGCGTTCACTGTTGGTGCCTGCATTAAAAAAAATATATATTACTTTAAAAAAAAAAAAAAAAAGTTTCATTACTAAGATAATAAAATGTATTTCTTGCCACCTGAAAATACCAGATACATATGAAGCTGACTTTACCCCGCTGTTTTACAGTGTTCTGCACAACATCAAAGAGGCTCAGAAGCTTCACTTTGGTTATCAAGCCACCCACATACAGACCTGCTTATACTGCCTAAAGGCAGTAGGGTGTTCATGCAGAATACAACATGTTATGTCTGGAGTGTGTTTGCTGGTAACAGCATATCTATACTTCTAGGTGATTATGAAATTAATTCCTTTCTTATCGACATCATACCTTTAGCATTTTAAAACTTGAATACAGAATGAAGGTCTCATTTTATGAAAGCCCAAATATAGTTTGTTAAGTATATTGTATCATGATGACATCTACCTTTCTTTAAAAGTAAGCAGCCCATAGGACCAGGGGACTCTAGCATGACATGAATGGCAAAAGCAATTCTAAAATGACAAGCCTATGGGCCTATGACAACTGTTGCTCCTCCCCTGTCATGGTATTCTTAGTGGTAGCATTCTCTCCACTATGTCTTTCAGCCCGAATGTAAAGGTATTGCAATGGTAACTCTAGCTATCGCAGTCCAGTGTTAATACAAAGTTTCATGCCACCCAATGGCAAAAACAATGCAACCAAACAGCCTTACGCTAGGTTCACATCTGCACTCGGGTTTCTGTTCTTTGGGTCGGTTTGAGGACCCAAAAAATGGAAACCCAATATATTTAAAAAGCAATTGTCCGCGGACTCCATAGACTATAATGGGGTCCGCCCGGTCTCCGCCTGAAAAATGCGGAGAGAAAAGTGGAATGGGGGAGGGAGTCCCCGAACGAACAACGAGAGCAGGTGTGAATACAGGTGTGAATGCAACCTTAGGCTCCCTCTTTCCAAGTCCCATAGGAGCTACATAGGCTGACTTTAAAGCATGTAAGCCCTTTATGAATTCTATATGCCTTAAAGGAGTTGTGCAGGACTTCGAAAACATGGCTCCTTTCTTCTTCTCAGGAAGTGACATCATGTCACATGGTCACATGGCAATGCCACATCTCCATCTCATTAAAATTAATGGGACTGAGCTACTGCATGGATACACAACCCCTTTAAAGGGTTAATCCTATCTTAGCAAATCACTGCTGAGATAGTAATAACTGCTCATAAGTTTCAACCACCAGGTTGGGATGTGGAGAAACAGACAAGCAGTGCTGCCCTACACTGTTTCCGTAACTATTATAGAGGTTACATAGGAGCTACAGAAACAGTATAACACAGCTGATCTACACTGTTTCCATAATTTCACAGTTACGGAAACAACATAGCTAAATCTGCTAACCTGTTTCAGTAGCTCCCATTCTCCTCTGTGGGAGTTACAGAGACAGTGTAGAGCGGCACTGCTTGGCTGTTTCTGTAAGATCCTCATTGGTAGTCAAGACTTAGGAGCAGTTGTTCCCATCTAGGCAGCAATTTTCCAACCTAATCTTGTAATATCATTTTCTTGTAATAACTCCTTTATGATTACATGGTTGTTGTAACCATATAACAGAGTTAGGCAACCTTTTTTTGTTCGGCGTGACGATTTTAATTAAAAAATCAAAGATGAGGTACTTGGAGTGCCGGTCAATAATTGTAAGTCTGACGACCCCAATACTAAAGTCATATACCACAAACCATGACACAGAAGTGCTGCCACAAGATGCTTTAGGACGCTTGCGTTTATTGCTATTTCCTGGGACGCATCTGTCCTTTCCATTTTTCCATTAGAAGCAATGAAAGTACATGTGCATCCCGCAATTACTGGTAAATATATGTGTCCAGGAGCACCGTATGGCAGCATCCTTATGGTGAAAACACACTATGGATCTGGATTCAGCTATATTCTTAGGCCACTGGAACTTTTACTTCGATGTAAAACTGCGTTCACATGGTGCATTTTTGCACAAAAAAAAAAAATGCCTGAGTTTTCTGTGCAAAAACACATCCTTAATACGGAAAACACACCATTATACAGATTAATGTCCCATAGTGGCCCGTGCACATGGTAATATATCCCATAGCGGCCTCTGCACACCGTATTATTTCCCATAGCGGCCCCTGCGCACAGTATTATATCCCATAGCAGCCTCTACACACAGTCTTATGTCCCATAGTGGTCCCTGCACAGGTATTATGTCCCATAGCGGCCCCTGCACAGGTATTATGTCCCATAGCGGCCCCTGCACACGGTATTATGTCCCATAGCGGCCCCTGCACACGGTATTATGTCCCATAGCAGCCCCTGCACACGGTATTATGTCCCATAGTGGCCCCTGCACACGGTATTATGTCCCATAGTGGCCCATGCACATGGTATTATGTCCCATAGTGGCCCCTGCACACAGTATAATATTCTAATTTTTATAATATTCCAATTTTGGCCACTCACTAGCTATTATTATACTGTGGGGTCTCTTCAGACCCCAGAGTATAATAAGTGGAAGGCCAAGAGAGGTGACAAACATAAAAAACAATGTTACTCACCTTCCCTGCACTCCGCAGCTGCTCTGTTCTCTTCGGGCGCTTCTGCCTGTAGTCAGCGGACGCTGATTGGGTCTCAGAAGTCACGTTGTGGCATTATGGGTCATGACGCTGGATGTGACCCCTGAGGCCCTGTCAGCGGTCTCTTACATCAGTCAGAAGCGCTTGCAGAGCACAGAGCCGCCACGGAGAGCAGGAAAGGTGAGTTAACATTATTTTTTATGTTTCTTCACCTCCCCGGGGGCTACGCTTATTATACTTGGGGGTCTGAAGAGACCCCACAGTATCCAATTCTCTCCCCTCCCCCCCCCCCCTCCTCCCCCCAAACCCCCCCCCCGCGCCCCCCCCCCCCCCCCCCCCCCCCAACCCCCCCCCCCCCCCCCCCCCCCCCCCCCCCGCCGCCCCCCCCCCCCCCCCCCCACCAATATTTATATATTTATTTAAAAGGATATCCACCTTCTCTCCCCAAAAAAATTATATCCCACCCAAGGAAAAATGTATTATTTTTTATAAAATAAATTTTTTTTTATTTTATAATATTAAAAGGAGGAGGGGAGAAAGCACCCCGCACACGGCCCCCCCCCCCCCCCCAGAGGCCCGCCCCCTATAATAAAAACCCCCCCACCCACACAACACACCAGAAACACCCCCCCCCCCCCCCCCCCCCCGCGGCCCCCCCCCCTATATATAAATAACCCCCCACCCCAATATTATGGGGGGGGGCCCCCCACCCCCCACCCCCCCCCCCACCCCCGCCCCCTTTTAAATTCTCCTACCCCCAGAAATAAAATGTTTTTTTTTATAAAAAAAAATCCCCCCCCCCCCCCTCCTCCTTATTTTTTTTTATAAAAAAAATAATATATTATTTATAGCTGTTTTTTTTTATATCCCCCCAACTATAAAAAATTTTTTTCGGGGGGCGTGGCTAGCGCGCGACATGGACGGTCGCATGTGAGCGGAGCTCCGGCTAGAGCCGCTCATCCATCCTGAAATCCATCCTTGCTTACCGGTGCCCGGGTTCGCTGTCCGCTGGAACGCACTTCTGAGGCCCTCCTCCTGGTTCCAGAGCTCCCGTTCTGCCGGTGTCCTTCTCCGTTGGGTGGTAGTCGGTGATCGCTACACGTGGCCGGCGGCCATATACTCCCACCGCCGCTGCCGGAGCCGCTCTGTCCCGCGCTGCTGTGGCCTGGAGCTGGGGTGGAGCTGCCGTTCTGGGGCTGCGCTCGTGGGCCGGCCTGGGCTGTGCAGGCACCGCTGGGGCCGCTGGTCCTGCTGGCACCCGGACGGCGGTCTCCCCTCTCTCCACGTGGCGGGCGGCCATTTTAACCCTGACCGGTTTGGCCATCTGCTGATGAGGGGGCGCTGAGTCTGGCGTTCCTGGCGAGCTGAGCCTATCTCTGACGGTTCCTTCTATCCCTGCCTGGAAGTTTGGGAGCCGGCATTCCTCTCTCCTGCTTGCTGCTGGGCACGATAGGACCATCCCCTGGCTCCTCTGGGCAGTAGTGCAAGGCAATATCTGTGGCAGCCATCAACTGTCTCTGACCCATTGAAGGTGTGTGCCTCTGTACGATTTATCGTCCTGCTGACTGCTTCTCTGGAAGGCTTTACTTATAATCCAATGACGGTTGCTGTATGTGCTACTGGACTGTTGAGTTACCATCTGTCCTCCTCTAGTTCCTCCTGGCAATCTATCTACTCCATCACTTCGCTACTGGCCTTCTTGGAGGCCTTACTTATAATCCAGTGACTGTTGCTATCGGCACTATTGGATCGCTGAGTTGTCATCCGTTCCCTCTTAGTTCCTCCTGGCAATCTATTTATTTCATTACTCTGCTGACGGCTCTCTCTTGGAGACATCGCTCATAATCCAGAGTCTGTTGCCATCGATACTATTGGACTGTTGAGTTACTGTCTGTCCTCGGCTGGCTTATTGGCCCTTGTGGCCTGACATAGAGGCTCCTACTGTGCAACTGCTATTAGCCAGAGACCTTGTCTATAATCCTCTGGGGCCGGCCCGGTCTTGCTACCATCACACCTCCTCCTCTGCCAACATATCCACCCGTACGGAACGCAGGAAGAGCGGCCGCCGACTCTCTAAAATGAGTCGCCCGCAATCAACCTCTGTCTCTGATCGCCTGAGGGGGTTCTCCAGGGCAGCATCCTCTTCTACATCACCATCGCTTGAGGAAGCCTCTCCTGCCCTTCCAGAGGAGGACCCCGAGCCCACTTTAAAGCAAGTTACTGGACAGCTACTGGAGGCGATCCATGCCGGCACTTCCTCGCTGACCGGGAAAATTGAGGAGGTAAAAATCGACCTGGGCCTGCTCCGTCAGGACTTTCAGACCTTGCGAGGCAGGGTGTGTGGGGTGGAGGATCGGGTCTCTCAGGTAGAGGACACTGTTAACCCACTTCCTGCCAAACTCCAGGAGCTGGAGAGAGCTGCAAGTTTGTGGACCCAGCGTGCGGATGACTTGGAGAATAGATTGCGACGAAACAACCTCCGTATCCTGGGCCTGCCGGAGCGGGCGGAGGGTGAAGATCCTCGGGCCTTTGTGGAGGGGTGGCTGAAAAATGTCCTGCCGGAGGCTCACTTCTCACCAATATTTGCAGTGGAACGGGCCCATAGGGTTCCGGCTAAACCGCCGCCTCAGGGCGCACCTCCTCGACCCTTGTTGGCCCGTCTGATTAACAGCACGGATCGGGATACGGCGTTGCGGGCTGCGCGCCAGGCCGGCGAGCTTAAGTACAACGGAGCAGCAGTGGCCATGTTTCCAGATTTCTCGGCGGCTCTCCAGAAGACCCGAGCATCCTTCGTGGCCGTTAAGAGGCGGTTGAGAGAAAAGGCTATACAATACTCCATGATTTACCCAGCACGTCTTCGGGTCGTCCATGACGGCAGGTCCCTTTTCTTTACTTCACCGAGGGATGTGGAGGACTGGCTATCTCTTCTTCCTCGATCTCCGAGACGATGATCCTGACGGCGTGTGGTGAGAGGTCCGATCGGACCATACATAAGGACTTATGTATTACGGGATGCTCTTGTTTATTGCATAAGTAGTTTTATGAAAAGTGCGGTTCTGTTATTATAGTATCCTGTAGTCTTATAGTTACCTGGGCTGGCGACCCCCGGGGCGCCGGTGTATCTCATTTACTCATGTGAACCTGGCTCTGTTGAATAGTATATCTCCTAGCCTAGTGATTATCCATACCTTTAAGACAGTGCCCCGTATACCAACCACTTTGGGTGCACTTCTTCCCCCGTTAATTGTAGCCACGGTTAATTTAACAAATATTGTTTGTTTATGCCAGTAGTATGTCTCACACCCTTTAGGGGTGTAATGGTTCATTTCGTTTGTATATTGTTCTTAGGTTGCTGCACACCACTTTGTGTCTCACTCAGCCACGCACTACACACTCATAGGCGGGTCACTTTTGGGGTCCTGAATTGCCATGATTACATTACACTCTTAGACGACCATGGCGTCCTTTAGTGTACTATCTTGGAATGTGAGGGGCCTGGGTAGCCCACGAAAGAGGTCGTTGGTTTTCTCTCAGATTAGGAGGGCTGACCCACACCTCATATGCCTTCAGGAAACTCATTTGGTTCCAGATAATTCCAGGCGACTTCAGAAGCCATGGGTTCAGTGGGCGGCTCACTCTACACACACTTCCTATTCCAGGGGGGTGTCCATCTTGGTGCATCGTAGACTCAGGTGGGAGCCAGGCCTCATTGTAAGGGACCCCGAGGGACGATACGTTTTTGTCCAGGCCTGGGTTGACTCTGTCCTGTATGTTATCCTGGGTGTGTACTTGCCACCGGCGTCTGATCTTGCTGTGCTCCAGCAGGCTGCGCAGTTTGCGACCCGATTCCCTGGGGCTATTGCATTATGTTTGGGTGACTTTAACAAAGTTATGGATATTGCATTGGATCGGTTCTCCGCGGAGCCAGGTTCCCCCTCTCTGCCTCGCCCTACTACAATGGCCGGAGTGATCCGTGAATTGGGGTGGTTGGATTTGTGGCGGGTCCGGTTTCCGGAGGCCCGCACCTTTTCCTGTCACTCTGCCAACAGACATACTCTGTCCAGGATTGACCATGCTTTTGGAAATACTAAAGCATATTCTTTGTTGCAGACCATATCCTATTTACCCAGGGCAGTGTCTGATCATTCCCCGTTGTTGGTCCAATTAAATAGTAGTACAGCTGCTAAGCCACGACAGGGTTGGCGAATCCACCCATTTTGGTTGAAACTATTTGTACCACATGATCGAATACCTGATCAACTTCAGACGTTTTTGACCATTAATTCCCCAAACACTTCTCCGCTCCTCTTATGGGAAACTATGAAGGCATATCTTAGGGGTTGTATTAAGTCCTCCATTTCCTTTGTAAAGAGGGAATCCTCGCTGTTGGAGACCACCTTGGCGACCCAGTGTGCCTCGCTCGAAGCCGCATACGTGGCTAATCCAACTGATGAGGCTAGGTCTCAATGGTTGCAGACGGGTAGACAATATCTGCATATACTGCATGACAAGGCACGTAGGTCTCTGTTTTTTAGCAAACAGAAGTTTTACGAACTCGGCAACCAGTCGAGCAGCTTTTTAGCTCAACTAATACATCAAAACACAGCCTCACCTGCCATACTACGAGTGCATTCAGAGACGGGGGAGGTACTGTCCAATAGCTTGGCCATTAGTGACAGATTTTATAGGTATTACAGTGAGTTATACCTCTCCAAGCTTAGAGTCACTGACGGAGAGCTTGCCACCTATTTGGGCTTGATCCCCCTTCCTACATTGTCAGAAGACCAACGTGAATTTTTAGATTCCCCTTTTACGCTAGAGGAGCTATCGGGTGCCCTGGCAGATATGGCAAGGGGCAAATCGCCGGGTCCGGACGGCATCCCGGTGGAGGTTTATGCCCAGTATGGGGGCCTGCTTCTCCCGGTGTTGCTTGACTGTTATAACGCTGCCTTTGTGGGTCGCAGTCTCCCGGAGTCCTTTTATGACGCCACCATTATCCTGTTACTTAAGCCCGACAAGGATCCGCTGGACTGTGGCTCATATAGGCCTATATCACTGCTTAATATAGATTATAAACTCCTTACTAAAATGTTGGCGAAAAGGCTAAATTCTGTTGTTCTCGACCTTGTCCATCCGGATCAGACAGGCTTTATGCCTGGAAAATCCACATCGGATAATCTTAGAAGGGCTCAGGTGATAACTCAGATTGGGGCATCATCCTCACATGACTGGGCGATGGCTTCTTTAGATGCAACAAAGGCGTTCGACTCTGTCGAGTGGCCTTTTCTATTGCAGGTGTTGCGAGGATACGGATTTGGAGAGGGGTTTGTTACCTGGATTTCCCTTCTATACTGTTCCCCTAGAGCGGCACTGTCCATTAATGGCGCGTTGTCTTCCTACTTTCCTTTGGGTAGGGGTACAAGACAAGGATGTCCATTGTCACCGCTACTGTTTGCTCTGGCGGTGGAACCCTTGGCAATACTGCTTCGGAATGACCCCATATATAAAGGCATAGTGATAGGCACCCGGGAGGAGAGAACAGCACTATATGCCGATGACTTACTCCTGTTTATGAGCGACCCCTCCCGGTCTCTGCCCAGAGCCATGGCTATAATTGATGAATTTGGTAATTATTCTGGCCTACGGACCAATTGGGCTAAGTCCTCATACATGCATATTGGCCGTGCGTCAAGTGTAGCTGAGGGGAATGTGGTATGTGGATTGACTACAGTCTCAACCTGCAAATATCTGGGCATCTTTATATCTAGGGACCATAGGTGTTTTTTGGAACAGAACATCTTTCCGCTCATCTCGCACTTTAGGGTTAAGTTTAATCTTTGGGCTACACTGCCTTTGTCGGTGGCTGGTAGAATCAACCTAGTTAAAATGATAGTACTACCCAAATGTCTATATGCTATAAGCCATTCTGCTGTGTCCGTGCCCCTTAGATTTTTTAAACAAATGGACTCCCTCATTATCTCCTTTATATGGGGAAACTCTAGATCTAAGCTTAGGTTGTCATCTCTACAACGACCGAAGCAGCTCGGGGGCACATCACTCCCTGATCTGTTTCTTTACTACCTAGCAGGACAGCTCCGTTTTATTAGGAAGTGGCTCTCATCTGATTCCCTACCGGGGTCCGAGGCACATCTGGCTCACCACCTGGGTCTGCATAATCTGTGGCCGGTGTTGGAACACCCGGCCTTGTTTAGGGGGAAATTGTTGCCCATCCATGCCCTGGCGGGACAGGTCTGGCGTCAGGCGAAAAAGGTGTCCACTTATTCTGATATACCTGCGGAGACCCCGCTTTGGCACAACCCTGGTCTGCCGACGTTATTTGCCCTGCCTGGCGCCCGGGCCTGGTCGCAGTATGGCGTGTCCTCTCTTAGTGACCTGTACATACAAGGGGTTTTTAAAACGTTTGACTCGCTAAGCTCCTCCTATGGCATCCCTACAACGCAGTTCTTTAGATATCTACAGATTAGACATGCACTTTCTTCTCAGTTCCCGGATCGATTGGACAATATATCTGAGTATCCGCTTATCGGCATACTTCGCTCACAGGGCCCTGGGGGTTTGATATCTACTTTATATGCACATCTGATACAGGCCAAGGTGTCCACTTTGGACGCCCCGGCCTTGACGCGATGGAGCATAAATATCCCAACTCTCACAGATGAGATGTTTCAAGATATCCTTGAATCTCCTCAACATGTGTCACCTTCAGCTAACAACAAACTGATTCAAACGTATATTCTACACCAATGTTACTTGACACCTTCCCGTCTATACAAAATGGGACGTCTGCCCAACCCCGGATGCCTTAGGTGTCTTTGTCCACAGGCAGACTTTTGGCATATGATTTGGGAATGTCCGACCATACAATGTTTTTGGAAAGGGGTCGTGGATCTCCTGGCGAAAGTTCTGGCTAAACCTATACCATTAACCCCAGAGATATGCCTTTTCGGCGTATTAGATGAAGAAATATGGCAACACCATGTTAGAATCCTTTTGAGGGAGTCTTTATTTTATGCTAGGAAAGCTATCGCACTGCGATGGATGGCTCCGAAACCCCCATCAGTATCTCAGTGGAAGAAACTTGTTAATACTGTTCTTCCTTATAACCAGATTGTGTATAAAGGGAGAGGGTGCCCTCAGAAATTCCATAAGGTGTGGGGAACATGGTGCAATTCTCCGGTAACCCAATATACGGCTCCCTCATTGCGCTCTGCCATTAATTTACTCATGCCGTGAGGGGCGCGAGACACCAGGAGTATCCACGACCTCTCATTTTGGAGTGTATCCTTGTTGTTACCCTTGACTTATTGACTGCATGTTTTGTACATGATAACTGATGTATACAGTATTACGCATGTCCTGATTATATTCTTTCTGTACCGAGTCTACGTTATATGGTCCGGATGGGACGAGGACCTGGCGAGGTGGGATGTGGTGCGTTGAGTGAATTTACATTGAAATTCTCGTTTTTTGGTGCGCAACATGTTATGTATTTGTTTTGATTTCTTTTCCTTTGTCTGATACGCAATTTTCAATAAAACGAGTTTAAAAAAAAAAAAAGTATATATCTCATAACGTGAACACCATAATGATGGAAATTGAAGTGCACAAATTGCCAATTCTTTGGTCATTTATTCTCTCACTCCCCAAAAAATTGAAAAAACTGAACAATAAGTCATGACCTGGAGAATAAAAGGTAATGTGTCATCTGTACCATACTGTAAATGCAGTAAAATAAACCCATAAGCAAACAGTGTAACTTTTTCCAATTATACCCTATTCATAATGTTTTTCCTGCTTCCTACTGCATTATATCAGGGGCGTAACTACCGGGGTAGCAGCGGTAGCGGCTGCCACAGGGCCCGGGACATTATGGGGCCTGGTGGACCCCTGATGAGGTTTTTTTTTTTTTTTTTTTAATAGGCCGTTACCGATAGGCCCTATTTACTTACCGATCCCCACTCCTGTTCACGACCGCCTGCGCTTCCCCTTCTGCAGAAGCAGAGGCGGCTGTGTGCAGGGATCAGTATGTGAGACTGCGGGCCCGCGAACCCCACAAACACTGCTATGATCGGAGGGCCAGGGGAGGTTAGGGAACATAAAAAAACACTGTTACTTCTCTTACGTTCCGGCAGGCTTTGGGCCTATTTGGTGACGTCCCAGACGTCACGTGGGCTGGGCCTGCATTGGAGACAGGGAGAGGTAAGTAACACGTTTTTTTATGTTTGTATCCTACCCTGGGTCTCCAATCATTATACTCTGGGGTATGAAAAGACCCCAGAGTATAATAATTGTTCATGGGTGGTCTACTGTGGGTCGTAATAGTGTGTGCAGCGGCCACTATGGGGCATAATAGTGTGTGCAGGGGCCACTATGGCGCATAATAGTGTGTGTAGGGGCCACTAAGGTGCATAATAGTGTGTGCAGGAATGCGGTTTGTGCGGGGGGGGCCTTGTCAAATGTTCGCCTTGGGGCCTAGCCATTCCTAGTTATGCCACTGCATTATATGGAATACTATTGGAAACATTGGAAAGTATAATTTGATCTGCAAAAAACAAGCCCTCATACTGCTAAGGGTGGGTTCACACCTGCGCTTGCTGTCCGTCCGTCGCCAATCCAGTGAAAATCTCGGCGAACTGGATTGGCGTCGGATACAGACCGGTCAGCGGCGCATTGGTTAAAAACCCATTCATTTGAATGGGTTTTTTAAAGCAGTGCGCGGGTGTGCGCTTACACCCTCTGCGCTGCGAATCCTTTTTTTTTTCGTCGGAAACAAAGTCGGACATGCAGGACTTCGTGTCCGACGAAAAAAAAAAGGATTCGCAGCGCAGAGGGTGTAGCGCACACCCGCGCACTGCTTTAAAAACCCATTCAAATGAATGGGTTTTTAACCAATGCGCCGCTGACCGGTCTGTATCCGACGCCAATCCAGTTCGCCGAGATTTTCACTGGATTGGCGACGGACGGACAGCAAGCACAGGTGTGAACGAAGCATAAGAGAAAAATAAAATAAAACAGTTATGGCTTATGAAAGTTGTAGAGGAAAAACTGAAAATGAAATCTCAAAAATTAGATGTGGCAAGAAAAGATTAATAGATCAGAGCAGAGCTGCAATTACCAAACGCAACTCATGGACAAGTGTGAAACTATTTTTGAAAGAAAGCAGCTATGATTTTGTAATCCTAAACAGCCCCTTTAGATTAAAATCTAATTTTATAGAAAATTATAAAACTGCAGTTTTTTTTCCAATTACATGCTTTTCGGAATATTTTCCAGCTTCACATTGTATGGGATATTAAATGGTGCCATTAGGAGGTACAATTTGTCCGCAAAAAAACAAGCCTTGTATGGCTATGAGAATGGATAAGTTTTAAAATGTAATAGCTTTTGTAAGGTGGGGAGTTAAAACTGAAAATGAAAACTCAAAAATTAGTTCAGTGTGAAACTATTTCTGAAAGGTCCCACCTTATAGCAAGTTTAAAGCTAAGGCCCCACATTGCCAAAAAGCCACTTTTTTGTTTCAGATTTTGCTGCGGTTTTTTTGAGCCAAAACCAGGAATGGAATTAACGGAGGGGAAAGTATAAGTTTGTCCTTAATATCATTTCCATTCCTTTTCAAGCCATTCTTGACTTTGGCTCATACAACTGCAGTAAAATCTGCAACAAAAAAGCAGCTTTTCCACAAAGCGGGAAAAACAGCGGCACCATCGCACTTTTTTCCCACAGACTCTACAGACTTTCTGTTTCCATTATACCTATAGGGAAACTGCCGTAATTTCCGTAGGTATAAACCACGACAATTCTGAAAATCGCAGCATGTCCACAGTGCGTATTTTCCCGCACTTTGGGGATGGGATTCGCTAGGCCCCTCGGCTTAAAGAAGCTTTTTGTCTCCTAGCCAATTTTTATGGTGATGACATACAGTACAGACCAAAAGTTTGGACACACCTTCTCATTCCAAGAGTTTTCTGTATTTTCATGACTATAAAAATTGTAGATTCACACTGAAGGCATCAAAACTATGAATTAACACATGTGGAATTATATACTTAACAAAAAGTGTGAAACAACTGAAAATATGTCTTATATTCTAGGTTCTTCAAAGTAGCCACCTTTTGCTTTGATTACTGCTTTGCACACTCTTGGCATTCTCTTGATGAGCTTCAAGAGGTAGTCACCTGAAATGGTCTTCCAACAGTCTTGAAGGAGTTCCCAGAGATGCTTAGCACTTGTTGGCCCTTTTGCCTTCACTCTGCGGTCCAGCTCATCCCAAACCATCTCGATTGGGTTCAGGTCTGGTGACTGTGGAGGCCAGGTCATTTGGCGTAGCACCCCATCACTCTCCTTCTTGGTCAAATAGCCCTTACACCGTCTGGAGGTGTGTTTGGGGTCATTTTCCTGTTGAAAAATAAATGATGGTCCAACTAAACGCAAACTGGATGGAATAGCATGCCGCTGCAAGATGCTGTGGTAACCATGCTGGTTCAGTATTCCTTCAATTTTGAATAAATCCCTAACAGTGTCACCAGCAAAGCACCCCCACACCATCACACCTCCTCCTCCATGCTTCACGGTGGGAACCAGGCATGTAGAGTCCATTCGTTCACCTTTTCTGCATCGCACAAAGACACGGTGGTTGGAACCAAAGATCTCAAATTTGGACTCATCAGACCAAAGCACAGATTTCCACAGGTCTAATGTCCATTCCTTGTGTTCTTTAGCCCAAACAAGTCTCTTCTGCTTGTTGCCTGTCCTTAGCAGTGGTTTCCTAGCAGCTATTTTACCATGAAGGCCTGCTGCACACAGTCTCCTCTTAACAGTCGTTGTAGAGATGTGTCTGCTGCTAGAACTCTGTGTGACATTGACCTGGTCTCTAATCTGAGCTGCTGTTAACCTGCGATTTCTGAGGCTGGTGACTCAGATGAACTTATCCTCCGCAGCAGAGGTGACTCTTGGTCTTCCTTTCCTGGGGCGGTCCTCATGTGAGCCAGTTTCTTTGTAGCGCTTGATGGTTTTGGCCACTGCACTTGGGGACACTTTCAAAGTTTTCCCAATTTTTCGGACTGACTGACCTTCATTTCTTAAACTAATGATGGCCACTCGTTTTTCTTTACTTAGCTGCTTTGTTCTTGCCATAATACAAATTCTAACACTCCATTCAGTAGGACTATCAGCTGTGTATCCACCTGACTTCTGAACAACACAACTGATGGTCCCAACCCCATTTATAAGGCAAGAAATCACACTTATTAAACCTGACAGGGCACACGTGTGAAGTGAAAACCATTTCAGGTGACTACCTCTTGAAGCTGATCAAGAGAATGCCAAGAGTGTGCAAAGCAGTAATCGAAGCAAAAGGTGGCTACTTTGAAGAACCTAGAATATAAGACATATTTTCAGTTGTTTCACACTTTTTTGTTAAGTATATAATTCCACATGTGTTAATTCATAGTTTTGATGCCTTCAGTGTGAATCTACAATTTTTATAGTCATGAAAATACAGAAAACTCTTGGAATGAGAAGGTGTGTCCAAACTTTTGGTCTGTACTGTATCTTTAATATATAATAAACCACTTTTTGTCATTCAAAACAGATTATTTAAATCACATTGTGCATGACATGAAAAAGAAACACAGAAGACAATAATAGCAGAATTACTGTTTTTCACCTAGGTAATTAAATTTGTTTCAGATTGGAGGCAAAGAAACTACAGAATTTCAGCAAGCAAGAAAAAGGACTCATATGTAGAGATGGGCAAACCGTTTCATCATTAAATATTCCAAATGGTGACAAACTTATCTGAACAAAAAAAAAAAAAACTCTTGTTATTTATTGGGTTTTCTATTTTCTAATTTTCAGTGTAACAGAGTGTTATTAATCCGAAAAAAAAAATTTTAAGAATTAAGCTGGTTTTTTTGGTGCACATATGTACAATATTGTAGCCTGTGCCTCTGTAAAAGCTGACTTTTCTTGAAATGATTGTTTGTAAAAAAAAAAAAAAAACAACAAAAACAAAAAAACACGGCAGGGGACAGGCAAATTGAGAGGGACAAGGAAACAGTAGCCGCAGGATTATAGTACTCCCTGAGAATGTAGATGAAGTTTTTGATTACTTAGCTTGCTCATCTTAGTCACACATCATCATCAGCCAACTGTTTTTCCTACTCATAGATTATAAGCCCTCGCGGGCAGGGCCCTCTATCCCACTGTGCCAGTTGGTCACTGTTAGCATTGTGTTTGTTTTGTATATTTTGTGTACTGTATGTAAACCCTCAAATGTAAAGAACCATGGAATTAATGGTGCTATATAAATAAATAATACTCCTCCTCCTCCTCCTCCTCTTCCACACCAACATCAGTCATCCATAAGTGAATGAGTGTATAGGAAACAGCAATATGCGACCAGTCATCAGGAAGTTATGAAACTTAACTCACACCTGGCCATGCTTCTATTGGTGCAGTTGCTGACATACCAAATAGTGGCTTCCACTCGTTTTGCCATCTGATGTCATACGCTAAACTTTGATGAAGGATACCTAGCTGCTATTATTTCTCTAGGAAAACTGTCCTTGCTTTATATGTGTCGGAGAATGTGGGCCTTTCCTTGGATATGTCAGTCTGGGGAAAGGTGCATGCTACCGTCGACACATGGTTCATTGCCCACTGGGTCATTGTTTTGAGCTGCAGCGTCACAGTCCAGAAAGAACACAGTTCTACCCCAATTGTGCAGGCCCAGCTTCAACACCATGCAGGGCCCATCCACCTTCTCTTGATCCTTAGCTCTGGACCATTTCTCACCACCATCTTCAACAGGGCAAGCTGTTGCTTCCCCCACCCCCCTCGTATCATGGGTGTAAGGTGAAGCACTGCCATGTGGTTTTACAATTAATGAGCCTGGATCAGAGGAGCCACACAATGGAGGAGCTGCTTCGCTGTATCCTGAAGCAAGTATCCCACTAGCTGACTCCTGGCCAACTCCAACTGAGCAGCCTTGCCAGCAACAATGGCACCAATATTGTTGCTGCACTGTAGCTAGGAAATAACACATTGTCCCTGTATGGCACATGTCCTTAATCTAGTGGTTTGATGCTTTAATAACTTGTATAGTGGCTTAAAAGAGTGCTCCTCATAGCCAGAAAAGTCTCTGCCCATTTCAGTCATTCTTACGTTGCAAAAAAAAAACCCACTGTGCTCGATTTGCAGCAACAAAACGGTCTGCCTTTGTACTGCCTTGTCTGCGACTTTCCAACTATGTAGAACTCCACCTTAAACATGCTGATTAGATTGTGTGAGCAGCATTAGGTGGTGAACGATTATTGCATGCAGCAGACCCAGGGATAATGTGTTACTTTGAGAAGTAGATGCTTATGAGGGAAGTGTGCCAGCTTCTTAGGCCCTTTGAAGAAGCCACCAAATTTGTCAGCAGGAACGACTACTGCATCAGCAATGTGATCCCTTTGTTGTATATTTCACAGGAAACTCCCTCATGCAATGAGGGACATGAATAGGAGGAACAGTTTCCACCTCTTAGTCAAACATATTTGGGGAGATAAAATGAATAATTGTCACGAAAAATGGAATATATCCAACGTATTTTCGAAATGATTACACTACTCATAAAGTGGTATAAGGTAGAAAAGTGGCTAACATCCCTATTCACATGTTCTAACAATTCACATGTTCCACTTTCATAAATACACTGCAATGTTCAGCATTATTTCTAACTTTTAAAATCATGAATTTGAAACTTTCGAATTTTGTGCCAAATTTGTGTGTCCCTATGCCATCACCAACAACTAAGGCTGGGTTCACATCTCCTTCGCAGTGACCACCGAAAATCACCAGATGAAAAAGTGCTGCAAGACTGACTTTTTTGTCCAGTGGTTTCAGTGTAAAAGAATGCACCATTGATGTCCGCTGTTTTAGTGGTCCGTGTCTCTATTGTTCTTGTCCTCTGACAAACTAGTACAATGGACACACAGGCACAAATGTGAATATAGCATAATCTGTTATAAATATGATCCAATATAAATACAAAAATTACAGCAGCACGCTGTAAATAGCATCACGACCTATATAAATAGAGCTGAAAATGCACTGCTGCTATTTGTTATATACACGTATAAATTTACTACTATTATTTAATATCTATACATATAAATTTGAGGTTCATATACATGATTGATCAAGCTTGTAAAAAAACCATCTGCCACGACAAGGCAACCTCATTCAGATGGGACCCTGCATACCTCTCCTGGACCCAGAATAGGTCTACAGTGTGAATTAAGGGCAAGTAGGTTCAAGAGCAGGGTGGGCAATTAATTTTTCCATGGGGCCACATGAGAAATTGGAATGGTTTTAGAGGGCCAATATACTAATAGACTAATATACTTAACTCAGTTCTACCCAATACCTATATACTGTATACAGTATATATACTATCCCTTCATAAAAAACAGTAAATGAAACATTACAATGATTCAATGAAAATGTGTACATCATTATTTAATAATGAGATGATGAACTTGTGATGAACTTTAATGAACTTGTGATTGTTCGATTTAGAAAATTGTAAACTTTTGCAGTGTTTTAAAAACTAGCATCACATCCTGACATAAAATAGCAAGTTTTTCAAAGACCAGCATCCCTTTAACTTAATAAAGAACAATAAATGAAACATTACAATAACATGAAAATGTGGAGCACAAAATTATAGCACAATTTAACAAACATTTTTTGAAAATGAGCATCTTCTGCAGCGTTTAAAAAAACTAGCATCACAACTTTACACAAAAAAATCTAATTTTTCAAAGACCAGCAACACATTAACTTTATACAAAAATGTTCAATGAGAGAAATCTAGCGTGTTTTGGGCTTGAACAAGTGCATTGAAGTCAGGTTGAATATCTGAGGTGGATATGTGAAGGACAGCACACAAGTGATCATCACTGAGAGAGGATCTGTATCTGGATTTGTTAAACTTCATCACTGAGAATGTTTGGTCACATAGGTAGGTAGATCCAAAGATAACTAACATCCTCTGAGAATGCCTCCTTATTTACCCCCCCACACTGCATATGATCCCCCTATTTATGGCCCTCTCACAGTTTATAACACCTTTTACACCCCCCCACACAGTATATGACCCCTTTTTAAAGCCCACCACAGTATATGACCCCCTGTTATCTCCTCACCCCCACACAGAGTAGTGGCCGATAATTTTTACTCACCTGTCCGCGCTCCAGATCTGGACGCTATCCGCTGCCGCCTCCAGGGTGCCGACGCTGAGGAAGGCCGGGATGCTGTACGTAGCGTCCCGGCATACTTCAGCGTCATGACGTCAGTGTAGTGGAGGCAGCGGAGGGCGACCAGGACAGGAGCGTGGACAGGTGAGTAAAAGTATCGACAGCTTCTTATTGCAATAACACAATACGCAGCTGCCGATGCATGTCACCCAAATTGTTTTGGTGTGTCACCTGTGACACGCGTGTCATAGGTTCGCCATCACTGTTGTATTTCGTCAAAGTCCTTGATTTCGTGCACCTATCACAGTGTAATAGGTGTCGTGGTAACACATTTGTTTTTTACTTCAAATTTTCCAACGATCTCACATGGGCCGGTCAGAGATAGTTAGAGGGCTGGATGTGGCCCACGATCAATGCTGACTGCAGCAACTAAGTGGTTTTACAGAAAAACAATGAAAGTAGACAATTGTTAATAAAAAAATAAAAAAACACACAACTTGGGTCATCATCTGTAACAACCCCTAAAATAAAAACAGTACATTATTTATTGTACATGACAATTGCCATAAACCATAAAACTCTAAAAAACAAAAAGTAATAAAAACTGATCAAAAAGTCATTTTCACAGATCCTGCTATACCCTAAAATGTATGGGGAATCCGTGAAAACTGATGCCCCTCGAGTGCAAGATGGCCATAAAAAATGGACATTTTTCACGGCCATTTTGCACCTCTTTCATGTGAATGTAGCTTAAGAGCTACATCTGTTCCAATTATATAGTCCTGTGTAAATGGAAGGAGTACAAATCCAATAGAGGGGGCCACATCCCCAATATACCCATATGGTCCAATATATGTAGGATGATTTTTAATTTGGCCATGATTTGTTTATAATTTGATATTTTATGGGATGATCAGTTAATTGTAGGCTATCACACATAACAGAGTATGATTTCCAGCTTTCTCTCTTCAAGTTCCCATATAGCCTGATTTGTGAAAAAACATGCAAACTTGAATAGAAATCTTCCTGCTTTAGACAATCAGACTCTCAATGGCTAGTTTCAACATTTTCTCGCAATGTCTTACTCTAATGACCCTGAGACAATAGCCACTTTCTATCACAGTACAATAGCTCTGTCCTGGGTACTGTTGCCTCCCTCACCATAATATCTGTTTGCTTGCAAAACATACTACTAGTTAGCTCAAAAGGAATTTCAGGTATTGTTGAATGCCGGTAGAAAAAAAACCAACACCAAAGATGACTTCCTTATAAAATGTGTAAACAGGCTTAACTTGTTATGTAATTTTAGGTTGTACATACCTAGTATTTTGCATAGCTGAGAGTTTGCTATAATTGTATCAAATATAGGTAATCTAATCAGCAGCACATATCTCTTCCCTACCCAGATAGTTTTGGTCTACAAGTAAAAATGTAAAGCATACTCAATATACAATATTCAATTGTTCTTGCTACCATAGACATCATATTTATCACTAATAAATGCACAGTTTCTTGGATAATTGCCAATAGCCTTACATACATGTCTAGCTAAGGGTGGGTTCACACTTGCGGCGGAGTCTGTCCGCCACGAATCCGACTGAAAATCTCGGAAAACTGTATAGGGACTGGATAGGGAAAGGTTAGTGATGCATTGCTTAAAAACCCATTCATTTGAATGGGTTTTTAAAGCAATGCGTGGGTGTGCGCTTACACCCTCTGCGCCGCGAATCCAGTTTTTTTCACTGGAAACAAAGTCCCGCATGTCCGACTTTGTTTCCAGCAGAAAAAACTGGATTCATGGCGCAGGGAGTGTAAGCGCACACCTGCGCATTGCTTTAAAAACCCATTCAAATGAATGGGTTTTTAATCAATGCGTCGCTAACCTTTCGCTATCCAGTCCCTATACAGTTTTCCGAGATTTTCAGTCGGATTCGCGGCGCAAGTGTGAACCAACCCTAACAGCAATAAGCAGTGAGGCATCCACAGTATTTACTTGTAATCATTTGTTTGGTGTGAAGAAGCTAAATGTGTGGAATTAGTTTCTTATAGCAATGTGGTGTTAAGTGTGTCTGTGTTTCTTTAAAGGGCATTATGAGCCCTTGTTGGTATAAAATTAAGGCTTAACTAAGGGCCGGTTCACATCTGCGTTCGGGTTCCGTACAGGGGAGTCCGCTTGGGGACCCCCCCCCGAATGGAAACCTATACACAGAGAGAAGCGGTTTACATAAGGAAACCTGTGGACCCCATAGACTATAATAAGCAGCACTTTCCTCTCCGCATGTTTCCGCACGAAACATGTGGAGACCGAACGGAAACCACACGGTCCCCATTATAGTCTATGGGGTCCACAGGTTTCCTTACGTAAGCCTCTTCTCTCTGCGTATAGGTTTCTGTTCAGGGGGTCCCCAAGTGGACTCCCCTGTACGGAAACCGAACGCAGATGTGAACCGGCCCTTAGTGATTTTAACCTGAATCTAGTGCACGGACCATTGTGGTATCTGTCACAATACATAGTTCATGAATGTCATCAAAGGTCTCTATTCTGTATATGATCTTTAATTCATAATGAATAGTTTATGAACAGTATTATAAACATATAACCAGTATAATAGACAATAACCTTTATGTTTCTCTTATAAATAAACTTGAATTCTAGGTCTATGAACTTAGTATGAGCACTCAACACTTGTGAAACAGTCTTTGTTTTAGTGTTCTTGTTCAAGGATGCAAAATAAATGTACTACAAACGTTCCCAGTCCCATGCATTCTTGACAGTCACCCACGGCTAAGCTTAAGTCACTTGGGTACATTCCCTATCCTCTTGTCCTTTGTTTTCATGTACATAAAGTCACAGATTTCTATCCCTGGTCTAGATCTGTGAATGTGATGGAATATGTGATAAACCGGAATGCGGTCATGTTTTCTCTCATGCTATCTCTGGCCCTGACACTATTTTCTTTTCAGTATGATTAGACACAATGGAATGTAATTAAGGGCAGCTCCATTGGCATGTCTAGGAATAACCATTATTTCAAGAGTTTGGTGCCTGTTGAACTTTGCATCTGTCTTTGCTATTAGATATTTTCTTTTTGTGTTTTGTTTATAATGTTCACAGAGTGGAAACAATCCTTCCTTTGTTCTCTGGTCAGCTAAACAGAGTGTCTGAAACATGTTGTAGTTGTAGAATGAAAGTTACTTAAATATAAAGAGTTTTTATAGAAATACAGTAAAAGAGATATAACAATACAAAGTTGATAAAATTCACAGGAACAATTAATAGCTTAAAAGAAAAATACTTGTTAAGCCAAGTCACATTTAGTTACAAATTTGGTATTCATCTCATGAAGCTTCAGAGTGCTGGCAAATATATTGTATTTCAATGAATAAATGACAGGTCCCAATGTGTCCCGATTTATAATTCATTACAAAATTATGTCAGAAAATAATCTTCTTTAGAACACATAAAAATGAATAAATAAAAAAATACTGTGAAACTGATTAGGTATCCCTGTGTCCATAAATGCCTGGCCTCCAAAATTACAAAAATATTTTTCCCATATGGTGAACGCCATAGTGGGAAAAAAAAATCAAAAGAGTCGAACTGTGGTTTTTTCAATGTTTCGCCTCTGATATAAATGTGAAAAAAAAGTGATCAATGCAATAGACATTCTCCAAAATGTTATAACTAAAAACTACATCTGGCCCCACAAAAAAATGACACTCTATACATCCCGAACATGGAAATATAAAAAAGGTAAAGGTGTCAGAATATGGCAACTCTAAGGAAAAAAAAATATTTTTTGCAAAGTTTTGGATTTTTATAAGGGGTTAAAATGTAAATGCAACTATATAAATTTGGTATACCCAGAATTGTACCAACCCATAGAATACAGGTGACATGTCATTTTGGCTGCACAGTGAATGCCATAAAAATTAATCTTGTAAGAAAATGCACCTTTTCTCCAATTCCAGCCCATTCTGAATTTTTTCCAGGTTCCCAGTACTTTGAATAGAATATTAAACAGTACCATTATGAGGAACAATTTGTCCCACAAACATTAAGCCCTCATATGGCTTTGTAAATAGAAAAATAAAAAAAAAGTTATTATTTGGTTTGGAAGGCGGGGATGGTTAAAACCTCAGAGGGTTATTATATCTAATACTATGACTTCAAATCAAGTTGTACAGTGGGGAAAAAAAGTATTTAGTCAGCCACCAATTGTGCAAGTTCTCCCACTTAAAAAGATGAGAGAGGCCTGTAATTGACATCATAGGTAGACCTCAGCTATGAGAGACAAAATGAGAAAACATATCTAGAAAATCACATTGTCTGATTTTTAAAGAATTTATTTGCAAATTATGGTGGAAAATAAGTATTTGGTCAATAACAAAAGTTCATCTCAGTACTTTGTTATATATCCTTTGTTGGCAATGATAGAGGTCAAACGTTTTCTGTAGGTCTTCACAAGGTTGGCACACACTGTTGCTGGTATGTTGGCCCATTCCTCCATGCAGATCTCCTCTAGAGCAGTGATGTTTTGGGGCTGTCGCTGGGCAACACAGACTTTCAACTCCCTGCAAAGGTTTTCTATGGGGTTGAGATCTGGAGATTGGCTAGGCCACTCCAGGACCTTGAAATGCTTCTTATGAAGCCAGTCCTTCGTTGCTTGGGATCATTGTCATGCTGAAAGACCCAGCCACGTTTCATCTTCAGTGCCCTTGCTGATGGAAGGAGGTTTGCACTCAAAATCTCACGATACATGGCCTCATTCATTCTTTCATGTACAGGGATCAGTCGTCCTGGTCCCTTTGCAGAGAAACAGCCCCAAAGCATGATGTTGCCACCCCCATGCTTCACAGTAGGTATGGTGTTCTTTGGATGCAACTCAGCATTCACTCTCCTCCAAACATGACGAGTTGTGTTTCTACCAAACAGTTCTACTTTGGTTTCATCTGACCATACAACATTCTCCCAATACTCTTCTGGAACATCCAAATGCTCTCTTGCAAACTTCAGACATGCCCAGATATGTACTGGCTTAAGCAGGGGGACACGTCTGGCACTGCAGGATCTGAGTCCCTGGCGGTGTAGTGTGTTACGGACGGTAGCCTTTGTTACATTAGTCCCAGCTTTCTGCAGGTCATTCACTAGGTCCCCCCGTGTGGTTCTGGGATTTTTGCTCAGTGTTCTTGTGATCATTTTGACCCCACGGGGTGAGATCTTGCATGGAGCCCCTGATCGAGGGAGATTATCAGTGGTCTTGTATGCCTTCCATTTTCTAATTATTGCTCCCACAGTTGATTTCTTCACACCAAGCTGCTTGCCTATTGCAGATTCAGTCTTCCCAGCCTGGTGCAGGTCTACAATTTTGTTTCTGTGTCCTTCCACAGCTCTTTGGTCTTCACCATAGTGGAGTTTGGAGTGTGACTGAGGTTGTGGACAGGTGTCTTTTATAATGATAACAATTTCAAAAAGGTGCCATTACTACAGGTAATGAGTGGAGGACAGAGGAGCCTCTTAAAGAAGAAGTTATAGGTCTGTGAGAGCCAGAAATCTTGCTTTTTTGTAGGTGACCAAATACTTATTTTCCACCATAATGTGCAAATAAATTCTTTAAAAATCAGACAATGTGATTTTCTATATATGTTTTCTCATTTTGTCTCTCATAGTTGAGGTCTACCTATGATGACAATTACAGGCCTCTCTCATCTTTTTAAGTGGGAGAACTTACACAATTGCTGGCTGACTAAACACTTTTTTTTCCCCACTGTATGTATAGAGTAAGATACTATACATCTCTGTCACACTTATCTCCATGGAGAAGAAAGGAATGAATGGGTTAAATCTTCCAAAGACTTAAAGGGGTATTCCAATCTCAAACATTTATGGCTGCTTACTTGACTCAACACTTACTGAACTGCTTAAATTGAGTCTACCATGTTCCCAAGCTTATTCAACTATCGCCACCATGTTACAGAGCACATTACAGTGATAAACAACATACCTTTGTTATGTATGACACTTTTGTAGATTTGGAAAAAAGCAACCATGAAGTCTTATGCAAATAAAACAGCTGGTGCACTGGGAATGGGCCTTCAGCTCCCTGGAGCATTTCTCTTGCCACTCAGTCCCCTACCACCTCTTGCCTATGCCACCTCATGCAGTGAGAGTTGAACCTTCCACTGCTATGACATAGTTGAAAAGCAAGAGCAGTGCTTCGAGGGCTGAAGGCCCACCCCCAGTGCACCAACTACCTCATTTGCATAAGGCTTCATTTGCTGAAGGCCAATTCTCAGTGCACCAAATACCTAATTTGCATAAGTCTTCAAACTTGTTTTTCTCCAAATCTACAAAAGTGACATACATAACAAAAGTATGTTGTTTATCACTGTAATGTGATCTGTAATGTGGTGGTAGCAGCTAAATATGCTTGGGGAGGTGGTTGACTCCCTGTAAGGAACTCCCATAGAAGTGTATCTCAAGATAATTGCAGGTCCCAGAGGTGAGGCCCACATCTATAAGATATTTATGGCATATTATATGAATATGCCATAAGTGTTTAAATGGAATTACTCTATTAAGCTGACCATAGGCTAGACCATTTTCTGCCGAATATGGGTTCCTTTAGTGACACAAATTAATGTCACAGAAGATGGTCAATGGCAGTTATCTGACAAAAAGTCATTCAGAAAACGACAGTCTGAAATCTGTAATGTTGGCTATCCTCTTACATTTGTTCACAGACGTGTTTATTGCAATAGAGAAAGAAAAATCTAATGTGTATAGCAAGCTTTGCGATGGTCACATGCTCAATACTAAAAAAAACTGGTGAGAATTTGGCTTGTTTGATAAACGATGCTAACAGATTACAAGTAGCAGTCATCATTTAACAATGTCAGGCAGAAAATGTTCCTTTGCAAGGTATTAATTTAGCATCTCAGTTATTTTGTAGCTTCAAAGAGATCAACATGGACAACTGGCCATTATGATGCCTGAGAAAGACTCTGCAGCCTTTGAATGTGTCTCTAGGGACCATGAGTATGAATCTGCCGTGGTGACACTAATACTTGCATTACTTTTCAAGATGTGCACACTTTAAATGACCATTATCCTCCAAGCAGATGGATATATACTTTACAGTTTTGCATAAACTGTGTTGTTAGTAATGCTATATATCATTTATTTTGTCTAATGCATTCCAGCAAGAAAACTTCAAGTATGTTTTTTTTTAGCAAATCCAGTTCAGAATGTCACACAGCTTGTTCCATCAATACAATAACTTGCCAAAAATATTTTAGTCACTAACTGACAGACTCAAGTTATGACTACTACTTCTAAAATGGAAGCAAGTGTAAATATGTGCCATTATAATACATGTTATTTTCCAACTTGTCAGGTTTTATTGGGTTTAAAATGATCACACAAATGATAAGAAGAAAAATGCAAACAGTGGCAGTAATGAGCATTAAGACATAAAAGGTAAGAAAAAAGTTAAAAGCAAAACAAAAAGGAAGGGGGTTACCAAGAGTCATATACAGGTGCATCTCAATAAATTAGAATATCTTTGAAACGTTTATTTCTTTCAGTAATTGAATTAAAAAAGTGACCTCCTATATTTTCTAGGTTCTTTACACACAGAGTGTTCTATTTCAAGTGTTTTATTTCTGTAAATGTTGATTATGGATTACAGGTAATGAAACCCCAAATCTAAGAAAATTTGAATATTGTAAAAAAGTTCAGTATTGTAAATTCAGTGTGTAATCTGCCAGACTGGTTCAGTAGGACACACAATCATGGAAGACGCTGATTATAAATTGATTTACTGAATTACTGGAATGAATGAACATTTCAAAGATATTCTAATTTATTGAGATGCACCTGTAAATACAGGCAGACGAAACTAGCCAGGATCGCATAGATGGAGAATCCCTAAAGACATACCAATAATTCCCAAGCCTGAAAAACACATCAAAGGTGTCATTATCAATTGCAGCCAATCCCTCCATTCTGTGAATATGGTCCAGAGTTTCCACAAATTCCAGTTTTGAAGGTTCTTGTGTAGACTTCCAGTATCTAGGAAACACAAATCTGGCAGCACAAAGAAAATGCCTAAGAAGTTTGTTTTTTTTGCTCTAGATAAGAAGCCAGGGATCAAAGAGAGTAAGACAATTTCCAGAATAACTGACTAAGTTGAAAGACTGAGTTTCAGTATGGCCTATTAATAGGGAAACCACATAAGACATGCATATGAGAGCTTACCCTTTGCCTTCACCTCCAGCATAAGTAATCTTGTAGATCAAGTCTGGGCACCTATACCACCTACAGAGTATTTTAAAGTTTGCTCCTGAGTATGGCAAAAAATAAAGTGCTAGTTGGAAGATCTTCCTCAGCAGAGAACACCACGTTTAGATATTTAATCCATCTAAGAATCATGGGTGACCTTAGTTTTCCAGTTTTTCTGTCGAATGTCCAATCTTTATATCATGAGTAAAGATAGCTATCTCTCCCAACCACAATCCCCTCTCCCCATACACATGCATGTGTGTTGTCAAGGGAGAGGGGACAGAAAGCTGTAGCCAGAGAGCTCTGGCAGTGGCTAAACTCATAGATCAGGCATGGTAAAATTCAACAGCCTATGCCTTATTTCCCACAACATCTGCTCTCAGGGGAGAGTTGTCAGGTCCCTCACCATACAGTTAACATTGTTTGGTTAAAATCAGCAGGTTAACTTTAGAAATATTAGCAGATTACCATTTCAACTGGGTTACCCTATAAAATTTACATGCTTAAAGGGATTTTCAGTTTTTTTAAAAGTGATGTTCTATCTAGAAAAAAGGAAACCATTTTTAGATCAGAGAGTATGTGACTGATCAGCTGTTTTCCCTGTGAGCAGGCAAGCTGCTCTACATACAACTGCCTTACCTTTAATAGCAGTGGTTGTGTGTACTGCAGCCTGTGTCACATTCAAGTTTATGGGACACAGACTGCAATTGTCACAACTGCCACTATTAAAAGTAGTGTGCTTTAAAGTGTATCTAACCTTTCAACAAATTTTGCATAAATCGATAGTACTGTGTGCGTACACAATGAATAACACTATTTGTATGACTACAGTTCTCCCTGAGTTGGTGAGTAGAGAAGGGCTGCAATAATGTCTCCCACACTCTACACACAGAAAGTAGAGGAGAATCAGCCACACAACTCACTTTTTCTCACTAATAAGCATCAGCAGGATAATTTTGTATATTATAGAGAAGTACTGATCTGTATTGATGTGAATAAAGTGCTTGGGGTGAGATGCAAGGATTTCATTATCTACAGCTCTTTCTGTTTCTCCTATCTCAGTGTCGGTTCACACTAGTGTTTGGGGACTCCATCCCCTATTCCGCTTCAAATAGGGGCAAGCAGGACTTTTCTCTCCACCGATTTCAGGCGGAAACCTGGTGGACCCCATTATAGTCTATGGGGTTCGTGGAGTTCCATGGGTAACCACTTTTTAAATGGATAGGTGTGATGATTCTGCTTAAATATGGTTATAACTCAAAGCTGTATTTCGGTCTCTGGGTAGCGTATCTCTTTACTCATAAGGTGCACAGCTATAATCCCAGGTGTATATTGGCAATAGTGGCCAGGCTGGAACAATAGGGCTTTGTATCCATCCCAGCAGGGCTCCATTGTATTCATACACAGCCCTGAGTGATCAAAGAAACCTGCATTGTCCAGTCTGCACTGTAGATCAGATATGGCTGATAACATTGTATCATTTCACTTGGTCCCAGCTCTTTACAAAGGATCTGGACTTGAGTGCATTATTCAATCAGACTTGCTGCCGCTGATGACCTCATTCTGGGAGGTGGCATAAAGGGTATAAAAGATGAGGTAAGAGGCAATGGGAGGAGATTATGCTATGGAGATTTGGGCTGAGACTACAAGAGTTTACTGAGAGACTGTGATGAGAGCATGCAGGCTGGATTATTGTATTGATGCCACATGCTAGGAGTTAATGCTGAGAAGCCTCCACTGGTGATCTCACACATACCAGAGCATGTGTGAGTGTTGGACTACAGAACCACATCAAGGAGATGTGTGGTAAAGTAACTATTTCACCTTTATCCCTTTTATTTTATTTGTACTGTATCTTGTAACTAGTAACTGTTAATGCTTGCATATATCTGCATATCTGTTCTGAACTGTATATGTTAGATGTTAATACCGACCCATTTAGGGGTTAATAAATATATAAAATTTAGAAAGCTTGTCTTGTATTTATCTGGTGAACCTGACATTCACTGGCGGTGAGTGTGGTTTTATATGAAAGAAGACTCAGGTGGGGCCACAGCGGTGTTGGTGCACTGAGGATCTTTCACAATAGGGTTTCCGTTTTTAGGGGTCCGCAAGCAAACCCGCAGAACAGAAACCCGAACACTGGTGTGAACCTAGTAGCACTACGTGTACTCCTTCCCTTGCCCCACTCTGGACCTTGATTGTGAGCTGAAATATGACACTTCTGTGACCTGAAAAGAAAGTCAATTTTATTGGGGGGAGAGGTCAGAAAAGAGCCTGAAGAAGTGAAGTTAATGAACATTTAAACTTGGGCAACAATGTTCTTATGTGTATCCTTTATTATTTCCTATATGGAATGTTGCTGTATATCCGTGGATAGGAACGTTGTGACTCATAGGTATACTGACCAACTTTCATGGTCTTTCCATGAGTCATTGGATTTTGAATAGTGTCTCACTTTCTCACAGTATTCAGAAACTATTTTTACTTTTCAGTAGGTAGACGCCCCTTTTATTTCATATCATTTATTTTTTTCTTTTACACACCCAATGTCTATTTCATCTGGGTACTTATTACTGTATTATTACGGTATATTCACAACTTTACAAGCTTAGATAATAAACAGATGCGGCAAGAGCATCTAGCTCAACCAACAGGCAGAATCTCCATTCTTATTTCCTGCAGTGATTTCCTTCAGTCTGTAACTGGATGATAACATTTAGCCTCCTTTCAGATGATTAGCTCTGCATAAATTACCCATAGATTAGTGATCTTTCTTGGACGGCGGAGACAATGAACAACTAGTTGTTCATAGTCAATCTACTTAGATTGTTCTTATAGACAACATTGCTATTTATTCCAACAATATAGACTCCTCAACATTGAAATTGCAACTCCAAGAAGGACAAGCTGTAAGGTTATGCAAATCGAGGAAGTAGAGGTGTCACTAAGATCTGCATATAATCAAATTTTTAGGCACCTAGCTTAAATCTGTGGCATGTGGGTCATAAAAGCCAAATTGAAAGCAAAGTTTTTTAACCACAAGAAACCTCAAAAATTGTATTAAGTGGTATGGGATGATTTTGCAATGCTTCCTGTTCATTGATGTGCCAGTTATCGCCACTTGTCACAAACCGAGAGGGACAGAAACCTTGAACTAGGAGACCTTGGTTTATCACTCTTAACATGCCTAGCTAAATGCCAGCAACATTACATGTCCTGGGGGTTTGGAGAGCAACGATGAACTGGAATGACAGCAAGAAATGCGCGGAGGAAAATCTATGTACAGATGGATTGTCTGATTGGATGAATGGCGCTTAGTCATCCATTCTGTACTGCAAATGATATTGGACGCCATATCCCAAGCCATCCCAAACCATCAAAAAGTGTTTTCATGACCTTGGGCAAGGAGCCAGACATCCAGCTACACTTGTTCCATTGACCTAATGCCACCATTCTCAAAAGCTATCATGGTAAGAATCAAGACAGTAATGGAGGCCTCTCTTCTTCACCGATGAGTTCCACTTTTGTCCCAGGTGATAACCAGTGATTGATCTAGACTAGAGATTAAATAGGCAACACCAATGTTCACAAGGAAACATCAAACTGGTCCTATTCCTCTGATTATGGTGTGGTAGGGAATAATGTACTGTAACTGGACTTCATTTCAGGTACACTAACAGCCCAGCGTTATACAGTCATATGAAAAAGTTTGGGCACCCCTATTAATCTTAATCATTTTTAGTTCTAAATATTTGGGTGTTTGCAACAGCCATTTCAATTTGATATATCTAATAACTGATGGACACAGTAATATTTCAGGATTGAAATGAGGTTTATTGTACTAACAGAAAATGTGCAATATGCATTAAACCAAAATTTGACCGTTGCAAAAGTATGGGCACCTCATCAGAAAAGTGACATTAATATTTAGTAGATCCTCCTTTTGCAAAAATAACAGCCTCTAGTCGCTTCCTGTAGCTTTTAATCAGTTCCTGGATCCTGGATGAAGGTATTTTTGACCATTTCTCTTTACAAAACAATTCCAGTTCAGTTAAGTTTGATGGTCGCCGAGCATGGACAGCCCGCTTCAAATTATCCCACAGATGTTCAATGATATTCAGGTCTGGAGACTGGGATGGCCATTCCAGAACATTGTAATTTTTCCTCTGCATGAATGCCTGAGTAGATTTGGAGCTGTGTTTTGGATCATTGTCTTGCTGAAATATCCATCCCCGGCGTAACTTCAAATTCGTCACTGATTCTTGTACATTATTCTCAAGAATCTGCTGATACTGAGTTGAATCCATGCGACCCTCAACTTTAACAAGATTCCCGATGCCGGCATTGGCCACACAGCCCCAAAGCATGATGGAACCTCCTCCAAATTTTACAGTGGGTAGCAAGTGTTTTTCTTGGAATGCTGTGTTTTTTTGACACCATGCATAACGCCTTTTTGTATGACCAAACAACTCAATCTTTGTTTCATCAGTCCACAGGACCTTCTTCCAAAATGAAGCTCGCTTGTCCAAATGTGCTTTTGCATACCTCAGGCGACTCTGTTTGTGGCGTGCTTTCAGAAACTACTTCTTTCGCATCATTCTCCCATACAGCTTCTCCTTGTGCAAAGTGTGCTGTATTGTTGACCGATGCACAGTGACACCATCTGCAGCAAGATGATGCTGCAGCTCTTTGGAGGTGGTCTGTGGATTGTCCTTGACAGTTCTCACCATTCTTCTTCTCTGCCTTTCTGATATTTTTCTTATCCTGCCTCTTCTGGGCTTAACAAGAACTGTCCCTGTGGTCTTCCATTTCCTTACTATGTTCCTCACAGTGGAAACTGACAGGTTAAATCTCTGAGACAACTTTTTGTATCCTTCCCCTGAACAACTATGTTGAACAATCTTTGTTTTCAGATCATTTGAGAGTTGTTTTGAGGAGCCCATGACGCCACTCTTCAGAGGAGATTCAAATAGGAGAACAACTTGCAATTGGCCACCTTAAATACCTTTTCTCATGATTGGATACACCTGGCTATGAAGTTCAAAGCTCAGTGAGGTTACAAAACCAATTTTGTGCTTCAGTAAGTCAGTAAAAAGTAGTTAGGAGTATTCAAATCAATAAAATGATAAGGGTGCCCATACTTTTGCACCGGTCAAATTTTGGTTTAATGCATATTACACATTTTCTGTTAGTACAATAAACCTCATTTCAATCCTGAAATATTACTGTGTCCATCAGTTATTAGATATATCAAATTGAAATGGCTGTTGCAAACACCCAAATATTTAGAACTAAAAATTATTAAGATTAATAGGGGTGCCCAAACTTTTTCATATGACTGTATTGATTTGGTTGTAAAAGCAGTGGTACAGCCATTTGTCCAAAGTGTGCCAGGTGCTGTTTTCAGCAGAGCAACACCAGGCCAGATGTTGCTTATGTAGCTGCACCTTCATGGCCTAAACATGGAACCATGCCCAAGTCCATTCAATGTGGTATAACATTCCTCAGACAACCATTGACATACCTCCCAATTTTCAAAGGACAGAAATAGGGGCGGAATGTGCTGCAAATTTAGTTATACCCACTTCTACTTTGACTCCGTCAATTCCCATTTATTTCTCTTTCTGCCCCCACACAGTATAATGCCCCAACATACACCCTAACATCATATGCCCCAACATTATAATGTCCCCCGCCACTTGCCCCTACAGTATAAAGTCCCTCTCCTGGTGAACCCACAGTTTAATATCCCCCTCCCGCTGGCCCCACAGTTTAATGTCCTCCTCAAGCTGCCCCCACTTTTTAATGTTTCCAGACATTCTTCCCCCCACCTTCCCCGCAGTTGCCACCACAATATTATGTCCTTCTCCTGGTACAAAACAAACATAAAAAAACTAATACTCCCTCACCTCATTCCCCTGCTGTTCTTCTCTGCTGTCTTTAGTTCTGGTGGCTTTAGGGAGCTGCAGGTACAATGCAAGTGACGTTATCACATCGCATCTACAGCTCCCAGAGGCAGAATGGTGAATGGTGAATACAAAATTCTTGTATGCAACTATTCATTCATACTATTCCCCATTCACAGTTTCAACTCATCTGTGTCCTCTCTGGATTCAGATGAGTTGAAACCGAGACATGTGTCCCGCTGACCGAGATATTGAGACTGGTATCCTAATCCGGAACACTCTCTTTGAATCTGGGACGTTTGGGATGTATGCATTAACCCCTTCCCACCGCAGGCATTTTTCCATTTTCGTTTTTTGACTCCCTGCCTTCCAAACCCCATAATTTTGTTATTTTACAATTCACAGAGCCATGTGAGGGCTTAATCTTTGCGGGACAAATTGTACTTCATAATGGTACCATTTAATATTCTGTATGACAAACTGGGAAGCTGGAAAAAAAAATTCAGAATGGGGGTAATTGGAGAAAAACTGCATTTGTGCAATTTTCTTTTGGGCTTTGTTTTTACGGCGTTCACTGTGTATCCAAAATGTCATATCAATCGTACTTTAAGGGTTGGTATGATTCTGGGGATACCAAATTTATAATTTTTTTTATGTTTTAACTACTTAAAGAAAATCCTAAAGTTTGCAAAAAAAAAAAATAAAAAATTAATATTTTGATACCCATCACTGTTTTTAGATTTCCGTGTACAGGGATATAAAAGGCGTCTTTTTTTGCGAGGTTAAGAGTACTTTTTAGTCATACCATTTTGGGGAATGTTTGATGTTTTGATCACTTTTTATTCAAATTTTTATGGTAGGCGAAATGGCGAAAAAACACAGCTTTGGCTCTTTTGATTTTTTTTTCCTGGTATGGAATTCGCCGCATGGGGAAAATATTTTTATATGTTTGTAGACCAGGTGTTTTCGGATGCGGGGATGCATAAATTGTTTATGTTTATTTTTGATTATTTATCTTTATTTCAAATCCAGGGAATGGGGATTATTTGAATTTTTTAAAATATTTTTAAAAACTTTTCTTTTGATTTGTTTTTTACTATTTTATTGGTCCACCTAGGGGGCTTGAACTTGCAATCTTCTGACTGAGAGTCCCATATACTGCAATATAACTGTGTTGAAGTCTATGGAAATTTCACTACTCGCTGTGTGTGAGCTGTGCTGCAAAGAAGGTATGGGGCCAGTGGGGACTGGCCCCTGGGGCAATTTTTTTACTTTAGGGGTGGTTTCACCACACAATGCCAATGATCAGAGTGGACTCTGTTCATGGGCATTAGCGTGGGGTCTCCGCTGTACATTACAGTGGAGACCAGGTAGCTATGGCGGCTGCTCTGCAGCAGAGCGGCCGCCATCTTTAAAGAACCGACATCCACCATAATAGTAAGTACTACGCAGTAGACAGCAGATGTTGGGAAGGGATTAATAAATTTATTGATAGCGTACCAAGCTGTGTAAGTGTATGTATTTCTGCATGTGGCACACATACTCAGTACTGAATAAATAGAGATGCTTTTAATACTTTTTTTTCCCATTTTTTATCATTTGCATATCATTAACATGTCTAGCGATCCTGTGATTTCTATCATTCCAAGACTTGTCCTCTGTGTTGCAATTTCAATGTTGAGGAGTGGGATACAGTTCTTTACACAGATGAGTGAATGCATGGAACAAATGAACATTAATTTATTGAGGACAATAGCAGTGCATGCAATTTGGTATGAGTCCTTTTTACCAGTGGCGTAACTAGGAATGGCTGGGCCCCAAGGCGAACATTTGACATGGGGCCCCCCCCCCGAACCGCCGTCCCCCGACCCCTCCCCCCCGGACCGCCCCCTCCAACCCCCCCCCCCCACCAAAAAAAAAAAACAAAAACGCATTCCTGCGAACACTATTATGTGCCATAGTGGCCCCTGCACACAGTATCATGTCCCATAGTGGCCCCTGCACACAGTATCATGTCCCATAGGGGCCCCTGCACACAGTATCATGTCCCATAGGGGCCCCTGCACACAGTATCATGTCCCATAGAGGCCCCTGCACACAGTATCATGTCCCATAAGGGCCCCTGCACACAGTATCATGTCCCATAGGGGCCCCTGCACACAGTATCATGTCCCATAGGGGCCCCTGCACACAGTATAATGTCCCATAGGGGCCCCTGCACACAGTATAATGTCCCATAGGGGCCCCTGCACACAGTATTATGTCCCATAGTGGCCCCTGCACACAGTATCATGTCCCATAGGGGCCCCTGCACACAGTATCATGTCCCATAGTGGCCTCTGCACACAGTATCATGTCCCATAGTGGCCCCTGCACACAGTATTATATCCTATAATGGCCCCTGCACACACTATTATTCCCCATAGTGGCCCCTGCACACGCTATTATGCCCCATAGTGGCCCCTGCACACAAAATTCTATCCCATAGTGGCCCCTGCACACACTATTATTCCCCATAGTGGCCCCTGCACACGCTATTATGCCCCATAGTGGCCCCTGCACACAGTATTATATCCCATAATGGCCCCTGCACACACTATTATTCCCCATAGTGGCCCCTGCACACGCTATTATGCCCCATAGTGGCCCCTGCACACAGTATTATATCCCATAGTGGCCCCTGCACACACTATTATTCCCCATATTAGCCCCTGCACTGAGTATTTTGCCCCATAGTGGCCCCTGCACACACTATTATATGTCCCATTGTGGACCACCCATGAACAATTATTATGCTCTGGGGTCTTTTCAGACCCCAGAGTATAATAATCGGAGACCTAGGGGAGGATAGAAACATAAAAAAACAACGTTGCTTACCTGTTCCTCGCTCCGGTGCATGCCCGTGCGCTACTCCGGCCTTCTTCTTGTGCGGACCAGGCCGGCGTCACGTGATGCGGGACTGGCGTCGCGACGCAAAATGACGTCGGCTGACGTCTGGGACGTCAGCAAACAGGCCCGAGGCGCAGGAGCGGTAAGTGTATATTGTTTTTTATGTTCCCTCACCAACTCTGGGCCTCCGATTATTATACTCCGGGGTCTGAAAAGACCCCGAAGTATAATGATAGCAGGTGTTCGGCCCGCGGCCTCACATACCGATCCCCGCTCCTGCTCACAGCCGTCTCCGCAGAATAGGAAGCGCAGGCGGCCGTGAGCGGGACCTTGGGGAACGGTAAGTATATAGGGCCCGTTACCTGCTGGGGTTACTCCAGCAGATAACGGACTGTAAAAAAAAAAAAAAAAACGCATCGGGGGCCCATCGGGCCCCGTAATGTCCCGGGCCCTGTGGCAGCTGCTACCGCTGCTACCCCGGTAGTTACGCCCCTGCTTCTTACTTTATGGCCACTTACAAAAAGTTTGAACAGGGCACCCTAATCTATTAAAACGGCTCTGATTGCAGGCCAACGCTCCGTTGCAGAGATATGTAGATATTTTTGCAAATTTATTAAAAAAGAAAAACTGAAATATCACATGGTCATAAGTATTCAGACCCTTTGCTCAGTATTGAGTAGAAGCACCCTTTTGAGCTAGTACAGCCATGAGTCTTCTTGGGAATGATGCAACAAGTTTTTCACATCTGAATTTGGGGATCCTCTGCCTTTCTTCCTTGCAGATCCTCTCCAGTTCCATCAGGTTGGATGGTGAATGTTGGTGGACAGCCATTTTCAGGTCTCTCCAGAGATGCTTAATTGGGTTGAGGTCAGGGCTCTTGCTGGGACAGCCAAGCATGATCACAGAGTTGTTCCGAAGCCACTCCTTTGTTATTTTAGCTGTGTGCTTAGGGTCATTGTCTTGTTGGAAGGTGAACCTTCGGCCCAGTCTGAGGTCCAGAGCACTCTGGAAGAGGTTTTCTTCCAGGATATCTCTGTACTTGGCCACATTCATCTTTCCTTCAATTGCAACCAATCGTCCTGTCCCTGCAGCTGAAAACACCTCCATAGCATGTTTCACTGTTGGGATTGCATTGGGCAGGTGATGAGCAGTGCCTGGTTTTCTCCACACATACCGCTTAGAATTAAAGCCAAAAAGTTCAATCTTCATCTCATCAGACGTGGGAGTCCTTCATGTGTTTTTTGGCAAACTCTATGCGGGCTTTCATATATCTTGCACTGAGGAGAGCCTTCCTTCAGGCCACTCTGCCATAAAGCCTCAACTGGTGGAGGGCTGCAGTGATAGTTGACTTTGTGGAACTTTCTCCCATCTCCCTACTGCATCTCTGGAGCTCAGCTACAGTGATCTTTGGGTTCTTCTTTACCTCTCTCACTAAGGCTCTTTTCCTATGATTGCTCAGTTTGGCTGGACGGCCAGGTCTAGGAAGAGTTCTGGTCGTCCCAAACTTCTTCCATTTAAGGATTATGGAGGCCACTGTGCTCTTATGAACCTTGAGTGCTGCAGAAATTATTTTGTAACCTTGGCCAGATCTGTGCCTTGCCACAATTCTGTCTCTGAGCTCCTTGGGCAGTTCCTTTGACCTCATGATTCTCATTTGCTCTGACATGCACTGTGAGCTGTGAGGTCTTATATAGACAGGTGTGTGCCTTTCCTAATCAAGTCCAATCAGTTTAATTAAACACAGCTGGACTCCAATGAAGGAGTAGAACCATCTCAAGGAGGATCAGAAGGAAATGGACAGCATGTGAGTTAAATATGAGTGTCACAGAAAAGGGTCTGAATACCATGTGATATTTCAGTTTTTCTTTTTTTATAAATTTGCAAAAATATCTACATTTCTAGTTTTTTTCTGTCAAGAAGGGGTGCTGAGTGTACATTAGTGAGAAATAAAATGAACTTTTTTGTTTTTAGCAAATGGCTGCAATGAAACAAAGAGTGAAAAACTTAAAGGGGTCTGAATACTTTCCGTACCCACTGAATTTATTATTTTCAGTCACCTCCCCTGGGCTGCCATCTATTGGAAAGGGGCCTGGCAATACGCCAGTAAGGGAAATCAGACACGTGACCCCATTTTGGAACCTATACTCAAGGGATTTATCAAGCGCCATAGCAAGCATTTTTAACTCTTGAGTGAATTTATCAAGGTGTGTAGTGAGCATTAGTTTTCTCAGACATGAATGCACAGCAGATGGTGAAAAGTGAATATGTAAACTGTGCAGATTATAGTGGGAACACCAAATTCCCTACTATTTTCCAAGTAGCTTCTATGATAAGGGGGTCACTCTAGGGATCACTTCTGGTGTCTTTTCCCTCATAAACTCTAAATCTGGGGTGTACTCTAATATTTGTTCGCACAGCTTATACATCCCCTTCCTGCCACAGGTAGTTTTGACCTAATAATATGGCGATTTTTGGAGTTTTTGTCTCCACATTGTGCAAATTATATATTTTTTTATTTTTCTGTAGCCATATGAGGGCTTGTTTTTTTGCAGCATGATATGCATTTTGTAATGACACCATTTTGGGGTTCATATAATTTATTGACTAAACTCTTTCTTGGTGGATAAAAATATATCAATTCAAACCTGGCCTTCCCGGTGGGATTATCTCCTGGGCCTTTCCGACAGTTGCGTGAGGCAGGTAGGCAGAGAGCCACGCACTTCCGATCGGGTAGCCACTGGCTGTCCCATCGTGATCTACTATCTGACCGAAACCTCCCCTTGCTGGGTCAGTGGCGAGTTCTCCAGCTCACGCACTTTCTGGCTTCATTACTCGACTCCTCGGGCTACGATAGGCCGCTCTCAAAGTTCGAGGGGGCCTGTTCCGGGTCTGGCCTGGTCAGGCACTCCCTGTCTGAATTTTACTAGCTATTGGTCTCCCCTCCTCAGGACTACAAACCCCCCTACTTGTCTAAGTGGGAGGCAGATCTGAACATGACCTTTTCTGAGTCACAGTGCTCTAGGATCCTTGAATTTACCCACAAGGTCTCCATAGCGAGTAAATACCAAGAAGCGGGGTACAAACTTTCGACCAGATGGTTCCCATCCGCCTCTCCGAGGTGTTGGCACTGTGACATGGAGGAAGGGATGCTACTGCATGTCTTCTGGGAGTGTGCTGGGCTGAGAGACTTTTGGGTAGTTTTCCAGGTTACTCCTCCTAGCACTTCGGCTTTCTTCCAATTCCACCTCTCGGACTACTCGCTCCACGCTTACCGTAAATCCTCTTTACGACACATGGTTAACGCCACCTCAGCAAGCATTCCTGTGCTCTGGAAGTAGCATAATGCACCTTCACTGGATCCATAAGGTGGAGGATATCCAGGGAATGGAGGATCTCACCGGAGGCTTTCATCAATGCTTGGACACCTTGGATCCTTCTTCAAGGTACCCAGGATTATAGGGATCTGGTGAGTTAAATCCCACTTGACAGGTCCCACTTCCATAGGATGGTTGCCGGGGCTCCTGGATTCTGGTCTACCCTGACCGACTCCCCCCCCCCCTTTGTTTTCTTTTTTCTTCTTCTTCCTTGGTCATGTTATTATGATCATTGTGCCTTAGCTCTACTGATACGCTTTACTGTGTGGCGGGCTTCCTGTGCACTCTAGGCTGCTGTCAATCCGGCCAACAGAAGAGTTCAAGTCCAGCCCACCATCAGGGGCTCTGGTGAAGGCCTCTGGAGCTTGGTTTGGCTCACTCTGGGAGAGCGCCGGATGCTTGGCGCTGTTTTACCATAGTGCGCAGTGGTTCTGGTTGCCGGAGTTTCAACCTATCTGTATTTGTTCATAGCATTTACATTGAGAAACATTTTTGCCAAATTACTACACAATTTTTAGATACAGTTTTTCACAGATTGGTGAACCTCTGGCCTCCTTTGCTTCTGAGAGACTCTACATCTCTAACATGCTCTTTATATACACATGTGACTTAGTTGAAAATGACCCTCCATCCAGCTGTTTTCCATTAGTATCACTTGCTTTTTATAATAATAATAATGATACATTTTATTTATATAGCGCCAACATATTCCGTAGCACTGTATAATTTGTAGGGTTCAAGTACAGACAAAAAAGATACATTACAAAGAAATAGTCAATTCACACAATGGGACTGAGGGCCCTGTTCGCAAGAGCTTACAATCTATGAGGTAGAGGTGGTGACACAAGAGGTAGCAGGGGCGGCATCGGAGGTAGCATTGCTTATACAATGGTCAGACAATTTTGTAATAGAGGTTACGGTCATTGCACATATACAAAGCTGTATGAGCCGTCACCAGTCGCAGATTGTGCTTGGACATATAAAGTTAGTCTGAAATGGCATCATATCCTGTGGGGTAATGTGAGAGTGTGAACAGAGGAGGGTACGTTTTAGGGATTCTAAACTACGGAAGGGTTTACATTAGGAGTTGTGATAGGCCTGTATGAAAAGATATGTCTTTAGTTTGCGCTTGAAGCTGTAGAAATTGAGGGTTAATCTGATAGTCCGGGATAGAGCATTCCAGAGAAGTGGTGCAACTTGGGAGAAGTTTTGTATATGAGCGTGGGAGGTTCTGATAATAGGGAATGTTAGTCTTAGGTCTTTGAGTGAATGGAGAGCACGGGTTGGGTGATAGACAGAGATGCTTTTTCAGCCTTTTGCTAATCCTGTCTCAACTATTTTGAGATGTGTTGCTGATATCAATTTCTAAATTAAATGGAAAAATGTCTAACTTTCAACTTCTGATGTGTTCCGTGTTTTATTGTAAATAAAATGGTTATATGAGATTTCCAAATCATATCATTTTTGTTTTCTTTACATTTTACACAGGATTCAAACTTTTTTTGGAATTGGGGTTGTATAATGAAGAAGTATATATAACTTTTTTTTTTTATAATTAACGTTTTATTGGATTTTCAAATATCGCCAATGAATATGCATAGTTAATGACAATGTGCGTGACACAACAATCATTAATCAAACAAACAATCAGAAGAGCTGGTGTATTACATACAACGGTTAACTAATAACACAATAATAAATGGAACGTTGGCGGTGGAGAAGAGACAAAGAATCCTTAGGGTGAAAGGCCAAGGGTCTCAGAAGGTAAGTTTATTAAACAGGGGGTTCCCACAGATGCGTCCAGGTAGGGTCTTTAGAGAAATCATACCATGGCGCCCAAATAGCGCTAAACTTCTGGTGGGTACGAAGTTCTAAGTGGGAAAGTTCTTCCATCCGTTCTACTTGAGAGACTTTCTGTAGAAAGTGGGACACTGGAGGGGGGGATTCGGATGCCCAGTATACATTAGAGGAATCATAGATTTGGCGATAGCCACAAGTTGAAGCCAAAGTCGTTTGTGAGACCTAGGCAGGAAAGTGGGCCACAGATTCAAGAATATGCCTACAGGGGTCAGAGGCTCGGTGAATCCACAAACCTGGTTCAGTACCTGCTGAACGAGTGACCAGTAAGGGGATATTTTTTCGCATTCCCACCAAATATGCAGGTAGGAACCTGAGGACTTATGGCAGCGCCAACACAAAGGGGATACATCTGGAGAGTACTTGTGGACTACAGTGGGCGTTCTATACCATCTGGTGACCAATTTGTAGCTTGACTCCTGCAAGCGCACACATCTGGAAGGACCTGTGGATCGCTAGAGTACAGATGATATTTCTCCACAGGTAAGGGACATTTGAAGGTCTGCCTCCCATTTTCGAACATATGAGGGGAGCTCTGTGCCTAGTTCGCTCAGAAGGTTGGAGTTGAGAGTAGATAAAGGTCTTGGTGTATTTTGCTTCCAGAGTAGGAGCTGTTCTAGCCATGTAATTGTGCGATTGTCAGGCTCCTGCTTCAGAGCTCTCAGGTACAGTGTTTTAATCGACTCATATGTTAGGAAATTGGTATGGATGGAGAGGGGGTGTTGGGTGAACTCAGAATAAGAAGGGAAGGCCCCATCAATCAGTATAGAGTTGTAAGGTAACCGCCCGACATGTTTCGGCACTATGGGGGCCGATTCTATAAACTTGGATTCCGATAGGATTAAATCCTGAACGGACATGAGAGGAGAGGGACCTGTTGACAAAGGAAGTAGTCGCCGTACCCATTGCCATGAGTCATAGACCGCTGATGTTAGTACATTGGGGGCGAGGACCTGCTTAGCCGTTTGGCGGGGGAGCCATAGTATTGCAGTAAGGGGGAAGTCTATAGTGGCTTCCTCCACTGACACACGTAGCCTCGAATTTTCACTCTGAAACCAATCAATGGTCCTTGCCAGTTGTGCTGCATGATAATATGTTCTTATATCTGGTAAACCCATACCACCCAACTTCCTGGGTCTGGTAAGAGTGCGGAACGCCACTCTAGGACGTGAATATGCCAGACATACTTTGAAAACATTCTGTGAAGGGAGGAGAAGAATGTTAGTGGAAGAGGGATAGGGAGGGTTTGAAATAAGTATAATATCTTGGGCAGAACCATCATTTTCAATAGTCTAGTTCTACCCATCCATGAGATATATGGGACATGCCAAGATTCTAATAGAGATTTGATGTTGGAGAGCAAAGGGGTGTAGTTAGAATCGTACTAGCGCCTGGGTGAGGGCGTTAAATTTAATCCTAAATACTTAATAAAGTCGTGCCGCAGTGGGAATGGGGAGGCAGCCTGTAAGTCAGATTTAACCAATGAGGGGCAATAGACACATAGGGTTTCGGATTTTGTGGTATTAATTTTAAAATTCGAGAGGGTACCGAAGGCCGTAAAGATCGTATGTATGTGAGGTAGTGCAACAGTTGGGTTAGTAAGGATTATTAAAAGGTCGTCTGCTAATGCGGCCGTACTATGACATATCCCTCCAGTTACCAAACCTTTCAGCAATGGGTCCTGTCGGATACTCTGAATTAATGTTTCAATGGTCAGGACAAAAAGTAAAGGGGATAATGGGCATCCCTGTCTGGTGCCATTTTTAATATCAAACGAGGAGGAGAGGCATCCATTAACTCTAATTTTAGTGCTAGGTCTAGAGTACAAAGCCATGACCTTCTGGACAAACATGTGTGGGAAGCCAAAATACCGTAGTGTCTCTGTCATAAAGGTCCAATCTACCCTATCAAAGGCTTTCTCCGCATCTGTTGAAAGAAGTACCAATGGGGTCTTCTTACGCTGGGAGTGTTGTATCAAGTGAAGTACTCGTTGGGTGTTATGTTTGCCTTCTCTGCCCTTTATAAACCCCACTTGCTCTGGGTGGACCAGGGAGCGTAGTAAGGATTTTAATCTATTAGCTACGAACTTGGCGTATAGTTTAACATCTACGTTTAGCAGAGAGATGGGGCGGTAGCTACCACATTGTGTCGGGTCTTTGCCTTCCTTAGGAATGATAGAAATATGGGCTTCCAAGGCTTGGGGAGGGAAGCAGTGGGCATCTACAGAGTTACAAACCTGGAAAAAATAGGGGAGAAGGATAGAGCTGAATTGTTTATAATAAAAGGCTGGGAGGGCCAGGAGCTTTCCCCAGAGGGGCGTCAGCAAGTGCTGACTGTAGTTCTGACAGTGTAAAGGGAGTTGTAAGGGCATCTTGTTGTTGGGGAGTGAGCGATGGGAGGGAGAGAGATTGCAAGAAGGACCGGATTTTAGTAGAGCGATCCTGTAGGTCTCAGCAGGTCTAAGGTTATACAGTTTCTGATAGAAAGCACAAAATTCAGAAGCTATGTCTGGAGTGTCTTTTAGGCTAGAGCCTGACTGGGAAGTGATCTCCGCTACAAAGCTTTGGTTGCGTAGTTTTTTAATTAAATATGCCATCAGTTTTCCACCCTTATTACCATGCATATAGTATTTATGGGAGGATGACAGATAGGCTTTAGCAGTTTTTAGGTTCAGGCAGTCTTTAAGACGTTCTCTGCACAAGATCAGTTCTGAGAGAGCCGCAGCTCGCTTATGCTGACTTTCTAAGGTTGCAATTCAGGTAAGTAGGTCATCAATTTCTTTGGTACGTTTTTTCTTACCGTGAGAACTCAGACTAATGAATACCCCTCTGATCATAGATTTGTGGGCCTCCCAAATTACACAAAGCTGTACGTCAGGTGTAGTGTTTTCATTGAAATAGTCAGTGAGAGCTTTAGAAACAGCTTGACTAGAGTCGTGGGAGCAGACCAGGGTCTCATTAAGTCTCCAGTCATAGCTACGGGGTGGGAGGGATGAAATTTGTAATTGTACAGCGATGGGGGCGTGGTCAGAGATGGTGATAGAGCCAATGGTGGGAGAGGAGGATAAAGTTAGCTGGTTCTGGGGCAGGAAGATGTAGTCCAGACGCTGGTACGATTTGTGTGGGTTAGAATAAAACATATAGTCCTTAACGTTGGGATTAAAGGCCCTCCATACATCTACAAGATGCATAGAGGAGAGATGCTTGGCAAGTTTACCAAGGGCAGCGAAGCTATGTGAAGATGTGCCAGTGGAGGAGTCCTGGAGGGGCTGAAGGGCAATGTTAATGTCACCACCAAACACTACAAGACCCTCTGCGAACATAGAAAATCTGTCTAGAGTATCAAGTAGCCATGTAATTTGGCCAACATTTGGTGCGTATACATTGCCAATGGTGACTAGGGTATTGGCAATGTAACCTTTAAGAAACAGGTATCTGCCCTGGTCATCACTCAAGCGAGCAACCACAGAGAAGGGAACGTCTGATTTAAAGGCAATACTAACTCCATTCTTCTTCGCTGCAGTATCGCACGAGTGAAACCAGGCAGAGTAAGGAGATTTGGGTAGATTAGGTACTTTACCTGTAGGGAAATGTGTCTCTTGGAGGAGTAGGATAGAGGATTGTGATCTTTTAAGAGCGTGGAGTACCTGGGAGCGCTTGGTGGGAGAGTTGAGACCCTTGACGTTCCATGACGTGAACTTAACACAAGACATAGACAACAGTGAACAATAAACTGAGAAATACTAATAAGTATGTAAAACAAACGCTATAGTGAGGCATTCAAATTTAAACGATTATATATAATGCACTGAGCTACAGTGCCGTATCGTGGGGGGTGGTAGAGCAGGGAGGTCGGCCCAAAGAGCCGTTAACAGAATCGCTAAGGAAGCAAAGGGCGTTATAAACTCTTTTGGGAGGTAAAGGCAAACAATATATAAACTATATGCGAACTAGGCCCATCCCCGGCTACAGGCAACACACGTGAAAAAACAATATTATAACAAGTAAGGAATCACGGTCATAGGTCAGATAGTAAAAAGGATATAGAATATTTGTGACATCACGAGAGATAATTCAGTCCAGCTCCACAGGTGTCCTCTTCCTCTGGTGTTCAGATTTCGGACATTTCCAGGCTTCCACTTTAAGAAGATCGGGTAGAGAGGCAATGTCTGTAAAAGTAAGCCATGATGGAATGATGGCTGGATCCAATTCCAGAGGCGGACACGCAGCAAATAGGTCATCTGGATGCCGGATATTGTACAAACGTCCATTGAAGTTGTAGGAGATCCCGAAGGGAAATAGCCATTTATACGGTATCTTAAGTGTCCGAAGACGGTCTGTGAGCAACTTCATCTGTCGTCTTTTGGCCAGGGTCACCGGGGGAGATGTCCTGAAAGAATGTAATCCTGTGTCCTTCATAGGTAAAGTCCGGGGTTACGCGGGTTTTCTGCAAAATCGCCTCTTTTACTGGGAAGAACAGTAGTTTGCAGATGATGTCCCTGGGAGGTTCCCCTTCCTTAGGCTTCGGGCGCAAAGCCCTATGGGCTCGTTCAAGTTGGACATCCGAAGACAGATCGCCCTCCAGGACTGATTCCAGGAGTCTCTTTGTGAAGGTCATGGTTTCAGAGGGCGGGAAGTTCTCTGGCACCCCTCTGATACATAGATTATTCCGCCTACCCCTGTTGTCCTGATCCTCCAGATAGGAGTGCAGAGAGTTCAGATGGGCCTGGCAAGCCATAAATGCCATAGTAGTGGCTTCGCCATGTGCCAGGAGCGAGGTCTGTGTTTCCTCTAGGTGCTCGACTCTGGAACCAATGCTCCGGACAGCTTGTTTAATATCCACTAGTTCTTTCATGACCGGTTGCAAAGTTTTCTCAAGTAGTTTCTGCAGTCCCTTGGAGGAAATGGTGACCATGGAGGTGGAGGCGGAATCGGATATGTTTCCGTCATCCATGATGCTTTCTGCGTTAGATGCCTCTGCAGGATCAGGGGCAACTAGAGGGCATCTTGCTGCTGAGTCAGCTGGTAGCGGGCGGTCCCGTTCAGGCTGGTCCGCGGCGGTAAAGCAGGCCCCAAGGCGGCGGCTCTCGGCGCGGGGAGTTCAGTAGGCTGCAACCCCTGGATGTCCCGCAAGTGCAGCCGGAGCTATCGGCGGTATCCAAGACGGCAGGCCTCTGTGAGGAAGGGAAGGTAGGCCTCAAACCGGAGCAGCCGGCAAGAAGCTCTGATTCGTAGCCAAAAGCACCCTAGATGCACTAACAGGGCCTGGGGGAATGCCCAAGGGTGTTGGAAGTCAGTAGAGGCTAGGGTGGCAAAGATGATGAGCGGATTAGGTGAAGTATGCAGGAGAGCACCAGAGTACATGTCCAGCCACTCTGCCGGCTAGCCACGCCCCCCGAAGCATATATAACTTTAAAGTATACTGTACATAAACCTTTATGATAATTTAAACCATTAGTGCAAGTGATAATAGTAAACTGATCACAGTACAAATCAGTACGGCTTACAGCTACAGCCCATTGAGAGGGGAGGTAGGAGGGAAAGATTGAGAAGACAGTGAGTAGAAAGATTCTTGGCTAAAGTTTCAAGTGGCTGTTTTATCTTCTCATTTGATAATCCAGTTTGGGTTGTGAGATAAGACACTCACTAGAAGATTTAGTTGAGTCTCATCATCTCTCTAACTGCTCATCCTACGCCCCCTCTCCTCTCCATAGACTTCAATGAACTCAGCTCTAAATTGTGTATGGTGTACAAATTAAAACACTGTATTTAGAGGTAGAAACCTTGAATATCATTTTGTTTAGCTTTTTTTCCAGTCTAAATGGGTTTATAATGTACAATTTTTTTTATAAATGTGAAACAAAACATTCTGGCTACGTGCAGTGACTGCAAGAGAGCTAAAGAGCCTACCCTATACATACAGTATACATAATCTCCCTAGTGGTGGCTGCAGGCAGCAGGAACGTTATGTTTTAAATGTTTGTCTATGCAGGGGACAAAAATTGAACATAACATATAAACTGTAAAAATTGAGTCCAGAGGAACTATGTCAGAGTGGCTGGACTCCTGAAGCACACCAAAGTACAACATTTTGAGAGATCTGCAGAGTGCTGGCTCAAGGAACACTTCGGAGAAGATAACTTTTCAGCAGCATTTATGGTAGAGATGTTCCACAGAATCCCCACTACACCCAGTGGCAGAACTACCTCCATAGTAGCTGCTGCTTTTTTTTATAGGCTGGTGGATTACACCAGCAGGTAACAGCCACTATTTACTTACCTATCCCCACTCCTTCCCACGGCCGCTTCCTCTTCAGTCCTCCAGGACCTTGTGCATCCCACATCACGTCGCTGATGCCGAACAGTGTCAGGACATCACTGACGCTATTCAGAGGGAAGCATGGGACCTTGAGACTGGAGAAAGAAACTGAGGTGGCCGTTTAAAGAAGCAGGGACTGATACAGTGGGTACGGAAAGTATTCAGACCCCTTTAAGTTTTTCACTCTTTGTTTCATTGCAGCCATTTGCTAAAAGCAGAAAAGTTCATTTTATTTGTCATGAATGTACACTCAGCACCCCATCTTGACAGAAAAAAAAACAGAAATGTAGATATTTTTGCAAACTTATTAAAAAAGAAAAACTGAAATATCACATGGTCATAAGTATTTAGACCCTTTGCTCAGTATTGAGTAGAAGCACCCTTTTGAGCTAGTACAGCCATGAGTCTTCTTGGGAATGATGCAACAAGTTTTTCACATCTGAATTTGGGGATCCTCTGCCTTTCTTCCTTGCAGATCCTCTCCAGTTCCGTGCAGTATACATTTGACATACCAGGGCCGACAGTGTCGGAGGAGCCATCGTTCGCCATCTTTGCACCAACATTAATTTGGCTATGGTCAAGATTTTACAGATGAGTTGTTTAAACCTGTTCAACTCACCGGGGATCCCAAACAACAGGATAGCCATAGGTACGGCATAAGGGAGCTGCAGGCCAAACAGCTCCGAGAGCAACTCAAAGACCTGAACCCAGTAGTTATGAATCTTGGGGCATTTCCCCAGAATGTGGAGAAGTGTTCCCCTGCCTCCACATCCTCTCCAACAATTTCCAGACACGGAGGGATATGCTAATTGTAAGGTAGATGGGGTCCTATACCATCTTAAGATGATTTTCATAGCTGTCTCTATATGGGTGCTGCATTTCAAAGACAAATGGATCAATCTAATTGTTGCCATTCGTCTGGGGTAATGGCTATCCCTAAGTCTCTCTCCCAACAGCGAAATGGGGTAGATCTAGTGAAAGTCGATATTTCATCCATTTTTTCATATAAGAATCGCAGTCCCCTCATATTAGTCGACAGCCAGGTAAAAAGTGAATTATTATGGGGTAATGTCGTCGCAGGGTGTTTAGACACAAAGTGCCATATTTGAAAATATTTAAGGAAATCGCCAGTATGAATCCCGTATTGTCGTCTTAGTTCTTCAAACGGTATAGGTTGCTTAGAGTCAGAATATAATTGAGAAATCTGCGTGATCCCCCTCGATTCCCAATCCGAGACCTCCAAGTCACTAATCACCCAGGCCATCAATGATAAGGGCATTTCTGCAATATGAAAATACTTCGTAGGGTTTGCTTTCCAATGAAGTAGCTTCCATGCCGATAACGAGGCACACATGACTGGAGAGAAGGATCCAGGGGCCGAGATGTCCCAAAAAGGCAACCATAGCGCATCCTCCAATTTTAGGGGGGATATAAACGCCTGCTCTATATGTAGCCATAGAACCGAAGTATCCATTGATTTCCACCTTGCGCATTGAGTGACCAGCGATGCTGTATATAATAGTTCCTCACTACTGGTACCCCCAGGCCTCCCGCCTCCCGCTGTTTGAATAGAAAACTTTTATTAATTCTAGGTCTGTTACCATTCCATATATATTTCGAGATCACCCTTTGAGCTGTTTCAAAGAAGGAAACAGGGACTAACATTGGAAGCATGCGGAACAGGTATAAGAGTCTAGGCAATAGCAACATTTTAAAAGCGTCTACCCGCCCTATCCATGAGACATCTGTTTTAGACATTCTCTCCGTTTCTTCTTGCACTGTTTTTAACATTGGGGCATAGTTACTTTTATAGAGGGCCCCTGGGGACGCTGTCACCTGTATCCCCAAATATTGAACACTGTCCTCCCTCCACTCAAAATTATAAATTGATTTCAAATATTGGAGCGTGTGTTGGGGAACGTGCAGAGGCAGTGCCTGTGATTTGGCCATGTTTAATTTATAATACGATAATCGCCCGAAAATGTTAATAGTATCCATAAGGCGAGGAAGGGATGTTTGCGGTTTAGACAGAGTGAGAATAATATCATCCGCGTAGAGTGATATAAGGTGAGTTTTGTCTCTTATGTCAATACCTCCCACTCCCGGATCTAATCTAAGTACTTGAGCTAATGGTTCAATGGAAAGAATAAATATCAGGGGCGACAGAGGGCATCCCTGTCTGGTCCCGTTTTTTATCAGGAAAGGATCTGAAACTACTCCGTTGGTGAACACTCTCACAGAAGGTGCAGAATATAACGCCCCAATCGCTCTTATAATAGCTCCAGAGAACCCAATATTTCTAAGCACCAAGAAGGCATACGACCAGCAAATGCGATCGAACGCCTTCTCTGCGTCCAATGCGAGGATCACCGCTTCTTCCTTCTTAGAGTCAATGTGGTGTATGAGGTTTAAAATGCGTCTAGTGTTATCGTATGACTGTCTCCCTTTAACGAACCCCACCTGATCATACTTTATTAAATTTGGAAGACAGACTGCCAATCTGTTCGCTATTAATTTGGCATAAATTTTTAGATCTGAGTTCAATAGCGATATGGGTCGGAAATTTTGGGGGTTGGTGGCGGGTTTGCCTGGCTTTGGCAGTGTAACTATCAGGGCTTCCTGATTTTCTTTTGGGATAGTGCCAGAATCAACCACATCCGTCAAAAATGCCAGCAGCGGTTTCATCAGGACTGGGAAGAAACATTTGTAATAGTCATTAGTAAGGCCGTCAGGGCCTGGAGATTTGCGAGATGGCAGTGACTTAACTATGGCCGACAACTCCGCCGAGGTGATAGGTGCATTCAATGATTCCAGCTGTGATTCGTTGAGTGTTGGTAGCTGAGCAACTCTAAGGAATTGCTCAATGTCATTGTTTGTGGGAGGGACCATAGAGGAGTCGTCCGCCAAATTATATAGGCTTCCGTAAAAAGTTCTAAAGGCGCTAGCGATGCCTTTTGGGTCATAAATTTTATAGGTACCATCCTGACTGAGAATAAATGGGATTCTAGATTTCGCATGTTTTATTTTCAACTTAGATGCCAGGAGTTTGCCTGCCTTGTTAGATTGAGAATAGTACATAGCTTTAACCCTCTTCAGGTTTTTCTCATATTTGTGCAATAAGCAAGACTGATGACGTAATGCCATTAATTTTGCTGCATTTGAGGAAGAAGGAGATTGTTTATTGTTAGTGTCAATAGTTCTTATCTGATGAAGCAATCAATCTATTTCTGCCATTCTATTTTTCTTTTCGATATGCCCCAATCGGATAAACGTTCCTCTAATAAAAGCTTTATGAGAGTTCCACAGTATGTCCGGGCCAGAGGCAGAGGGGGCATTAATTTGAAAGAATTCCTTCAAATCATTCTCTAATGTTGCTTTTAATTTTGGCTGTGAAATTAGATATTCATTACACTTCCATACATACGTTCTTGCGCATTCGTATTTTTCTGCTATTGACATGGTTATCGCTGCATGGTCCAACCATGTTATTTGTGAAATCTCAGACTTCTTAACAAGGGGAATGCTAGACTGCTCTATTAGGAATAGGTCGATTCGTGAGTAGCTATTATGCACAGTAGAATAATACGTATAATCTTTTTCGGTATTATGGAGAATACGCCAGACATCAAATAATTCGTGTCTCCATATAGCTTGCGAGAAAGAGGGGTGACGTGTCACCCTGCCAGAAGTGGTATCCACTAGCGGGTCTGGAGCCATATTAAAGTCTCCCATTAATATCAAACCTCCCTGCTTCCTCTTTTCTACCGCCCTTACAAGTCTCCCCAGGAATGTCACTTGTTTCTTATTTGGGGCATAAACCGATACTAATGTGTAAGTGACATTGTTAAGGGTGCATACTATTATTATAAACCGCCCCCCGGGTCCACATATTGCGACAATAATTGGAACGCTACTGAGTCTCTAATCCCAATCAATGTACCTCTACGCTTTGAAGAATAGTGAGCATTAAACACATGTGGATACGCTGGGTGTTGAACGCGATTAGCGTCTGCCTTTAAAAGGTGTGTCTCTTGTATTGCAAGAATGTCACAGCTTTGAGCTCGGGCCTCACGCCATAAATTGGCTCTTTTCTGAGGGGGAGTTCAAACCCCTAACATTCATGGACACAATTTTAAGTACCATAATGTACATTTATAAACGCTATACAAGTCTTACCACAATCACCTCTACCAGGGAGTGTCAATGTTCGTATGCAGTGAAGATGTCTCCACCCTTTGTATTCACTTCGCCCAATGTGCCAGAACCAACGAAAAAACAAATCATGCAAGTTACAGAACCTATGGATAAACCATCTGAGCAAAATCGAGAAAGAAACAAAAACAAAAAGGAACATAGTACAGCGGACCAGCAGCTGTCGTGATCCTGGGGGGATAAGTTCACCAACAGTGGACATACGGAATCCAAAAATAGGTGAGTCTCTAGCTTTGTAGCCCTTTAGGTGGACGTTTTTGGGTTCTCGCTTGGCGCCAACCATCAGACACGGGACCAGGGGATGGTTTAGGTGGTGGATCGACAGTCGAAATGTTCCATGTGGCTAGCAAGCTTTTTCCTTCCTCCGGAGTTTTGATAACATGTACTATACTGTCCCCAGAGATGATCACGCGGACCGGGAATCCCCATTTATACAAGATATGGTGTTGGCGTAGAGCTGTGGTAATAGGGATAAATTGTCTCCTTGATTGTAGCGTCGAGGCTGATAGGTCCGAGTAAATGGCTATTTTATGGTATGGTTCAGGTAAGCGACCCGCCTTCCTGGAAGTCGCCAGAACCAGCTCTTTAGTGCGATAGAAATGAATCTTTACAAGAACGTCTCTAGGTATGGCTTCATCTAAATGGGATGGTCTAGGAACTCTATGCGCTCTATCAATAGTTAAATCCAGTTCCGTGAGGTTCGGTAATAACGCTCGTATCAAATCCTGAAGGAATGCAGTTAAATTACTCGTAGATACTGACTCTGGAATCCCTCTAAACTTTAGATTATTTCTTCTAGAATGGTCCTCTAAGTCGGCTATTTTGGCTTTCAGAAAAGACACATCTCTCTCTACCTCATAGTAAGCATCTATAAGCGCATTGTGTGAAGTCGCAAATTCCGCCATTTTAGATTCCACATGAACCGTACGGCTTTTCAGCTCTTTAATATCTCTATCTAGTGGTTTCACCATGAGAGACATGTCTGTTGTTAGTGATTTACAGAAGGCCATAAGCATATTTTTCATGGAGGCCTCAGTAAGTAAATTTTCTGTTGCAGGGATATCTGCAAAAAAATCAGTAGATAGAGAAGTAGTCTGTAACTTACTGCTCACCTCCTCCTCCTGAGATTCGATTTCCTGGAGCCTGGGCCTTTGCTTGACTAGCGGACTAGCGGTGGGTGAGTAATTCGTCTCCAGGCTCGCATCAGCTACAGGCCCCGGAGCGTTTTTTTGCGGAGGCCCGTGTTTTATGTAGGCCCCGGCCCGCCGGGGAGAGGGTCCAGGCAACTCCCGATCCACACCGTCCAGCAGCTGTGGAAGAGAAGGAGCCGACAGCGCTCTCCTTTGAGCGGAGAGCGTGAGTGTCTCTTCCGGAGGATTTTTAGAGGGAGTCGAGGCTCTAGAAGCCGCGTCCAAGTGCGGGCCTTCGCCATTTTGTTCTTCTCCTCCCCCATGGCGGAGGTAGAAGTCAGAAATCTTCAGCGGTTTCACCGCCGATTTCCGTTTGCGTGGCATCCTTGAAGGTAGGATACCTTTATGTTTCTGTAGTAGCTGCGGTTAGCCCAAAAGCACGTCGCTAAACTGTCGCTTATAGAGACTCAGGCCGAGAGCTCTGCAACTATCCGGCCATTCCGCTCCACGTCCAAGCTCCGCCCCCAGTTTTTCTTTTTTAATAAATTTGCAAAAATATCTACATTTCTGTTTTTTTCTGTGAAGATGGGGTGCTGAGTGTACATTAATGAGAAATAAAATGAACTTTTTTGCTTTTAGCAAATGGCTGCAATGAAACAAAGAGTGAAAAATTTAAAGGGGTCTGAATATTTTCCATATCCACTGTACATATTACTCTCCTGGGCACAGCGTTCTCTCCGGTGCTCTTCCGTCATTTGAATTAGGCCTGTGATTAGGCCCCAGTGGTCACATGGGGCGCGCGGCGTAATGACGTCAGTGCGTCCCCACGTGACCGCTGAGTCCCAATCACAGGCCTCAGCAGCGACGTCTGGATGGCAAGGACGTCTGGATGGAGCGAGGATACCAAGGAAAGGTGAGGCATGGTGAGTATGAATGTTTGTTATTTTTAATCACCTTCCCTGTGCCTCCAATTATTATACTCTGGAATCTGAGGAGACACCAGGGAATTATAATAACACCGGAGCGGAGGGGGACTGTTGGGAGCATATAATACTGTGTGGGGGCCACTGTGGAGCATATAATACTGGGTGGGGGGCCACTGTGGAGCATATACTACTGTGTGGGGGGGGGCCACATAATATTAAATGGTACCACTACAAAGTACAATTTGTCCCCAAAAAATTAAGTCCTTATACGGTTCTGTGAATGGAAAAATAAAAAAGTTATGGGTTTTGAAACAGCAGGGAGTATAAAACAAAAGTCAAAAATTGCTGGGAAGAGGTTAAAAGGAACCTATCACATGAAAAGCAGTGCAATCTGAATACATCATGTTACATGAGTAGAAGGAGCAGAGCAGACTGATATATAGTTTTGCAGGAAAACATTCAGTACAACTTACTTTTTTTAATTCTTTTACATCTTTTCCTTTTCCCTTGATTAGAAACTGTCATCTAGTCTTGGAATTGGTTCCATCAGTGATTGACAGCCCTGCATGTATTGCTGTGCATAGAGAGATGGCACTCATTTACTGATGCTACCACCAAATGACTATTTAAAAGCACTGAAAGAGAAAAAATATATATAAAAAACATAATGATACAATTTATATTAGCATATTATAGGCATATAAAAGGTTTTTCTCACAAACAACATTTATCAACTATCCACAGGATAGTGTGATGCTAGAGCTAAATATCACAACCAAAATACTTTATTCACATCAGTACTACAGGTGGGAGAATCAATTCTAGAGTAAATTTTCCTTTACTTACTGTGTGCAATGTATGGGAGCTAGTCTCCACCCACCAGTTCAGAGAGGCCTGCAATTTACAGACCGAGCCTGCAGAGGTGAAAACTGCTAAAAATTGCAGAATACAAGTCATATAATGTCCAGAAATAGCATTATTTCCCATGTACACACACAATGTACTATTGATTTCTGCAAAATTTGTTTCAGGGTACAAGCACATGATCAGGATTTACATTATTTGTTTAATTTGCTTACTTATATAGCCCCAACATATTCCACAGCACTTTATAGATATTGAAAAATCCGCACACAAATTTGAATGTATACATGTGGAAATCTGCACCAATTGCCACAGATTTTGGTGTGGATTTTTAAACATGTACATACAGATTTTGCAGTCATGTTAAAATGTGTACCATAGGTTCTTTTCCGCATGGGAAAAAAATATTCACCGTGTGCATGGGAAATTTCTCATTGACTTCAATAGATTATGACAAATTTGTCACTAACAGGCCAAATGTGTCCAGGGTTTTTTCCTTCTATTGGACAGGTTTTAGGGTTAGCATCAATAGTATACAGTAAAAAATATTATCAAATTATAATTCTATTTTAATACTATTAATACTAAGAAGTACAAAAAAATAATAAAATAGTAAGTAGTATAAAATAATGAAATAGTAAAACAGTAGTAAAATAGGAAGCAGTAAAAAATATTAAACTAGGAAGCAGTAACAAAAATAATAAAATAACTATAGTAGCAGCTAGATTAATACCACTGTATAATACTACTGTAGAGTACTAATTATTACCAGCTTGTTAATGGCTTTTATCCAGGGTACTCAAACCAATTGCCTTTTCCCAGGGTCAAGACAGAGTTTTTCCCTGGGTCACAAATTTGCAGAATGTGTCTAGGGTTTTACTTTCTTTTGGATCATCAGTTTTAGGATTAGGGATCTTACAAGTAAAAATAATTGTACAGCTTTAGGTTTCAGAACTTTGTAATAAGTAATAGTATTACTATAATAAATAAAATAATAGTATATATCATAAATAAATAATTGATCTTCTGCATCCCCTACTTTTTTTCATATGAAATTTAAAAAAATGATATTGGTACTGCAGGGCAGCTCTGTTAGTCTATGGCCAACTGGTCATGTGTCTGCCTGCACCAAACCTTAGACAGTGGAGCAGGTAGCTAACGGCTCTCTCCTTCACCATTGTATTGAAGTCTACCTGTCCTGAGGATGTAGAGAAAGTTGAAATCATCCAGGACATTAGCAAACTCTTCCAGGAGTATGTTAATCCCATTTTAGGGAGCCTTCCATAAAATTAGGAGTGTTGACTAATATGGACAAGAGTGGTGACACATTCAAACAAGGTGCACACACTTCTCATAGCTATCATCAGAATAAATCAGGAAAACTCTGCGAACTTTCTGTGAAAAGCGCTCTGGGAATACAAATGTGTTGTGTTTCCGCCGCGGTCTTTTCTGCAGCACTTTTTGGCTGCGGCTCGCTATGTGGGGCCTTAGCTTAAAGAGGAAAGGGGCAGCAAAAAGCAAACATGGTATAGACACATGGAGTTATGGAAAAGTTTGTGCTATAAGGTGGAAATCACAGCATTTCACCTGGGTTCACAGTAAAACTTCATTGGGCCTGAGGCAGTTAGGGCACCGCTTTGCAGAAGGTCAAATGTCCCCTGCTCTTCTCCCTCTACACAGCCCTCATTGGACAAACCAGCACTAAATTTGGCTTCTGGTACAATCTTTATACTGATGACACACAATTATAGACGTCATCCCATGACATCGCCCCTGCACTAATAAAGGGCACCAGTGACTGTCTCTCTGCTGTCTCAAATATCATGTCTTCGCTTTATCTGAAACTGAATCTCTCAAAGACTGAACTACTGCTGTTTCCACCATCTAATAGATCTGTCCCTGATATCACCATTGCGGTCTCCGGCCTTACCATAACTCCTAGGTAGTATGCCCGCTGCCTTCAGGTTATGTTTGACTCAGACCTTTCCTTCACTCCCCATATCCAATCACTTGCACGCTCATGTCATCTCCACCTCAAAAACATCTCCAGAATCCGCCCTTTCCTTACCACAAATACACTAAAGACACTTATTGTCGCCCTGATTCACTCTCGCCTTGACTACTACAACTCCTTACTAATCAGGTTTCTCCTTACTAAACTCTCCCCTCTGCAATCTATTCTGAATGCAGCAGCCAGGCTCATCTATCAGTCTAGACGCTACAGCGATGCCTCCGGTCTGTGCCGATCACTACATTGGCTGCCTATTCAATATAGAATACAATATAAACTTATCACCCTCATCCACAAGGCTCTCCATAATGCTGCACCTCCCTACATTTCCTCCCTCATCTCTGTCTATCGCCCAACCCGTACTCTCCGTTCACTCAATGTCCTAAGACTAACATCCTCTATTATCAGAACCTCCCACTCCCATATCCAAGACTTCTCCCAAGTTGCACCAATTCTCTGGAATAAGAGAGTTTGTCTGTGGATGTACAGATGTGTGTACAGTGCAGGTCTGTGGATAAGGAGATATGTACAGATGTGTGTACAGTCATGGCCAAAAGTTTTGAGAATGACACAAATATTATATTTTCACATGATCTGCTGCCCTCTGGTTTTTATGTGTGTTTGTCAGATGTTTTTATCACATACAGAAATAGAATTGCATTCATATTATGAGTAACAGAAGCTTATATTGACAGTTAGAATGAGTTAATGCAGCAAGTCAATATTTGCAGTGTTGACCCTTCTTCTTCAGGACCTCTGCAATTCTCCCTGGCATGCTCTCAATCAACTTCTGGACCAAATCCTGACTGATAGCAGTCCATTCTTGCAGAATCAATGCTTTAATTTTGTCTGAATTTGTTGGTTTTTGTTTGTCCACCCGTCTCATGATGATTGACCACAAGTTCTCAATGGGATTAAGATCTGGGGAGTTTCCAGGCCATGGACCCAAAATCTCTATGTTTTGTTCCCTGAGCCATTTAGTTATCACCTTTGCTTTATGGCAAGGTGCTCCATCATGCTGGAAAAGGCATTGTTGAGCGCCAAACTGCTCTTGGACGGTTGGGAGAAGTTGCTCTTGGAGGACATTCTGGTACCATTCTTTATTCATGGCTGTGTTTTTAGGCAAGACTGTGAGAGAGCCGATTCCCTTGGCTGAGAAGCAACCCCACACATGAATGGTTTCAGGATGCTTTACAGTTGGCATGAGACAAGACTGGTGGTAGCGCTCACCTCTTCTTCTCCGAATAAGCTGTTTTCCAGATGTTCCAAACAATCGAAAAGGGGATTCATCAGAGAAAATGACTTTACCCCAGTCCTCAGCAGTCCACTCCCTGTACCTTTTGCAGAATATCAGTCTGTCCCTGATGTTTTTTCTGGAGAGAAGTGGCTTCTTTGCTGCCCTCCTTGAGACCAGGCCTTGCTCCAAGAGTCTCCGCCTCACAGTGCGTGCAGATGCACTCACACCTGCCTGCTGCCATTCCTCAGCAAGCTCTGCACTGCTGGTAGCCCGATCCCGCAGCTGAAACACTTTTAAGAGACGGTCCTGCCGCTTGCTGGTCTTTCTTGGGCGCCCTGGAGCCTTTTTGGCACCAATGGAACCTCTCTCCTTGAAGTTCTTGATGATGCGATAGATTGTTGACTGAGGTGCAATCTTTCTAGCTGCAATACTCTTCCCAGTTAGGCCATTTTTGTGCAGTGCAATGATGACTGCACGTGTTTCTTTAGAGATAACCATGGTTAACAGAAGAGAAACAATGATGGCAAGCACCAGCCTCCTTTTAAAGTGTCCAGTGGTGTCATTCTTACTTAATCATGACAGATTGATCTCCAGCCCTGTCCTCATCAACACCCACACCTGTGTTAATGGAGCAATCACTGAAACGATGTTAGGTGGTCCTTTTAAGGCAGGGCTGCAATGATGTTGAAATGTGTTTTGGGGGATAAAATTCATTTTCTAGGCAAATATTGACTTTGCAAGTAATTGCTGTTAAGCTGATCACTCTTTATAACATTCTGGAGTATATGCAAATTGCCATTAGAAAAACTGAAGCAGTAGACTTTGTAAAAATTAATATTTGTATCATTCTCAAAACTTTTGGCCATGACTGTACAGTGCAGGTCTGTGGATGAGGGGGTGTTATGTACAGATGTGTGTACAGTGCAGGTCTGTGGATGAGGAGATATGTAGAGCTGTGTGTTACATTGCAGTTCTGTGGATGAGGAAGTGTTATGTACAGATGTGTGTACAGTGCAGGCCTGTGGATAAGGAGATATGTACAGATGTGTGTACAGTGCAGGCCTGTGGATAAGGAGATATGTACAGATGTGTGTACAGTGCAGGTCTGTGGATGAGGAGATATGTACAGATGTGTGTACAGTGCAGGTCTGTGGATGAGGAGGTGTTATGTACAGATGTGTGTACAGTGCAGGTCTGTGGAAAAGGAGATATGTACAGATGTGTGTACAGTGCAGGTCTGTGGATGAGGGGGTGTTATGTACAGATGTGTGTACAGTGCAGGTCTGTGGATGAGGAGATATGTACAGATGTGTGTACAGTGCAGGTCTGTGGATAAGGAGATATGTACAGATGTGTGTACAGTGCAGGTCTGTGGATGAGGAGGTGTTATGTACAGATGTGTGTACAGTGCAGGTCTGTGGATGAGGAGATATGTAGAGCTGTGTGTTACATTGCCGTTCTGTGGATGAGGAGATATGTACAGATGTGTGTACAGTGCAGGTCTGTGGATGAGGAGATATGTACAGATGTGTGTACAGTGCAGGTCTGTGGATGAGGAGGTGTTATGTACAGATGTGTGTACAGTGCAGGTCTGTGGATGAGATATGTACAGATGTGTGTACAGTGCAGGTCTGTGGATGAGGAGGTGTTATGTACAGATGTGTGTACAGTGCAGGTCTGTGGAAAAGGAGATATGTACAGATGTGTGTACAGTGCAGGTCTGTGGATGAGGAGGTGTTATGTACAGATGTGTGTACAGTGCAGGTCTGTGGATGAGGAGATATGTACAGATGTGTGTACAGTGCAGGTCTGTGGATGAGGAGATATGTACAGATGTGTGTACAGTGCAGGTCTGTGGATGAGGAGGTGTTATGTACAGATGTGTGTACAGTACAGAGCTGTGGATGAGATATGTAGAGCTGTGTGTTACAGTGCAGAGCTGTGTGTGTACAATGCAGCTCTGTGGATGAGGTGTTATGTACAGATGTGTGTACAGTGCAGGTCTGTGGATGAGGAGATATGTACAGATGTGTGTACAGTGCAGGTCTGTGGATGAGGAGATATGTACAGATGTGTGTACAGTGCAGGTCTGTGGATGAGGAGGTGTTATGTACAGATGTGTGTACAGTACAGAGCTGTGGATGAGATATGTAGAGCTGTGTGTTACAGTGAAGAGCTGTGTGTGTACAATGCAGCTCTGTTGATGAGGTGTTATGTACAGATGTGTGTACAGTGCAAAGCTGTGTTTGTCTGGCAACACTAAATAGTGCTACAATAACGTTTTACATTCCTTGTCAGGGTATGTATCTAATCCCCAGGATGGCGTTGAGTGCATGGCGCGCTGCAGATGATATGCTATAGTACTGCAGGTACGTCATGGTTGTGCTCGTCGGGTTTATTCAATTACTCTAACGAGCCCTCCTCTCCTGTCCGAGGCTCAGCCCCGTAATTTATGAGCAGCATTATCTGCTAGCAGTGACAGCCTTCAGCAACAATAGCCGGCAAGATGGCGCTGTAGCTCCAGTGCAGGAGACAGAGCGCTGCTGAACTGTGCGGCCTCTTGTAGTTCTCGCCGCTCAGTGCTCATTCCAAACAGGAGCAGTAGCGGCGCTGTTACTAGAGCAGGCACTCCTGACTGAGAGAACTGCGGGGCTGTGGGAGCGGAACGCTGGGACTGGAGACACAATACATCAGCTAGAGGGACACCGAGCCGCTGTGTGCTTGTGAGGATCCGGCATCTGCTGCGGAGAGCCGGGGAGCTCGGGACCTGTGCCCCCCACACTACAGTCTGGGGATAACTTGGCTGGGTGGTGTTGGGGAGGGGGGCAAGCAGCGAAGATGAATCGAAGTTTCAGTAAGTCCCAGACTCTGCGCTATGTGGCGAGCAGCGCCGTGGAGGTGAAGAGCAAGGTGAGGCTTGTGTCCCCGGTGCAGGTCGCATCCACACCCCTCCTAGCTGCCATGTATTGTCCTGCTAATGAATGGAGCTCTGCATAGAGGCTGCGGATGGGACGGTTGGAGCCAGTCCTGTGCTCCTCACTCACATCCAGCTCTTTTGTTTCTTGTGTGGCGCTCACTTGGGGAATGTGAAGAATTCCTCCTCCACAGTGCTGGCAGCCTCGTGTATGAACCCAGCTAGAGCCCATGTACCCCGGGTCTGCCCCTGTGCTGGCAATGCAGGACATGACACTTGACTGGGCATGTAAATGAGGATCAGCTCCAGGTTTGGATGGCATTGCAGCCTGGGATGTGTCTGGAGTGCGGATACATTGTTTATGTTTGTTTTCTGCTGTTTACTAACTCTCTGCAGTCTTTGCTACAGCTGTATTCACATTAGGTGGTTATTACAGACGGTAATGAGCTCTCATGGAAGTGTCAATCTTTAATTTCTGAAGTGTTTTGTGTGTACATAAGTATGTAGAGGAGATTCGGGCTGGTTATTACTAAGATTGATTTATTGCTTTGGTATTTCTGAACATTACATACGCAAACCGTCTATTATTTAGAAAGCGGCCATAAGGGGTTGTGCCCAGTAGATATCTTATCTACAAGATAGCAGATAACTGTCTAATTAGTTGTGGTCCAGCCATGAGAACGGGGGTCCCTTGTACCCCTGTGTGAATGTAGCAGTGGTCACACAGGAGCAGTGGTGCTCTCTACATCTGTGAGACTACCAGAAATTACCAAAACTGTACCTTCACCTTGTCCTAGACGAGGGTTTGCCAGTACCTGGATATGTACAATGCAGCAATCTCCATCCACTATATGCCAAGGGATATGTAGAAAACATGACAGATCTTATAATGGGTTTAGAGGTATATTACATAAGCAGTTTGCTTTAGAGTCACCCAGCACCCGTGACATGGCCTTGATTGAGTTATTTCAGTGTATTCTATTTCAAGAGCAGAAATTGTCGTTTCGTTCTGAGAACTGCCCATAGTGTTTTCATGGATTGAAGGGGGTGTTCTTCTCTGGGAATGCATGGCGTTAACAGCATGCACATGTTGTGGTCTAGAGATGTATGCTATAGGCTGGCAGCTGAAAACACTTGGAAGGACAGTGGTAAGCTATGCTTGGGAAAGGCCTTCCTCCTAAGACATTGCTAGGGCCCCTTTCCCAGCTCATTTATAACTGCAGTACAAGGAGAGGACACAGTTTGCTCAGCATATAGGTTGCCCTTACACCAGGTATATACATACAGCAGACCTTGTGATTGTAAAACAATTAAATGTGAGCTTGCCCCAGTCATAAAGTGGGATTTTGTGGAGAACAGCGGCCTCCTTCCACACCTCTGTGAGTCAGTGCAGGTTCAGTGTATACTCATCGCTTAAGCTTTCATCTCCTGTCCTGTTTCAACTTGCAGCTGGAGCTCGGAGCAGTTTTCTAGGCTCTTGCTTTCTTTATTGGTAAGGCAGAGTGATGTTTCCCATCATTAAATCAGTGTGCGTGATAGGACAGGCGTGACATCATGCATAACAAATCATACTAAGCATGATGTGTTTTCCTGTCGTGGACAGACAAAGCCTTTCCAGTTTAAAACCTGAAGCTTCATCCTCTACTACTTACCAAAGGCCACATTAAGTGGAATCCTGTTGTCTGTCTGGGCACTAAAATGCACCGTCAGTTTTGCATTTTTGCAGAAATGTGGTGTGGCTCTGTGTGTTTGTAGTACAGATGTCTGTTTGCTGTTGCACATTTTTAATACCTATGGGGGAATAAAGCCTTGTACATCAGCTTTCTGGAGTAGAACAGATGAAAAAGCTTATTCTTTGCACATCATTATTATTTATGCCACAAAACTGTTGTAAACAATGCCTGAATGGCTTTGAACTGGCATAGACTTCAGTGTTGGTGCGCCTGAATTTTGGTTCAAAATGTGGCAAAATACGTTTTTCCAAATAATGTGGTGTATGAAACTTCGCTTAGACTCTCTGCACCTCATTAGATAGTTTTTAAAAGGTGTATACTCATGGATTCATAAAACTTGGCAAATTTATCAATGGGAGAAATGCTCAGTTGGGCAATGTGCTGCTTTGGGTGTGTTTAGCTCAGATTGTCTCTCCTTGGAGTTGAATAGAGTGGTGTATGGTCTTGTATACTTTCTGTGGCCCCTTAAACCACTAACCCAACCTTTCCAAGGAGAGTAATCTGACCCAGAGGGGCACAAGGACTAATCTGAGTTATTTTGCACCTTTGTTTCACTTAAGGTTCCAGCACCCAGACCCTTACCAAAGAAATCCTCTGACACACTGAACAATTTATGTTAAAAATTGGCAGTACACTTTTAATCCAGCTATATAATTCTTTCCCAGCTTCCCTAGTAGCATTTTGGAAGGGTATAGACCTCTTCAAGGACTCCTTGGAGGGGGATTTGTCAGATCCTTTCACTCCAGAATTCTGGCATCAAAAAGTTGCAAAGTAGGGTTTTACGTTCCGATATATATATATTTTTTTTTTTTGTCACATTTGCCAAAAAAAATTTTGACTTTTTGCTCTGTATATGCTGGTCACTCCACCTACGAAATGTGGATGTGGTCAGCCTGTAAAGCTCATATGCACTAGAATTATCAAATACGACTTTTTGGAAACTTTTTAAATTTGGTGCAAATTATGTCAATGCAGATATCGGTAAAACTAACCTTTTAAAAATTGCCCTCATGTTAAGTCTCCTCCTATATCTTTATTTAGATGTATTCTTAATCTGGTCATGCACTTCAGACAGATTTCACCTGTACGCCCTAGTCCAACAGCTATCTCTCTGGTTGCTGTTCATACATGTGTGCTTGGATTAGGGAGAAATCTTCTGTTTTACAATGGGAAGGGTTACGTTTTCAGAAAAAAACTGCAACAAAATGTGTTACAAAGTCTGCAGTGAAAAAACTTGTCCATGTGTACTTGACCTAAGGGTACAGTATAATCACATGAGGCAGAAATGTTTACGATTCGGTTATATTCATCTGAATAGTAATATTTTGGTGACAAAAGTGGATCTTTGCAATTCCCATTTAGATAAGAGGGACAGTTAGCTATTTCTGTAACATATATAGTAAATATATCATTACTATTTCATACAGGGCATGCAAAGACATATATGGCAAACCACAGACTTTGACTCCTCTTTCTTTCCACAGCTCAACTTGTGCTTACCGCTGGCCATGAATGAAAGGCACGGCTGTGCTTCCATGTCCCCATTCATTCAATGAATAGGAGCCACGGAAGCAGGGCCACAAAATCGGACAGGAATAGGACCTATTCCATATTTTGTGGCCTGGACTGTCGGCCCGCACATGGGACTGTGTAATTCAGTCATGTGTACGACGGGCCCATAGAAATGAATGGGTCAGTGTGCTATCTTGGAAAAATCTGGATAGCACACTGACCTTTCATATGGTCGTCTGCAAGGGACTTAAGGCCCCATGTTGCAGAAAACTGCATTTCCGCAACTTTGGGCCTCAGCCTACCTAGCCCGACTCCGACTCCAGCTGCCCAGCCCTTGTTTTTTGTTCCCCCTGCTTCACACAGATGTACTAAAAACACGTTTCGGAGATTATTTATAAATATCATTCTACAATGTTAACACTGAAGGAAAACAAGCTGAATACATTATTTGTCTTAAAGCAACCTTCTAAACTATCCCCACATGTGGTGGTATTTTCTTCTAACAATAAAGATTTGCTTGAGCCAGTGGAAGAACAGCACCAGGGCTGAAGGTTGCCCATCCCTAATCTAGAGAGTATTATTATCGTCTTTATAGTGTAAACATGCTCCAGATTGCTCTATTTAGAGATTATCCAGCAGGTTCATATTTATTCACTTCTGCCAGAATTTATGCATTGTGAATGTTACTGTAGCATGCAAGTTGAAAAATAACTCTATTTGCTGTCCCTAAAACCACTAGATTTATGTCTTTCATTGCATGCCTGGACTTGTAGTTTTGCCAGCACCTGTGCTTGCAACATTTACTTATTTTGCAGTTTTGACATTTCAACTGTCTTGATGTGACCCAATTCATATCTTGCAGATGTGTTCTGTTGTTAGTGTTGGGTATTTGAACTCTTATTCTTTATGCAGCATATTTTTGTTTTAGGCTGGAATCACACATGCGGTTTTTGAGCCAAACACTGGAATGGGTACAAAAGAGACGTGTCGCTGACTTTACACTAGCGTTGTATTGTCCTTTGTTCTGATCTGTCAGAGCAACAGATACTAAAACTGTCAGATTGACTGATACAAATAAAATATATACAGCAATGATAATGTAAAAATGAAAGTTCCTTTCTGTTGGCTTTCAAAAAAACCAGAAAGCTGATCGAATGAGCCTCCCAGTTTTATTTTAGCATTGTCTACAACGACCGATTAAAAACGGAAAATGTTTGTTCGGCAGCCTGGCACTTTTAATGTCTGTTATTCTTATTCTCTTCCGAACAACGGACATTACAAAGCCAGTATGGAACTAACCTACAACTTTCCTGTCTACTTTTCTTTCTTTTTAGATATACTCCTGGGTCTGGCTCATAGAAACACTTCAAAAACTGCTTAAAGTTTCACTCCCAGACAAACTTTAACTCACTGGTCAATTAAAAGGGTTCATGATGTCGGTTGTAGTGCAAGGAATCTTACCAGTGGCTGTTTGTGAATTATCCACCCACTTCTGGTCCTTAGCTATGTCATGTGACTCTCCAACTGACAAATCTGCATATGTGTGGACAGGAAGTCAGTTTTTATATTCATTCCCATGAGTCTCATTGAGGCTCTCAAAGTAATAGAGCAACTGAGTTTCTGTCCACACAGGAACTCAAGCAAAATGCATCGGAATTCTGCGATAATCGGTGCCCAAAAACTGTCTAACTTGTGGTGGGCCATGTTTTTCAAGTGTTTTAGACACTTTTACGACTTGTACAACAAAGGGGAAATGGTTTCATAAAAAGGGGGCGAAGCCTAATCTGCATGTGGCAGAAACAACCATTCATCTGTATGGAACTGATGTTTAGTTTCAGACTTTTCCTCTGCTACAAATCTGTGTATGAATATATGGTACCTAAACTGAAGCTGCAAAATAATGTAGCTGGGAAAAACCAATCCCTTTAAATCTAGAGTATTTTCTCAGTGTCTTGAGTGCTGACAAACACTTTCCAGCCTTAAGGCAGGTAATAAATCACTGATAGTAATGATATGTCTGAGTAGATTATTCACTGCAGCACTGAGGAAAGTTAGAATGTGAATGTTTGGTGTGACTAGGTATATACAGAAAAAAATTGTTCCCATCATAGCAGGAAAAAAGGCAAAAACCTACGGTTCTGGATTACAGCAAATTAAAAAATATAACCTTTTAGTTTTCCCAAAGGAAAACATTTTTATATCATTATGATGTTTTGTGGGGTCTGACTTCCTGTTCCATGCATTCCCTCCTGTACAATAACATTGGGGAGATGACTGAACAGATTGGTCAGAGTAGCTCTCTTGACTTCACTCTTTGTAAGATGTTAAATTTTTTATTTTTTTTTCCCCCCATTTGATTTTAATATAAAATATACATATACAAGGTATACACTGTTTTGGAAACTTGTTAGGCATCATTCACACATTCAGTGAAGCACTGTGAATATACATCAGCGGTTGTGGTAAATCTGGTTTTTACTGTCTAATTAGGAAATCTGGGCCAGCAAGTATAAATGAAACCTCTAGTCAAGTGTTACTCTAAAAGGTGTGCACTACGTGGCCAATCATTGCATCTTTTTTGCTGCTTCAATATCTGATTTCAAAACCATGTACTGTCACATGGAATAGTGGCACCTTCAAAATTTGGAGCTCTAGCATCCTTCATTATTCTAAATAAGGCTTTCCAATCCATTTTGAAACACTGCTGCAAGGATTGGCATCTATTCATGCACGATTGCATCAGTGATGTTGATAGCCCTGGTTTATTGTCAAAAAGTCTAACTGTCTAAAGTTCCCACTTGGATTGAGGTCATGTTCTCCTACACAAAACTTTTATTGTAATAGACTACATCCTGTGCACAGAGACTTTTGTCATGGGGAACTTCAAACTGCTTTTGCAATGTTAGCTTGCAGTTCTTTAGAATAGCATTGTATGCAATGGCATTAAGATTTCCCTTGGCTGCAACTAATGGGCCTTCAGCAAACCATTCATTCACCAACCCAAGACAATTATTTTTCCGCCATTAAACATAACAGTTGGCATTGTGCAGTTTGGTAGGAAGTGTTCTCCAGGCATCCATTAAATACAGATTCGTCTATCAGCCTTCCAGACGTTGAAGCGTGATTTATACCTCCAGAAAATATGTTTCCGCAGCTTCACAGCCCATTAGTTAGTGCACTTCACACCATTCTAGTCAACGCTTTGCTCATGATGATATCAAATTTGTGTGCCCGCATTCTGGTTGGGAAAAGTTAAGGGATTGTCAGGTGTGTGTTTTTTTTTTTTTTTTTTTTTTTTTTTGTTTAGAATGGGTAGAGAGCAGCAAATGACCCTGGAAGATCAGTGACATAATAAAGTAATTTTTTTTTTTTTTTTTTTTACCTATTCTGTCCCATTTCTAAAATAATTTATCCTGCTGGATGACTCTTAAATGTGTTATCCGGTTTCTAATATTGATGGCCTATCCTTAGGATAGGTCATCCATATTAGATCTGCAAGGGTCTGACAGTCGAGACACCCACAGATGTGTGCTGTTCAGGGACTGAGCGGCTCCTGGTAATGTTTACATGCTAGAAGCTGCGCTGCTCACTTGCTGTATGAACGCGGCAGTACCAAAACCCACCACTACAAATCATACAGCAAGTAAGCAGCGCAGCTCTTGGCATGTGAACATCTCCAGACAGCAGATCGGAGGGGGTCTTGGGCTGTCAGACCCCTGCCGATTTAACATTGTTGACCTATCCTAAGGATGTGCCATCAGTATTAGAAACTGGATAACCCCTTTATTCCATGAAGCACCCAATGATTTGTCTTTTCAAGGGTGTTGAAAACTTGGTTGAAACTGTTGCACCTGAGAACTGACATCTTCTACCAATCCACTTGTGTGGTGTGGAGTAAGAAAGGCAGGCTGAGTAGTTGCTGTTTTCATCAATTGAGCGACTCTAGATGGGCAGATATCATTGATGTACTGCTGCATGCCTGGCTATATGCGGGTGCAAGCAGGCATGCAGTGGTCATGTCGTGTTGAGATGTCACTTCACTTTGTATAGAATAGCCTGTTTATTTTGTAGGTTCTCAGCTAGGGTTATCCAGAGTTCCTCCCTAACTATAAGAGCTTGTAACCTAAGCTTTATTTCTTCTCAGTAGGCAGCAATACACAAACTTCAAGGAACTTTAATTTTATGCCCTGTCCATAGTAGAATATTTGACTAAACAAATGTTAAATCTGAGTGTTTTTGATCTATTGTCAGAGGTAGACTTGGAGATATTTCAAATAACTTTGAGGCAAATTGTTGTAGCAAAACAGTGGAAAAGTCCAGCAGGATATTGGCATATAAATAAAGCTCTATGGGCGTCAGGAAGACCTCATGTAGACTTCTGCATCAATGTTCTGTGCCTCATAATTTAATAATATAGAGCAGTTCTTTTACTCTAAACCAGACTAAATGTAATATTCTCAATCACATCTGATAGAAGTGCATGATTCATGATTAAGAAAAATTGCATAAATATACAGTTTAGAATCTACATCAGCAGCCACTTTTTCTGCTTAACAGTTTTGTGTAATCAAAGGCTGGATTCTCATATCCATGTTATATACACTGTGGGGATTTTATCAATCCCTCTACGCCACCCATGGCCAGAGCAGGATTTGCAGCTGTAATACAATCCTTATAATATGGACATATTATGGCCGTACTTTTTTAGCTCCTGGTCCAGGGGCTTAACTTGAAGCTACTGGGCCCCCACTTGCCTTGTGCGATATATAATATTGATATTTTCTTATATTGTAGAGAAGGCTTAGGGCCATCTGAGGCTCCAGGGCCTGGTAGTGATTGCTACCTCTGTTTCCGCAAAGCTATACTCCTACTCAGATCAGTAATTTTTACTTGAAGGGAACTAGTATGTGTATTGCATAAAAACTGGCCATATACGTACTTTAAACAATTTTATGTTTGGCATAACATACGTCCTCCTTGACACAAACATGTTCATGCCAAAATTAGAATTAAATTGCCCTATGTGGTTGTTGAGGTTCATTAAATATTGTTACGGTTGTATGCCAGACGTAAATCAAGCCTATAATTCCACTTCAGTAATAAAACTTAAAAGATATAGCTATATACACTGATCTATATCTTTTATTAGAGTATACATTATAAAAAGGTCCATTGAATTAACACTTTGATGTCAGTGAGATATCTATAAATGGAAAGTGATTTGTAGCATTTTGCAAGTGGTGCCAGTTAACTTCACTGGTTACCACAGTCCATTAAAGGTATGGAACTGCTAGTGATACAATGTGTGCTTTTATAAATTGAATGGCTCCTGTGCTCCTGCAGTGGCACGCTGCTATGTAGTACCACTGTATATACCTCACTGGCTACTATGGAGTTAAGACTGTCTTCTGCAGCAGCCTCCTCCTATTAGTTGCCTAATACGATTCAGTAGCCTGTACTCTGTTATAAGATGGTTCACAGTTTATTAATTGTAATAACATAATAAGGACAATTTTACTAAAATAACTACAACTCTTTCTTGTGCAAAAGTTTGCTCCAAAAATGTGGCGCTTCATTTTCCAATCTGCTCACCACATTTCAGAAAAGTGTGATCAAGACAGACCAGGGTGGGGACACCTCAGCCTTACAGGTTTATTATAACTCTCACCAGAAAGTGTCATGAGTTGTCTGAAATCTACACCAGTTACTGACTAGTGTAAATTCTAGTTTTGGTGCATGGGACCTCACTGTAATGGCACATCTCACACCAGATCTGAATTAAAGACTGGTAGACTGAACATCTTTCTACTGATTAACTTGTGATGGAAATTACATGTATATGCATGTACAAAATATATATATATATATGTACAAAATATATATGGCATCTGGGTGGTCTTGATATACCACAGTATGCACTTGTATTTATATCCTGAATAAATCAATTTCCGGAAAGCACTGGACTAGGTTAAATATAATTTCTGACATTGCCTCGTAGCTAATTGAGGATACTCAATGTAGCAGATCTGATGGACTTTTCCATTATGACACCAGAATGAATTGTTCTTCAGCTGGGACTGGTCATCCCAAAGCAATATTCTATTTTCTGCTAGCAATCTGAAGAATGTGAAGTGAAACAGGTCCTCTGGTCTAATAGGTTTTTCAATCCAATCTGTTTAGTCATTTTAATTTGATGCTTGATTGAACCGCCATCCTATTTTAGTGTGCAAATAGGATGTAATACATCCCCTATGTACTGGTAACGGCTGCTAATCCATGCAACTCATAACCTGACTATAGACGAAAGAATTAAGTCGTACATATGTTACACTTCCAATCAGTTGTGATAAGAATGTGTCCACAAGCCGATTCATTTATTACCTTCAACAACCTTAGTTAGAGCATGGCTTTATATGCCTGTAATGTAATCAGCTGAAATAACCCACCTCAAGAATGATTTCCATCTTTTGTCCATACCAGCTTTATTATGAGACAATTGAAAAGGCCACAGTTGCCCCCAAGTGATATCCTTGTGTGACTTGTTCTGCCAGGTTGTCAGCTTTTACAGGTCAAATGAGTTGCAGCTAGTGGGCTATGGGTTTATACAAAGAAAGGTTGTTTAGGCTAGAGAAAGCGTTCCTTTCCCTAGCATGTGTACCCATCTATTAGATGTACAGTCATGGCCAAAAGTTTTGAGAATGACACAAATATTCTATTTTCACATGATCTGCTGCCCTCTGGTTTTTATGTGTGTTTGTCAGATGTTTTTATCACATACAGAAATAGAATTGCATTCATATTATGAGTAACAGAAGCTTATATTGACAGTTAGAATGAGTTAATGCAGCAAGTCAATATTTGCAGTGTTGACCCTTCTTCTTCAGGACCTCTGCAATTCTCCCTGGCATGCTCTCAATCAACTTCTGGACCAAATCCTGACTGATAGCAGTCCATTCTTGCAGAATCAATGCTTTAATTTTGTCTGAATTTGTTGGTTTTTGTTTGTCCACCCGTCTCTTGATGATTGACCACAAGTTCTCAATGGGATTAAGATCTGGGGAGTTTCCAGGCCATGGACCCAAAATCTCTATGTTTTGTTCCCTGAGCCATTTAGTTATCACCTTTGCTTTATGGCAAGGTGCTCCATCATGCTGGAAAAGGCATTGTTGAGCGCCAAACTGCTCTTGGACGGTTGGGAGAAGTTGCTCTTGGAGGACATTCTGGTACCGTTCTTTATTCATGGCTGTGTTTTTAGGCAAGACTGTGAGAGAGCCGATTCCCTTGGCTGAGAAGCAACCCCACACATGAATGGTTTCAGGATGCTTTACAGTTGGCATGAGACAAGACTGGTGGTAGCGCTCACCTCTTCTTCTCCGAATAAGCTGTTTTCCAGATGTTCCAAACAATCGAAAAGGGGATTCATCAGAGACAATGACTTTCCCCCAGTCCTCAGCAGTCCACTCCCTGTACCTTTTGCAGAATATCAGTCTGTCCCTGATGTTTTTTCTGGAGAGAAGTGGCTTCTTTGCTGCCCTCCTTGAGACCAGGCCTTGCTCCAAGAGTCTCCGCCTCACAGTGCGTGCAGATGCACTCACACCTGCCTGCTGCCATTCCTCAGCAAGCTCTGCACTGCTGGTAGCCCGATCCCGCAGCTGAAACACTTTTAAGAGACGGTCCTGCCGCTTGCTGGTCTTTCTTGGGCGCCCTGGAGCCTTTTTGGCACCAATGGAACCTCTCTCCTTGAAGTTCTTGATGATGCGATAGATTGTTGACTGAGGTGCAATCTTTCTAGCTGCAATACTCTTCCCAGTTAGGCCATTTTTGTGCAGTGCAATGATGACTGCACGTGTTTCTTTAGAGATAACCATGGTTAACAGAAGAGAAACAAGGATGGCAAGCACCAGCCTCCTTTTAAAGTGTCCAGTGGTGTCATTCTTACTTAATCATGACAGATTGATCTCCAGCCCTGTCCTCATCAACACCCACACCTGTGTTAATGGAGCAATCACTGAAACGATGTTAGGTGGTCCTTTTAAGGCAGGGCTGCAATGATGTTGAAATGTGTTTTGGGGGATAAAGTTCATTTTCTAGGCAAATATTGACTTTGCAAGTAATTGCTGTTAAGCTGATCACTCTTTATAACATTCTGGAGTATATGCAAATTGCCATTAGAAAAACTGAAGCAGTAGACTTTGTAAAAATTAATATTTGTATCATTCTCAAAACTTTTGGCCATGACTGTATACATTTGTGGCTGATCTCCTTGTATATGGAATCCGAGCTGAAGTGGAAGAGTGCGTGATCATTCTATAAACTATATTTACATGTGAGGCTCTTAGTAAAAAAAAAATTGTGATTTATACCCAAACTATTTATCTATTCCATTATTCTGAGACCTTGTGAAATATGAAGAGTTCTGTATCTGTAAAATAAAAGAATAACTGTTCTTTCAGGTGACTTTTCAGGCTAAACTGTTGTGTGTACATGAGGCATAATACTGTTTCTGGTCATTATGTATTATTTACAGTTTGTATTCCTCTCTGAACCTATAGGTCCGTGTTGGCGAACCTTTGGCATACCTACCAGAGAGAGCACTCAGAGCCCTCTGTTGGCATGTGCACCGTCGCCCTGATTGCTCACTAACTGGGAATCCCACTGTGGAGCATATAATATTGTGTGGGGGCCCACTGTAGAGCGCATTGTACTGTCTGGGGGCCCCTTCACTATTTATTTCACACATTATCTGTCTTACAGCAGACTTGTGATATTATTGCAGGCTATAATAACATTGCACGGTCACTTTAAAACCGATCCTGTGCGATGTAAATAGTGAACATTAATTGTTCAAAAGTACCAAATGCAAACTTCTACCTTTCGGTACAAAGTTGTTTGTATTATTGAAAGCTCTGTAAAGCTCCATTTACACGACTGTATTTTGCGGGTCCGTAACGGTCCGCAATTCTGGATCCACACAGTATTAAAGTTAAATTGCCATGTTGGCACTTTGTGATGATTTAGTGGGTTTTGGGTTGCAGTTTGGGCACTTGGTCTCTAAAAGGTTTGCCATCACTGCTATAGGTGGACTAGCTGCCATATACTGCACACAATGGGGCAGATTTACTAATACTGTCTAAGGCCCCATGTAGCAAAATTCAGCTAAGAAGCACTGTGGGGAAAAATGTATTGAAAGTGCATTGCCTTTGAGGTTCCCCCCCCCCCCCTTCCTATTTTTAAATATATAGGGAAAACACTTGCCATTCCACAGCTAAAATTAAAGGGGTTGTCCGGGATAAAATAAGTTTTACCCTAAACTAAACACCATCCGGACGGCTCTATTGCACAGGCGTGGTCAGGAGTCGGCAGAATAGAAGAAACTGATTTCCAGGACACAGAAGACAGGTAAGTATGATAGGGTGGGTGGGTGTTGGGCTGAGTTAGGTAGGTAGAGCCAGTAGTCCAGGGGCTAGCTAGGGAAACAGAGGGGGGTGTGAGAGCGGGATCTGAGTGAAGGGCAATGCATCATGGTAGTTGTAGGCTAAGAGAGCAGGAAGCTGAACCATGTAAACAACTGCGGAGGAGCTCCCAGAGAAACCCAGAAATCACTCAAAACACTGCTAAAGGTATTTGGGTGTACTTATTAACTCATTAATAACACTAAAATACTTCTTTTTTTTTTTTTTTTTTCCCCCCCCCCTTTCCTTATTTATGAAATTCACCAAAATCTTATTTACTTTGCTGGTACTATAAATTGCAGGGTTATTTCCTACTGCATTCTCATAACAGCTAAAAATGCTGTGTTTCCTCAACATGGGCACTTAGCTTTAGAGTTAGATACTACACCGTATACATTCTTAGACTGTCTAGTCTAACTTTACACCTCCTATTAGTTGGCTTGGTTTACACCTGAAAATGTGCCAAAATTTCGGTGCATAGTGTTGCAACTTAGGACATGCCTATTTCCCACAAAGCAATGCTTTCCTGCTAAGCCATGCCCCCTCCTCATATAAGTCACAAGTGTTTGAAAAGTGCTTGATAAATGTGGCCGACTTAAACGTGTTGTGTGTGTCTCTCATTGCAACAGAATTCTGGCGTGTTTTGTTTGATAAATCTCCCCAGTGAGCTGCAGTTGCAGTCCAAATGAATGCATTGAGTTATATTAATAGCTAAAATCAATTAGTCACGCTACAAAAAGTCAGTGTAGCCCAGGCCTTAATCGCTCACTCACAAACAGCCTCTGGATCATGCAGGACATGTATAGAAAGTACTAATGTTTATGAAGTACTTTGTGATAGAAGACTTCTAAGAGTAAGGGCTGTATTACACCTATAGGTTTTCCTGAACAAGTGCTGAATGGTTACAAAGCACTCCAATCGGCACTTGTTCTGCACCAGTCTGATTATACAGGCCTATGCAGACCACATTCTTAGGAGGAATGGCATGTGCTTTCAATGTTTGCCGGCAGCACAGTTCTTATTACACAGGGTAGTGTGCTGCTAGCAAACAATGAATTATAATATATTTTTTTAACCATCTCTCATTTTAATGTTATTGATCATTTACACTACCGTTCAAGTGTTTGGGGTCACCAAGACAATTTTGTGTTTTCCATGAAAACTCACACTTATTTATCAAATGAGTTGCAAAATGAATAGAAAATATAGTCAAGACATTGACAAGGTTAGAAATAATGATTTTTATTTGAAATAATAATTTTCTCCTTCAAACTTTGCTTTCCTCAAAAAATGCTCCATTTGCCGCAATTCCAGCCTTGCAGACCTTTGGCATTCTAGCTGTTAATTTGCTGAGGTAATCTGGAGAAATTTCACCCCATGCTTCCAGAAGCCCCTCTCACAAGTTGGATTGGCTTGATGGGCACTTTTTGCGTACCATACGGTCAAGCTGCTCCCACAACAGCTAAATGGGGTTGAGATCTGGTGACTGCGCTGGCCACTCCATTACAGATAGTATACCAGCTGCCTGCTTCTTCCCTAAATAGTTCTTACATAATTTGGAGGTGTGCTTTGGGTCATTGTCCTGTTGTAGGATGAAATTGGCTCCAATCAAGCGCTGTCCCTTTTACCTTGTACAAATCTCCCGCTTTACCAGCACCAAACCAACCCAGACCATCACATTACCTCCACCATGCTTGACAGATGGCGTCAGGCACTCTTCCAGCATCTTTTCAGTTGTTCTGCATCTCACAAATGTTCTTCTGTGTGATCCAAACACCTCAAACTTCGATTCGTCTGTCCATAACACTTTTTTCCAATCTTCCTCTGTCCAATGTCTGTGTTCTTTTGCCCATATTAATCTTTTCCTTTTATTAGCCAGTCTCAGATATGGCTTTTTCTTGGCCACGCTGCCCTGAAGGCCAGCATCCCTGAGTCGCCTCTTCACTGTAGACGTTGACACTGGTGTTTTGCGGGTACTATTTAATGAAGCTGCCAGTTGAGGACCTGTGAGGCGTCGATTTCTCAAACTAGAGACTCTAATGTACTTGTCTTGTTGCTCAGTTGTGCAGCGGGGCCTCCCACTTCTCTTTCTACTCTGGTTAGAGCCTGTTTGTGCTGTCCTCTGAAGGGAGTAGTACACACCGTTGTAGGAAATCTTCAGTTTCTTGGTAATTTCTCGCATGGAATAGCCTTCATTTCTAAGAACAAGAATAGACTGTCCAGTTTCACATGAAAGTTCTCTTTTTCTGGCCATTTTGAGAGTTTAATCAAACCAACAAATGTAATGCTCCAGATTCTCAACTAGCTCAAAGGAAGGTCAGTTTTATAGCTTCTCTAACCAGCAAAACTGTTTTCAGCTGTGCTAACATACTTGCACAAGGGTTTTCTAAACATCCATTAGCCTTCTTACACAGTTAGCAAACACAATGTACTATTAGAACACTGGAGTGATGTTTGCTGGAAATGGGCCTCTATACACCTATGTAGATAATGCATTAAAAACTCGACATTTGCAGCTAGAATAGTCATTTACCACATGAACAATGTATAGAGTGTATTTCTGATTCATTAAATGTTATCTTCATTGAAAAAAACTGTGCTTTTCTTTCAAAAATAAGGAAATTTCTAAGTGACCCTAAACTTTTGAACGGTAGTGTAAATGTGGCATACTATAGTGTAGCAAGCTAACTGCAAGAGCAAAAAGGGGCCTTTCTCTATGATGGAGACTGCAATTTTATTTCTCTTAAGATCATTAAGACCTTCTTTTATAAGGTATATTACCAAGTTTCTTATCAACCATTCATTTATGCAAATATGTTAAAAAGACTGACTAGTTGTTACTTAATAGGCCATAAATATCTTATCTGTGTGGGGCTGATAGCCAACCCCTGTATAGTTCAACTGTTTAAGGTTGCTTACTATGCCTGTACAATACAGTGCACAGCGCCTGAAGCAGAAGCTCCATAGCCTGAAGCAGTGACCAGGCACCATTTGTAGCTCAGCTTCTATTGATTTGATTGGGACCTGAGCTGCTGTAATCACTAACTGCCACTACACAGTGGATGGCGCTGTCTGCTTTCAGCCCTTCGTACCGTGTTTTAACGGCACTGCAGCTACTGATGCCAGACTGGCTAGAGCAGGAGCTTTCCACTGCACTGTCCGGCACAGGAAAGTTTGTTTGTGTGTGTGTATAGTTTTTCCTTACTGGTGGTGTGCAATTTTAAAGAACATCTGTCGCAGTTCTTCAAGTTGTAAGAAATGGTGACTTATACAGGGTGATTAAAAAAGGATGGTGCAAAAGCAAACGAGTGTACTCATAGAAAATTGACTAGTATGAAACTATAGGTGCCACAAACCACAGTATGGAGTATCTTATGAAAACGTCTGCATTGTAAGCCCATAAGTTACATACCTCTTCCTCAGGGAATGAAGCCAGATGACAAACTGAAAACGCTGTGAGTTTTGCTTTAACTTGCTGGGCCGATTGAAAGAGTATGAATTCACTGATAGGCTGGTGTTCAGCAATGACGTTACCTTTCAGCTCCGTGGGAAAGTCAATTGCTACAACGTTAAAATTGGCTCAGAAAAACCATGTGCCTATGGAGCACATACAGGACTTGCCAAACGTAAACGTGTTCTCTGAAATGAGCACGCGCAAAGAATACAGTCCTTTCTATTTTGCCAAGGAAGCTGTCATTGGCCACTCCTATCTAAATAAATGACTTTTATCACATATAGACTACTTTTGACTGATCTTCCTCTTTCAGTAGGATCGTGCACCTCCACTTTTCTATTCAGTTCGCAAAACTTGAATAAAACTCTACCAGAATGCTGGATTGGCTGCCCAGGAAACAATAGTTCACAAATAGTGTGCTGGCCTCCATGATTGCCAGATCTAACGTCCTGTGACTACTTTCTGTGGGGCTACATCTAGAACTCAATGTATCTGCCCCTCAAACCACAGGATCTGAATGATCTGAGATGCCTTACTCAATAGTGGAGTTCATATCCGAAGATATGCCTGCACAGATCTGTACTACTACCTGTCGTGTCACCAATGGAAATCACATCGAACGTTTGTAGTGTATAGATATTACTTGGATAGTTTCTTTTCATATTAATAACTCTGAGAAATAGTCTCTTGGTTATGAGTACAGAGGCTATAAATTTTACCATTCTTTTTGAATCCCTTTGATTTTGGAGAAGTATTCAATTGCCGAATATTCCTTACTTTTTACGTGTCTTGTGTTTTTAAAGGAATACAGTCTTTCATTATGTAGAGGATGTAGCTATATATGTATTAGAATGCTGGACATAGGCAGAACAGTGGAGTCAGCATGGGCAGTCATTTTGTTTAATGGGGTTTGGTTGTTATCAAGAGGGAAAGCAACCAGCTAGTGCAGGAGAAGTGAAGCATTGCACTTGATAAATTTTGGTTACACTCTAAATAATTTTGATATTCTGGCAGCATTTGTGGTGGTAATAATTTCAGTAATATACTTTATTAATGAATGTTGGTTCCTTTCTGTGAATTCCTGCTTTTATTTTTTTCCGTTGCTTCTAAGTGTAGCCTGCTTCTCACTGTATACAGTGCACAAGCTTGTGTGTTATGATGAGAAAATGAGGGGGGGGGGGGTTACTTTGTTACCTTAGATTGTTGTTCTACCTGTATTATTTTGAGATGTAAGTGGAAAACAGTCTGGAATTGGAGCAGCTGCATATAAATATCCTATTCCCAGCTGTTTTTTCAACTGAATATCTTTGGAAATAATACAGGGTAGAGCCTTAGTGTCAAATGGGAGATAAGAATTTTCCTCTTTTATGTGATACCACCTAAAACAGGTGTTCAACCCATTCTGATCTTTAATTGATAGGTCGTCAATTAATAACCCCTTTTAAGAAAATAATTATTTTGTACCAACTTTCTACAACTTCAGATGAAAATCTCAGGGCTTTTTTTTTTTTTTTTTTCTCTTATGAATCTGTATATGAGATACAGTTCCGCCTCGTGGTGAGCTTTTCCTTGGGGACCAGCATTCAATGTAACTTCCAGATGAAGAGATGATTAAACCTAAGTGAAATTGAATGAAACTACTAGCAAATTTGCCAGATTTTTTTTTTTTTTAAGAACATTGAGATTTTCTGTCTTCAGCTCCGCAAGATTTAAGTTGCATTTCAATTAGCACTTAATTTTAATGGGTTGTTTTGAAAAGTTAATTAAATTCAGTTTACTATTTGTAATTGCACATTTGCATTGGAATCTGCAATGTTTACTCTGCTGTAGTGTACTTGCATGTAAGTATGATTTATGTTTGTAAACATTATGAATGAAATTGCCTATACAGGTAAGGAACTGAACATATGAAAGGCCATATAGTTTATGCTAGTAAACTAAAGGTGTTGTCCAGAATTAGAAAAGCATGGCTACTTTCTTTGGAAAACCTGTGCACAGGTGTGACACTATGTGAGGGATTGCTAATAAATAGCCCTATTACTTCATTATAGCTTAACACTTTCCCTGCCAGCCACATATCTATACGTCGTCCCAGGGTGGCACTTCTGTAGCTGAGCACGTAACTAATGTTTTCTTCTAATTCCGATGTCTATTAAGAAGATCTTGGATTCACTGTTGAAAACGCTATTCGGCATTGAGATCCCATTGCAGATGTCAATTCCCAACAATGTTTTTAACAGCGATTCGCTCCAAATTTGTAAGGGCTATCATGAAGATATTAGTATCATTTTATGTTTAATCAGTTTTTGAGGTTTTTGCAAATATGAGCAAGAAAATGCAAAGGCATCAAATAAGGCAGTAGGGGGCACGCAGGCCGCCCAATCGTAGAAAAGTCACAGAGGAACAGTTAGGGTAAAGGACAATCAATGCCCCCAACCTAGAAACCAGTAACTGGTAGCACCATAACATGAGAAAATGTATTATTGAGAGAGGTGGTCGAGAAGGCCATAAGACAGCAGGGAAGTCCAGCTGGGGAGGATCACCACAGTACCACTCACGTGCCTGGAGACAGACAAATGCTGGAAAGAGAGGGAAACGTGGGGAAAACACGGGTGTATAGAAACACACAAGACCTGGAAGGGTAAGGGCACACTGAGGGGGAAAAGGAAAGTGGGGGAAGGATGAGAGGACAGAATGGCCAGACTCCCTATGGGAGGGGAGGGTGTGTGAGACAACATTCAAATTTAGAAGGGTCGGGCGAGTCCTTAGCCACCAGGGCCTCCATTCTCCTAATAAGGAGAAGCTCCTGTAAGAACTCCACCAGGGTGGGCAAGGCAGTACTGTGCCAATGACTGTTCTGGCAGCAGTGAGAAAATGTCGCAGAAGATCTCTCTTGACAGTGGAGAATTTCCCCAGTATGAAGGAGAGAAGGGCTAGACGAGGTGAGGGTGTAACAGATCTGCTTCTCACTTTAGTGTACAATGCAAATGCAGCATCCTAGAAGGGCCTGAGGGCCTCGCATTCCCACCAGATATGATAGAGTACCCCTCTCGGAATCACAGCGCCAACACCGGTCGGACACCCCAGGGTAGATCCTATGTAAGAGGTCAGGACAGTGGTACCAGCGGGGTCAGTATTTTGTAAATTTTTTTTTTTTTTTTTTCTTCCTGCCCACCACAAGGCAGCAGGAGCTTATGCATATACAGGACGGACCTATCCCAATCGGCAGTAAAAGTCGAGTACCAAGGACAGACTCCCAGGGGCTGGTATAGGAAGGGAGCCCAAGTGCAGTATCCTCGAGGAGAATGCCATAGAGAACAGAGAGGGTGTGAGGGTTGGTGTCTGGTATTTTAAAGATGAGAATCTCAATATATTCTTAATAGTCCTAACGGATCCTGAGATATGGGGCTCTAGGAGGGGGGAGGAGCAGACTGCACAGAGATTCGTCGTCATCGTCTTCTGTCCATGTTATCCCCTCTCCAATCAGAGAGCATACTGTACTTTTACTCTGCCACATAGAGGGATAATGTAATAACCCTCTGAGCCTTACTAAAGGGGTATTCTTATGTAATACCCCTCTGAACATAACCAGGAAGTTTATTGGCGCTGTGACCCAGATGTTTACCTTTTGTCCAGGTCGTAGCGCCAAAAGAGTTGCACCAGACACTTACACAACACATGCACAAAGTCATCAATAAAGTTTACATCTTACCCAATCCCTGTCCTGTCCATACCTGATCTTTTATAGAGTAAAATACGCCTATAGTGACACGCTAAAATAGTAATAACGATTATTACTAGAGATTAACATATAAATTGCTACAATTTTTAAAGGGAATTAGAAAATTATATTTTTGTGTAAACTCCTATTGAATTTGCATGTACAAAATTGGCTGGCATATTTCTGCGATTTTTGGCATTTAACACGAACGTGTGTGTGTGGAAAAAGAAAAAAAAAAGTGTGTGGTATGTATGAATTCCTCACATATTGCAGTTTTTTGGAAAGTACATTTTGTTTGCAGAAAGGGACTGCTTGAGCATGCACTTTAGTGGCAAATTTGAATTTTTGTGCAATTTTTGCTTATCTGTTTGCAAAGTTGCATGAAGGTGGTTGTATATATGAAATATTAAGTTTGTGTTTTTATATACTGTATGCTGTGCAATCTCAGTTAGATTTTGGTGTCAGTTTGCTAGGTGCAGTATAGATTTTTAACATATTCATGATTAACACCAAAATCTTGCTTGTATCAGCGTTTTTGAGTATGAGCTCTTGTTGTAGTTTGTGGTGCATATAGAGTGTGTGTGTGTGTGTATGTATAATATAGTGTACACCTTGATCTTTTTATTTTAAATGTATTTTGTGTGTGAATGTAAGATTGAATAGGCGTTTTGTGTTTTTTTTTTTTTTTTTTGTGTTTTGTTTTGTTTTGGTTTTGTTTTTGTTTTGTTTTGTCTTGTGTTTGTGTTTTTTTTTTTTTTTTTTTTTTTTTTTTTTTTACATTTCCAACTTCAAAGCAGATTTTTGCTAATTCCAGTTCTAATGATTTTCTGAAGATACACAAGTGGACAAAATTGTTGGTATCCCTCATTTAATGAATGAAAAACCCACAACGGTCACAGAAATAACTTGGATCTGACAAAAGTAATATATAATAATTCTATGAAAATGAACAAATGAAAGTCAGACACTGCTTTTCAACCATGCTTCAACAGAATTTTCTTAAAGTGAACTCCTGAAACAGGCCTGGACAGAAATGATGCTACCCCTGAAAATATGACCAGAGGGACATGTTAAATCAAGGTGTGTCCACTAATTAGCATCACAGGTGTCTACAATCTTGAAATCAGTCAGTGAGCCTATATATATAGGGCTACAGATACTCACTGTGCTGTTTGGTGACATGGTGAGTACCACACTCAACATGGACCACAGGAAGTGAAGGAAAGAGTTGTCTCAGGAGCTTAGAAAGAAATTATAGACAAGCATGTTAAAGGTAAAGGTTATAAGACCATCTGCAAGCAGCTTGATGTTCCTGTGACTACAGTTGCACATATTATTGTAAAATTTAAGATCCATGGAACTGTAGCCAACCCCCCCGGATGTGGCCACAGGATGAAGATTGATGACAAATCAAAGAGAAGGATAATACGAATGGTAACAAAAGAGCCCAGAAAAACTTCTAAAGAGATTAAAGGTGAACTTCAAGCTCAAGGAACATCAGTGCCAGATCACACCATCTGCCGTTGTTTGAGCCAAAGTGGACTTTATGGGAGACAACTAAGGAGGACCCCATTGTTGAAAACAAATCATAAAAACGCCAGGCTGGAATTTGCCAAACTACATGTTGACAAGCCACAAAGCTTCTGGGATAATGTCCTATGGACAAATAAGACAAAAATCTAAATTTTTGGCAAGGCACATCAGCTCTATGTTCACAGACGGAAAAATGAAGCATATCTCGAAAAGAACACTGTCCCTACTGTGAAACATGGAGGAGGCTCTGTTATGTTCTGGGGCTGCTTTGCTGCATCTGGCACAGGGTGTCTTGAATCTGTGCAGGATACAATGAAATCTCAAGACTATCAAGGGATTCTAGAGAGAAATGTGCTGCCCAGTGTCAGAAAGCTTGGTCTCAGTCGCAGGTCATGGGTCTTGCAACAGGATAATGACCCAAAACACACGGCTAAAAACACCCAAGAATGGCTAAGAGGAAAACATTGGACTATTCTGAAGTGGCCTTCTATGAGCCCTGACATAAATCCTATTGAGCATCTTTGGAAGGAGCTGAAACATGCCGTCTGGAAAAGGCACCCTTCAAACCTGAGACAACTGGAGCAGTTTGCTCATGAGGAGTGGCCAAAATACCTGTTGAGAGGTGCAGAAGTCTCATTGACAGTTACAGGAATCGTTTGATTGAAGTGATTGCCTCAAAAGGTTGTACAGCAAAATATTAAGTTAAGGGTACCATCATTTCTGTCCAGGCCTGTTTCATGAGTCTTCTTTTTTAAAACATTCTGTTGAAGCATGGTTGAAAAGCAATGTCTGACTTTCATTTGTTCATTTTCATAGAATTTTTATATATTACTTTTGTCAGATTCAAGTTATTTCTGTGACCGTTGTGGTTTTTTTTTCATTCATTAAACGAGGGGTACCAACAATATTATAATTTTTTTTTTTTTTTTTTTTTTTTTTTTCCCCCCCCCCCCAATCTGTTACCCTAGGTTCATACTAGCGTTCAGCTCTTCATCATTTGGGCCCACATGGGCGAATACTGAAATAGTACTCTGCATTGTCTACAAAAGGCAGACACACAACAAACAGAATACACACATATACGACACACTTGGCACACAACACTTTACACAGACTCTCCTTTTCCAGTCCAGAGTCAACTTTTTCCTTTGACTCAAGGGGCCTTTTGGTCAGTATCACATCACATCACATGATGTGCTCCTCAAGGGTTCTGCAGTAAGGAAAACAGACAGGAGGCTACAGCACATGTGTATATTCAGTATATGTGGACATACACAGTATCAAGAACAGGCACTATACAATGTTAAGTGAAGAGGTCACATGAATTGTCTAATGGACAGGAGGCACTGGTTCTGAAAGAGAGAAGTCATAGTTTTGTAGTCACGTACAGCCCCTCTAATTTTGCATAATTCTGTGTGTGTGGTTTTTTTTTTTCTTTCTCCCCCCCCCCCCCCCCCCTTTTTTCAGAGTTTAAATTCATACAATTCTTTATAACAAGCTTTTCAAAGACATTTTGACTCTTGTACTGGTCTATTTCTTGCTCACGCTTCAGCTCATCTCTGCCAGAAAGTCCCTTTTGTCCAGTATTTGTACAGAATTTCTTCCAGTGATTTGCATTCTGGAATATATAGTCTTTACTTGACGTGTTTGAAAATGACTGTAGAAATAAAAGGAATCCCAAGACAGCGTGCAATTGAGAGCATTATAAGAATTCTGAGAAGCTTTTAATGAGGTTTCTGTCTTCAAATTGTATGATGGTTTTACTAGCTTAGCAGTAGACTTCTGAGCCCTGCTCTTTATGTAATATCCATAATACACTACTATAAAATGGTGTACGGTGGGTGATAAACCACCCAGTGGTAAATCTTATATATTAACATCCCAATGTAGATATAACTTCTAATATATCCTCTAGATTTTTGGGTTCAGTGTTTATCCATTTTCAGGGCAGCATGTTATATTGCAAGAAGATCTGAGCAGATTGATTCTGTACAATTTTGTAAGTTATATAATTCCTGCTCATTCTGGATTTAAGAGTCCAGTGGGCGGCCCTGTGATCGACCCTTCTCTTTCACCTTGTCCTGTCACTGAGTATGACAACCCAATAGACTCCAAAGCCCAGAATGAGCAGATGCATAAATAAGTTAAACTGAATCTTTTCCCACAAGACACTATATAATCTCCTCACCCTGTACAAAATGATCTAGATCATATTGCCAATGCAGTGGCCTTTAATTTCTTTGAGGCCTGACGGTGCTTGTATCAGGATGTTGTACAGTATATACATAGCTAAGGGAATAAACAGATCTCATTGTACTTATAAATGGTAACTTTAGTGCATACTTCCTGTTTAAAGGCTTCTGTGTTTTAAATGACTGTCCATATGAAATACATATTTCTGTAGCTGCATGGCCATCTGTGTTCTATTGTACAGAGTATTCTGGTTTGTAGAATGAAGAAAATATCTTTAGCATTTTAGTACACTAATGTTATGGGGGTATTCCCATCTCAGAATACGGATATACCATAAATACCTGTCAGATTTGGATACCACCTCTTCAACTATATGGGTAACTCCTGTACAAGTAAATGCAAAGACGTGTGCATGTGTGGCCCTCTCTGATTCATATATAGACATCTCCTATGAATATAGTCATACGCACAGAGATAGGAATAACCTTTTAAAGGTATCTTGCAGCAGGATTAACTGAGCAAATTGATATACAGTTTTCAGGAACAGGTTCAGTGCAATTTGTATTTTCCATTTAAATCCCAGGTCGCTCTTGGCTTAAGAGTCCAGTGGGTGGTCCTAAACAGTGACTGACAGCTCGCTGTCTCTGTATTGTCATGTGCAAGGCTTTTGGTCACGGAGTAAGACTGCCCATTGGACTACTTAGCATGGACACTTCAGTCAGTACATTTTGTTATGCTGAATCTCTTGCCATTAAACTATATTGTATGTCAATCTGCTCAGTTACTCCTGCACTACAACATTGTGCCTGTAGATCAGCATTTTCCAGAGATGTAGAGATATATTATATATTAATATATATATATACATATATATATATATATATATATATATATATATATATATATATATATAAAAATATATAAATTTTTTTTTTTTTTTTTTTTTTTTTTTTTTTTACACTGCTGTTCCATATAAATTTTTTTTTTTTTTTTTTTTTTTTCTGAAGTGCACTCCATCTGTTCTGACTGAACTGTGTGTCATAGTATCAAAGTATCATAGCTGGTAATGTTATATAAAGGGACAGGTCCTTCATGTCCAGTTTATAATCTTACCATATTAAGAGTGGGTTCACACTATCGTTGGATGTCCGTTTAAAAAAAAAAAAAAAAGACAAATTAACATTAGTTAGTGTGTTATGATAGTTGTTGTTGTTTTTTTTTTCTGCGCATGCTCAGAAAGAAAAACAAAAAAAAAAAAAAAAACGGACAGTATAACGGACACCTGTCTGTTACGCTTGACGTCCGTCATGAAGCCGTTAATTTTTACAGACACAAAAGTCCTCCATGCGGGATTACTTTTTGTCTGCGAAAAATAACAGACATGTGACTGATTTGGTGTAAACAGTCACTAACGGACACCAGATAAAATCCCATTGAAATCAACGGATTTGTGACGGTTCAGCTAGTGTCCGATGCTAAAATCTTGTAACGGACAATAGCAACGGACACAACTGATGGTCACCAACGGTAGTGTGAACTACCCCTAATACAGAAGCAATGCCAATTATCCCATATGAGCATCAAGCTCAGTCAGTGCATATTGTGTAGATTTCTGCTGGTGTCTCATGTATTAACCTTTTGGAAATAATTGTGAGAAGGATCCTTGTGGTGGTTTTTTATATATATAAATAAATAAATAAATATATATCTCCCATACAAGCCCATTACCAAACATCTGTAGTTCATTTATATCATTGCTAGGGTTCAGTCTACACTCTTGTTTGTTCCACTTACATACTTATAAATTGTGAACTTCTGTTGTCTGTATCTATTAAAATACGTACAGGTTTTTTTTATTTTCATTTAGTTAAGGCTTGGGTTATTACTGGGGATTAATGGAGATTGGCCGGTGACCTTTCTGCAGTGTATGCATAATCAATATATAGCGTCTGGGATAGAGCACACATGCTACATGTCCTTCTGGATGTTAACTCTTTGTATGTGGATCATTTATCCTCAGAGACTGGATATGTGGTGAGCTTTTTCTGATACCCACCTGGAGATAAAGGCCATATCCCAAGTACCACCAAAATGCCTCCATGCACAGTACGAGCAGACAGCCACTTGCTGGCAGCCTTCATGGAGACTTGCCTTCTTTCCTGGATGTCTGGGAGATTTTGTCTATTTTGGACGACTCCTGGAGCATTCCAGAGAATAGGCAAGTAGGATGTAAATGTGGTTTTGGAACTGCAATGGTCAGACAAGTTTTAAATAGGATAAATTGCCTAAAATGTTAGTAAGGGTAGCTGTATTCGACAGAGTTTCACCTGTTAAACTTAGGCCGTGTGTTAGCCAGATTTACCGGCTTTAACATCATGCTGGAAGTGGGACTCCTAACATCCTAGTTATCTTTGATAGGAGTACTTACCTCTCAGCAACATACTGTCCCATACCAATTACAGTCCAGGACAGTATGTCAATCGGAAGCAGGGACTCCTAGCATCATAGATAACTATACTGCTAAGAGTCCCGCTCCCAGCATGAAGTTAAATCCAACTAACACACAGACAGTGTTTCATAGGTGAAACTCGGTCGTGTGCAGCTAGCCTTAATATTTGCATTCTTCTTAGTAAACTCTAGAGCATCTTTTCTTATAGCATATGGCGGAAAAGCTGCATTTTTATGTCAGTTCAGTTTGAATTTTATTTTTTTAATAGATTTAGCAGAAGGGGAAAGTAAAAAGTGATTCCTTTGTTTCCTTTTTATATATAGATTATTATTTATTTTATTTTTTTGGCTACTTTTATCGTGACTAAAAACAAAAATGCAGCTTTTCAGCAACATGTGGCCTCAGCCTTAAAATGATTTCATGTATGTATCTTTTAGGAAACACAAAATGGTGTCAGAGTTTTAATGATCTTGGTGTATTTTGTTTTCAGTATGGAGCAGAGTTTAGAAGATTCTCCTTGAATCGATATAAGCCTGGGACATTTGAGGATTTCTACAATCTTCTCCTTCAGATCCACAATATTTCCAACGTGGATGTTATGCTCGGCTACGCAGATGTCCATGGTGACCTACTTCCAATTAACAATGATGACAATTTCTGTAAAGCTGTTTCAAGTGCCAACCCGCTGCTTAGAGTATTCATCCAAAAGCAAGGTAAGATGACCATCCTTATTGTACTGTATGTTGTAGAGGTTCAATAATCTGATTTCTTATGCAATTTATTAGGATTAAAATTTGTATTTGGACAGTGTGTGGTAGTACATGATGTTTGGTCAAAGCATTAAAGAGCATTCATCTTGATGTACTGCCAAGTGAAGTACTAGCTAGCTACTTGGATGATTGTGCTTTAGTGGTTTAAAAGGATTAGCTGGACCACCCTGGGAGATGCAGATGTGTGTGTGTGTGTGTGTGTGTGTGTGTGTGTGTGTGTGTGTGTGTGTGTGTGTTTTTTTTTTTTTCCCTCCATAATTTACATACTGAGAAAGGTATACTATTTTCTGCAAATGTGTATAAAATCCCAAGATAATTTTAATTGATCTCCTCCCCCCCCCCCCCCAGTGTGTGTGCCTTTCTTGAACGATGGTCCTGCTTACACAAGTTGTACTCAGCCTGGTTGTGTGTGAGCATGCAAAAGAAGTGTTGTAGCTTTGTAGTCAGTGTAATTTTGGGACCTTTAGCTATGTTCCTCCACTACAAATGAATACTTTGGTTGGCCTATGAACATGGGTAGGGCCTCAACCGCCTCCTCCTCCTCACAAGTGGCACATGACTGACTTCTCATTGTCCTACACACAAGCAGCATACAACATGTTAGCCAGCCTATGCATCCATATAATTAACTGGGTAGATGATTTAACAAGCTAGCCAGGCCTGTAACACGTTTTCCTGGCTCACAGAACCAAGAGGGTCCTAGTTCAAGATAAGGGATAGTTAACAGGCTACTAAGAGGGCTTACAGGACAGAAAATGTCTAAGGAAAGGACTAGGCCAACAAAATCGGTGTCAACGCACGTTTAGGAATTTGCAAATAGGTGTTTGGTAGCATTTGCAGGTACAATAGTTGTACAGTGGGGCCCCAGAAGTAATTTCACTGGTGGGATCTGGCACCCCCAGTACAATACTGGACTCCTAGATGAACAAACGCAGTCCCTTTGGAACAGAATTAAAATGTACTATACTTTACAAATGAAGGGCACAGTTGTGTTTTTGTAAGTGAGATTCCATTACCTACTTGTGAAGAAAATATTCCCACTTATATGCCAAATGTACTTCTCTGGTGTTTGCAACTTTGTGACTTTAAAGTGCATATGATACCCACTGTAAAAAAAAAAAAAAATATATATATATATATATATATATATATATATATATATATATATATATATACCTGTGGTGTGTGGGGTTTTTTTTTTTTATGTGAAATTTCTTTGAAACATGGGGGGATATTAAGACTGGCACTGCCCCAGTCATAATTCATTTCCCCATAGGCACTAGATGTACTAGAATTACTAAGAGGGTGTGGACTCTTAATATTTCATACACATGTTGGGAGGTCGTGTGTGCCTGGCTTAGATTCATGGTATAACCCATTCCATCTTTCTGGCATGAGTTAGAGTAAGTTGGATGGACTGGGGCGTTTCCGCCCCGCTCCACAGTTTTTTTTTTGTTTTGTTTTTTAAAAAGTGGTGAGCTTGGTGCAGGAGATGAGATGCCTCAAAATTACACCAATTTAAGGCTCAGTTTTAAACCATTTCTTGTTTTACCCCAGTTACTAAATTTGGGCCATAGACTTGTGGATTTAGACCACTAGCAGAAAATAAAACCAGTAAAAGCACAGATATTCTGATATCATATAAATTATTGGAAAAATGTCCCATTTAGGACACTTATCTCCTATCCACAGGATAAGTGGCAGATCGCTGGGGGCTGACAGCTGGGTCTCCCAGCAATCAGGAGAACAGACCGATGCCTGCTCTAGTGCCTAGAATTTGAGATTAAATCTTCTGTTCTGTAGCTTCCTATACTTAAAAGATTAAGATTAAAATCTAGATAACTAGAGGTCATTGCAGCCCTGCTGGAGTTACTGACAACTTTCTGTTTAACTGGACATGACATTTGGGTGATAAGACCTTGCCTTCAGGTAAGCAGCAATTTTTCTTAAGTGTGCTTAGTTGTTTGAAGGTAAGTATTATTGACCTCTGTTACAGTGAAACCAAGCAGTACAGTGTTGGCTCTTTTTTTACTATGTTTGTAGCATACACATAGCTTAATGGATTTAAGGGCCTATTACTTTAAGTGTTTTACAAGACTTTTTGTGTGGTCAGAACACAGCTTTTTGTGGTAGTGTTAGGCCTACCCCCACTACATATCTTCTATCTAGAAGCCTTTGATCATGACCTTTACTGGCCCCATTTACAAGGAATACAGTTGACCTATGATGTGCTATAAAAGGCATGAAATGGCATTTATGTTTAATAGGACTGCGGGAAAATAGGAAGTCGGCTAACACCACCTAGCATCAAATATGAGGTAGCATCACAACTGGGGCTATTGTGAGACTTATTTTGCTAATGTTCTAATAACCTTCATTTTGCATTGAATAGTCATAGCTTGTGGTGTCATAAAATATGTAGTAATTAATGAGAATAATTAACACTTATGTCCTTATCTAAGGACAAGTCCTTTTATTACACTGGTTTCAGGACATCTTTTTAGAATTTAGCAGTGTATTGAAATGACAGTACACTATCAGTGATGTTATCCTAGCCTAAACTGTTATAGGTTGTTTTTTTTTTTTTTTGTTTTTTTTCGGTACTTTCACTGACAACTGACTTATTGACGCTACTGGTGTAGTTACTGAGGGCTCATTTATATCATACTCTTCAAGCTATTGTTCGGCTTATTAAATAGCCTCAGTGAACTTTACGTGTTCTTGGAGAACATACTAAGGCCCCACGTGGTGTCTTGCAACAAAAAAGCGCTGCGGGAAAACCGGCAGCAATGCATCGCAGTTCCTTCCCACAGCACTTTTGACAGAAAGTTTGCAGAGGTTTCCTCTGCAGACTTTCTGCTTCAATTATATCTATAGGGAAACCACCAGTGTTTCTGTAGGTATAATTGACATGCTGCGATTTCCCAAACTTTTTGGAAACCGCTGCGTGTTTGCAGCTCGTATTTTAATGCTATAGTCACTTTGCTGTGACTATAAACAACCATGTTTGTTTTCTGCAGCGTTTACGCCACGTGGGGCCCCGGCCTTAAAGAGGTATTCCCATCTTAAGTTATGGGAGATAACTTTTAAATCAGTGGGGGTCCAATTGCTGAAACCCCCACCAATCAGGGGGTTTTGTGCCATGCTCTAAATGAAGCAGTGGTTGGGATGGACGCAGACCACTCTATTCATTTCAGTGAGAGTGATAGGGATAACCAAATGCAGCTCTTCTACAAGTTATACCTCTATTCTGTAGATAAATTTCACAAAAGAGCATCAGCAAAGGGTTAAATTGTGCAAAAAAATGGGTGCAAATCCCTTAGGTCAACAGCTTATTAACCATATAAGTAATTCCAAGAAGACACAGGCAGCACTCCAAAAATGGAACCTCAGGACTGCTTAAAGATTCTATAGGAACTGCAATGTTGCATTTGGGGACTAAATTAAACATACTTATAATATAAATATATTACAAAGCTCTAGAGCGTTGTTGTGTTCTGTTAAGATTTTGATGGCCACTCATGAAAAAAACCCTTTAACATCTGAGCAGCCCATATATTTTACAGCTACCTTTTCCAACTACCTCATACACATAAATGCTTGGCCTCTATCCTTTAGCAACTACAGGGCCTCTACCAGCCACCGTATCTGATGGCTGCTTGGTGATCCTGACAAGTCGACAAGTGGAAAAGTGGCAATTCATGCCCTTTGGATCTTTTAAAGAAGGTTGCTGACACAACTGCCTCCCAACTGCCTCCCATGGACTAGAGTGAAAACTTAACAGGCCTCTCCTATATTTAGCTGAGAAAAGGGGGTCAGAAATGGGAGGTGGATAACTGCAAACATTTGTTTGCACAGGGGCCTCCACCCAAATGAATCAATCTCTGACTGCGTTTAATAGGTAGTCACAAGATAGGTTTTTAACATTTAATCCATGGAGGTCCCATTATAGTCAGCTATACTTCTGTGTGTTGGCTTAACTAGTCTGTTAGAATAGAGTGGTACTGCACATGCTCGACCACTGCTCATTTCAAATGTGGTTGGGAGGGCGGGACTCTGTTCTCATAATCATTGGGGGTGTCAGTGTCTGTATCCCCATTCATTAGACACCTGTGGATCCATGAGTTTCAATCCTTGACCCCCGTTAATGTACAGTCATGGCCAAAAGTTTTGAGAATGATACAAATATTAATTTTTACAAAGTCTACTGCTTCAGTTTTTCTAATGGCAATTTGCATATACTCCAGAATGTTATAAAGAGTGATCAGCTTAACAGCAATTACTTGCAAAGTCAATATTTGCCTAGAAAATGAACTTTATCCCCCAAAACACATTTCAACATCATTGCAGCCCTGCCTTAAAAGGACCACCTAACATCGTTTCAGTGATTGCTCCATTAACACAGGTGTGGGTGTTGATGAGGACAGGGCTGGAGATCAATCTGTCATGATTAAGTAAGAATGACACCACTGGACACTTTAAAAGGAGGCTGGTGCTTGCCATCATTGTTTCTATTCTGTTAACCATGGTTATCTCTAAAGAAACACGTGCAGTCATCATTGCACTGCACAAAAATGGCCTAACTGGGAAGAGTATTGCAGCTAGAAAGATTGCACCTCAGTCAACAATCTATCGCATCATCAAGAACTTCAAGGAGAGAGGTTCCATTGGTGCCAAAAAGGCTCCAGGGCGCCCAAGAAAGACCAGCAAGCGGCAGGACCGTCTCTTAAAAGTGTTTCAGCTGCGGGATCGGGCTACCAGCAGTGCAGAGCTTGCTGAGGAATGGCAGCAGGCAGGTGTGAGTGCATCTGCACGCACTGTGAGGCGGAGACTCTTGGAGCAAGGCCTGGTCTCAAGGAGGGCAGCAAAGAAGCCACTTCTCTCCAGAAAAAACATCAGGGACAGACTGATATTCTGCAAAAGGTACAGGGAGTGGACTGCTGAGGACTGGGGTAAAGTCATTTTCTCTGATGAATCCCCTTTTCGATTGTTTGGAACATCTGGAAAACAGCTTATTCGGAGAAGAGGTGGTGAGCGCTACCACCAGTCTTGTCTCATGCCAACTGTAAAGCATCCTGAAACCATTCATGTGTGGGGTTGCTTCTCAGCCAAGGGAATCGGCTCTCAGTCTTGCCTAAAAACACAGCCATGAATAAAGAATGGTACCAGAATGTCCTCCAAGAGCAACTTCTCCCAACCGTCCAAGAGCAGTTTGGCGCTCAACAATGCCTTTTCCAGCATGATGGAGCACCTTGCCATAAAGCAAAGGTGATAACTAAATGGCTCAGGGAACAAAACATAGAGATTTTGGGTCCATGGCCTGGAAACTCCCCAGATCTTAATCCCATTGAGAACTTGTGGTCAATCATCAAGAGACAGGCGGACAAACAAAAACCAACAAATTCAGACAAAATTAAAGCATTGATTCTGCAAGAATGGACTGCTATCAGTCAGGATTTGGTCCAGAAGTTGATTGAGAGCATGCCAGGGAGAATTGCAGAGGTCCTGAAGAAGAAGGGTCAACACTGCAAATATTGACTTGCTGCATTAACTCATTCTAACCGTCAATATAAGCTTCTGTTACTCATAATATGAATGCAATTATATTTCTGTATGTGATAAAAACATCTGACAAACACACATAAAAACCAGAGGGCAGCAGATCATGTGAAAATAGAATATTTGTGTCATTCTCAAAACTTTTGGCCATGACTGTATAGACAGCATACAGTCTGTAGCAGGTAGTTTATCTATCTTTTTTATTCGGGAGATTTGGCTAAACTATCTAACAGAAAAATCTAGGCTTTACTGCCCACAGCAACCAGTCAAAGCTCAATTTCAATTTATTAAATTGGTCTGGAAAACTAAATCTACGCTGTGATTGGTTGTCATGGACAGCAAGACATAGATTAAGACACATCTCCTCTAAGACAGTTTTGAGGATGTGTGTGCAGGTGACTTGGATCTTTGCTTGATCTGGATCTTTATTTTTCTCATACAAAGAAGCTGCTATCCGATAACTCCTCATCTAATGTGTAAGGAGTGCATCACTGGAACTCAGCAGATCAACCCTGCAGGTTAGTCACCTGAATTAGTGTTTCCCACTTGTGAATTGCTGCCTCCATTGTTGAGAAAACACTTTTTGTCAATGTGCAAATTGGCTCTTTGCAGCAGTGAGGGCATTCCCACTTACCCCTGTAGAGCAGTGGCAGCACCTTCATTGCTCCATAGAGCTCTTTTGCATATTGACAAAAAACACATTATCTCGGTAAGAGAAGCACCAATTCACAGGTGACTCTAACCTATCTGTCTGTGGGCTGGGTTGATATGCTGGGTTCTAGTGATGCTTTTAAGTTTATTTATAAGTTAGGAAGATGGGCACCAAAGATATCAATAATAACTTTCTTAATATTTTCCACCTTGGGGTTCAAATGTTGCTCCCTGTAGGCACTTATCCTTTATCAACAGGGTTGTGGGTTAGCATCTGATTGTTAGGGGTCTGACTGCTTGGATCCCCAGTGATCAGCTAAAGGAGAACCACAAGTGGGGTGTTTTGTTTTTTTTTGGTTTTTTTTTTTTTGGTAGGCAGGCAACTTCTTAAATAAGCCTTTGCCACCATGTGTAGTTAAAGCTGTTTAGTTCATAATATATAATTTTTTTTTTTCGTTTCAATCCTCTTTGAATGTGTCATCATTTGTCCCCTTCAACGAGACTTGTCCCAGATACAGTCATATGAAAAAGTTTGGGCACCCCTATTAATCTTAATCATTTTTAGTTCTAAATATTTGGGTGTTTGCAACAGCCATTTCAATTTGATATATCTAATAACTGATGGACACAGTGATATTTCAGGATTGAAATGAGGTTTATTGTACTAGCAGAAAATGTGCAATATGCATTAAACCAAAATTTGACCGGTGCAAAAATTTGGGTACCCTTATCATTTTATTGATTTGAATACTCCTAACTACTTTTTACTGACGCACAAAATTGGTTTTGTAACCTCACTGAGCTTTGAACTTCATAGCCAGGTGTATCCAATCATGAGAAAAGATATTTAAGGTGGCCAATTGCAAGTTGTTCTCCTATTTGAATCTCCTCTGAAGAGTGGCATCATGGGCTCCTCAAAACAACTCTCAAATGATCTGAAAACAAAGATTGTTCAACATAGTTGTTCAGGGGAAGGATACAACAAGTTGTCTCAGAGATTTAACCTGTCAGTTTCCACTGTGAGGAACATAGTAAGGAAATGGAAGACCACAGGGACAGTTCTTGTTAAGCCCAGAAGTGGCAGGCCAAGAAAAATATCAGAAAGGCAGAGAAGAAGAATGGTGAGAACAGTCAAGGACAATCCACAGACCACCTCCAAAGAGCTGCAGCATCATCTTGCTGCAGATGGTGTCACTGTGCATCGGTCAACAATACAGCACACTTTGCACAAGGAGAAGCTGTATGGGAGAGTGATGCGAAAGAAGCCGTTTCTGAAAGCACGCCACAAACAGAGTCGCCTGAGGTATGCAAAAGCACATTTGGACAAGCCAGCTTCATTTTGGAAGAAGGTCCTGTGGACTGATGAAACAAAGATTGAGTTGTTTGGTCATACAAAAAGACGTTATGCATGGCGTCAAAAAAACACAGCATTCCAAGAAAAACACTTGCTACCCACTGTAAAATTTGGTGGAGGTTCCATCATGCTTTGGGGCTGTGTGGCCAATGCCGGCACCGGGAATCTTGTTAAAGTTGAGGGTCGCATGGATTCAACTCAGTATCAGCAGATTCTTGAGAATAATGTACAAGAATCAGTGACGAATTTGAAGTTACGCCGGGGATGGATATTTCAGCAAGACAATGATCCAAAACACAGCTCCAAATCTACTCAGGCATTCATGCAGAGGAACAATTACAATGTTCTGGAATGGCCATCCCAGTCCCCAGACCTGAATATCATTGAACATCTGTGGGATAATTTGAAGCGGGCTGTCCATGCTCGGCGACCATCAAACTTAACTGAACTGGAATTGTTTTGTAAAGAGGAATGGTCAAAAATACCTTCATCCAGGATCCAGGAACTGATTAAAAGCTACAGGAAGCGACTAGAGGCTGTTATTTTTGCAAAAGGAGGATCTACTAAATATTAATGTCACTTTTCTGTTGAGGTGCCCATACTTTTGCACGGGTCAAATTTTGGTTTAATGCATATTGCACATTTTCTGTTAGTACAATAAACCTCATTTCAATCCTGAAATATTACTGTGTCCATCAGTTATTAGATATATCAAATTGAAATGGCTGTTGCAAACACCCAAATATTTAGAACTAAAAATGATTAAGATTAATAGGGGTGCCCAAACTTTTTCATATGACTGTATGTCACCTCCATGTTAAAATGGAATATCTTGTTATAAAATAAACTAAGCTGAAACCGGTTGCCTGGTTAAAATGGTATATCTTAACACTGCATGTTCCCAGCTAAATATAGGGAGCGATACCTAAGTATCTAACATAAACTGTTAATCATATCCTAAGGGAACATCTGCATAAACATTCAGAAAAGCATGTGACACTAATATTTTTATTTTTTTTGTTTCTCTATTCTGAGTTACTGTCTACATATATAACATTACATCATGCAATTGTTGGCATATGGCATTTAGAATTTTGAAATAATGTAACTACAAATTTATCTCTTTTGATTACTATTTGCAGTGCTCTTTAAAAGTGAGTCTGTCAGCTAGAACAACCAGTGGTGTAATGATTGACACCCTGTAAGAACGGGCCTTGGGAGGTACAGGGCCAGCTGGAGATGTCCAGGGCCCCAGACCACCATGATAGCGGTAGGGGAAAGCCTTGTTCCCCGATTGCTATACATATTGTTAATGGAAAGGGGCCCAGCTTCAGGCCAGGCCCCTTTCCAATAGATGACTATCCAGGGGAGGTTACTAAAAATAAGAAATACTTATGCTCTCCTCTCCGGGGCTCTTTGGGCCTCAGTGGTCACGTGGGCCAGATCACAAGCCCCAGCAGTGATGCCTGGGGCACGTCTCATGCAGAAGAGGACCGAAGAAGATGCTGAAGAAAGTCAGACAGAGCGCAGATGCCCAGGAGAGGTGAGGCAAGGTGAGTATACGTGTTTGTTTTTAATCACTTCCCCTGAGGAGACCCCAGAGTATAATAGCACTGAACTTCATGAATATTTGGCAAATTCACCTGAAGCGGCTCTAGTGGGTGCTCTTGGGAGCATGTTATCCTGTGTGGGGGCCGCTGTGGGGAGCATATTATCCTGTGTGGAGAGCATACAATACTGTGTACTGTGTGGAGGCCACTGTGGGGCATATTATACTGTGTGGGGCCCCTTCACTGTTCTCATCACACTCCATCTGTTTTATAGCAGCCTTGCACTATTGTTACAGGCCGTAATAACATTGTGCAATGTAAATAGTGAAGGATTCATGGCACTTGAAAAAGCAACACTGTAAATTCAAACAGTTGATCAGTAGAGGCCTCAGGTGTTGTACCCACATTGATTTCTTACATCTCTTAGCTGATCTGCAGGGTCCAAACAGTCTGTTTCCCACAGCATACAGCTCCCAGTATTGTTTACATGCCGGGCGCTGCACTGCTCACTTACCGTATGCTTGATAACTACAGTTGTGGGTACTATAGCTGTATCCCTTTCAAGTATCTGAGATATTGCTGCTGCACATCTAACCGTTACTATCAAGAATTTGCTGTAGAGAAGTGGGTAAGGGTCCCGGACAAAAGTTTGCACCGGGGGCCCACAAGACTTTAGTTATGCTACTGAGAACAGCAATTGCAAATTAAACTCACCGGGGCAGATGCGCTAAGAATCTGGGTAGTTTTTTTTTTTTTGGCCTAAAGTCACAAACTGGTAGTCTTGGACTTTTTAATGCTACTTGCAGCTCAAATAGTCACATGTGGTGGTTCTAAACTGCTCTCACCACTTTTTGAAAGTTGGCAGGGCAAGGTATGGCCATGCCGTATTTTATATATAATATATTTTATTTTTTTATTTTATCATTTACACCATTTTTCTGGCGTAAATGACGAAAGAAATCTATGCCAGCTATGAGCTGTTATAGATTTCTACCAAGGAGTATGACTTGGTGGTGGATGCACTTGATTCATGACGCAAATCAATTTTTTTTTTTTTAAGTAAGTGATTTTATAAGTTAATAAGCAGTGAAATCACCTATTGTGACTGAAAGATACTGTGTCTTATCTACATATACATAATAGCTGTGCTGATACATGAGGTGGCTGCTGCAAGGAATTCTCCTACAGAAAAAAGTAAGTCTCAACATATTTGACTTAGTAGTCATCAGAACTGCAGGATTTTTAGCAAACAGATCTTTAAATAAATAAATATATATATATATATATATATATATATATATATATATATATATAAATTATATTATATTAAAAAAAAAAATAGATAGATAGATATAGTACAGACCAAAAGTTTGGACACACCTCATTCCAAGAGTTTTCTGTATTTTCATGACTATATAAATTGTAGATTCACACTGAAGGCATCAAAACTATGAATTGACACATGTGGAATTATATACTTAACAAAAAAGTGTGAAACCACTTAAAATATGTCTTATATTCTAGGTTCTTCAAAGTACCCACCTTTTGCTTGGATTCCTGCTTTGCACACTCTTGGCATTCTCTTGATGAGCTTCAAGAGGTAGTCACCTGAAATGGTTTTCACTTCACAGGTGTGCCCTGTCAGGTTTAATAAGTGGGATTTCTTGCCTTATAAATGGGGTTGGGACCATCAGTTGTGTTGTTCAGAAGTCAGGTGGATACACAGCTGATAGTCCTACTGAATGGAGTGTTAGAATTTGTATTATGGCAAGAAGAAAGCAGCTAAGTAAAGAAAAACGAGTGGCCATCATTACTTTAAGAAATGAAGGTCAGTCAGTCCGAAAAATTGGGAAAACTTTGAAAGTGTCCCCAAGTGCAGTGGCCAAAACCATCAAGCGCTACAAAGAAACTGGCTCACATGAGGACTGCCCCAGGAGAGGAAGCCCAAGAGTCACCTCTGCTGCGTCGGATAAGTTTATCCGAGTCACCAGCCTCAGAAATCGCAGGTTAACAGCAGCTCAAATTAGAGACCAGGTCAATGCCACACAGAGTTCTAGCAGCAGACACATCTCTACAACAACTGTTAAGAGGAGACTGTGTGCAGCAGGCCTTCATGGTAAAATAGCTGCTAGGAAGCCACTGCTAAGGACAGGCAACAAGCAGAAGAGACTTGTTTGGGCTAAAGAACACAAGGAATGGACATTAGACCTGTGGAAATCTGTGCTTTGGTCTGATGAGTCCAAATATCAGATCTTTGGTTCCAACCACCGTGTCTTTGTGCGACGCACAAAAGGTGAACGAATGGACTCTACATGCCTGGTTCCCACCGTGAAGCATGGAGGAGGAGGTGTGATGGTGTGGGGGTGCTTTGATGGTGACACTGTTGGGGATTTATTCAAAATTGAAGGAATACTGAACCAGCATGGTTACCACAGCATCTTGCAGCGGCATGCTATTCCATCTGGTTTGCGTTTAGTTGGACCATCATTTATTTTTCAACAGAACAATGACCCCCAAACACACCTCCAGACTGTGTAAGAAGGAGAGTGATGGGGTGCTACGCCAGATGACCTGGCCTCCACAGTCACCAGACCTGAACCCAATCGAGATGGTTTGGGGTGAGCTGGACCACAGAGTGAAGGCAAAAGGGCCAACAAGTGCTAAGCATCTCTGGGAACTCCTTCAAGACTGTTGGAAGACCATTTAAGGTGACTACCTCTTGAAGCTCATCAAGAGAATGGCAAGAGTGTGCAAAGCAGTAATCAAAGCAAAAGGTGGCTACTTTGAAGAACCTAGAATATAAGACATATTTTCAGTTGTTTCACACTTTTTGTTAAGTATATAATTCCACATGTGTTAATTCATAGTTTTGATGCCTTCAGTGTGAATCTATAATTTTTATATATATATATATATATATATATCTCTCTCTCTCACCTTTTTTTTTTTTTTTTTTTTTTTTCACATTCACAAAAGATTCTTTAAAAATGTATGTTTAACATAAAACTTGTTTTAAAAAAAAAAAAAAGGTAATTTTCTGGCAACACATTAATTGACTGACAAATTTGGAGAAAAGTGTGGCTGGGCGATTTAATCACAACATAAGAATCAACTTAATGAATCATTGTGACCTTGCTCATATTGATGATTTAAACTATTTTTGCCTTCACGTCATTCTGCCATTGGTTAAAGGATATGTCACTAACCATACACTGTGCAATCAGTATTGCTTATACATGAATAACTGAAACCAAAATTCAGCTTCATGTAGGGCTGTGCAACTAATCGAATTAAAGGGGTCATGCAGGACTTCGATAATATGGCTGCTTTCTTCTTCTCAGGAAGTGACGACATGCCCATTAGTCACATGGCCATACTGCAGCTCAGTCCCATTCATTTTAATGGGATGGACATGAGGCATTGGCATGTGACCAATGGATATGTCACTTCCTGAGGAGGAGGAGAAAGCAGCCACATTATTGAAGACCTGTCTAACCCCTTTTATTCACTAGTTCAAATAACTGTGAATTTTTCATCAATGTTTGCCGTGCCCCGGAGTCTCAAACTTGAATAAAATTGACATGTTTTTAGGTAAAAATCACCCAGTGTTAGTGTCATGGTGTGGCAAGTAAAAAAAAACAAAAAAAAAACATGGTGTGACCTAAAATCATTTATTAATTGTAATCAAGGTAAAATGGTCAATTGGGATTTTGATTTTGATCATAATTGCCCAGCTGTATGCTATCCTCATGCTAATATACAGTGCGCACTCTTTTGCGACTGGGGATAAGGAAAGGGGTGTGTTTGTGTGTGTTTTTTTGTTTTTTTTGTTTTGTTTTTTTTTTTTAAATTATATAAAACAAAAGAAATTTTGGGGACAATGAGAGAACCATACAAACAAAAGAAAAATATTTCTTAAACCTGTATAGAAGTTGTGCCAGTGCAGTACGTGTTTTACTTGATGAGCATCTGATATCCTAAGGACTGTGTTTCTAGGGTTTTATTAGTGATCCTTCAACTGATGTCTGACCACACCTTGGCTTGAATATAAAATTTACTGGCTGTGCTTGTCTATCACCTGAACACAGATGTCATTTCAATAGTAGATATGATTAATGCATCTACGATTTTGGATTAGGATTGTATTTGTATTAGGATTATATTACAGTACAGTCACAAAGACATCAAGTGTTCCTTTATTCACTATTTTATTGCGGCTGTAATCATTTAGAGGCTGCACGCTAGGATTTTCAATTTCGTGTTGTGTTCCAAGTCTGACTGAACAACTATGTTGAGAAGGTGGTGTATGTAGTAGTTGTAGTTTCGAAAAGCCCATATGTGTCTAGATTCAATTGCCCCAAATTAATTAATTTAAAGGGGTTGATCCAGATCAAACAGAATCGAGGTAGGAGCAATAGGGAAAAAAAAAAAGCTTTGTCGCTGCTGCTCCTGGACCATTTTTGTTTAGTGCACTTATGGTGGTAAATTACAATATTGCATTGTCATCACGTGACTGCTACAGCCTATCAGTACCAATGACCAGTAGATGGAATGCTTGATTTTAATGATAATTGCTTGACAGGTGAAATTTACAGCAAACCACCCCTTTTTGCCCAATGACACACTGAAAGACTGTAGCGGCCAGTATAGGCAAAAATATGCAATTGATGAAATAACCGTTCATCAGACAATCATTTGACCATCAGCCTACTTTTTATCTAATGTATATGCCCACCTTTAGACTAGGTATGAGGAAATCAAACTCTCCACACCTGCTGCCTCAGTGCCAACAGTAAAATTCACCTATTACAAAGTGTGACATCTGTTCATAGAAATGGCTGTATTTAAGTGACCACACTAGGGTTTTTTTCACATGGCACATGCAGTAAACATTTACTGCAGATGCAAAGGACGTAGACCCACAGGACCGCATTGTACCTATGAAGGTCATCCACCTATCAATTTGGGAACTCCTCTCACTAGAAACACAGATGTCCTTTACCTTCCTTCACTTTTTCTTGTATATGATAAGCCTATGGTCATACTGTATATTATGGTGCAGCTTTCTCTGGAGACAATAGTATTGAGTAATGTAAAATCCATCCGTCCTCTCATTTTGGAACCACTTTGTAGATCAGGGTTCTCTCATACAAAATTAGAATTTAGACTTTTGGCTAATCTGTTGATCTAAAAATACTTTGTGCTTCTAGCATGCCTCAGTTTCATGGGTTGCCCTGTTATGGTGTATACATTTCTCTATAAGCAATGTGGTAACCAGTGTTGGTACCTATGGCACTCACATTGCATGAGATTAGTAGGTTAGTCTTTTGGGCATGCATGTCTGGTCTTGGGTTTGCTGCTGCTCTTCCATGTCACTTATGTGTTTCCTACCTCCTCCGAGTACTGACTAATGAATGCATTTTTTCCTGCGGTCCTCTTCCTCTTGCTGCTGAGTTTTTCATTCTCTCTAGAATTAGATAATATGGAGACTTAAGGTTATTTTCCTAGAATAACTTCAAAATCTGACTTTTCTCTAGTTCATGGGGGATGCTGTGGTTTTATTTCCATCAGTTCGTTTTTTTTTTTTTTTTTTTTTTTCTTCTGGCATCTTTCATAGCAATCGCAGGTCATAGAACAGCTTTACCTTTTTCCTTCCTCACACAGGAGAACTAAATCTTTTTTATTTTTTTCAAAATTACTTGGCAGTCTTTTTATTTCCTTTTACTAGCAAACTGTTCACAGTATGTGCAGGTTGCACATACAAATAACACAAAACTATAGTAAAAGTAGGCGTGAGAGTTCATACAGCTATCAATCTAATAAAAATCCACAGTGCTGCCCAGTATCTGCAGGTTTCCTATCATATTATGCCATAGTACTCTGTTGTCCATTATCTAGAAGGATGTGCTTCAGTGCAGTAAAATACAATCTCAACCGCTTCACAGACTCAAAATCCCACCGGTAGAGGTCCTGAGCCCCACAGGTCATAAATTGCACACTACTTGCAACATCATGCCATTATCTTTTTGACTGCTTACCCAGCCTGTGTTGCTCCTGCGTTTTCTGCACTACTTGATACAGTTTTTACTATTAATGACTTAGGCTGGGTTCACATCTGCGTTTGCCTCTTTGCACGAAATCAGGTTTTAAAATCGTCTCAAAAGCTGATTTCAAACAGTTCGTTTTTAAAAAAACAAAAAAAACAAAAAAAAAAACTATCAATGGGTTGTAAAAACCATCGACAGATGTGCGTTTGGAGCATTTCCGTCTGGCATCCGCTCTTTTGAACAGAGAAAGTCAGACTTGCAGGAATCTTTCTCCATTCAAAAAATAATTCCAGACAAACAGCAACCAATCCCTCTTCGCATGCTCAGAATGAAGGGGGAAGGAAAAAAAACGGACACAAACAATCTTTTTATTTTTTTAATGGACACCCATCGACTAATCGTCCAAAAAAAAAAAAAAAGATTCAGGTATCCACTGTGTAACCGATTGGCATCCTTTTTGTACCAAAGCGTTTCTCTTAAAACGGTTTACAAGCGTACGGATACCAGACGCAGGTGTGAGCCTAGCATTAGACTTCGTCCACATCTGTGTTGCAGTCTCTGCACGAGACTCCATCTTAGATTCTGCCAAACATATTGAAACCGGCGGAAGCTCTGTGGCCACCATTATAGTCTATGGGGTCCAAGGGTAAACGCTGTTTTAGCGGGCGTGCTCTCCGTCGTTCGGGTCCCACGGCAGATATGATTGACTGAGAGCAGGCGCAAGTGTGAACCTAGCCTTAGATGTGCTATTGGTTTAGTAAGCCGTTATCTATTACAGACTGCTCTATGCTTTATGCACACAGCAAAGCCACATATGTGGAGTCTGTATGGCTTAACAGAATTCTGTTAGTCTTGTTTAAAGAGAGAGAGAAACTCTGTATGCTGTTATATGGTTCCTCCATACCTTTTTATATTAGAGAGATTCTCGCCTACAAACACTATTCGGTAATGCAGCACTCAATGTAGCATGCAGCTATTCTATTTCTGTATGAATCAAGAGAATTCCCCTTGACTGTCAGGAGCACCCGAAAAGTAATATACACAACAAAGGTATGTTATCACTGTAATGTGCTATGTAATACAGTGGTAGACTCTCTTTAAACAAGGAAAAAACTCCTAATTTTAGGCACTTTGTAAAGGTGCCTTGATAGTCACTTAATAGGCATCTTAAAACAATGCATTTGTTTAAAAAAATAAATAAATAAATTTATATATAATATATCTGTTGTTGAAACACATGAGCAATTTGGGCTGTCAGCTGGATAATTCTTGCTGAGATCTATGGTGGTGAGAGTACAGAAGCCCATGCAGGAGCCCTGACATCAGATTCTGACAATAATAAAATATAAAATATATTTATTTTTATTATAATCCTGTGTAAGGTCCCTTGCTGATAGCAGGTCACTAGTAGACTTGTTCCAGTAAGTAACACACCTCCTGCTTGCAATCTCCCTGCAGCGGCAAAGAAACACATGGTACATCACTGACCTTTGAAATGCCTAACATCAGAGGCAGGTGACCTTCATTTTATTAGAAAAGCAACACTAATTCTATTTTTAACACTTTGTGCTTTGCGCTGAATGATTCCTTCAGCAATTTCCTTTTAACACCAGTAGAGTATCAGTATGATTGCGCTTATTCAGGGTGCTACGTAAGTGAATAACAATTTTCACATTCCTGTCCCCATCCCTATTGCTGAAATTTTTAGCTTCAGCTTTTTTCCATTCTCCTGCCACAGAATTCTCTGATTTTTGTCTTTGTTGACTGCAGTATATATACGCAAAACCTTCCATATGTAGTTATTACATGTATTACCTGTAAGCATTGTTCAATTAAAGAGATTCACTAGTGGAACACCTGTGCTTATATGCTATCCTGGTGCCTCTTGCAAGGCCACTAGGAGCAGGCCTTTGAAGGTGCCAAAAGAGTGAATGGGGTGGCTTATAACTTGCTAATCTGAGGCCTGTTTAAGGTATCCCACCGGGGTTGTGCTGTAGCCCTTTCCTAAGTACTGCTTTGGTCGCGTGGCCAAAACCTCCCATACACTCTCTCTAGGTTTTAACATCTCACAGATGGATCTCCAGAAAGCAATTGCCATGTTGCATAATGCTTGTGTCCAAAAACTTAGTTGGGGTTTTAACCAAAGTATTTTTCTCAGCTGCCTATATACACACACACACACACACACACACACCCTGTGTGTTTTTGTTTTGCCGATGGGACTATTACTGATTTCCCTGGCTTCTATCTTCAGTGTGCTTTCCAGTGCAAAATTAAAACTTGATATCAATAGAATATTACCATGCCATCCTATTAGTATTATTACCATACTATACCATCAGAATCCACTGCAAAACAGCTGTGGCAAGACTCCTGTAACCATGAGAGCCATGAATTCAGCGTGATCATAGCCTTACCTAAATAATGTGTTGAATAGCATACATTGTTTAAAAAAAAATCAAAACCTCCAAGACCATGGTGAGACTTGGAATGGGATCTTACAGTATGCAGCATAAGGCTGCTTCCATGTCTGGAGATGGAGGAAGATAGTTTATAGCTGGCCATTCTCATAGATAAATTCAACAGATCCTGATAATAACATTTACAGTATGTTGATAGCATTTATATTTTCTTGCATTAGAAGTGTGACAAGAAAAGGAAATTCCAAGCTGTTTCCCATAGAAATCTTTTATAATCCTCATCTATTATAAACTAAAGTGGTGTATTTTGCATATATCATTAGTGTTCACATAATAGTGTGTGTATTTGTATAGAAAACTGAAGTACTCTGCACAGAGTCTCACATAACTAAACTGAGGGTGATAATGCTCGCATTGTGTAGATTGGTATTGTTGCTTCTTATGTGGTAGGTTTCAATATTTGCCTTTGTCATGTCTTATTTTTATGTCTTTAGACATTTGTTGACTTTCAAGTAAAGGTATTTTGAGGTCACTGAGTGGTTTTGTTCCTTTACACAAATATAAGCCCTGGTTTGATGTGAAAAGTGAATACTTGGCGTGGTGTGTTTTTTGTGGGTTTTTTTTTTTTTTTTTTTTCTTTATGCGTCCATTCACTTTGACCTTGACAGGCAAGGTGGAAAAAATGTAGCACTTCTTAACTTTATCTACACTGTTCTGGTACATGCCTCCCTAGATATTTGTAACTATATTTTAATAGATTTAGCAGAGCTAAATTCTCATTTAAGTATAACTCTGGTCAAAATGTGTTCATTTGTATACAATCATAAATTGCAAATTAATTGATTAAATTATATGATCTAGCAACAGTACGTAGTAAACCTGACAATACCCAGCTTTAGGGGGTGCTCTGTATATCTTCACCATTTTCAAGATCTGTCAGTGAAAAGTCTCATTGTTTTCATCCAGAGACCCAGAATACAGTCAGATACATTGTATCAAGCTGTCAGAACAGTAGAGGTGTTCTTCTGATATTAGAGTTACTTAATTACTCAGTTTTTGTTTAACTAAATGATCACTAAATCACTAAATGAAAATGTTGGTCTTGCAGCATTTTTTTTATTTTTCTCCTGCCAATTTGAGCTGAAAAAAACGGACACATGATGAACCCCATTATAGTTAAGTGTTCCTTGGGCTCCGTTCGTGTCCTTCATTGTCTGGATCTGTTTTTCTGTACTACTGGTCCTTCTGATGGACCAGAAGAACACAAATGAAATGTCACATGTGAACATGGCATAGAGGGGATTGTCCAGTAGGTAAGCATTTTTTCACAAAGACTCAGAATGGGTTAAAAATAAAAGCAGCAGTACTTCCCTCTCAACACCCAGGCAATGCTGAGCAGTTACTGACTGAGGCAGGTCACAGTGCTGTCAGCCACTGGCTAAGCATTCCCTGTGTGTCAGATGGGACCAGGATACAGAGATAAGCATTTGAAGCAGTGAGTAGTGGGTGACATAAGTATTGCTTCTATTTATTTTATTTATTTATTTTTTAATCCCATTCTGTCCTATTAGGCTTTACATAAAAGCAGAAAATTCAATTAAAGTATAGTATAGCAATGGACAGTAGGTGGATCTGAGATCTAGAAATAGAGCTGTCTAAAAGATGCATGTTTCACTGCTGCCAGCCACCAGCTATCATAATAAAATACATCAGGGAATTATCAGGTTTAGATTCTCTAATGTTTTCTGTGAACCATCTACCATAGCTTAGAAAATGAAATGTGCCACAGCCATGCCACATCTCTCTCCTGCTGTTTGGCTAGCGGCATGCGGTGTGCTTCTATAAAAACTCGTCACTCGAGGCCTAATGCAAAAGCTCTTATTATGAATAAGTAGATGAGTGAGTGCTTGAATATTTTCCAATGGAGGAGTATCAGAAAGCAGAGCTGAGGAAAAGTGCTGCAGCAGCAAATGTGTCATAAGGAAAAACAATTTGCCATCCAAGAACAACTTTTTTTTTTTTTTTTTTTTCTCCTCCCGTAGAGGAAGTGTTTACTATTTTCAGCTGTATGGTATTTCACATTATAGTCTCCTGTAATTTTTCTATTAAGTGATGATCCTTTAATTTTTTAAGTCAGTTACAATGATGTAGGGGTTGTCTCAGACTGTAAGGTACTGTTCTTTACAATGACTTTAACTTCTGAGGTCTATATAATTTTTGTCTGATATCCCTGTTGGTGATTTCTCCTTTAAAGCCCCTTTTTGATCACCATAGATTTGACTTCACTCAAAGTTTGACAACATTTAATACTGATAATCCTTTACTTTAGTAAACTTCTCTAATAAATAAACACACCATACAAGTAGAAGTCCTCTAAATCTGCCATTGGGAGCATTTTGTAGTGCAAATAACATGGCAGAATTAGACGCTATTACATAATTTCATACAAAACCCATGTATTGTCTTGAGCAGTAATCCCAAACTCCCTAACGATTACTCCTTTTTGTAGTCCTACCCTGGATCTTCTGTCCATTTTTTTTCATGCCACATCTAGGCAACGGCAAAATGGCTTATCAGCACCTCCCCCTTTCCCACTAGCACCCAGCACCTGGGGCGTTGACCCATTAACCCCCAGTCCCAGCTACAACCATCTGCTGCACCCTCCCTATGTCTCTATAACACAATATATAAAGCAGCAATCACTGACCAGCTCAACTTACTCCTGTCTAAGGCACTCTACACAGATATTTCCCAAAGCAGACTTTTTGGGGCAGGAAAGTACAGTGGTGAAATTGTTCACTTTGGAAAGGTTTAGAATTCATTTCACATGTAGTTGAGATCTACTTCTAATATAAAAGCTTGCCATTGCCAAAACTGTAACTGATAACATCAGTATTTCAGATGTTCAGTTCTGTAAAATGTCTCCAGTTTCTCCAGATGGTTGAAAACCTAGCTTATTGTGCATTTCCGACAGTCTGCACCTTGTCTGCATGTATGTGTGTGCGCTGAACATTTTGTGCTTTTAACCATCAATTAATTTTTCAGCAGATTCTCCTTCTGTACCTTTGATGGCCAGCACTCTAGATGTATCAGAAAGCGATTCACGTACAGTGACGTGTTCAGCGTCATCAATGTATCGATGCTTCCCTTGCCCTACTAGTGAATCTGATGACATTTAGAACAGCTGGACGCCACATTCTTTCATACATATTGAATTGTGGCTGCGTCACATTCTTTGAAGTACAGAGCCAGGCTTGGGTATAAGAGCAATTGTAGCTGAATAGCAAATGTTGGATACTGTGGTGGAAGCAAAAATGAGGGAATATTTTCTTGTGGTGTTATCAATGTAAATGGGCATTGTATCAAACAGATGTGGTGGTTATTGCAAGGTGGGTTGGTTATGGTGTGTTTGTCACAATTGTAAATTTGGAGCTGTTTCGATGATGATGCTGGTTGTGCTAACACAGTTGGGTGCTGACATGTCTCACTTCTAAATGCTGCTGAGAAACTAAGTTCCGAGCGTTATTTATTTCTTTTCTGTACGCATTGGGGCAGATAAACTAATAAATAGAATTTATTTAATAAATAGAATTCTGGCATAATTTGCACTACAAAAACTGTGTATATGCTTTACACTGCACTTTCTATCTGTTTTAGACACTTTCTAATTATTTGTGCGCCCTGTACGACGTGGGAGGGGCTTATTGAAAACTGGGCATGACTTAATATGTTAAACAGTGAGCCTGAAATTGTGCCAAAACTTTTTTTTTTTTTTTTTTTTTTTTTTTTTTTTGTTGGAAAGTAAGCCATCCAATAAGTGCTGTAAAGTTAGACTAGACATTCTGAAAGTATGCAAGCATTAGACACTTTGGAAAATCTGCCGCAGTTTGACTGTCTAGTCTGATGTCTAAAAGTTCAACTAATGCTTCGTTCACACTTGTGCCCGGAGTCAGTCTGCCGTGAATCCAACCTAAATGTCAGAAAAAAAGGATTGGGAAAGGTTTGAAACTGCTTTTTTAAAAAACACATTCACTTCAATGGGTTTTTAAAGCATGGTGTCAGATTGCAGCCTCTGCGCTGCAAAGCCAATTTTTAGTTTATTTTTGTCGGACATGCAGGACTTTGATCAAAAAAAAAAGAAAAAAAAAGGCTTTGCAGCGCAGAGGCTGCAATCTGACACCTGCGCATTGCTTTAAAAACCCATTGAAATAAAAGGTTTGAAACGGTTAGTTTAAAAACCCATTCTCAATCCTTTCCCAATCCTTTTTTCTGACATTTAGGTCGGACGGACTCCTGGCACAAGTGTGAACCAACCCTGAAACTGTTTATCTGCCCCAGTATATTTAATAGAAATGGTGGCGCATGTCTTGTCTAACAGTAGGCATGTCGTGTATGTGAACCCTCCAGCTGGCCTCTGCCTTTCTCAGTAATAGCATGAGGTTACATAGACAACATTCAGGTCACGTGCTATTCACACAGCAGAAACTCTTCATAAGTAATATGCACAACATTGAATTTAAGAATTCTCACATGTACTAAATTTATATACTGGTATGCAATAGCTGAATTTCTCTTTTTTTCTGAAATTTTCCTTCAATTTTTGCCCCATGTTTAAAGGTCATTCAAGTAAAGCTGGCCCTATATACAGTACATAGATATTTTATGCAGACAACAGATCTGATAAGAATTGCCTGCAGATAAGTGTAAGACTAAGAGCAGCTTACACGGGTGGTAATAATCTTTCATACCCGATCACTGTCCTGTGAGATTGCTTGAAGTAGGATACTGACTATGTTGACTGCCACACAGTGTTGTGGTCATGCCACAGTCAGGATTTCATTAAAGTAGAAGCATCCTTTTATAGCAGTTTCTGACTTTACATTTCAAATCACATTTGGAGGAATTTATTAACAGGTTCTAAAAGTAGTTTGTTTTTTTTATGTAAAAAGTCACACTTTGGCATACACAAAGTATGCACCAAAAGCTGTCTTTGTCTTTTCTGCCACTTACACCGCTTTCATTAAACATGGATGGCGCAGGGCAGTGAATAGGCAGACTGTGGCCATAGCAGCCTGACACAGTTGCAAGGAGGACTTTTCTCTCTGCCGATTTCAGTATAAAATCATCAGAAACCAGCGGACCACATTATAGTCTATAGCAGAAGTAGGCAACCTTCGGCACTCCAGCTGTTGTAAGACTACAACTCCCAGCACGCATACTTGCACGTCTGTTCTTGGAACTCCCATGGAAGTAAATAGAGCTTGTTGGGAGTTGTAGTTTCACAGCATCTGGAGTGCCGAAGGTTGCTGACTCCTGGTCTATAGTCTAGTCTAGTCTATTTTCCACATATAACCGGTTTTTAAGCAGATAGGGTTTCCATTTTTCAGATTCCCCCCCCCCCCCCCCAAAGCTGACCTGAAGGACAGAAACCTGAACACTAATGTGAACCTAGCATTAAGCTGTTATCCTGCTGCTTATCTTCAGTCTGACTGCTTGTTTACATTATATCCTATTCAGACACACAAACACACCTCTATGGAGCAGGCTGGTTAGTTTACTTCCTCATTCTGTGTATTATCAGTTTCTTATCTACAACTAAGTAGTGTGTGGTTTTTTGTTTTTTTTTTTGTTTGTTTTTTTTTTTAAAAAAAAAAAAAAACAGCACTTGAGTCTTTTCTATCTCACCTCCTCTTTTTATAGACTAATATGGAGAAAGTAACTGCTTGAAAAGTGGAGACAGCCTATTTCTTTAATAAAGATATATTACAAAGTTCATAAATAAATAGTACAGATGGGGGCGTGGCCTGGCTATGGAGTGAGGACGCATCTCCCTCAGCTCCTTCAATGACTTACCTGGGTCCATGCTTGTTCCTGCTGACCTGACCCTCTTCTGCCCTCCAAACCATGGGCAAGGTGAGAAGGCTTCCTCAGAGGTCCTCTTCTAACCCTTCAGTGGTTGCTCCGGGGCCCTCCATTGAAAAGTTTCTTCGGGGCCTGTGCCCAGCGCCTCTCAGGATGGCGCCCGACGCCGCTGCTCTGCCATGCGGCTCTCGTACGGGCATACTATCGGCAGACACTTCCCTCCCCAGCGCTGAAGTGGCCCTGTCCCAGCTGGCTGACAGCTTCTACTCACCCAGCCCTCCGGAGCCTTGGACAATGAGGGAGACTAGGTATCGATTGGCTCCTGTGTCGGCGGCAGCGTCTGAGAATGAATGGCCATCACTGACGCTGTCTCCAGCCTCCTCTGCACCTCAACGCTCTCTGGAGACCAGCATCGCCCAGCAGTCCTCTCCTCTGGGACCTTCAGGAGGTAAGAATATCCATCAACTCTACCCTGTCCTGGCTGGTTGCTTCCACCACCCTCACCACAACCCTATGCTCCACATTGCCTGCTTCTCAGTTAGCTCCTCCTGGCACAAGAGTACGGCTGGACTTACTCACCCTTGGCACTCCCTCTGCCTGACAACTACTGCAGCTCCATATTCACCCCGGGTCCCCCATGTCCCTCTGACAACTCCTGTCAGACTATGCTTCTGCTGGCCAGGGTGTGGGGGGACTCTGCTGGGGTCTGTTACCTTCTCATCCTGCACTCCAACTTCCTCTGTTACCTCCTCTGACACTCTGTAGGAATAGCACGGAGATGAGTGCTCAGACGACACAGTTTGTCCAAAGTCTGACATGGAGGAGTATGTGGCATGCCTGGAGCAGTCTTACAAATCCGAACTGTCCGCTATTCGTTCTACTGTACAACTATTGTAGGAGTGGGTGGATACCCTGGAGGCCTCCTTCGCTTCACAGTCTACCCAGCTTTCCACCCATAACTCCATCCTATGGTCTCGCACTCACCAGTCTGATGGATCTCTTGGACGACCTTGAGAATAGGAATAGACGGAATAATATCAGAGTAAGGGGCCTCCCTGAATCTATTGAACCCCAACACCTGGAAACTCCTCTACGCACTGTCTTGAACTCCCTTGTGGGAGTCCCTCCTGGTTCTCCGCTCGAACTAGACCATGCGCATCGCTCCTTGGGCCCACGTCCTTTGGACTCTACCAATCCTAGAGACGTCATCTGCCAGGTACAGGGATGCCCGCCAAGTTATGTTTCAGGAAGCTCCTATCAGTTTGCTCTCGGACCTGTCCAGACTCACCCTTGCCAGGCGGCGTGCTCTGAAGCCACTCCTGGACCTTCTGATTCATCATCAGATCCCGTATTCTTGGGGGATTTCCTTTCTGCCTGCAGGTCCGGCAGGATGGCCACACTATTTCACCCTGATGAGGTTCCTGCCTTCATAGCTGCTCTCAGACTCCCTCCTGTGCAGATTCCAGACTGGCCTTCGTTGCCCGATGCTCCTGACCCAACTCAATTCATGCTCCGCCCAGGCATTGTCGACGTGATTGTGCCTCCACATCTGTCGCTCAGCAGAGTGACAGTTAAGCCTCCCTGACTTGATCACAGAACTTTTCCTTTTGCACACCAGCGGGACTGAAATATCTAGATATAGATAGATATTATTATTTCCCCCCCCCCCCCTCTTTTCTTGCTTTTTTCTTTTCCCTTTCTCCTTGCTCTGGTCTTCCTAGCTTCTTCATACCCTGTAGTTTGGTCAGCATAAGTTCTATTGTTACAGTTTTTTTTCTAGTGGTGTGGCCCGGGGACCCAAGGGGGAGCGGCTCCTTTTTAGAAAGCTCGTTCTCCACCAGGGTATCCGTGCTACTATGTTGTACATGTTTTGGCATGGTTTGCCTTTTCCCCACCTGTTTTGGTGGTGGTTCATCCCGCCACCCTACTGCTTAGTCAGTTAGTCTTGGTTTCTCAGTTGTGTTAGATAGGATAGGGTGAAACAAACAAAGTGTGTGTTCCTCTTGTGTCCTTTTTCCCCCTCCCCTTGTCTGGCTATGTCTGCCCTGAATATTTGTACCTTGAATGCGAGAGGACTTAACATCCCACAAAAACGCAACCAGATTTTATACCAACTCCACAAAAAGCGTTCTCACATCATTTATTTTACAGGAGACTCACTTCAAGGAGGGCCATGTCCCGGATATCTGAAACCGCCACTTTCCTGTTTGGTTCCACAGCGTCAACCCGGTCGCTAAATCCAAGGGAGTATCTATTGCTTTACATAGATCTCTGCATTATGAGGTACTGGGCACCCTGATTGACCTCGAGGGCAGATTTGTCTTCCTTAAATTGCGTATTGCAGGCACTGTACTTACCATAGCGGGTTGTTACCTCCCTAATAAGGGGCAACTTCTATATTGTAGGGATCTAGTTAGCAAACTAACTGACTTTGGCGCGGGGTCATGATTCTCGGGGGTGACTTTAACTTTGTACTGGATCCGGTGACTGACTCTACACCCCCCTGAGCTCCCTACTCCCGCTCCCATCTGCGTTGGCTTAAGACTGCTCTCCACAGTTCTCACCTGGTTGATGTGTGGCGAATCCTGCATCCTGGCGAGCGTGACTATACTTACCATTCCACAGCACATAACTCCTATAGCCGTATTGACTTCTTCCTGATCAGCCATCACACCCTCTCCTGGGCCCCTACTGGACAGATTGGCTCTGGTCCCAGGCCTTGCACGCTGCCCCTTTACCTAGCGCTTACATGACAGCCTTTTGTAGAATGCTACCTGCAAGGCAGACGGTGCTGATAAAACATGGTGCTTGCCTCGAGAGTGGGCGGCATGGGTTTCCTCGCGCCTCGCCAAGATCTATTCCCTTGAACTGAAGCATAAACGAACATGCACCCAAGCTGACCTAACTGCGCATCTTAATGTCAGAGAGGAGCTTCGAGCTCACCTAGATGAAACTTCTGCACTCTACCGCGATCGTGTCAGGAAACATTGAGTTTGCGGATAAATGTAGTCTGCCCCTTGCTTGTCGTCTACACCCTCGCAATACCCTCACATATGTGCCTCGGATTTGCAACGGTTCTGGGCAGGCGGTCCATAACCCCTTGGACATTGCAGCGCCGTTTCGCTGCTCCTACCACGATCTGTATAATATTCATGGCCAATATGCTGATCTTGCTCCGGACTCCCTTTGCAAAAAAATTTGGGAATATGTTACCGAGACCTCTCGCCCCACTGTTGCTTCCTCTGACACAGCGCTCCTTGAGGAACCTTTTACCGAAGAGGAAGTCTCTCTCGCAATTCAATCCTCCCCTTCAGGCAAAGCTCCTGGCCCCGACGGGTTTACTACCCGAGTCTACAAATCTTTTTGGGACCTTCTTTTTGCTGTTATGGCCCGTGTCTTCAATAGTGTCAACAAGGCCACTCCATTCGCCTCCCAATCCCTGTCTGCCCTTATCACAGTCCTTCCCAAACCAGGAAAAGACCCGTTTCCCAACCGCGTGTCTTTCCTGTCTATTTTGCGTGAGTTCTGTCACTTTGGCAATTTAAACAATTTCAAGGTGAATCTGTCTAAGAGTGAGGCCCTCAATATCACCTTGCCCCATGCGGAAGCCGCTCTCCTTGGGGATTGCTTCCCCTTTTAAATAGCATGCTACCTCTATTAAGTATCTCTGGGTCCATATCCCCTCCGACCCCTCCCTCCTTTACCGCCTTAATTACTTACCGTTACTTGAATCAATATCGGCGGAACTCCAGAAATATGGTGGTCTTGTGCTCACCTGGCTTGGCCGCATTAACACCCTGAAAATGGACGACGTGCCCCACTTATTATACGTGTTCCAGGCTCTCCCCATTCCACTCCCACGTGCTTTCTTCACTCACGTTCAAACTCTGTTTGGGAAGTTTGTATGGGGAGCGGCACAGAGCAGACTGTGCTTTCAGACGCTAACAAGCTGTAAATGTCATGGAGGCGCTGGCCTACCAGACCCTAGATTGTACTACCGTGCGGCTGTGCTGTTGCGCCTTTTTCCATTGGCGTTATCGTGGAGCGGATAAGCAGTCGGTCTCTATAAAGGCCGAACTGCTTTTAGATCCCCCTTCCCTCTCTGCCCTAGGTCCCGTCCCACTTCCGCTCCAGCGCTGTTAGGCATTTTGTGCTGTCCTCCCATTTTCTAAGGACCTGGGATGTGTGTGTGGTCCCATTGCCAGGGTCCCGGGCCCCCTTAGTCCTCTCTTCAACAATCCCATGTTCCCCACGGGTTGTTCTGCAGACAAATTCCTTTGCTGGCTAGGTAGGGACGACGTTCGCTTGTACCACGTTGCAGGTAGTACACCTCTCCCCTTCCTGACACAATTGCATGCCTCCTACCCCGATCTCCTTCCCATGCTCTCAGCCACCTTGACTGACTTGGTGTCTGCTCTTTCTCGCGCTGACACCACCCCATGTGTTCTCTCTTCTCTATGGCATTCTCCTCAAGGATTCTATACCTGGGCTCCCTTCCTATACCAGTCCCTGGGATCTGACCTTGGTACTGTGTTTTTCACCTGCTGTTTGGGATAGATCCTTCTTGTATACTCAATCTCCCACTGCCTTGCAGTGCGCAAGAAAATAATTACAAAATACTGACCCGCTGGTACCACTGTCCTGACCTCTTGCACAGGATCTATCATGGTGTATCCGACCGGTGTTGGCGCTGTGGTTCCGAGAGAGGTACGCTGTATCACATCTGGTGGGAATGCGCTGCCCTCAGACCCTTCTGGGATGCTGTTTTCGCATTGTACACTAAAGTGAGTGGCAAATCTGTTACACGTTCACCTCATCTAGCCCTTCTCTTCATCATACCGGGGAAATTCTCTGCTGTTAAGAGACCTCCTGGCAGCAGTGAGAAAATGTCGCAGAACAGTCATTTCCAGGCATTGGCGCAGTACTGTTGTGCCGACCATAGTTGAGTTCCTACAGGAGCTTCTCCTTATTAGGAGAATGGAGGCCCTGGTGGTTGAGGACTCTCCTGACCCTTCTAAATTTGAGTCCCTCTGGCGGCCGTGGGTTATGTTCCAGGAGACTTCAGAGTTCTCTTCTTTCTTTGCCTAAACTGGGGGCGCCTTGCACCCCTTTCCGTAAGGAGTGTGGCTGTCCCCTTCTGTACAATCCCTCTCTCCCCCTTTCCTTTCTCCTCAGTGTGCTCTTCCCCATCCCGGTCTTGTATGTGGTCTTGTTTCTGTTCACCCGTGTTTTCTTCATGTTCCCCTTTCCCCCCAGCATTTGTCTTTTTCTTCTGGTACGCGGGTGGCACTGTGGTGGCCCTCCACCACTGGACTTTTCCTTCTGTCCTATAGCGCTTCCTGCCATCACACCTCAATGATGCATTTCCCCATGTTGTTGTGCCACCCGTTACTGGTTTTTCTGTTACAGGCATTGACAGCCCTCTACCCTAGCTGTTCCTCAGTGACTTCTCCACGATTGGGTGGCCTGCGTGCCTCCTACTGCCTTATTTGATGCTTTTGTCTTGGCTTTGCTTTCTCTTGTTCTTATTTGCAAAAACCTCAATAAAAACTGATTAAACATAAATAGTACAGATGAAAATAAGAAAGTTGTTTAGAACTGGAGCTACGCTTTAAAGGGGTATTCCCATGAACATAATCAATCTATATTTGTAGATAAGTAAAAGTTAAAAATTCTGCAGAGTTTTAAAGATTTTCTCTAACTATCTTAATAGTGACATCAGTTTTCCTGATTGGTTGCCAATGGATACGACCACAAATGCAGAAACTTTTTATGGTCTGGGACTTGTCAGGACCCCAGTCATGATTTTCTTATTGTAACTGGGTTATCAGGCAGGGACACTACATGTATCAGAAGATATCCCGGCCACAATAAGGAAGTCATGGCTGATTTTCTGAGCTTAGAAAGGTCCTGTATTCATGGTCATATCCATTGGCAACCGATTGACGACAACTTGTGACCACAAGATGTTTAGAGAAATTTTTTAAAACTCTGCAAAATGTTTACTTGTGCAAAAATGTTTAACTTTTAATTATCTACAAATTAAAAAAATAGTTATGTTTGTGGGAATACCCCTTTAAGTGTTCTCATCATGGGTTAAATAAATGAAAGCCTTTGAGCTTCGACCATACAGTTTTTGTTGGTGAGGTTTCTGCCTATTCATGTGGCAGTTTTATAATGAAATTTAACATAGTGAAACAAGAGTATATGTAAACATAGAAATGAATACTAAAAATAAACAGAAGAGAATCTTGCCACATTTGTGTCAATCTACAGTCCGTGTCACATGCTGTTTAAATAATCTGGTAGCAGATAGGGCAGCTATGTGACTTGTTCTTGAGACGCGGATAAAGATGCGCTTTTCCTGATACCTGGAAAAGTGACATGTGGTGATTAACATGAAAGTTTTACAACTGTTGCATATGCAATGGGTCCTCAAATTAAAGTGTCTGTGGACTGCACACCAGTTATTTACAGTCATGGCCAAAAGTTTTGAGAATGACACAAATATTATATTTTCACATGATCTGCTGCCCTCTGGTTTTTATGTGTGTTTGTCAGATGTTTTTATCACATACAGAAATATAATTGCATTCATATTATGAGTAACAGAAGCTTATATTGACAGTTAGAATGAGTTAATGCAGCAAGTCAATATTTGCAGTGTTGACCCTTCTTCTTCAGGACCTCTGCAATTCTCCCTGGCATGCTCTCAATCAACTTCTGGACCAAATCCTGACTGATAGCAGTCCATTCTTGCAGAATCAATGCTTTAATTTTGTCTGAATTTGTTGGTTTTTGTTTGTCCACCCGTCTCTTGATGATTGACCACAAGTTCTCAATGGGATTAAGATCTGGGGAGTTTCCAGGCCATGGACCCAAAATCTCTATGTTTTGTTCCCTGAGCCATTTAGTTATCACCTTTGCTTTATGGCAAGGTGCTCCATCATGCTGGAAAAGGCATTGTTGAGCGCCAAACTGCTCTTGGACGGTTGGGAGAAGTTGCTCTTGGAGGACATTCTGGTACCATTCTTTATTCATGGCTGTGTTTTTAGGCAAGACTGTGAGAGAGCCGATTCCCTTGGCTGAGAAGCAACCCCACACATGAATGGTTTCAGGATGCTTTACAGTTGGCATGAGACAAGACTGGTGGTAGCGCTCACCTCTTCTTCTCCGAATAAGCTGTTTTCCAGATGTTCCAAACAATCGAAAAGGGGATTCATCAGAGAAAATGACTTTACCCCAGTCCTCAGCAGTCCACTCCCTGTACCTTTTGCAGAATATCAGTCTGTCCCTGATGTTTTTTCTGGAGAGAAGTGGCTTCTTTGCTGCCCTCCTTGAGACCAGGCCTTGCTCCAAGAGTCTCCGCCTCACAGTGCGTGCAGATGCACTCACACCTGCCTGCTGCCATTCCTCAGCAAGCTCTGCACTGCTGGTAGCCCGATCCCGCAGCTGAAACACTTTTAAGAGACGGTCCTGCCGCTTGCTGGTCTTTCTTGGGCGCCCTGGAGCCTTTTTGGCACCAATGGAACCGCTCTCCTTGAAGTTCTTGATGATGCGATAGATTGTTGACTGAGGTGCAATCTTTCTAGCTGCAATACTCTTCCCAGTTAGGCCATTTTTGTGCAGTGCAATGATGACTGCACGTGTTTCTTTAGAGATAACCATGGTTAACAGAAGAGAAACAATGATGGCAAGCACCAGCCTCCTTTTAAAGTGTCCAGTGGTGTCATTCTTACTTAATCATGACAGATTGATCTCCAGCCCTGTCCTCATCAACACCCACACCTGTGGTAATGGAGCAATCACTGAAACGATGTTAGGTGGTCCTTTTAAGGCAGGGCTGCAATGATGTTGAAATGTGTTTTGGGGGATAAAGTTCATTTTCTAGGCAAATATTGACTTTGCAAGTAATTGCTATTAAGCTGATCACTCTTTATAACATTCTGGAGTATATGCAAATTGCCATTAGAAAAACTGAAGCAGTAGACTTTTTGTAAAAATTAATATTTGTATCATTCTCAAAACTTTTGGCCATGACTGTATGTCTAGCAGTGTATACATAACACATTATTTGAATGTGCCAAAGATGTTTGCTTTAAGATGCAATCAGGAGATGCAAGATATTGAATCCAATGTCAGGCCCTCGTAGTCAAGGTCTGCATCCAGGGACCCAGTAATACGGTACATTGACCAGACTGGAGAGGCTACAGCATGGACCGTGTGCAGACTTTTCTAGAAGACTTATTTTTCAAAACCATCACTAACTTATTGGGGTTTACGAGTCTTGTATAGAAGTAAGGCAAATATTTAACTGGCTTGTCATGAAGATTTTTGTGATCTTGGTGTAACATCAAGATTGCAAGAATTAATGGTAAAAAATGTATTTGCAAACCACTGCATATTATGTGGACATAATAGATTACTAAAATGATCCACCTTGCTGCTTTTGCAGTATAATGTAAGTTAATACAGTGACTGAACTATTGGTAAGATGGTTATACTGTATTCAAGAATATTTCATAAAGATAGTTGAATTTTGTTAAGAATATAGAACAATGTCATTTCATGGTGTCGGAGCACTTGCTGTTTCGCTATGCCGGTTTTATTTTGGGATAATTGAGGTCTTGCATAAACAGACAATTTTCCTGTAAGAGTAGGGCTGAGGCTACTGAAGTACATCTTCTATGTAATCCTCTGCATTCTTGTAAGGGTTTGGGGCCTCAGATCACATTCTTGTTTTCACTTTATTACTTTTCATCTTGTTTGGCAATAAATATGTGTGTTATTCCAAGCTTTTCTCTGATCCTTTGTAGCATCTGGCATTCCAGGGACGTTCCTTGCTCGGGAACACCTGGTCTAGAAGAGTGTTTGTTGATAACTCATGCTGCTGTTTTATGAGTCAAGGCACTGTTTTCTGATCATAGACTGAGTTTTAGGCATTGTCATGCAATATGAAGTTTGCAATGTGGCATCACAAGATCACATCAAGTGATTGTCTGCGTGGTCGCATTGCAACATGTGACTGACTATGAAACAACTGTTGCAAACCTCCATGTGACTTAGCCATCATAGTCTTCATTGCAAGTTGTATGCTACTGCGACTTGCTTGCAACATGTCTGATTACCATCAAATTGCATCCCAAAAATAGTTATGCAACAGCAAGTCGTTCAAATATCTTTAGTCTTGTGACTTTTCTATGACTTTCTGTTGTGTGACACGTTGCTGGGTAGACCTAGCCTAATAAGAATGACTTGACTTGATGATGATTGGGGCTTCAGGCTAGGCCAACTTGCTGATTTGGGACTATTTTAGATAGCCAGACTGCAGATATGTTAAATGCAAGTCACAAATCAAATGCAAGTTTATTGCAAAGTCACATGCAACCTGCAACCAAAATCTAAGTGGTGGATTTTTTGTGACTGTTATGTCCCACTCATGTGAGGTCACAGGTCAAAATACAACCCCAATGACAATCACAAGATGCTATGTAGTAAAGTGACATTATGTAGTCCTAACCTTAAGTTGTGAGCTCTCCTTTGGCTAAACACCACTGCTGGACGAATGCTAAATGTCAGCAAAGTAGAATTAACTAACTAGTTGTGTTTACTATTGCAGTCTCCTCCATCCCTAACTATTGCGTAAAATCAAGCTTACAACCATACTATCATCATGGACAGACATATGTCACAACCTGTCTGAAAAGCAATGATGGCAGAAGTGGCCATTGAAAGCATAAAGGGTACCTTTGCGTTTCTCAGTTTTGATCAGGCAGGGTCCAGGGGATAAGCTCTTGTTGGATCACTATAATGAGCTGTACCCCTTCCTTTCTGACTTTCTATGAAGCTGTGTGGATCAAGAGGAACAGCTGTCTGCCAAAAATTCATTTGACCATCGGCTACCTGAAGTGTATGGCCAGCTTAACTCTGTGGTGCACATTGTAGGTTGGATGGCCTCTTCATGGGTCAAAGATCTAGTCTGTAGATCATAACATTTTGGTGGGAAAACTCTTTCAAATTGTAAAATGTTATCAAAACGGAATTGCGTGTGACACCCAAGATATCCTAACTTTTGTCAGACGGCACTCCACAGTAATATCTGCTTTTAGTTTTTACTTTTCATTTTTTTTTTATAAATATTTGAGTCATATCAGGAATGTCACTAAAATTCAAGTATATTCAATAGCAATGTTTCAGGTAACAACCTTTCATCAGATATGAGGTGATGTGACTGGAAGAACAGTGTAGATAGTGAAATCTCTCTTCAATTGTGAAGGGGGGCCTGAGGACAGAGCAGCTTACGCATTACCCTATGCCTGATGAAGGGTTGTTACCTTATATTCATATGAAATAAAACTACAAGCAGATATAACTGTGGAGTGCCATCTCTCTTTCTTGATATTTCTCTACTTCCAGGAGTTTGGTCACTTCCCATCAGGAATGTACACCCAGCTATGGTGTGTCTACCGAATGCTACCTGGTACCTGTTGAGTTATCCAAATTTTTATGTGACTGTTCTATGACCTTTCTTGTTTCATCATTTTCGGGAATTATACTTGCCTTTTTTTTTTTTCACAATGGCTTCAGAGATTGGGTAGTTCTTCAGTGATTCTCTGGTGGAGGCTCATGAGGCTTGTGCTCATCACCAAAGACCACCTTATCTGTTATCTAGAGTGGAGAATGGATCTCTGTCAAATTGGCGGAATTTGCTCATTCTGTTGCTGCTCAGCCTCACTGACTCTGGCCGTTATCTGTAGATTTGACAGTACATTTTGCTGGAGTGTTTGTTTAAAGGCGTTGTGGTTCTTGTACTTCCTAATCTCCTTACACTTGCAGGGAAACCTGTAGTGGTACTCTTCTAGCCTTGCTTCATGAAGCTAGTATTTCCATATAGACTGAGAGAGGTCTGTGCTCAATGCCAATAGCTGCAGAACATTTGCATATATTTTCTTGAAATAATTTAGTGTGTGTGTGTGGTTTTTTTTTTTTGTTTTTTTTTTTTCAGCATTATTAAAAGGTTTTACCTAGGGGGTCAGAACACTGTCAATTTGTCTTTTACTCTGCGGCTGCCATGACATATTGTCTCATTACATGACTGCTCATACAAATATCACAACATAACTACCAGAGTTGTAGCGGGAGGAGAAAGCAGAGAATTATTTCTGTGACTGACGATGGTTTCAACATCTTCTCCTTAGTTATAAGGAACTACTTTGGAGCAAGTTTTATTTTGACCCAAAAAAAATAAAACCGTCTTGAATTGCATATACAGTGGGGGGGGGGGGGGGAAGTATTGTCAGCCACCAATTGTGCAAGTTCTCCAACTTAAAAAGATGAGAGGCCTGTAATTGTCATAACAGGTAGACCTCAACTATGAGAGACAAAATGAGAAAACATATCTAGAAAATCACATTGTCTGATTTTTAAAGAATTTGCAAATTATGGAGGAAAATAAGTATTTAGTCAATAACAAAAGTTCATCTCAATATTTTGTCATATATCCTTTGTTGGCAATGATAGAGGTCAAACGTTTTCTGTAAGTCTTCACAAGGTTGGCACACACTGTTGCTGGCATGTTGGCCCATTCCTCCATGCAGATCTCCTCTAGAACAGTGATGTTTTGGGGCTGTCGCTGGGCAACACAGACTTTCAACACACTCCAAAGGTTTTCTATGGGGTTGAGATCTGGAGACTGGCTAGGCCACTCCAGGATCTTGAGATGCTTCTTACGAAGCCACTCCTTCGTTGCCCTGGCGGTGTGCTTGGGATCATTGTCATGCTGAAAGACCCAGCCACGTTTCATATTCAATGCCCTTGCTGATGGAAGGAGGTTTGCACTCAAAATCTCACAATACATGGCCCCATTCATTCTTTCATGTACATGGATCAGTTGTTGTGGTCCCTTTGCAGAGAAACAGCCCCAAAGCATGATGTTGCCACCCCCATGCTTCACAGTAGGTATGGTGTTCTTTGGATGCAACTCAGCATTCACTCTCCTCCAAACATGACGAGTTGTGTTTCTACCAAACAATTCTACTTTGGTTTCATCTGACCATATGACATTCTCCCAATACTCTTCTGGAACATCCAAATGCTCTCTAGCAAACTGCAGACGGGACCGGATATGTACTAGCTTAAACAGGGGGACACGTCTGGCACTGCAGGATCTGAGTCCCTGGCGGTGTAGTGTGTTACTGACGGTAGCCTTTGTTACGTTAGTCCCAGCTTTCTGCAGGTCATTCACTAGGTCCCCCCGTGTGGTTCTGGGATTTTTGCTCACCGTTCTTGTGATCATTTTGACCCCACGGGGTGAGATCTTGCGTGGAGCCCCTGATGGAGGGAGATTATCAGTGGTCTTGTATGTTGATTTCTTCACACCAAGCTGCTTGCCTATTGCAGATTCAGTCTTCCCAGCCTGGTGCAGGTCTACAATTTTGTTTCTGGTGTTCATCCACAGCTCTTTGGTCTTCACCATAGTGGAGTTTGCAGTGTGACTGTTTGAGGTTGTGGACAGTTGTCTTTTATACTGATAACAATGTCAAACAGGTGCCATTACTACAGGTAATGAGTGGAGGACAGAGGAGCCTCTTAAAGAAGAAGTTACAGGTCTGTGAGAGCCAGAGATCTTGCTTGTTTGTGGGTGACCAAATACTTATTTTCCACCATAATTTGCAAATAAATTCTTAAAAAATCAGACAATGTGATTTTCTGGATTTTTCTCATTTTGTCTCTCATAGTTGAGGTCTACCTATGATGTCAATTACAGGCCTCTCCTTTTTCAGTGGAAGAACTTGCACAATTGGTGGTTGACTAAATACTTTTTTTTTTTTTTTTTTTCCCCCACTGTATATTATGAAAGCATTGTAAAACTGAAAACATAACCTTGATCTGCATAGTTCTTTCTGATATAGTTTAGAGGATGTGCTTTAAGGGCGATATAAACTCTTACCACACCCTCACTCATCCCTTATCTTATTTCTTCTGGTTGATCCTGTTCTGTGTTCTTAAAACATTGAACTCCATGGCAGAAATAACTTTTAAGAAGCTGATAATAATCTGAAGTGTAATTTCTTAAGGATCTGAGTCTTTCTGTGCAGGGCCATTTCAGCAGATAGACACCGTTCCCTGTTTCATAAAATCATTAAAGTGTAGGGAACATCTGAACTAGTGTTCATCCTCTGAAGACCAGCCCCTCGGGCATAGTTTATTTTTCATATTTCCTCCTCCTCACCTGCCAGAAGAATTCAGGGGGTCTGAAACTGTTACTACTTAAAAGGACTGAACTCTCTGGACAATCCCTACTTGTTACAAGGGCCCTTATGACAATAAGCTAATCATAAAGTTTCCTCCTGTCAAAACCCCAAGTGATAGAAATTTCCCACAGATTATATGAAGTTCATGGTCAGCTTCCTTGGACTGCCACCAAAGGGAAGTTGCACATTACAAAGTGCTGTGTCAAATCAATGGATTATCTGTGTAGGACAGGTCCTGAGAGAGGGATGCACTTTATACATTTTTGGTTAATAATGAGGATACTGAAGAGAGCCTCTTTCTACTAATTCAGCATTTACTGATGGCATATACTTTCCAACCCACTTGGAAGCTTCCAAAAAAAACGACCTCCTGGAAGAGGTCGCTGGGCTATCACTCACACTAATATAATAATTATACTTAAACTAATAATTATATATGACTTGGGCTGTTTGTGCCGGACAGGTCTGTAAAGGGGATGTGACGAGTATATTTTGTACTCGCTGCAAACAAATGGGAGGGGGACAACCGATTTAAGGTGGTGTGGAGATGCCCAGATGGGGAGTGGCCAAGGCCAGAAGGGTGTGGCCATACCACAGGGGTGTGTCTAAGGCCAAAAATTTCTTGCTTTCCTACACATGCCCAAATTTTGGTAATTGTGTGGTTATATGAGAAGTTGTGTGTGGGGGGGTGTGGGGGTTTTTTTTTTTTTTTTTTTTTTTTTTTTTTAAAGCTCCACTGCAGCCAAATTTTATCATGTTTTAAGCCTATAGTACAGAGAATACTAATATAAAGTGAATTATGCATGCACTCACTCACTGGGTGCATCATTCACTTTATTCAGCCTCTGAACACTTGTCCCAGCTGGTCATGTGATTGGCAGACTGACCTGCTAAGTCGTATACTAGCTGGAAGTCACTTTATCAATGCAAGTCTGAGAGCATGGTTCTTATACTCTTAGTTACATAAAAAAAATCAGGGACTTTTGGCTGGTGTGTGAGCATTGGCAGGTCAGTCTGCATCATATAAGCCGGGAGGACCAATTTGAGACTATAGTAAATGGTGAGTGAGTGCATCGTTCACTTTACATTAACATTCCCTGTACTACAAAGCTATAGCACAGTGGCTCTTAACCTTGTTTGAGGTACCGAACCCATCAGTTTCATATGCACATTCACCGAACCCTTCTTTAGTTATAAATCAAATGCGATTTTTTTTTTTTTTTTTTTTTTTTTGTTCCAAATTCAAGACATAGGTATGTATATGCACTCTATTCTGTCACTGATGGTGTCATTTGAAAGAGGAATTTGGGATAATTTACCTTTCAGCTGCTGTTCCGAGTATCAGATTCGCCATCTTTAACGCTGCTGGTTTTATGAGTGTTTCACCGATGGTGTGCGGCTTGCCCTGCTTTGCGATCAGGTAAGCAACTTCGTACGATGCGGTGAGGATCGGTTTGTTCACGGGTACAAATCCAAGAGCAGGCAGAGTGTCCCTTTCATCGAATCTGGCTCTTTTCACCTTGAATTCAGCAAGCGTTGTGTTCTTATATTCCCCATCTCCATGCAGCTTCAAGAAGTGTTCCTTCAGTTTTGCCGGTGCGAGACTAGAGTTGCTCAACTTAGCATTGCAAATCATGCAGATGGGAGTCAGCGTCCTATCACGTTCCGTGATACATGTGAATCCATGTTGTACATATTCGTCCGACCATTTTTCTTTTTTTGCTCGACATAGTTAGTATGGATTAAAATATTAAGAAAGAAAGCACACAACGTACGACTACGACAGTCACACGGTGACTACTGAGCACACTAAATTCCCCGGAGCACTGATTGGCCAATTAATGTAACGTGATCATCTGCAGCAAGCGATGGCCACATAATGAGTCTACATAATGAGTCGGGTGTGTCTTGACCTCCGTGGCGGAGGCTCTGCCGAACCCCTGAAACCGACTCACCAAACCCCTAGGGTTCAATAGAACCCCGGTTAAGAACCACTGCTATAGCATAATACAGTTGTCTGGAGTGGGGCTTTAGCTTGTCATTCCCTTTTAAAACTATTTGAGGAATCAAAAATGTTCGTGTTTTAGACAATTTGTACAATTACTGACTTATTTTGAACATTTTCTAATTTGCATATCAAATAAATTGACAAAAAAAAAAAGCTCTTCAGATTTGTATTACTTTGCAATACTTGTCTAATAGACTACTAGTCCTTGTGCAATTCTGATCTCCGATCTCCCAGCTTGCTCTGGTGATTTGCATTGTGACAAGTGTTATTTTTACATCACTGATTGCTAGGCCAATGAATTACAGCACCTTAGCTAGGCTTCTAAAGCTGGCAGTACATGTTCAATAGCTGTCAGCTCACTGCTGCTACTTCAGACCCTATATACATACACACTAGATGCAGCCAAGCCTGCATGTGTTTTCAGTGGACAAAGGTGAGTAAAGCACGGTCAGACACCTTTTGGCATTGGCTTATCTCCTTCACTTGTCCAGAACTCCCATCCCACAGGTTCAGCTGTAACCGATTGGCTGTCCTCTCCAATAGGTGATCTCCCTCTCTATGCATATATGCGTGCGTGTGTGTTCCTTCCTAGTGGTCATCTCAAAAAAAAAAAAAAAGATTATTCTATCTATCTTGAAACCTCTTTGAGACGAACACCACAAATTACATTGAAAACTTGCCTTTCAGGCCCTAGAATCTAGGGGAGTTGTATTTGCTGAGAGAGCCTGGGTAACTGTGCTGTCTTCTCAATGAGGTGGTTTTTGTTGTGAATTTTTGTATTTTTTCCTGTTTTGTGGCAGTTACACGTGTCTAGAGGTTATTTTAAAAAAAAAAAGTACCATTCTGTGCTAACAGCAGTATGTAGCGAAACCTGATCTTTAGCAGCAACATTGTGCTATTTTCGAGTGGTTTATAATACGGCACATGAAGTGGAGCAACAAAACAATTATATAGTAATGATAAAGACAGAATTAGAATAAAAGGATTTAGCCACTATGAACCACAGCGACAGTTTCTTGGAATTAAATGAGACCTTATTTATCTTAAGAATTTGGTTACAGGGAATTTTAACTTATTTAAATGATGTAACAAAAGAGAAGTGCTGATGTGTTTAAAAAGGAAGGAAAAAAAAAAAATTTTTATTTTGTGAGGCTTAAGTCCAGTATGACTTTAGCCAGTACATTTCTTGGCAGAGGCTCCAGTAAAATGAGCATTACCAGTCGTTTAAAGAAATGGATCGTGTGGCTTCTATCTGATGCAGAATCCAGTCGTAAATATTTCTTTAGATCAGCTGTTTTCCCAGGCACACACCTCCTGGCATTGTTTACATGGTGGGCACTGCAAAGCTCACTCGCTGTATTCTTGATAGCAGTGGTTAAGGGCACTTTACTAGTGTCCCATAGACTTGAGCCAACTGTTGCATAGGAGGAGACAAAGAGCTGACCAGGTACTTTGATATCCCTGAAAAAAAAAGTGGCATCCTAATAAGGCTGGGTTCACATCTGGAGACTCAGTCGCAGAAAAGTCCTGCACGGAGGACACTTCTCATTTATGGTCATTGGGGTCCACTGGTCTTTGTGTGTAACTGCTGTTTTAGCAGTTTGGTTCTCCTCTCTTCAGGTCCCCCGGCAGACCGAGAACAACACAGACCACAGTACCAATGTGAACCTGCCGTAAACTGAGCAACTTGGAGGCTGCTATAGAAGAAATTGATTGTTTGATGTGAGGTATTCCAGTTGCAAACTAGAAAAATAGTGATTTAAAAAAATAAAAAAAAATTTAAAACACAATATAATATATATATATATATATTTGTGCATGAGGCTAGGGAGGTAACACAGTCCAAAACTGCTACACTGAAAATCATGAAGCTCTATGGAAGAAATGTAGCACTGTGTTTAAAAAGGTTTGATTCTGATTCTAACATTTTATTGCCCTCGCTCAACCTGGTAACAATGCCTACTCCTGGGGCCATGGAGCTGTGTGTTGTAAATTATGCTAAGCATGCCCTAGATGCATCTCATATGTAGCCAGGTTGGTTGTGTCTGCAGGGAAGGGCTGAGAGTGGTTTACAGCTGCCTCTGCACTTTTCTTTTCATCGGGAGGTGGTTCTTGTATAGGCATGTAGAGTGCTGCTTATATCTTCCAAGGATAATACATAAAGCACTATGTGATTGAGCTAAATACATTGTAATTAAACTGATCCACATCCCAAACAGGACATTTCTGAGCTGCACAGCTCTGTTGTAAACATGACAATCCTTCTGGTGTCAGGCCTGCTTTTTAGATTGAATTCTGTGTGTCACAGGGAACTCGCATCTGATTTCTGTAGACTGGGGAAGGGTGGGGTAGGGGTGGTATGAGGCTTTTTTACTAACATGTAATTTAGACAGGGAGTAAAGTTACTGTACAAGACAAGCTTGTACGTTTTCTTGTATAACATGAGGATCAGTTTGACATTTCATCTATAATAAACTGGATTTTCTTAAGGCAAGTCTGGCCATACTTATTAGATAGCTGAAGAACCTATTTTTCCCAACCCTACATAGACATGCATGCTTGGCTCAGCCCAGCATGCATGTGTTATGACAGGGGAGTAAACCAATGCCAGATAGCTCTTGTAGCAGCTTAAGTTCCAATGTTATGTAAACACCTTTTTTTTTTTTTTGCAGATTTTACTGGTGTTTTTTGAGCCAAAACAAAGGAATGGGAGATATATAAAACACTTATACCTTCTGCTCAATCCATTCCTGGCTTTGGCTCAAAAAACCACAGCAAAATCTGCAACAAAAAAAGCTGAGTTTCCGCAACATGGGGCTGTAGCCTAAAGGAGTTTTCCAGGCTTAATTGATTACCTATCTATAGAATAGGTCAACTGAAGATCAGTAGGGGTCTGATACCCCCTGCTGATCAGTTTGAAGAGGTTGCAGCACAAAAAGGTCAGGTGTTGAAATTTTACATACCACCATACACATTAGATGGCTGGCCAGTCTGATTTGGCCATCGTTATTCTACTGTGCTGCCCAGTTTTAAGTGATGACCTATTGCTAGACCATGCAATCAGTTACTGATCATGACTGCCAAGACCACTGCTGATGCTCATAATTTTCTAGTGATCTGTTGTAACTTTATTATTTGAAAAGGCACACTCTGGGTAAAAGTCACAAATTTATTTATTATGCTTACTTACAGTATATAGCGCCATCATATTCCGCAGCGCTTTACATTCAGTCACTGTCCCATATAGGGCTCACAATCTACATTCCCTATCAGTATGTCTTTGGAGTGTGGGAGGAAACCCACGCAAACACGGGGAGAACATACAAACTCCTGGCAGATGTTGTCCTTGGCAGGATTCGAACCCAGGACTCCAGTGCTGCAGTGCTAACCACTGAGCCACCGTGCTGCCCTAATGGATTACCAACAGAGTAATCTGTGTGCATTTTGCAATCCGTTTTTCCCGCTTCATTTTTCTTGCGCATGCTCAGAATGAAAGGGGGGTGGAAAGGGATTTGTTACCATATGGACAAGGTGTTGTGTGTTTTTTTTTTTTTTTTTTTTTTTTTTAAATCCATTAACTAATTACTGTGTAACAGTTTTGGATTTTATTTTTTTTTTTTTTATGCGTATTGACAGTGGACAGATACCAGGCGGAAGTGTGAACCTACCCTGAGTCGGGGTATATGTGTCCAAATAGCAGCAGACCTCCAGCAGCTACAAGATGATTGGGGCCCCTGCAGTGTGATTAAGATGGGGCCCCGGAAGGAAGGGCACTGGTTGGCCTGACTCTCCACCTAGATGTCATCTCGCCACTCAGTGTGTTTACAGTCTATAGGAATAAACTGGGTAGTTTATTAGTATAATATACTGGGTAGACTATTTGACATTTTTGCACTGAATTATAACTTAATTAAAACTTGTGGCTGTAACCAGTCAGACATGCTTCTATATGAAAGTCGTGTGTTTGTCACTTTCAGATTGTGTATTTACAGCCTTTTTCCAATGCAAAATCTAAATGGTGTGTTCTGCAGTTTTCTTTTACCTCTGCATATCAGTGAGGATTACCTTGTTTTGTTTTACTATGCAAGTGATCACCCCCTAGTAATGCTGATCTCTGTAGTTGATAATGCTCACAAGGCATTATGGGAAAGGAGCTGGGGAGCTCATTGCGCCCTCATGAGCTCCCCAGCTCCTTTCCCATAATGCCTTGTGATATGTAGATGCTAAGTAGAGGGCGAAAGGCAATCAAAATCTCTACACACCTTCACTGGTGCTCTCCTCATTGTGAGAGATTCTTGTTGATAATGCTGGAATGGTATTTTTACCAATGACATTGAGATATGCAAGTCATTAGTGGAGATCTGTGTTTTCTCCTCTAATCAGAATAGTATTTTGTGTACAGCCCCTTGCAGGTCTCTGATGGGTTCCTCGTGCCGCTGATACATTGTTCTAGTCCTGTCACCAGGCTACTGTGCTGCTGGAGGCTGCATGGAATTCCAGTTGCGTGGAAAGCCAGCTGGAAATCTGCCTCAAGCATTTCATTCGGTTGGGCAGGTGCCGGCACTGTGCTGGGGAGTGTGGGAACCCTTCTGATCTGGCTCACAACATTGCGTAATTTCCCCAAAGCTTTTTCTACTGACTGTTTTCTAAATGAAAAAAAAAAGCTAGAAATGAGCTGTTAAGTGTTATTTTATATTGCACTTTATATGGTCTAAAGTAAATAGAGCATTAAGCAATTTCATATATGGAGCTTGGACAAGGCTAACAAATCTGCAGTGCTGAAGAACTTGCAATACATATTATAATAAATGCAGCTAAGATCTTGTTAATGCACTTGGCAAATGGTCAAGAACAAACCCCAGCAGGAGTTATTTCACAGCTAGATTTTCCAGCTGTTAGTTTCAGATAATTCTGTGGTATCTTACTACTTTGTGGAGGAAATGCATACATTCAAGAGATCATCATAGAATGAAATGTAAATGAAAGGGCTTTCTCAGGAATACTGATGACCTGTCCCTTAGGTTGGTTAGAAATACTAGATATATATATATCTGCTAAACCTGCCCTACTTCGGGGGGACCAGACAACTATCTAATATGGACAAAGTACTCTGACACTTACACATTACACCTATAGAAATTTTTGACTTTACATTAAATCCATAGGCATAAATATGGGATTTGGCACCCCTCCGTAGTAAAGCGACTTTCACTCTACTGCAGGAACGCTTTTATTAAATATTTTGGTGTGTGTGTATATGGGAAAAACTTTGGTGTCAGACACTGTTGGATTTGTTTTTTGCTTACTTGTATAGCACCAACATACTCCTCTCTGCTGTCCCATATAGGACTCACAATCTACATTGCCTATGTCTAGGAGGAAAAACATACAAACTCCTATCAGATGTTGTCCTTGGTTGGATTCAAGCCTAGTACCCCAGTGCTGCAAGACTACAGTGCTAACCACTGAGCCACCCTGGCTTGCACTCTCCATTGTAGTTAATCCTAAAGGTGTTTGATGGGGTTGATGTCATGTGTATGACCAGTGACGTTCTTCTACAACAAACTCACCCAATCATGCCTTTTTGGACCTTGCTTTGTGCACTTGGGCGCACACATACTGGAAAAAATAAGGGCCTTCCCCAAACTGTTTAAAAAAAAATTATATGCATACAATTATAAAATACAACTAACATTCATGCTGGTCAACCCAACCTTGCTTGCTAGTGTGCATGTCTTGACTGAGATATCAGTTACAGCAAAGGCTTTATCAAGATATACGGCCTTCCTGCTTCTACTTTGCATGGTTGTAAGAAACACCATTCTGTGCAGTATAAGCAGACATATCTACTGCTGTTGACTGGGCCGCAAGCAGATCTGTTCCTGCTCATGCAATAGGGCACGGTGGCTCAGTGGTTAGCACTACAGCCTTGCAGCGCTGGAGTCCTGGGTTCAAATTCTGCCAGGGACAACATCTGCAAGGAGTTTGTATGTTCTCCCTGTGTTTGTGTGGGTTTCCTCCAGGTACTCCGGTTTGCTCCCACACTCCAAAGACATACTGATAGGGAATATAGATTGTGAGCCCTATATGGGACAGTGACTGTGAATGTCTATAAAGCGCTGCAGAATATGATGGCGCTATATAAGTAAGCATAAATAAATAAATAATAAATGCAATAGGTACATATCTGCATTACCCGGCCTCACCAACATAGTCGGCATGGCTGCAGCTCTTTCCCTATTACTTGAATAAAATTAGAGCTGCATCCTGCGCACAAAGGCAACCTGATCCTCTGATCAATGTGGGGTCTAGGTGTTGGACCCCACCCATCAGATACTGTATAAAAAGTGTTACTGTGGCCAGAAAACCATTTCAACGGGGGCCCTACGTGGCGGAAACACCGCAGCAAAAACTGTCATTTTACGGTCACTGCATAGTGGATGGGATTCTAGGAAAACTCTGCGATTTCCATCCATCTCTGCAGACTTTCTGTGAAAAGCTCTGCGGGAAAATCTGCAACGCGTTGCCGTGTGTGTGTGTGGGGGGGGGGGGGGGCGGTTGCCCCCCCCCCTCCCCCCTGCTTTTTGGCTGCGGCTCACTACGTTGGTGGGGCCTTAGCCTAATGGGGGTTTGGAACTCTGCAGTGTTAGAATCCTTGGAGTGTTTGCAACTTTTAGGAAACTCCTGAATTGAATGATTTAAGAGTTGGGCTCCAATGCTTTGCTCCGTATAGTGTGTGTGCGTGCGTGCGTGCGTGCGTGCGTGCACATATATAGGGCCTTTACATTTCCCCAGGTGGCAGATGTTTGGGGAGAGAAGCATTGGGCATGTTGACTTTTAACATGGCCAGTTCTTTTGTTCTCTGAGAGATAAGCTGCCACCAGAGGTCTGGCAGTTGTTTTCTCCATTCTCCCTATTCAGAGTAATGGGTTAGAGAGTAAGAAAATATCAGAAAATTGGGGGGGGGGAACTTTGTGTGGTCAGTTATACTGGCTCCCCTCATGCTATTGAAAGAACTTGGCCACAGGATCCTGAACCAAGCAGCCTTATACAACAGGATCATGTACTGTATTTTAGAAATGTATTGTCTGTGATCTAAGCAATGTTTAGTACAATAAGAAGCACTTATGATGGCTTATGCTTAAATTAGAATGCCCAGCAGACAGAATAATGGACAGATCATTATATTAGTTTGCTCAGTCAGCTCTCAGCATTGCAAGCAAATAAATTATTTACCCGGGCTTCTTTAAAATTGCATTATGACTGGGTTGTTAGTTTTTCTAAGGAAATATGAAAGTGCGTAGGAGAGAAGCTGCTAATCCTCTTTTATTGTGCAGCTAGGAAAACCAGTAAGGTAAGTGTCAGGCAGGCATTATTCATGTATGTGTTCTCCAATCAGCTAATGGCACCCAGTCACACTCCTACGGACGTAGTAAAATGGGGCAGAGGGGTGCATTTACCTGACATATAGCAGGGATCACTAGACAACCTACACTTATAAATAATTCTCTGAGCATTAAGCTTTGTATATACATCAAAGAAAGTTCCTGGCATATGCGTTACACATCTCCAAAGGGCTTCATGCATCTGACACAGCCAGGTTGTCCTTTTGGCTTAAGTCTGCGTGATGTGTTAGCATACCGATTTTTGTTGTTTTCCAACTGTATATGAGAATGCAGCAGATTGTACAACAGCAAAAAAATAGTAAATCAGAAGTTCTGGTCCCTAATTCTCCCTCTGTATTGAGGGCATTCTACAGCAGTAATAAACAGTATCGGTATGAATAAAGACAGTGTCTGACTAGGATGTCTAGGGCCCACCAGTGGACTTGTTTCTAGGGGAGCACCGCCAGGACCCCTGCAGATCAGCTGTACCGAGACAGGGCGGCTAAAGGTAATATGTTGGGAGCCATGCTGCTCACCCGCCGTACCATGTGCACCACTGCACTACCTAAACCCACCACTACACTCTGTCTGGCAAGTGAACAGCGTGGCTCCTAGACTTATTACCTGTAGCTGCACTGTCCTGGAAAAGCTGATCTGCAGAGGTCCTGTCTGTCAGACCCCTGCAGATGTAATATTGATGGGCTATACTAAGGACTGGCAGTCAATATTAGAAAGAAGGATAAATCCTTTAGAGGTTGTCTGGAAATTGGAGCAACCCATGTGGTGAGCTGGAGGTGTAAAATTAAATATAAATTATAAAAACAAAAAACACTCTTCTGTCCGCCGCCATTGTCATTCAGTTTTGCGCCGCCTTGCTGGGAGTACTGCACCTTATGTGACCGCGAAGACCAATTAGGTACAGGATTTCCAGAAATGAGGTGTCGCCATGAGACCGAACAGACGGGGGACAACGGGGTGCTGGGGATGTGAGTATTTGTGGTGTGTGTTGTGTGTTTTTTTTTTTTTTTTTTTTTTTTGGGGGGGGAACAGTGATGGGGCCATTATATTGTGTGGGGGCAGTGATGGGGGCTAACATCCTGTGGGGAGGACATTAAATTGTGTGGGGCATAGATAAGCCATAAATACCTGATTGCTAGGGGGCTGACACACGGCCCCATCAGCTGTTCGGAGCCACTTCCAGCGCCCGGTCTGTACACAACACAGGGCCAGAAGTAGAAAGCTCCATCCAATGTATAGCAGCCCGGCGCCAGTACTGAGATGCAGTGAAGGTGCCTGGCTAATATGCAGTGGACAGAGCTTTCTGCTTCCAGTCCTGTATTGTGTGTAGAACGGGCAGCGGAAGTGACATCTGATCGCTCCAGGGGCCGGGTGTCAGATCCCTACAAATCAGGTATTTATGGCCTATCCTGAGGATAATGCCTGGACAACCTCTTTTAATATACTCCCTATTGCGCCACACTTTAGAGGTTGTCCAGCATCATTTTTTTTATTTTTTTTTATATAACAATTAGTCCGGGGGAGGTAGAAAAACAAAACCTATTCACCTGTCCCCAGTGCTCCGGTATATCCCAGCGTGGTCCCTTCCCTTAGGCCGCTGATTGGCCGCAGGAGTCACGTGATGTAACATGCAGAGGGAACTTCCGCTGGAAGAAAACAGAGCTGCAGGACTGAACTTCCCTGAGGGACAATGGGGACAGAAGAGTAAGTTCTGTGTTTTGTGTAGGGGTTTATTTATTTATTTTTTCCACCTGCCCTGGCCTAATTTAAAAAATATCCTGGACAATGCCTTTTAATGTCCACCAGGATATTGGTCTCCATCACTGCCCCCCCCCCCCAACAATATAATTGCCCCATCAGTGGTCCCCGTACAATGAAGGGGCCACTGTATGTGGAGAATACTGGAGGGGACACTTCACTAGCCTTCCCCTATAGCAGCATTAGGTCATTACTTACCTGTCTGCTCCCCAGTCCCGATTCTTCTTTCTCCGGACGCACTGATGTAATGTCATGTGCGCCCAGAGCAGGAAGAAGCAGGAGGTGCTGGAGAGTAGTCAGGTAAGTATTGGGAAATAGCTTGTAGGCCACAGGCTCAGTGTGGCCTGTGGCCCTCAAGTCTGAGTGGTAGAGCAGGAAGCCAGCCAGTGGCTTTCTGCTCTAATAGTATCAGAAGCGGGTCGGTGGCGCCATTTCACCCTGGTTTTGCGATCCGGTTCTTAAAACAGGGGGAGAGCCTGGCTGCATCACTTACCTCTCTCTACTCCTGCTTGCGGCCTCTTCTCGCTTCAGCCTGGGCCCTGTGCATCAAGAAAATGTAATGCACGGGGGCCGCCTGGCCAGGAGCGGGGAGAGGTAAGTGAATAGGGACAGTTACTGCACCTCCACTGCCTAAAGGCACGGGGCCCACCAGGGAATTCACCGGTCCCTTGGTGGGCCAGTCCGATCCTGAATAAAGATACAGATTTATTGTGCAGCTGCCAATGTGTCAGCCAGTGTCTGTGTTCTATCTGCGAGTTACAACTAGGGCTGGGCAATTAATGGTAAAATAACCGAAAGGAAAGTGTGCTCAGTGAATTGATGTGACCTTGCTGAAATTGATTATTTGTCATTTTGCACCTCTCCCATCCTGTCTCACACTGCCATTGGCTAAAGGATGTGTCTTGGACTGTACACTACACAGTCAGGATTGCTCATATGTGAATAACCTAAACCAGAGTTCAGTGGCATGTTGTGCAAACAGGGGAGTGTGCTAAAAAAAATTGTCCATTAATTGTAATCTAGGTAAAATTAATTGTGATTTTGATTTTGTCTAAATCGCCCTGGCCTAGTGCCAGCTGTTATGCAGCCAGCATCAGCCACAGTCAGTTTGTGAACTGCTGTTTAAACCTGTAGCAGTATGCATGCATGACCATCGCTCCATTGACTTCTATTGAACTAGTACAGTGCTGTTTGATTTCTCAGTCCCATAGGATGGTTTCTTTTCTTTTTTTTTTTTTTTTTTTTTTTTTTTTTTGATCTATCCCTCCATAAAACCTGGAGTTAATTAATAATTTTTTTTTTTTAGCAGATACATATTTTATAGTTATCTCAACTGGATATGGTTGAACCTCACAATTAAACCCAGTCTATAATTTACTGTGAACTTCAGAAATGTTAATGATCTTACGTAAAGCGTTAAACATTAAAGGGCTTGCCTTATAAATTGCTTCAGTGAGACGGTCGTCTGTGTAAGGTGCTGATCATTCCCAGTGGTCTAAACAGTACCTTGTTTAAAATGACTATGGGGAAAAGCTCTGTCTAATCTTGACACTGCCCAGTCATTTGTAGTTTAAAGGGATGACACATCTCTGCTGGCCTAACTCCTAAGCTGGCTGAAGAGATATTGTGTGTGGTTTTTTTTTTTTTTTTTTTTTTTTTCTTTCTCTCGAAGCAATTGTCTTTGAAGTGTTTTCCAGAACTGTCAATTAGTGTACTTTGGTTCCCAAAGGAAAGTCCATAGAGTGGTGTGTGGTTCTGCAACCACGTGTCCCTCTAAGAACCTGACATTTTGTAGAAAACTGTTTATAGAAACTTATCTGGCAGAGCATTGGTATTTTTCATCTGGCAGCTTTGTCTTGAAAGAAACAGCTGTAGGAACAGTGTTTCCAACTATATTTTTAGTTTTTAAAAGGGGTTTTCCACAAAATTGCAAAATATATATAAAGTGTAACTAAACTTTTGACCAGCTTCTGATTTTTTTGGCAGAATTTGTGTCATTTATTAAATTTTAGAATATACTTTATTTACACATTGTGGCTCATGTCTGTGAAATCCTGCTTTTTTTTTCCCCTTGCTTCTCTATTAAGAGTTATACCCTGCTTCTCTGTATATGGACGTGTGTGTAATGTATGGAAATGAATTGTGGGGGGGGGGGTGTCAAACAGTTTTACATTTTAGGCATTTTAAAAGTAGAAACATGCTTTTGGTGGTGTATTAAAGTACTCCATTGTGAACGGGAAAAAAAAAATACTTCACTCTCACAAATCCCAATTGCTGTTCTGGCTCCAACACTCCCAGGTCTCATGACACACAGGAAATCCCTACTCTGCTGGTCACTGGCTGCAGGTGTGTCCCAGCCATTGATCAGTTGGTGTTTAATTTCTAGAGAAGAGAAAATGTTTGAATATTTGCGAAGTTCACCTGCCAGTTTCGTTACCCAAATCAGAATTGCCATTATTATACTCTATATTCTTCCCGGCCTCTTAATTGATCACTGTCTTAATTGTCTGCATGGTGAACATTGTGGGGGTGGGGAGAGGAAAAAGGTTACTTTTTTTTTTTCCTGCAAAATTAGTAACTCCTAAAAATATAAAATATTTAGGAATTTCTGTAATCATACCAACCCATAGAATAAAGATAACTTATTACTTATTACTAATGCTATATGGTGCATAGCAAAAAATTTAAAATGTTAAAAGCAATGACAGAATTGACTTTTTTTTTTTTTTTTATCCACCCAGAAAGGGTTAATAAACTTTTAGAAAATAAGTTATAGGCACGCCAGAATGGTAACATTACAAAATACATCTCATCCCACAAAAAACAAGCCCTCATATGGCTATATCACCGAAGTAAAAAATAAAGCTTGTATAATGCAACAACAAAAACCCCCAAAATGCAACATCTTTAAGGCAAAACTGGCTGCTGCAGGAAGGGAAATGTGTAAACTGTGCAAGTGTATCTCAGGGTACACCACAAAAATTAGAGCTTATGAGGGGAAAACTCACCAGACCTGACCCTCAGAATGCCTCCAACCTAGAAGCTAGGAAAATAGTAGTGAATTTGGTGTACCCATTGTGCTCCACACAGCTTACATATTCACTTTTTACTATGCATTCAAATCTAGAAGGCTAATATTCACATTCTTTGAGGCCAAGTTGACATCTGCGTTGGAGTTTCCGCCAAAAATTGACAGATTAAAGTCCTGCACGGAGGACTTCTCTTCGGCAGTCTCGGTATAAGAACGTCTGAATCTGGCGGACCCCATTATAGTCTGTGATCCGTGGGTAACAGCTGTTTTAGCAGACTGCTTTCCATTGTTCGGGTTCCCCAGATGGACCTAAACAGAGAACCCAGCTCAAGTGTGAACCTAGCCCGAGTGGTGCAAATTTCAAAACTGGGTTAATTCCTATGGAATTCCAATTTCTAGGCACCTAAGGGGCTTTACAATGCGACATGGCATCTGAAAACCAAACATCTGAATCTGCGCTTCAAAAGCCAAATGGTGACCTTTCACTTCTGTGACCTGTTGTGTACCCAAACTGTGCACATATGACGTTGTGCCCAGGATAACCCCACCTAACAGTGTCTGATGTGGGTATAAACTGCAGTTTGGGCACACATCTGGACACAGAAGGAAAGCAACTTTTTTAGAAACTACATCACTCAAGAAATTTATCAGGGATATAGTATTGTTACCCCCTATGTGTTGCCTTAATTCATGTCCAAATAAGAATGGTTGAAGAGATGCTACACATTAGGCTTTTGACAGTAGTCCCAGAAAAGCCTAATGTAGATAAGTAAATGGAGGTGACAGATGCATGTGCAATGAATTTCCTTCCACTTCTATAGCAATCCATGAAGTGGAAAATGGACACTAGATCAAGAAACTTCTCGTGTTATTTTTAAAGGGGACTTATTGCCTCTTCTGGCATGTATGGTTAAATAAATATTTGTATTCCTTAGAGAATTTTATTCTCTCTAACTTTGTTTTGCCATTTCTTAGTAACAACTAGTTGTCTATTTATTTGTACATTTATAGGAGGGATAATGGAGAAATGGAACAATGTGGATGTTGTGACACAATTAAGTAGAAAATAAATGTAAATATGGGATGAGGGTACTCGGACCACCTGTTCCCAGTGGTTAGGAGTTCGACAACCCTGCAGGAAGACAGGCTCTTGGTTTTTATTAAAAAAAAAAAAAAAAAAAATTGCCTTGCAGACCTATCGGAATAATCTGCTTTTGTAATGGCATCCCCTGGTGTTCAAAATGTATATGTCTGTGCAAGTCATTCTAGTGAGGCTCTATTATTAATCATGCATGCTTAGTGCAAGAGAAAACCAGGCATGGGCAGCAGCATTTAGAACTGTAAAAGTGTCATCTTCTGATACAGCAATGCATGTCAATGACAAACCTTTTTGTAATGCGATTTCCTCATACATGGGACTCAAAGCGCAGGGAGTGTTGTGGAGGAGTTGATAGCTGCCGTCCAGGCGCTCATCCCCAACACCCACAAGGGTCATTTTTTTCTATGGGTACCCAATCTACGTATCAGTATAATTTTTTTTTTTTTTTGAGAAGAAACCTAAACAAGGGGAGAACATACAAATTCTATACAGATGTTGCGCTTAGTCATCTTTGAACCCAGGAACCAGGACTTTCTTTGTGCCGAAACAAAAAGAAATTAGAAAGTACGTCCCCTCTCCATTATGCATCCTCCGGCACAACTGCTCTTATCTGGAGGAGAGCAGCAGGTAATGGACAGGTGCTGATCTTATGGCTCTTCCCTCATTATCTGATCCTGGTGAGGAGGAGAGCCGCAGGATCTGGAGAGGTGCCGATCCTATTGCTCTTCCATGCAGAGGACAGCGGCAGGGAGTGGTGAGGTGCTGATTATATGGCCCATCCCTGAGAGGAGGAGGACACAGCGGCAGGGAGTGGTGAGGTGCTGATTATATGGCCCATCCCTGAGAGGAGGAGGACACAGCGGCAGGGAGTGGTGAGGTGCTGATTATATGGCCCATCCCTGAGAGGAGGAGGACACAGCGGCAGGGAGTGGTGAGGTGCTGATGTTATGGCCCATCCCTGAGAGGAGGAGGACACAGCGGCAGGGAGTGGTGAGGTGCTGATTATATGGCCCATCCCTGAGAGGAGGAGGACACAGCGGCAGGGAGTGGTGAGGTGCTGATTATATGGCCCATCCCTGAGAGGAGGAGGACACAGCGGCAGGGAGTGGTGAGGTGCTGATGTTATGGCCCATCCCTGAGAGGAGGAGGACACAGCGGCAGGGAGTGGTGAGGTGCTGATGTTATGGCCCATCCCTGAGAGGAGGAGGACACAGCGGCAGGGAGTGGTGAGGTGCTGATGTTATGGCCCATCCCTGACTGTCATGGCAGCTGCGAAAGCCCGGCCGCAAAATCAGACAGGAATAGGACCTGTCCTTAGTTTTGAGGCCCTAACTGTCAGTGTGTTATCCGGGAAAAAAATGGTTAGCACACAGACCTAGCCACGGTCGTGTGCATGGGCCCTTACTGTTATAAATATTTCTTCCTATGCTTGGTTGCCTTTCTTTGAAGCTGGGCATCCTTTGCTTCTCAAAGGATAGAGCACACTGAAAAATGCCTTGCAAAACATCCCAATGAAAAAAATAGACAAAGTTGATGTGTCCTGAAAGTCAAAACTGGTGGTGTCCTTAAGGGTTTAATATGAAATTAAAGGGAGTCTGTCAGCAGAAAAATCATTTTCAAGCTAATGCGAGTACCTTGTAGGACAGCTTTTACACTTTCCTTTTTCTTCCTCTGCATTGTAGCTTCATTTTCATGAAAATCAGGATTTTCTTATGCAAAATAGCTGAAAAGGGCTTTAGGGGCATGTCCTCTCCTGCCAGGGCTTTACTCTTCGCTCTAGATATCTGCTCCAAACTGCAGATAAAGTGGAAGATGTGACTCATGCAATTGGGGGGGGCGGCGCTAGCTGGGTGGCAATGGGGGGGGGGGGGGGGGCGCGGCGCTAGCTGGGTGGCAATGGGGGGGGGGGGGGGCGCGGCGCTAGCTGGGTGGCAATGGGGGGGGGGCGGCGGCGCTAGCTGGGTGGCAATGGGGGCGGCAATGGGGGGGGGGGCGGCGCTAGCTGGGTGGCAATGGGGGGGGGGGCGCTAGCTGGGTGGCAATGGGGGGGGGGCGGCGCTAGCTGGGTGGCAATGGGGGGGGGGGGGGCGGCGCTGGCTGGGTGGCAATGGGGGGGGGGGGCGCTAGCTGGTGGCAATGGGGGGGGCGGCGCTAGCTGGGTGGCAATGGGGGGCGGCAATGGGGGGGGGCGGCGCTAGCTGGGTGGCAATGGGGGGCGGCAATGGGGGGGGGGCGGCGCTAGCTGGGTGGCAATGGGGGGCGGCAATGGGGGGGGGGGCGGCAATGGGGGGGAAGCGGCGCTAGCTGGGTGGCAATGGGGGCGGCAATGGGGGGGGGGGCGGCGCTAGCTGGTGGCAATGGGGGAGGCGGCGCTAGCTGGTGGCAATAAAGGGCGGCGCTAGCTGGTGGCAAGGGGGGGGGCAATAAGGGGGGGCGGCGCTAGCTGGTGGCAATGGGGGGCGGCAATGGGGGGGGGCGGCGCTAGCTGGTGGCAATGGGGGGCGGCAATGGGGGGGGGCGCTAGCTGGTGGCAATGGGGGGCGGCGCTAGCTGGGCGGCAATGGGGGGGCGGCAATGGGGGGGGCGGCGCTAGCTGGCGGCAATGGGGGGCGGCAATGGGGGGGGGGCGGCGCTAGCTGGGCGGCAATGGGGGCGGCAATGGGGGGGCGGCGCTAGCTGGCGGCAATGGGGGGCGGCGCTAGCTGGCGGCAATGGGGGGGGCGGCAATGGGGGGGGGGCGGCGCTAGCTGGCGGCAATGGGGGGCGGCAATGGGGGGCGGCAATGGGGGGGGGGGGGCGCTAGCTGGGCGGCAATGGGGGGCGGCAATGGGGGGGGGGGCGGCGCTAGCTGGCGGCAATGGGGGGGGGGGGGCGCTAGCTGGCGGCAATGGGGGGCGGCAATGGGGGGGGGGGGGGGGGGCGCTAGCTGGGCGGCAATGGGGGGGGCAATGGGGGGGGGGGGCGGCGCTAGCTGGGCGGCAATGGGGGCGGCAATGGGGGGGGGGCAATGGGGGGGGGGGCGGCGCTAGCTGGGCGGCAATGGGGGGCGGCAATGGGGGGGGGCGGCGCTAGCTGGGTGGCAATGGGGGGGCGGCAATGGGGGGGGGCGGCGCTAGCTGGGCGGCAATGGGGGGGGGGGGCGGCGTTAGCTGGGCGGCAATGGGGGGGGCGCGGGCTAGCTGGGTGGCAATGGGGGGCGGGCGTGGGGGCTAGCTGGGTGGCAATGGGGGGGGTTGTTTTCTAGAGCGGAGAGGACATGCCCCTAAAGCCCTGGCAGGAGAGGACATGCCCCTAAAGCCCTGGCAGGAGAGGACATGCCCCTAAAGCCCTGGCAGGAGAGGACATGCCCCTAAAGCCCTGGCAGGAGAGGACATGCCCCTAAAGCCCTGGCAGGAGAGGACATGCCCCTAAAGCCCTGGCAGGAGAGGACATGCCCCTAAAGCCCTGGCAGGAGAGGACATGCCCCTAAAGCCCTGGCAGGAGAGGACATGCCCCTAAAGCCCTGGCAGGAGAGGACATGCCCCTAAAGCCCTGGCAATTGCCCTGGGTGGCAATGGGGGGGCGGCAATGGGGGTGCGGCGCTAGCTGGGTGGCAATGGGGGGGCGGCAATGGGGGGGGGCGGCGCTAGCTGGGTGGCAATGGGGGGGGCGGCAATGGGGGGGGCGGCGCTAGCTGGGTGGCAATGGGGGGGGCGGCAATGGGGGGGGGGGCGGCGCTAGCTGGGTGGCAATGGGGGGGGGGCAATGGGGGGGGGGCGGCGCTAGCTGGTGGCAATGGGGGGGGGGCGGCAATGGGGGGGGCGGCGCTAGCTGGGTGGCAATGGGGGGGGGCGGCAATGGGGGGGCGGCGCTAGCTGGGTGGCAATGGGGGGGCGGCAATGGGGGGGGGGGCGGCGCTGGCTGGTGGCAATGGGGGGGGCGGCAATGGGGGGGGGCGGCGCTAGCTGGGTGGCAATGGGGGGGGGGCGGCAATGGGGGGGGCGGCGCTAGCTGGGTGGTAATGGGGGGGGCGGCGCTAGCTGGGTGGCAATGGGGGGGGGCGGCGCTAGCTGGGTGGCAATGGGGGGGGGCGGCGCTAGCTGGGTGGCAATGGGGGGGGGGGGGGGCGGCGCTAGCTGGGCGGCAATGGGGGGGGGGCGGCGCTAGCTGGCGGCAATGGGGGGGGGGCGGCGCTAGCTGGGCGGCAATGGGGGGGGGCGGCGCTAGCTGGGCGGCAATGGGGGGGGGGCGGCGCTAGCTGGGCGGCAATGGGGGGGGGGGGGCGGCGCTAGCTGGCGGCAATGGGGGGGGGGGGGGGGCGCTAGCTGGGCGGCAATGGGGGGGGGGGCGGCGCTAGCTGGGCGGCAATGGGGGGGGGGGCGGCGCTAGCTGGGCGGCAATGGGGGGGGGCAATGGGGGGGGGGGCGGCGCTAGCTGGGCGGCAATGGGGGGCGGCAATGGGGGGGGGGCGGCGCTAGCTGGGCGGCAATGGGGGGCGGCAATGGGGGGGGCGGCGCTAGCTGGGCGGCAATGGGGGGGCGGCAATGGGGGGGGGCGGCGCTAGCTGGGCGGCAATGGGGGGGGGGCGGCGCTAGCTGGGCGGCAATGGGGGGGGGGGGGGCGCTAGCTGGGCGGCAATGGGGGGGGGCGGCGCTAGCTGGGCGGCAATGGGGGGGCGCGGGCTGGCTGGGCGGCAATGGGGGGGGGCGCGGGCTAGCTGGGTGGCAATGGGGGGCGGGCGTGGGGGCTAGCTGGGTGGCAATGGGGGGGGTTGTTTCCTAGAGCGGAGAGGACATGCCCCTAAAGCCCTGGCAGGAGAGGACATGCCCCTAAAGCCCTGGCAGGAGAGGACATGCCCCTAAAGCCCTGGCAGGAGAGGACATGCCCCTAAAGCCCTGGCAGGAGAGGACATGCCCCTAAAGCCCTGGCAGGAGAGGACATGCCCCTAAAGCCCTGGCAGGAGAGGACATGCCCCTAAAGCCCTGGCAGGAGAGGACATGCCCCTAAAGCCCTGGCAGGAGAGGACATGCCCCTAAAGCCCTGGCAGGAGAGGACATGCCCCTAAAGCCCTGGCAGGAGAGGACATGCCCCTAAAGCCCTGGCAGGAGAGGACATGCCCCTAAAGCCCTTTTCAGCTATTTTGCATAAGAAAATCCTGAATTTCATGAAAATAGAGCTGCAATGCAGAATAAGAAGTTAGAGTTCACTTAGCAGCTAACTGCACTATCAAGAGCTGAATGTCCCAAGCTCCATTACCTGGGACAGGGGCTGGAAATTGCATGACAACCCAAAATGAAACACAGACCTGAAGCATCTATTTTCCAAGTAATGACAACACCTGGGTCTGCTAGAAATTGGTCTATTGCAGGACTGTCATGTTTCCTAATGCAGTACGTCTGTGTACGTTTTAGACATTGGTAAGAAACTGATGCCAGTATTAAACTGAATATACATCTTTGCTTATAGCATGTATACATTTTTCATTCCATTCCTCCTATTTATTCCATGTAGTTTATGTGCTGGCATGCCTTTGTGGATTTGCTAATCCACATTGTGGTCTCTTTGTGCTTGTGACATGACTGGACCTGACAGACGTAGTGATAAAATCTCTGCTTACAATGACATTCTGCTCTGTTCTGCCAGGCTTTGTCAACTGTTTTTTGTCTCTTGATGTGTGTGGTGTTTTTTTTTTTCAAGTGTTTTTATATTTTTTTAATAGAAAATACCAAATCTATTCTATGCAAAACAATGTCACAATGTCTTGTTTTGTCCCTTCTGTTTGCAGAAGAAGTTGACTACAACACCTTTGGGTCTGCAACATTGAACAGAAAGAAGAAGAATGCTTTGGTGGCATTACGGAATGACAGCCTTCGCCATAAGAAATCTCATATCAACATTAGCATGCCTCATGACTTTAGGCCAGTCTCCTCGATCATTGATGTGGACATACTTCCTGAGACACATAGACGTGTGAGATTGTACAGGCATGGATGTGAAAAACCTCTGGGATTCTATATCCGTGATGGAACCAGTGTCAGAGTTACCCCTCATGGATTAGAGAAAGTACCAGGGATTTTCATTTCTAGGATGGTTCCAGGTGGACTGGCGGAGAGCACGGGGCTGCTTGCTGTAAATGATGAGGTTCTAGAAGTCAATGGCATTGAGGTAGCCGGAAAGACTCTTGACCAGGTCACAGATATGATGATTGCCAACAGCCACAATTTAATCATTACTGTCAAACCTGCAAACCAAAGAAACAATGTTATTCGGAGTAGCCGGATGTCCGGCAGCTCTGGCCAATCAACAGACAGCACGGCCAGCCACCACAGCTTACCATCTGCTCACCTATTACAGAATTTTAATCCTGATGACATGGAGAGTGACGATGATGCTGATATTGTCATTGAAGGTAGCCTTGAGCCACGCAACATTCCCAAATCTCACAGCCTACCTTCCGGCAGCCTTTCCCGAATTAATGGCAGCAGCCTTAGCCACAGATTGGAAAGAGACTTGGCTCTTAACCATTCTGGACGGGAGAGTAATGGAAGCATCCACAAAATTCTGAGCAGCCTAAAGGCTGACCCAAGGAATAGCTTGGTGATACCCAAGGGAGGGGTGGAGGAGGATGGCACTGTGATTACACTTTAAACAATATGACTGGTATCATAGTCTGCCAATGTGTTCATTGGCATACAGAGTACATGTCTTAAAAGAAAAACCTGAACATTTGCCCATGACTTAGATGTTGATCAGTTCAATGGTACATTTATGTTTCTGAAGTATGTTTTTCAATTTCATGCTAGTACTGGAAAGTGATTTGCTTGGACACTGTTTTGTGCCTGTTGTGAAGCAATCTTCTGTCAGCCTCTGCTTCCTCATGGGGTACATTACCAAAGCTTCTCTTTTCATAGTGAGTCTACACAAAGTAGAAAATGTAGCTCATCTTATGTTTAATAAATGCAGGGCTTTGTACTGTTAAACAGTAAGTAGAATCAGGTCTTAGCATCTGGTTAATAATCTAAAACCACTCATGACTTCTGTGGTACGTTCTTCATGTGCTGGCCTGTAACTTCCCTATAAAGGCCACATTACAGAGCTCTTTGTAGAGTTCCCTCCAGGTTTAGGTTTCTAACTGTATTTTTTCAATCAGGGAGTCAGTACAAACTGCATCCTGGTTATTTGGCTCAACAGCACCACTTGCTGGTCAACCGTGGTAGATTCTGAGAAAACAAAATCATTCTAAGTTTAAGCTGCAGTATTTTAAGAAAATGGCTCCTTGCACCACAAGTGTTCATACTGTTTTCTGTCTGTGAACATTGTTGTTTGTGAATCAGGTTATGCTGCCTACATCGGATCATGTCTGTCCTGTTAAGACCATCCCTAAAATAATGAATTACTGTGCTTCCCTCACCTTTATAATATGTTTTCATATACAGTAAACATATATGCCATATTGTGGGACTTAAGGAAGTCTGAAAATGGCCAAAACATCTCTGAAAAAGTGTTGACTGAAGTAAAATATTCCATGAAATGTCTTTTCAATCATGTTATAATTTAGAAAAAAAAATTCTTTAATTTTACAATAAAACCTAAAAAAACAAAATAGCGCTGTTTACTTTATAGTAAATGAGCAGCAACGGTACCCTCATTTTGTGTGTGCGTGTCAGCTTGTTGTTTTTCTGCATCCATCTTAAAATTGTCTGCTTGTTAAGTATAAAATGACACTAAATATCAAAAGGTCATTTTAATATTTTTTTTTTCACATTTGTGTCTTTACATTATCCCACTGAATTTGCCTTTAAAATAACTCTATTCTGTGGGTAGGAAACAAGGATTAAATCACATGAAACATAAATACATTCCAGGTTTTTTTTTGTGTTTTTATTTAAGGCCTCAAATCTGAATGGATAGCTACCAGTGTTTTTATACATTTGTATTTTAAAAGATGTTAAATAAAGCCAGAACACTAACGTTGAATGGTCATGATTTGGTTTTATATGTATAATAATCTGCATGTGGAGTCAGTGAAAGTTATAGTTGGTACGGTTTAAAGAAAAACTTAGGCCATCAAGTTCTATGCAGCCACATAGGCATCAATTTCTTCTGTATGGCATCTAAGGCTTTATTTATTTTGTAAGCTGGAACTACCCTGACCAGCTCCTGAGGTATTCTAGATTCACAGTTCTTATGGTAAAGAAGCCTTGTCGCCTCTCCATACAGGGTTACCCACTTGTCTTTTTGAGGAGATTTTATATGTAGGTTTTCACCAGATTTTTGTACACTATATATTATATATACATATACTTTATTTATACAGGTTTAGCATGTCCCCCTGAGACACCCCTTCTCAAGATGAAATCTAATTCTTTTAATTTCTCCTCATAACGGAGTTCCTCCATGCCCCTTGTTTTTGTGGCTCTCCTTTTATACCTTTCCTAACTCAAAGGCATTTTTTCTGTGATCTAGTGCCCAAAACTGAGTTGCATATTGCAGATGAGGGTGCACCAATGCTTTGTAAAAGGGTAATATTACATCCCTGTCCCATAAGTCTAAAGGGTTTTGCAGAGTATTTATTCTCTCTCCATAGGATAGAGGATTAAAAAGCTGATCGTTGGGTGTCTGACCATTGAGACCCCTCCACTAATCCCAAGACCGAGTACGTTTTTCTCCAGTTGTGAATTCAGGCTGAATGTAGGCGTACCTGTGCAGGATGCAATATAAATAGCTGTTATCACTCAAAAGTAAAGTGTGTACATGAGGAATAAATTTATTTCTGGGCATTCTATGACATTTTGCATTGAACAGTATACCCCTCTGCAGGCTGTGATCATTTTCAGTTCTCCCTGAGCTGATGGCCGAAGACTAACTGCCCTCATGTCTGTCATACACTGCAGATAAGAGGGAAATCTGTTCAACTATGTCTAGCCAGCAGGGCTGGTTTTAGATAAACTGTGGCCCTGGACAAAATTAAAAGCGGGCCCCAAATGCTGATATACCAACAACGCCATCATATTTCCAGAGGCAGCCCCTTTAACGCCCCCTTTCTGCCCCCAAAACAGTAACAACCACCCACCTTATGCCCACACAATTCAAATAGCCATCTTTGGGCCTCTAGAAGTGCATCTATTTTGAGATCTATACACAGAGCTTAAAAGCACCAAAAAAAAATGCACAAAACAAATTAGTGAATAAATTAACAAATGAAAGGGTCTCAGCCATGTGATAGTGGACTTTCAGGGTAGGAGGTACCCTCGAATATACAAGGCGATCCCCGGTGGATGGCATCCAATCCTGAAGGTCCACTATAACACGGGTGAGACCACCTTTCTGTAGTGCTTTTAATCTCTCTTTCTATATCTATATAACAATAAATATAAGCACTTCTAATTTTCAATATTAAGTTATGTTTTATGGATTTACTTTGCTGCTTAGGTATTTACTCTTTGGTAAATCACACTGACTTGAACCACATCTCTTGGCCAGCTGTATGGGAATATTTTTCTCTTCTGTATTTGCAACTATGTCTCTCATAAGCATTAACAGGGTCATATAGGACATTATAGAGAAGTACTCATCTGTATTTTTGTGAACAAGAAAAACTATTTGTCTGCATCAGCTTCTTTCTATGCCTCTTCTCTCTAGCTCAACTCCTGCTCCATCTTCCCACCCGTTACACCAGAGTCCACTCCATCTTGCTAACAAGACTGACTCAGCAGAGACTTTAACGTGAATGTCAGTTTAGGGAAGGGGGGAGCCTGATAACTGGAAAAGTTCTTATATTCACTTATACTATTAATGTATGCAAAGTTTGATGAAACGTTAGTGGCAATTTAAATGGGCTGTACAAAATTTTAAAGTAATTCCTTATTGAAAGGATAAGGGATAACTTCATGATCAGTGGGAGTCTGACCATTGGAGCTCCCACCAATCATGAGGAGAGGGGTTCAGTTCCCCCTTGCTGGTGGAACACTTTTGGAAGGTGGGGGAAAAAAAACTGCTGCAGGAAGAGGTTAAATCTACCATACAATTGTGGAGGAAGTTGTGAAGGGGTTAAAAGTGGGGGACACACTGGTAGAGGTGGTAAAAAGGTCCTCTAAGGCCTTCTGCACATGACCGGGCCATATTTTCTGGACTGAACGCGGCCTGGGCTCCCGAGGGGCCCAATCGTTACTGTACTAGAGAAGCCTAAAGCTGTCAGTCTTAGTATAGTAGTGATCGGGCCGTTTGGGATAGTGAGATATGATGCAGTGATTTCCATGCACGTGGCCATGTGCAGGAGGCCTAAGTGGAGCTGAACTGCAATAGAAGATACTGCCCCCTTTAGTTTTCCAGTGCACACCGTGCTGAATAGCCAAGTACCTCAAGGGCATGCATATGACAATGGTTGACAAATTTGGGCAGGTTATGTCTAATAACTTCCGTCCCGAGATGCTAAGTCACTTTCTACAACACTCCCTTCCTGAATTGGCATTGTGACATATATTATTTTTTTTATAGCAATTGACACTAACTGTAGTGAGAATGTAGCCGAATAACTTATTTGCATAAATGCAATGCACTGGAAATACTACATATTCAATTCCAAATCAAGACAATAACAATTTATCCAGTTTGTGGTGTTTAAAATAACATAGAAAAGTTGGCACTACCCCTTCATATCGGATTTTATGGAATGGAAAATGGGCATGTAACTGCTGCCACTCTAATACTGTGGTGGTCTGCGGTAAGGAATTCCACAGTCCCAAAATGTAATGCAAATGGAGGAGAAATCACAGAATTGCAGAAGTTTCTTGAAACCAGTCTTCCTTTGTTATCCGTTCATAGCAGGTGTACAATGTGCAGTAACGCTCCTCTGGGCAACTGCAGTTTTGCATATTTTCACTTCTGGAGTATAAACTGAAAACATATATTTTGAGATTTCACTTTGCTTTGATTACTAAACTAATATCTAGTGGCTTAACCAATGTTTCTGAGAACTGCTTGACAACTTCTGGCACCTCTGAACAGGTATTCCAGTCCAGGAAGATTGGACTACATTCCACAGTTCTGCCTTTTTTTTTGTATTGCCTCATAAACCACTTTTCTCATATGTCATCCCACAAGCACTCTATGGGATTGGGCTAACCACTCCATTACTTCTATCCTTTTTGTCTGTAACAAAGATGTTATTCGCCTCTAGGCATGTTTTGGGTCATTGTCGTTAATATGTTCTTCGGCAGAGGGCAACACGATCTCCCTGTGACTATCACTGATCCCAAGAATGGAACCTTAATTGAAAGTATACTGGTAAGTAGCTTCTATTTCAATTTCTATTGGAAACCACCTTTAGACCAGGGCCCCACGTTGCGAATATGCTGCATATTACAGTACCTGCAAAGTGGATGGTATTCTTACTAATCCCATGGAAAACTCTGCAGCCTTTCTGTGAAAAGTGCTGTGGAAAAGCAGTCTTAGCCTTAGGCTACGGCCCCATATAACAAAATGCAGCCAAAAGATGCAGTTAAAATACAGAATTTTTTTTTCCGTAATGTTTTTTATTGAGTCTTTGCTGCGTTTTTCTACCCCTATTAAATATATAGAGAAAACTCTTGTGATTCTGCAGCTAAAATGAACATGCTGCGTTTTCCCACAATGCATTGCTGAGACATCTTATTCACTTTGCTGGTACTGTAAAACGCATAGTTTTCCCCATGCGTTTCTTTAGCCGCCAAAAACGCTTTGTGTTTCCGCAATGTGAGGCCAGAAGTGATGCCCCATGCCCAGAAGATGTTGACAGGAAGACAAGTATGATGGGGTGGGTTTGTATTGGTGGTGGTCCGTTTCCGGACACAGAACATCACTGAAAAATGTGCCTGGAGCGGTCACATGACCACCCAGGCAATCTAGGTAAATATAGCTTTTTGGTACAGTAATTTAGAAGGTAGGCGGGGGGGGGGGGGGTAGCTTAGATTAGAACTGTTTATCCCGGACAACAGCTTTAATCTTCGGGAGACAACTCTTAAAGTAGAATTCCCTCATAAATTTTTATTCTCTGGCCTGTTAGAAAGGCACATGATGTAAATTGTAGCAAAGGTAATCTTAATGGTGGCTGTATTTGTGAGTTATCCACACTTTCCAGGTCTTCAGCTGTGTCATGTGACCAGCAATCAAACTCTCCATTCATTACTGTGAGAGCTTTAATGTTACTCTCCTAAGAATGAATGGAAAAGACACTGGCGGAGATCTCCTGTTCCTTAGAGGAGTTGTATGCAAATATTGTTGAGGTTTTCCCATTTTTCTTATTTTCCTGCTGATGATATTCAAACAATTGTGTATATACATATTTCTTCTGGCTCTCCTGTTGTAGGCCTTTGTTTTGTCGAAATTTATTTTTGCATTACATTTGTGTTTTCCCTTTTATAAAAATTACAATTGAGAAAAAATAGAATGAATGAAGAAATCTGTGCACACATGAGAAGCTGTGACAGTGTATTATTGCTGGTGACATGGCACAGCTGAAGTCCAAAAATGTATGGATAGCTCACAAATACAGCCATCATTAAGATTACCTTTACTACAGTTCACATCATGTGCCTTTCTAACAGGCCAGAGAAAAAAAAAATTATGGTGGAAGCTCTACCTTAAGAGTAGTCGCTTGAAGATACAGTATTCCCTGTTAACATCTGTAAAGAACAGAGAACTACTTTGTTGAGGAGTCTCCCATCTTGATCGGTGCAACCACTACTTTTAATACTATGTACACCTGTACATTGTAAAGCAGAATGGGGCAGATTTATTAATAATTTGACCACTGACCGCCATCCGTACCAGCATCGCCCTGCAGTCCTCTCCTCTGGGGCTTTCAAGAGGTAAGACTATCTCCCTCCCTGCCTCCATCAGCTGTACCCTGCCCTGGCCTGTTGCTTCCACCACTCTCACCACGACCCTATGCTCCACATTGCTAGCTCCTCCTGGCACAAGAGTACAGCTGGACTTACCCCTGGCACTCCCTCTACCAGTGGCCTCTGCCTGGCAACTATTGCAGCACCAATGAACTCTCTATCCGCCACTGCAGCTCCATATTCGCCCTGGGTCCCTCAGACAACTCCTCCTGTCACAGTCTATGCTTCTGCTGACCAGGGCATGGGGGACTATGCTGGGTCTGTGACCTTCCCATCCTGCACTCCAACTTCCTGTTACCTCCTCTAACACTCTGGACGAACTGCGTCGCCTGAGTGTTCATCTCTGTGCTATTCCTACAAAGTCTGACATGGAGGAGTGTGTGGCACGCTTGGAGCAGTCTTAGAAATCCGGACTGTCCGCTATTCATTCTACTGTACAACTATTGGAGGAGCTGGCGGATACCCTGGAGGCCTCCTCCGCTTCACTGTCTACCCAGCTTTCCACCCATGACTCCATCCTATTGTCTCACCAGTTGCACTGTCTGACGGATCTCTTGGATGACCTGGAGAATAGGAATAGATGGAATAACATCAGAGTAAGGGGCATCCCTGAATCTATTGAACCCCAACACCTGGATGCTTCTCTACGACGAGTCTTTAACTCCCTTGTGGGAGTCCCTCCTGGTTCTCGGCTCAAACTAGACCGAGCACATCGCTCCTTGGGCCCACGTCCTCCGGGCTCTACCAATCCAAGAGACGTCATCGGCCGGGTACATAGATACCAGCTCAAAGAAGCTATCATGAGGAAGGCCAGGGATGCCCGATAAGTTATGTTTCAGGAAGCTCCTATCAGTTTGCTCCCGGACCTGTCCAGACTCACCCTTGCCAGGTGGCGTGCTCTGAAGCCACTCCTGGACCTTCTGATTCATCATCGGATCCTGTATTCTTGGGGATTTCCTTTCCGCCTGCAGGTCCAGCGGGATGGCCGCACTATTTCACTATCTCACCCTGATGATGTTCCTGCCTTCACAGCTGCTCTCGGACTCCCTCCTGTGCAGATTCCAGACTGGCCCTCGTTGCCCGGTGCTCCTGACCCGACTCAATTCATGCGGCTCCAGGTGTCGCCGACGTGATTGTGCCTCCACATCTGTCGCTCAGCAGCGTGACCGTCAGGCTTACCCGACTTGATCACCGAACTCTTCCTCTTGCACACCAGCGGGAATGATTTCTTGCAGCCCTTGGGGCTCCAGCCCGGAGTATTGTTTTCTTTCTTCTTCCTTCTATTTCTGTCCACCCCCTTTCCCCCCCCCCCCCCCTTTCTTTCTTTCTTGTTCTTCTCTCTTCTTGCTTTCTTCCTTTTCTCTCCTTGCTCTGGTCATCATCTTCTTCTTCATGCCCTGTAGTTTGGTCAGCATATGTTCTATTGTTACAGTTGTTCTAGTGGCATGACCCGGGGGGGAAGCGGCTACTTTTTAGAAAGCTCATTCCCCACCGGGGTATCCATGCTACTGTGTGGTACGTGTTTTGGCACTGTGTGCCGTTTCCCCACCTGTTTTGGTGGTGTTTCATACCGCCACCCTACTGCTTAGTCAGTTATTCTCGGTTTCTCAGTTGTTAGTTTGTGCTTGATTCCCCCTATCCTAAGTGTGTGTTCCTCTTGTCCTTCCCCCCCTCCCCCTCGTCCAGCTATGTCTGCCCTGAATATTTGTACCTTGAATGCGAGAGGACTTAACGTCCCACAAAAACGCAACCAGATTCTATACCAACGCCACAAAAAGCGTTCTCGCATCATTATTTTACAGGAGACTCACTTCAAGGAGGGCCATGTCCCGGATATCCGCAACCGCCACTTGTTTGGTGCTTTTAACAGAGAGCCCTGTGTACTTTCTGCTTCCATTATGCCTATAGGGAAACCGCCATCTGATCAGCAAAGGACCTGTCGCAGCCTCCATTTACCAGTGATTACCATTCACAGTGCAGCCAGACAGCAGGGGAGAGGTGAGGTATTAGACTTTTTTTTTTTTTTTTATTATTCTCTCAGGATCCATTAGGGCTATGAAGGGCTTTAAAATGATACCAAGATTATCCTGATAACCCTTACAGATCCAGAGCAATTCGCTGTTGAAAATGCTACTGGGCACTGAGATTCTAATACAGATCTCAATTCCTGACAGTGTTATTAACAGCGAATCGCTCTGCATCTGTAAAGGCTATCATGATAATCTTGGTATAATTTTAAAGATGAGACTCTCATCTTTAAAATAATTCAAGGCCATCTTCATATCCCTAATGGATCCTGAGAGAAAAAGAACAAAAACCTTAATACTCACCTCTACTCTCCCCTGCTGTCTGGCTGCGCTGTGAATGGTGATCGCTGGCAAGTGGAGGCTGCGACAGGTCCCTCGCTGGTAAGATGGCGGTTTCCCTATAGGTATAATAGAACCAGAAAGTACACAGGGCTTTCTGTTAAAAGCGCTGCAGGAAAAACTTCATAGCCTTAATGGATCCTGAGATATGGGGCTCTAAAGTGTCCAGCATCCCCCTCCCCTCCTTCGGCAGCAATTTAGAGCTGAGGCAGGAGGGGGGGTAGGAGTGGAGCTATAGACTGCAGAGACAATGATACCTCATCATTGTCTGTGCATAAGTTGTATGTGATCCCAGGGGGAGTAGCATGGACTTCTGTCCATGTTATTCCCTCTCTTATCAATCAGAGAGCATACTATACTTTTGCTCTCTGATTGTCACAGAGGTATAATGTAATACCCCCCTGAGCCTAATCAATGGGGTATTCTTCTGTAATATCCCTCTGAACAGAACATAACTAGGAAGTTTATTGGTGCTGTGACCCAGACTACCCCTTGATAAATTCCTTGAGGGGTGTATTTTTTTAAATGGGATTTAATGGGGGTGTTATTGTTCTGGTACCTCATGTGCTCTGCAAATGCAACATGGTACTTGAAAACAATTCAAGTAAAATCTGCCCTCCGAAAGCTCAATGTCACTCCTTCCCTTTCTGCGTCCTGTCATGTTCCCAAAGAGCAGGTTACATCAACACATGTTATTTTTGTGCTTGAGAGAAATTGTACAACAAATTATGTGATGCATTTTCTCCTTTAACCCCTTGTGAATGTCCAAATTTTAGGGTTATATGAATATGGTATTGAAAAAAATTGAAATGTATATTTTTCACCTTTATTTTGTTTTAATTCCTGAGAAATGCTTAAAGGGTTAACAAACTTCGCAAATGCTTGAATTGTTTTAGTGGTACAGTTTTGAAAAAAGGGTGACTTATGGGGGTTTCTAATACAAAGACCTTTTAAAGCCCCTTTGGAACTGAATTAGTACCTTAAAAAATGTGTTTTGAAAATTCCTGTTGACTGTAAGCCTTAACGTCCAAAAAAATTAAATGAACGTTTAAAATTTGTCAACATAAAGCAGAAATATGGTAGATTATGTTTAACTAATTTGAGTTGTGTGACACTATAGGAAGAGAGGATAATTTCAAACTTTTTTTTTTTTTTTTAAACTTTCACCAAATTTCCTATTTTTTTTTTTTTTTATAAATAACACAAAACATTGACGCAAATTTACAACAAACACGAAGTGGAAAAGTTAAAGCGTTCCAAAGAGTGACACGTCATATTTGAAAAAAAAAAAAAATGGGGCTGTCAAAGTCCAAAACTGGCTGTGACGCCAAGTCAACCCAGACAAAAAGAGAGAATGGAAAACGAGGGGACAAAAAAATAAATAAATAAATAAATTACCAACCAGCCATGTATAAAGTAACCCATGACCACACTGTCCAGCACACTAAAAAGGTGAAAGAATGACAATCAATGTCAAATAAGGGCTGTTATTTTGACGTAACGGACTATCAAAATATACAGTGGGGAAAAAGTATTTAGTCAGCCACCAATTGTGCAAATTCTCCCACTTAATATGATGAGGCCGGCCTGTAATTGACATCATAGGTAGAGACAAAATGAGAAAACAAATCCAGAAAATCACATTGTCTGTTTTGTTTTTTTTTAAGAATTTATTTACAAATTATGGTGGAAAATAAGTATTTGGTCACCTACAAAGAAATAAGATTTCTGGCTCTCACAGATCTGTAACTTCTTCTTTAAGAGGCTCCTCTGTCCTCCACTGTAGTAATGGCACCTGTTTGACATTATCAGTATAAAAGACACCTGTCCACAACCTCAAACAGTCACACTCCAAACTCCATTATGGTGAAGAGCAAATAGCTGTGGAAGGACACCAGAAACAAAATTGTAGACCTGCACCAGGCTGGGAAGACTGAATCTGCAATAGGCAAGCAGCTTGGTGTGAAGAAATCAACAGTGGGAGCAATAATTAGAAAATGGAAGACATACAAGACCACTGATAATCTCCCTCCATCAGGGGCTCCACGCAAGATCTCACCCCGTGGGGTCAAAATGATCACAAGAACGGTGAGCAAAAATCCCAGAACCACATGGGGGGGACCTAGTGAATGACCTGCAGAAAGCTGGGACTAACGTAACAAAGGCTACAGTCAGTAACACACTACATTGCCAGGGACTCAGATCCTGCTGTGCCAGACGTGTCCCCCTGCTTAAGGGGGTATTCCCATCAACATAATCATATCTATTTTTGTAGATAATTAAAGTTTAACATTTTTGCAAATATAAATAGTTAATAATTCAGCAGAGTTTGAAAGATTTTCTCTAACCATCTTAGTGGGGAGAGTCTGTTGTCTTGATCGGTTGCCAATGGATATGACCACAAATGCAGAAACTTTCTATGGTCTGGGACATGTCAGGAATCCAACCACGATTTTCTTATTGTGGCTGGGTTATCAGGCAGGGACACTACATGTATCGGAAGATATCCAGGCCACAATAAGGGAATAATGGCTGATTTTCTGACCTTAGAAAGTTCCTGCATTCATGGTCGTATCCACTGGCAACTGATCAAGACAACTTGTTGCCACAAGATATTTAGAGAAATTCTTTAAAAACTCTGCAAAATGTTTAATTACTTATATTTGCAAAAATGTTTAACTTTTAATTATCTACAAATTTTAAAAATGGTTATGATCGTGGGAATACTCCTTTAAGCCAGTACATATCCGGCCCATCTGAAGTTTGCTAGAGAGCATTTGGATGTTCCAGAAGATTATTGGGAGAATGTCATATGGTCAGATGAAACCAAAGTAGAACTGTTTGGTAGAAACACAACTCGTCGTGTTTGGAGGAGAGTGAATGCTGAGTTGCATCCAAAGAACACCATACCTACTGTGAAGCATGGGGGTGGCAACATCATGCTTTGGGGCTGTTTCTCTGCAAAGGGACCAGCACGACTGATCCTTGTATATGAAAGAATGAATGGGGCCATGTATCGTGAGATTTTGAGTACAAACCTCCTTCCATCAGCAAGGGCATTGAAGGTGAAACGTGGCTGGGTCTTTCAGCATGACAATGATCCCAAGAACACCACCAGGGCAACGAAGGAGTGGCTTCGTAAGAAGCATTTCAAGGTCCTGGAGTGGCCTAGCCAGTCTTCAGATCTCAACCCCATAGAAAACCTTTGGAGGGAATTGAAAGCCCGTGTTGCCCAGCGACAGCCCTAAAACATCACTGCTCTAGAGGAGATCTGCAGGGAGGAATGGATCAATATACCAGCAACAGTGTGTGCCAACCTTGTGAAGACTTACAGAAAACGTTTGACCTCTGTCATTGCCAAGAAAGGATATATAACAAAGTATTGAGATGAACTTTTGTTATTGACCAAATACTTATTTTCCACCATAATTTGCAAATAAATTCTTTAAAAAATCAGACCATGTGATTTTTTGGATTTGTTTTTTCATTTTGTCTCTCATAGTTGAGGTCTACCTATGATGTCAATTACAGGCCTCTCTCATCTTTTTAAGTATACTTCAAAACAAAAATAAAAACAACAACGCTGAGCGGCACATAGCGTAATATTGCTTGAAAAATAGGTTGTACATAGATAATTGTGTTGAGAACAGGAGGTAGTCAAATGATTGGAGAAACAACAAGGATCATCCACTGAAAGTATGGTAGAAAGCCACTAAGTAACACAAAAGCACTGGTCTGTATTATAGTGAGTGTTCAACTGGCTGGGTCTGATGGTAAACAGTACCCCTAAAATTGGTGATCTCACAGCCAGGATAGTTAGATATTATGGATGTTTGTATAGGTGGGTTCTCACCTTTTCAAGTTGTGCTGGCCCACAACTAATACAGTGGATGGATCCAGAGTATGTTTTGGTATATGTGAGCTGCGGAACCTCTAGGCGTCAGAATCTCCTGGATCTAGATGGTATACAGGTAATGGATTGGTAGGAGAATCTCCCAAAAAATGAGGTGTGGGGACCGCGCTTCACCAAAGATGCTTTATTATACTCCAATAACACAACGCGTTTCGGGGAAATCAGATCCCCTTTATCAAGTGTACAAGAGACTAAACATAAAAACAATAAAAGAATACACATGTAAAGAGTCAGTAATTGGAATTTAGAACCAGTGAAATTAATGATACCATTCTATGGGTTAAAAGAAAAGTATCCCACCAGATAGTATTGTCATGGATAGATAAATAAATAAATAAATGAATAAATAGTGGTAATGAATGTACTCAAAAAAATAAATAAATAAGTAAAGCTAAAAGGCTAATAAATGCAATATAAAATCAAAATGCACATAAGAGTAAAAACTATACATAAAAAGGTATAAACCAATGTTTTTTGGTACTTACCAGCCTGAGGAGGTAGGCTGTGAGATCTGAAGTGAATGAGAAGTAAAAGTGGAGACCACTTTCAGAAAGGCTTATATAGGTATGGTGAAATGGGACCACCCCTAGGGGGAGGGGTTCAAACTTGTGGATAAAGTTTAAATTGAGAAAAAAAAAAAAAAAGTTTTAACTAAGAGGGGAAAAAAAAAAAAAAAAAAATCATCAATTGGTAATGCTAAAGGTTTCATCTTTTTAAGTGGGAGAACTTGCACAATTGGTGGCTGACTAAATACATTTTTTCCCCACTGTAGGTCATGTCTAGTGTTGAGCGAACCCATCGAAGTTTGGGTTCGACACGTTCCGCTGAACTTTGCCCAAAAGTTCGGTTTGGGTACCTGAACTTGACCCGAACCCCATTGAAATCAATGGGGACCCGAACTTTATGACCCAAAAATAGCTGTAAAACTTTTTTTTTTTTTTTTTAACTTTTTAGTGCTGTCCCACAATAGGACCTGAACCAGCGATACACTGATCGCTGGTTTAACACTATAGACTGCAATACACGTGTTAGCTATCAGTTACAGCTAACAGCCGCTCCTGATGCTGCCCGCAGCATTCAGTTCCCTGACAAACACCTAAGATGCCATGGTTGCTATTGACCGCGGCATCTTAAGAGTTGAACAGCGGGGATCGGTGTTATCACCGTCCCTGCTGTTGCAGCGGGAGCCTGGCTGTCAGATACAGCTGGGCTCCCACGGTGATCACATGGGGTTAAAGCTGGTTGATTGGCCAAATGATTTCTTTCAACACTTTGCCGCCTATAAAAAAAAAAAAAAAAAGGAATAAAAAGTGATCAAACCATCAGAACTTCCCCAAAATGGTATCAATAAAAATGCCATCTTGTCCCGCATAAAGAGACGCCATATCCAGCTCCATACACATAAATATAAAAAAGTTACAGGTGTCACAATATGGCGACACAAATCTTCTCTTTTGCAAAGTTTTAAATTTTTTAAAAGGTATCAATACATTACAAATACTATATAAATTTGGTATTGCCGAGATCATACTGACCCACAGAATACAGGTACCATGTCATTTTTACCACATACTGAATGCCGTAAAAATTAAACTCATAAGAAATTGTTGGAAATGCGTTTTTTTTCCAATTCCACCTCATTCAGATTTTTTTTCCAGCTTCCCAGTACACTGCACAGGATACTGAATGGTGCTATTGCAAAGTACAATTTGTCCGGCAAACAATAAGCCATCATGTGACTCTGAACTAAAAAAATGAAAAAATTATGGCTCTTGGAATATGGAGAGGGAAAACAGAAATCCAAAAACAAAAATTGGCAGAGGCATGAAAGGGTTAATCAATAGAAATACACTTCTCGGGGGTGTATGCTTGAGCAAACAAAACAGGGTTCACCTCGGGGTGGGCACTATTCCTTATATAAATAATTTAAGAACAAACGTCTGCCCTCAAAATGCATCCTGGACATTGTGGTTTAGTATAATGGGGTGAAGTGTATAATATGTCTATGACCAATTAGTGTCTAACGGATAATTTCTTCAGAAGCCCTATGTTCAGCACGAGTCTCCAGAATATGCACATTTCTATACAGGTTACAGGGATCCACCTGTGGGGTTGGTAAAGAAATTATGTGGGGTTCTTGGTTAATGTATTGCTTGGCATACAAATTGGTCTGCATCACCATAAGGTCATCAGTGAAAAAAAGTAATTTTAAGAAAAATCCATTTCACTTATCCCTGCTATGTTAAATTTGATCCCTGGGCTGCCTGTGTACTCTGGAATGTGGGTTGCATAAGTGTCTGGAACTGAAATGGGGCCATTTCTGTCTGGGCTTTCTACTGTGGCTGCATTGCTCCTTTCAGGGGTTTCAAATGGTGTGGGTCTAGGGCAGGGGTCCCCAAACTACGGCCCACGGGCCGCATCCGGCCCCCGGAGGCTATTTACGCGGCCCGCGTCGCAATTTCCTTGTGTTATTTCAATTGTGAGCGCACAGGCGGCGCTTACAATTGAAATAACCCGCCGAGCGCTACACGGGAAGTCTTGTTCCTGTGTAGACGCTCGGCGCTCATCATCCGCACCCGGCCCGCGTCGCAATTTCCTTTTGTTATTTCAATTGTGAGCGCACAGGCGGTGCTTACAATTTAAATAACCCACCAAGCGCTACACGGGAAGTCTCGTTCTTGTGTAGACACTCGGCGCTCGTTGTCCGGCCCTAGAATGATCACGTCATGACGCACAACGTGCTCATCTTGGCCTTACAGCCGAAGACAGAGGAGCCGGGACCACAGCGCGGGAGCGGCTGCAGTGCTAGGTAAAGTATAGTTTCACTTTTTTTTTTACTGGGCATGGAGGGGGATCAGAGAGCTGGATCTATATGGGGGATTGATGGGACCTATATGGGGGATTGATGGGACCTATATGGGAGAGACCTGGACCTATATGGGGGAGAGACCTGGACCTATATGAGGGAGACTGCATGGGACCTATATGGGGGGGGGGGGGGCATGGGACCTATGTGGGGGAAAGAGCTGGCCCTATATGGGGGAGACTGCATGGGACCTATATGAGGGAAAGAGCTGGACCTATATGGGGGAGAGAGCTGGACTTATATGGGGGCAGAGTGCTGGACCTATTTGCGGGAAGAGAGAAGCACATTTCAGAGGTGCACTGTGCATGTAAGTGTTATAATCTGAGGTACAGTGTGTGTGCAGTATTATTGTTGGCATATATTGTTTTTGTAGGGCTGTATATATATCTATTGGTATTTTACTAATGGCAATTTGGAATCCCTAGGAAACAATGACGTCAAAAAAGAGAAAAATTGACTCGGAGTGTAGGATATTCAAAGAACAGTGGACTTATGATTACTTTTTCATGCAGTACAAGGAAAAAGCTGTGTGTTTGATATGTCAGAATATAGTGGCTGTGTTCAAAGAATACAATTTGCGTCGACATTATCAAACTCAACATAAAGATAAATACTTTAAAATGAGATACGTGTAGTGTGCATAGGGATTTTCATAGTTTTTCTTATAGTCTGGCCCTCCAACGGTCTGAGGGACAGTGAACTGGCCCCCTGTGTAAAAAGTTTGGGGACCCCTGGTCTAGGGTGTCTCCCCTCCTCATCGCTGGACAAGGAGGATGAAAATGTGTTATGCTTACTCTCTCCCCCCCCCCCCCCATATAAAAGGAAAAAAAAATATATATATATATATATACACACACAAAAAAAAATAGGTATATAAAAATTTACTAACTTTGCTAAAACTCAGTTAATTAATTCATTAATTTTTTTAGAACAATTGGACTTCCATACACAAAACCTAACTACAGTGAGGATATCCTAATATTAACCTTGTTAACCTTATTATCCTTGTGCAGCCTTTTCTTGGCTTTATTTTACTTGAGACTCCTTGTTTCACTGTTATTTACATGCAGTGAATCTGGGAACAAACTACATTTCTCGTGATTCCGCTACCTGTTCTCACAGGTGGGAGGGGGAGTGAGCTTCCAAATGAAACATCACAGCATCATGTGACCTCAGATGTGGGAGTGATTTATTACATGTGATTTCATTGGAGGCTAGAATGGAGGGGTACACAGAAAGTGAGAACAGGAAGCTGCATCATGGGAAATGTAGTTTGTTGACAGATTCACTGCCCTCTGAACCGGCGTTCACGTGATCCACCAGGATCAGCGTGTGTTAGAGCTGCTGGGTCCCAGATCAGCTCTATAAGCTTCTATAGTATTCCTCCTGCAACTGGGGATAAATGTACCAACCCCAGTTACAAGGAAAATCAGATGTCCCCAAAGGTCTATTATAAGCTTAAAGTGGTATTTCAATGAACATAACCATTTTTAAATTTGTAGATAATTAAAAGTTAAACATTTTTGCAAATATAAGTAATTAAACATTTTACAGAGTTTTAAAGATTTTCTCTAAATATCTTGTAGTAACAATTTGTTGTCTTGATCAGTTTCCAGTGGATACGACCATGATTGCAGGACCTTTCTAAAGTCATAAAATCAACCATGATTTTCCTTATTGTGGCCGGATATCTTCTGATACATGTAGTGTCCCTGCCTGATAACCCAGCTACAATAAGAAAATCATGGCTGGGTTCCTGACAAGTTCCAGACCATAAAAAGTTTCTGCATTCGTGGTCGTATCCATTGGCAACCAATCAAGACAACAGATATCACCACTAAGATTGTTAGAGAAAATCTTTAACTACTTATATTTGCAAAAATGTTTAACTTTTTACTATCTACAAATATAGATACGATTATGTTCATGGGAATACCCCTTAAAGGGGACACAATGTAAAAAAAAAAAAAGTAAAAAAAAAAAAATATAATAAGCCAATAACATACCCTTATTAAAGGTTATAGCCCCACCCCTGACGACACCATACAAAATAACAATTACCGTAACGGAGAGTAAAAACTATTTTAAAAAGTTTTTTAGTAGTACTTTGTGTTATTAAATAAAGAAAAATGAAAACTGAAAAACAGACAAGTTTTCCCTCCTCTTTTGTTTATATTTTCCAGGATATAAAAACAATTAAAACAAATGGAAAAATAAAAACATAAAAATAAAGCCCTATGTGTTACAAATAAAAAAAAAAAAAAAAGACGCAGAAATTAGTTGAATAACGCATATGATAAAAATGTTGTAGCCCTCAATACCGCACATACAAAGAAACCCGAAAATGAGTCTGGTTCTGGACCCTAAATTGGCCCGGTACTGAAGTGGTTAAACAATAGTTTCAAAAAAATAAAAAAATTTGGGAGTTTTAGTTGCTTACAGTAGTATAATGTTGTACCGTGTTAGCCATTGAAAGTAGTGGAAGAGTGAAGAAATCAGGCGATACCTTTTAGAGGCTAACTGAGTATATTTATAAGTAAGCTTTCAGGAGTACTCACTCCCTTCATCAGACATGGTGTGATACAAGAACTGAAAATTAACAGATTTTTATACACATGGTTTTCAAAGCATTTTAGAGTCCTTAAAAAAAAATTGCAATCTAAGTAGAGAAGTTATTTACAACAGGTCAAAAAAAACAGTCTGGAAACTTGTGGTGCGTGACGGAGGGATCAGTAATTCTTGCTGTTATCTGTTTGCTATCAGGAGGTGATTTGTGACCCTCACAGGTCACACATAGTGTGATTTGAAGCTGGCATGAATATTGAGTTCACAACCAATTAAACAAAGCAGCAGCCATTAACAGAGACAGTCTGCTCACATATAGAGAGACCCAGAAAGATGCCCGAGTGCCCCTAGTTGTCACCTACAACCCACAGCTGGAGATCCTACGAAGGATTGCCAAGGAGCTCCAACCTGTACTACATAGGGACAACAGACTCAAGGACATATTTCCAGTCCCCCCTCTCCTCTCCTTTCGACAACCACCAAACCTGAGGCGCATTATCGTCCGGAGTGCCCTGAAGGCCCCAACTGAAAATGGCACCTCACCTTGCCTACATAAAAGGTGCATGACCTGCAAGCACATCCACACCGCTGACAGTGTACCTATCCCACAGTCACAACAGGTGCACAGAATTAGGGGGACATTTTCCTGCAGGTCTTCCAATGTGGTGTACCTCATAATGTGTGTGCAATGTCCCACCACAGGCCTCTATGTGGGGGAAACAGGGCAGAGACTCAGTCAACGAATGAACTCACACAGATCCACCATTAATAACAGCAGAACCGATCTCCCAGTGGCCGCACATTTCTCCGGAGAAAACCGCTCTATTGAAGATTTGCGGGTTGTGGTTTTAATGGGACATTTTAAGACACAGGAGAAAAGAAAAGAAATGGAGTATAAATTTATGCAAAAATTTCAAACTCTGCAATTTGGACTTAATATTCATGCCAGCTTCATGTCACACTATGAACCATGAACTGAACTCAATATTCATGCCAGCTTCATGTCACACTATGTTTGAACCATGAACTGAACTCAATATTCATGCCAGCTTCAAATCACACTATGTGTGACCTGTGAGGGACACAAATCACCTCCTGATAGCAAACAGATAACAGCAAGAATTACTGATCCCTCCGTCACGCACCACAAGTTTCCAGACTGTTTTTTTTGACCTGTTGTAAATAACTTCTCTACTTAGTTGCTTACATACACCTCAATGTAACTGGTCTGTGACCTGTACGCAGCAAGTCTGCGATTCTGCCTTTTAACAGATAAATGGTAGCTCTTCGATTATTACTGCACATGGCAAACAAGTCACTTTTTTTTTTTTTTTTTGAAGTCACGCTACAGCAGTCATCCTGTGTTCTGGTCTTACAACAGAGATACCAAAGGCTACTGGGCATGGCCAATTCACCAGTACCACGTATGCTTCAATAACTGTTCACAAACGTTGACAACTCTGACGGAGCAGAGCTCCATAATATAATCGTGCTAGGTGTTAAACAGGAAAACTTCCAAGAAGTCACCTCTGTTTACAACAGCAGCACCGACGTAGCACAAAAAGGTGATGACGTAGATGGCGGCCGTTCCTTCACAATACGGTCACCCGACCAACAGTCACATGCCTCAGCCCTGAGGTAAACGCTTCCTACACAAGATTGGCCTTAGTCGGCGCCTGTACGGGATGAGTAGACTACCGTGTCACGTGTGTCAGGCAGCAAGCTTGTTATTCAGATCGCATGGAGTTGGCGGCTGGTGTGGGACAGTGGGAGCCGTTAGAAGAGGCGGGAGGAGGTGGTTTTCGCGGGAGTCCTGGGGACAGCGGTCACGTCTCCCAGAGTCAGAGCGTCTGCAGCGGCGCCTCAGTAGGGCTCCTGAATGATGAAGAACTGGTCGTTACAGAGTCATGTGATGACGTGCTCAAGTCTACAGTGGCTCAGCTGTCCACTTACCTCCTCCCCGCACAGCAGAGCTCAGAGGTGAGGGTGGGGCCTGCACGAGTCATGTGACTGTGCCACGAGATGGCGCGGATTAGCTGCTGCCTGCGGTTGTTTAGGGATGACACATTGTGAAGCCTCGGCCACCCACCACTTTACAGTAGTTTTGTAACACAGATCTGTTAAAATTGTGCAGGTACAATGAGTTCAGTAGTTGCACCTTTTCTGTTAACGGTGTACAGTGTGTTCATAGCGGAAGTAGGGCAGTCTCTATCCCAGATTCTTCTTAAAATCGGCGGAGAGAAAAGTCCTGCAAAAGGGATCCCATTATAACCTATGGGGTCTGCGGGTTTCCGCATGTAACCACTTTTTAAGCGGGCCCAAAGGACGTAAACCCGAACACTAAGCGTAAGCATTATTTCACACATGGCAGATGTTACAGTCTGCGACTGAAAATCTGTTCCATACCTGTGAATGAGGTTCCTTGTCTAGCAGATGAGGGACTTTCTGCAAGCCATGAATATAGCCATATGGATAGGACAGTCAAAGAAGTTTCTGCAACAAATTTTTTATCAGAGGTGAAACACTTTTTTGATGTATTTTTATATATATATAATTTTCTTTTTTTATTTTTTTTTTTCCCGCTACGGCGTTCACCATATGGTAAGTTTAGACCAGCGTTTTCGGACCTAGGGATACCTAATGTGTATGTGTTTCACAGTAATTTTCTACTTTTATATGTATTCTAGGTAGTGATGAGTGAACCCGAACTGCAAATGAGCCGTGCCAAATTTCATGGGTACCCAAACCCGAATTTCAGCACTGAAGTTCGGCTGAGGCTCATCCTTAAAGCTGGTTGGTTGACTGCTGAGCAGCCAATCAACCAGCTTTAAGCCCACAGACATGCCCAGTATGGACATGGCTGGGATTGGCCAGGTGGGACATGTGACCGCTCTGTATAAGAGGCGGGGTCACTGGTCCCATTGCCATTCCAGCTAGGTAGGGAGATCCTGCAACTGGAGACAGGGACAGTCAGGCTTTAGATAAATTTATTGTCCTTTTCAGGGCAGCGCAGCGAGGGAGAGGAGCCTGATACTGTGAGGGACAGTTAGCCTATAAATAATAATTGCCCTTCTCAGGGCAGTGATAGTAAACTGTGTGTGTATACCCATACCATCTCCTAGCGCAGTAACAATAACTGCATGTGTACCCATGTTGTCTCCTAGCGACTGCATGTGCACCCATACCGTCTCCTAGCGCAGTAACAATAACTGCATGTGTACCCATACTCTCTCCTAGCGCAGTAACAATAACTGCGTGTGTACCCATACTCTCTCCTAGCGCAGTAACAATAACTGCATGTGTACCCATACTCTCTCCTAGCGCAGTAACAATAACTGCATGTGTACCCATACTCTCTCCTAGCGCAGTAACAATAACTGCATGTGTACCCATACTCTCTCCTAGCGCAGTAACAATAACTGAATGTATACTCATACCGTCTCCTAGCGCAGTAACAATAACTGCATGTATACCCATACCGTCTCCTAGGGTTGGTGCTGGCCTGCCCTGCGGCAAGTGTCCTGTAAGAATGTGTGTTCAGCACCACAGGGGGTGTCATCACCGACAAAAGGATCCGCCTATCCACAGGGAACGTGGACATACTTACATTCATTAATTGATCCCACAGGAGTTGTCTGTGCCAGCGCCTGAGTGAGTGGTTAAAGTGTTGGCTACCTCCGCCTCTTCCACTTACATCACTACATCCACCTCCTCCTCCCCCTGGATCTCTACCACCTGTTTCAAAATTATTATTTTATTTTATTTGTAAAATTTTCTTTTTTTTTTTTTTTTTTTTTTTTTCTTTCTATATCCCTCTACCCCTTACTATCCCCATTTTACAGCCATTTTTGGGTCACCAAGTTCAGGTCCCCATTGATTTCAATAGGGGTTGGGTTCGAGTCAAGTTCGGGTACCCAAACCAAACTTTTGGGCAAAGTTTGGCTGAACTCATCGACAGGTTCGCTCAACACTAATTCTAGGCAAAGGAGGGGGGGGAAGGGGTGATTTGAACGTTTAATACTTTTTTTATTTATTAGAACCCTGATTACTAATGCAGTGCATTACAATGCTCATTGAGCGCTGTGTACACAGTGATCGGGAAGGCAGGGACGGTAATAAACCTGCTGCTTAAAACTGCAAGGATGTATCGGTACGTCCTTGTAGAATGAGACAACAACTTCCAGACGTATATACTCTATGGGTGGTCCGGAAGTGGTTAAGCAGCTAAACTACATAGTGCAGCTGCATGAATGGGGAGACTGCTGTTACTACAGCTGGAGCTCTTCTAGAGAAGACAGGGACGGTTTATTTATTCCCTGATGCTGTGTATACACGTATGGGAGCTGCCATGATGCAGCTCCCCTCTGACCTGACATGATGCAGCTCCCCTCTGACCTGACGATCACGTGACTTGCCGGGGGCCAGGAACTCTAGGACCTGCAGACTGGATTCCTCCTGTAATTATGGTTAAGGCTAGGGCCACACATCGGCTGTGGCAGCGACTCCATTGTGCAACCAAAGATCACCATATTGCTCTGTGATACCTTCACTCATTTTAGTGAGTGGAGCTGCATTGATTATTTTTAATGAAATTATACAAATATTAATATTGTATAATTAAGTAGACGCATAGTTGTTTTCATATCAATTCGAAGGGGTTTTCCCATCTTGCTGTCTCAGCAGTTTGCCTGCTGTCTCTTCTGCGTTCAGACCCCAGAGTGCAATTAGCAAAGGCCTAGGGAAGGTGATCAAACATAAAAAAAAAAAAAAAAAAAACAGCTTTATTCACCTCTCCTGGACTCCACCACGACTCCCTGTTATCTTCGACACTTCTGCCTGACGTCAGGGGACCGCTGAGGCCTGTGTTTGGGGCTCAGATGGTCACGTGGTGTCATGATGCATACACGCAAGCGTCACAACGCTGTGTGACCCATTTGACGTCAGTCAAAAGCTCCAACGACAGCAGGGAGTCGGGTCAGAGCCCAGGAGAGGTCAGTAAGACTGTTTTGTATGTTTGATCACCTTCCCTGGGCCTCCGCTTATTATACTCTGGGGTCTGAAGAGACCCCACAATTAGATTTGTATGTGGCACTCGGTTTTGATGTATCTATGGGTGCTTCCAATAGGGTCCCAACTCTGAAGCGAGCCCACAAAGCATAATAATAGCAGTTTTGGTTTGGACATGTTCAGTCTGAAAGAAACTGCAAATATTGTAATGGCCAAACCGAAAAAACGACGTGAACAAAATCACCTCAGTTACCTTGGTTGATGTTCGTTTTCAGTTATTTTTCGCCCAGCCCTAGTGATAACTGATGTTGTTGACCATGGTAGGTGTACAGTGTTCTTTATTGTTGAAGGGGTTGGCGACAAAAAAACATATTTCACCTATCCACAGGATTCGACTGTTGGAAACCCTAGCTTTCACTACAACAGAACTTCCCAGACCTTCTGTTCTAGTGGAGATTAATGCACGTGGTTGACCACTGCTCAATTCAAAGACTACAGCCCAAAGTCATTGGCTAAACCCTTTATGCAATATATAATCTGCACTAGAGAGAATGGGATAACGGAGCAGCAGTAAACACAAATTTCTCATTTCTTCATTGAGGTGGTTTCATAGCTGTAACCATACTGTGTTTTTTATTTTCAGATTGAGAATTTGGAAAAGAGTTTGGAAGATTTACTTGTAAGAGTTGATGAGTTTGTTGGGATGCTGGATATGGTAAGTCAGTATATTTTTAAAACATTTGTATGGTGTTTGACCCCTTTAATGTGCATATATTGCTGTTGAGAGTTAACACCTTCCTACCCTGCACCAGCCATTTGTAGTGCACACAGAGAATATGATATGAAATAATTGACAGATGCAAGTTGCTCACTGGGACCCACACTTTTCTCCACCTGACCCCTATCTACCTGCTGAAGTGACTGCTGGCTGCTATATCCAGGCAGTCAGTGAGTGTAAGTCACATAGAAGTGAATAGGGTATGCCACATGTTGTGAAATGGCCCATAGCTGTACCCATTAAAAGTCAGCAGGATTCAGCTATTTTTCTGGAAGCTGTCTCTTAATTCTATCCTGCTTTGAAATATTAGTACATATATTCTATTTAAAGGGAACCTGCCAGGTGTATTTGGGGCATTAAACCACTTTCAGGTCCTTATGAACTGCTGTCCATGCCTGGGCATGGGAGAAAAAAAAAACTCTATTTCCTGGCCTGCTGGTGCCAGACCTCAGATGGATTTCCCTCGTTCCAGTGAATTGTTTTGTTTTTTTTATCATGTACCCCTTTTTTGGCCATACTTTTCACAGGTGCGCCTTTTTTTTAAACTAGTTTTACTGTGGTGTTTATTTATGATGTCGGCGCACCTCCTTGTTAAATGTTGTGCACATGTTAGTTAGATTAGATGTGCCTTTTTTGGTCATGTGCACTTTGCCCCTTTTTGGTGAAAAAGGCACAGTTGCCCCTATCTCATGCATTCTAACCTGATGGGCTCTTACTCATTCGACTCCTCCCTTCTCCATAGACTTTTATACACAGTAATAGCACTCACCTATCATTGAAAAAATCGTTTTTAAACCGAAAGCACGTAGGAATAGCCTTTATAAAGGCTATTCATCTCCTACCTCTACTTTGCTGGACCTCGCCACCATTTTCAAATTCTTCTTTTTCTCTTTATGCAAATTATGTTGAGAGAGCACAGGGTTCATTCCACCTGTGCTCCGAGCACAGTGTCGTCATCCATCGCAGCACCGCCTCTGTCTCTTCATCTTGAAGCCTCCGTTGGATTTCTCCGCCTCTTCACTGCGTCAGCAGCCGATGAGTGCAACTTCAGAAATCGTAATCCCGCGCATGCGCAGTCGGCTCTGTCTAATATTATATAGGGGACATGTGTATAACATTGTTGTAATATCCTTTTGAGACATTTTGTATACTCTTATTATAAAAAAAACAGTCTTTCCTTAATGCGCAACTAAACTTTCACATAAGTTTTGATTTTCTAGCAGCATTTGTGTCAGTAGATTTGTAACATACATTAACACATTTTGTCTTCTTTCTGTGAAATCCTGCATTTCTTTATTCTTTCTCTATTGAGATCTGTACCCTACTTCTCACTGTGTTCAGTATACGGGCTTGTGTGTAATGAAGGGAAAATAAGGAGGGTCACTTCAAACCGTTTTGTCTCGGGCCAAATAAAACCTAGAAATGTTCTTCTTGTGGAGTATAAAAGAGGAGATTCTCACCTTTCATAAAGATAACAGTTCTAACTATAGTATTTCCAGATATATTGTCAGTTGAAAACACGTCAGGATTGGAATATTTATATGCAGTTGTTATCTCAGGAAATAATATAGTTAGAACTGTTATATTAGTGTTGTATGAACAATGAGAATCTACTCATTCATTGACATTTTTCTATGTTTTATAATGCCCAAGATATAACTGTTTGAATTATCCCTCCCCCACTCTTATTTTCCCTGCATTACACACAATTCCGTACACAGTGAGAAGCAGGGGGCAGATTTCAGCTCTCAATAAAAAAGCAAAAGAAAAAATAAAGAAATGCAGGATTTCATAGAAAGGAGACAAAATTGGTTAATAAAGTATATTTCAAAAATTTTAATGAAACAAATACTTCCAGAAAATCAAAAGTTGTTAGTAAGTTTAGGTACACTTTAACACTCTAACAGAGAGGAGAGTCTGTTGTGCATTCAGTGTGTATAGTGTGTACCATAGATGCTGACTTCAGTTATCATTACTAGTGTTAGGGATTGTGAAATAAAAGTATATTATACTCCACTTCACAATATTTAAGAAAAAAATAAATAAAATATGTACATTTGAGGTGCCACTTGACTCTTTGGTTGTGACCGTAACATTTACTATGTGTTTTCTCTTTCCCTAGATTAGAAACGATACTTCTCAAGTAGTTAATGAAAAAGTGCCTCAAATTTACACTAAAGCTACAGAAATGAGAAAACTGTATCAGAAAATTGATTTGCTTGAGGTATGAACCTGGGTCAATGCTGAATGTTGTCAAATTATTTATGCTGCTACTGTCACTAATGCTGGTTGTACATTGACAGATTTTTCCCATGATACAAGATTCAATGAGGATTGTCATTACCTCTTAGGGGTATATTCATGTCTAGTTTTGGCCATCTGTTTAGTAGATGCATATCAGCTTAACTAATGGCCAAAATGGAAGATTTTTCAACCTACACATGTCCAATTAAAAAAATATATATATATAAAAAATGGCAAAGGATCTATCTATCTATATATTCCTCTTTAATTATTTTGCAATAATGACTGCTGGGTCACGTCCCTGTTTCTATTTGCTGCTGTGTAAACATTCTGGGCCTTACCATGTGCTTCTTCATTCCCCTACGGGGGTCATATGTTGTCTGTTTTGTAATATATGCACATACACATATAGGGAGCTGTATTAAGGCTTTTTACATCTGTTTTAAAGAGATGTAATACAGCCATGTGCATGAAGCCTTAAAATAGATATGTTGACAGAAGGGCAGACAGGGTTTAGACGAGTTGGCTTTCAGCCTGCCCCATCCACTGGTATCCCCCTAATGTAAGCAGTGACATATGTGTCTGGTGGCTGCATGTTTTACTATCACCACAGAAGTAACATGACCTAAACCAGGTTCATTCTAGTGGAGTTGAGCGGGCAAAAAGCTGTTGGCTAAGCGGTCATTTCACCAACTGTTCTATTCTGTTTTGTTTTTTGTTTTTTTAAATAAACTTTGTAATATATTGTTTTTAAGAATTATGTTTTTCTCCATTTATCAAGCTGAGTTACATTTTACATATTAGTCTATGGAGAAGGGAGGGGGAGGAGAAGGCAGCTGGTGGAAAATACACACATGTAACTGTTGTTGCTCCACTCTGCCATTCTGTGAGTCAGGTAGGTCTTTTAATACTGTTATGCTACAGATAACAGTGCATAGAATGAGGAGATAAATCAACAGTCCCCTTCTCTCCCTCCTCTCTCCATAGAGTTGTGTGTGTGTGTGTGTGTGTGTGTGTGTGTGTGTGTGTGTGTGTGTGTGTGTGGAGACCTGGATAAGGCTAACAATTCTATGTAAACAAACAGGATGGTTGAATATAATGAGAAGAGCAGCATACTGAGTGGGGAAAAAATAAATTTCTTTAACAAGATGTATTATATAAGTATCTTATATACTATTAAAAGCTGTTTTATAATTGGAGGATCTGGGTTCCCAGATCAGACAAAAGGACAGATGACATGGCATAATATACTATAAGATCAAATAACTCGCATGATAAATCCCCCACTGCTCCCTTCTAGGCTAGTCTTACTTCCCCTTTAAGAGATCAGCTGTCAAGTTACATGAATATTTGGTAAGCTCAGGTAAAACTAAACAAATGTTATCAAGGAGCCAGGAATATTGTTTTATTTCTTCCACCTTCAATGTAACAAAGCAGCAAAAAATCTGTAGACAATCAGTAATGAAAGTCCTAAACAGTTATTGAACTCTGTATGTAGATTTACCAATGAAATGTTGAATAATGTTCCATTGTAAGGCAAAATTTGCTTTTAGCAAAACATTACTGAAGATGTACTGGGATGTAATGACATAATTTTATTTATAATGTGACCCAAGATCTTACGCAGTACATCATATGATTTGAAGTTCTCTCTTATAAGCTGAAATGCCGGTATCACGAGACAGGGAGACTTTAAATACAGGCATAGAAGAAGATTCTCGCTGTTCTGGGCATTCTATTTAACTCGTAAAAGTCTCTAATGAGAACATGTAGAGCTAAGTCATTCCCCAGTATTTCTTTTACTAAACTTTGTGCAATACCTATTGTAAATCATGATTTTTTTTTTTTCAGCTAGAGGAAAAAAAGCGACATGACCTATCTTCAGGCGGATTCTACCTTGAAAAATCCATTGAAATCAATGGATTGCGGAAAAACTGCTAGCGTGTTTTTTTTTCTTTTTTACGCGGTTTTTGCAAAAACCGCATCAAAAACTGCTAGAGTTTTTTAAAGAGGTGTTTCCAGGTTCATATAGTGTGCTGGAGCAAAAAAAACGTGGAAAAAACCGCAACGAAAAACGTGAAAAAAACGCATCATGTAAAAAACGTGGCAAGAAACTGTTTCCTAATTCCTTAAGCAGATTTTTTTTCAACTTGCAAAAAACTCCATGTGAACATACACTAAGTAACAGTGATAGATCTAGCTTTTTTTTTTTTTTTTTTTTTTTTTTTTGCTCAATAGTTACCAAAGAAAAAAAATGCCATTAGGTGTAACAGAAAATGTGGTGTTTTTCAATATTTATTTTCATTTGACTTTCCTAATATTTACCATTCTCCAGGTTGCTGGGACAGCGGGATACTCACTGATTCTAAGGAAATTACCTCTAATATCTAAATAGACTCATTGGGGGAAATTTTTCAAGGCCTGCATTCCAGAATTCTGGTGTCAAATATCGCAAAATAGCATTTTGTGATATTTTTTTTTTTTATGCGGCTCGCTCTTCTTTTGAAAAGTGGATGTGGTTAGTGTGTTGAGCTGATATATACCAAACTTATCAAATGTGACTTTGCAACATTTTTTGTGGTGTGTGTTTTTTTGTTTTTTGCAATGTGATTCCAGTATGGTGGATGACATACAAAGTGGAGTAACCTCTCAGGATAGAAGTGATAGATATAAAAATCTTTTGAAAAATTGTGTGAAAATTATTACAACGTAGACTTATAATATGAGGGAAATTTTAAATTTTTCCCATAGTTTTCATGAAGATTTAATTTGGTATTTCACAGGGATTGTTCTATTATTGTATTCATTTTAAAACAGGCCTTTGTAAAAAGGGTTGGAAGCAATGTTGCACAGATGGAGGAGCAGGTTACACAGGCCGAAACAAACCTTGGAACATTTCCAAATCCACTTAAGAAGATCTTTCAGAATCTCAGCTCCTCACCTCTTTTTTCACCTTCTGTGAGTATCAGTTGAAATGATCATATGTTTTTTTAGTTGGAGTTTGTTATAACTATAGCAAGAATTTCCGAGTAACAAAATACTTTGGGGGAAGATATGCAAGAAGACTGGTATAGAAGTTGTGCATCTTTGGAGCATGGCCACAATTTGCAGTCAATGAGAGATTTGGTATAAAATAAATTTTTTGCACAAGTAGTGTAATTTATATGTACTTCCAAACAGAGTTGTAATATAGAATTTCTCCTGTAAAAAATAACTCATACAGCCTTGTGAGCAGGAAAAAAAGTTATGGTTGCTAAAATGGAGATGGGCAAACACAAAAAATTAAACGTTTGATTAAGGGTGGGTTCACACCTGCGCTTCAGTCCGTCCGTTGCCAATCCAGTGAAAATCTCGGCGAACTGGATTGGCATCAGATACAGACCGGTCAGCGACGCATTGGTTAAAAACCCATTCATTTGAATGGGTTTTTAAAGCAATGCGCGGGTGTGCGCTTACACCCTCTGCGCTGCATTCAAATGAATGGGTTTTTAACCAATGCGTCGCTGACCGGTCTGTATCCGATACCAATCCAGTTCGCTGAGATTTTCACTGGATTGGCAACGGACGGATAGCAAGCGCAGGTGTGAACCCACCCTAAACCGTACCTGTTTGTTTTTTTAAAATCAATAGTTTAGGTGAATCTAAGAAATTTTGCAATATATTGTCTTAGAAAAATCCTGTTTCCTCTCATTGGCTTCTCTCTTGCCTGCTAAACTGCTCAGACAGTCTTCAGTGAAGACTGGCTGTAGCTCGCAGTACAGATGTGAATCAAGCTGCTTCTCACCTCTCTTCCTCCTCCATCCCCTCTTCATAGACTTCTAAGAACTGCAGCTTTTCGTTAGTGGAGCCGGAACCTGCAGTGATTTGAGCAGTTTAGCGGGAGAAGAGGAGCTGATAAAAGGAAATAGGAGCATTTTCCTCTGATAAGATATATTACAAAGTTTCTAATATTAATTTGAGTTATTCATTTACAAAAAAATATAAACAAGAGTTACTCTCTAAGACACTTTTAGGCCTAGTCATTAGTTTATTAAAGATTCTGCACTCAAATATGTGTCTGTGAGGGTGCAGGCTAGGCTAACACTTGACAAGAGAAAATGCTAAACCCCAGATATTAGCTGGACTTATTGCATGAATTTCCGTTCATGCAATAAGCGCACCAGTTGCCCATAGCCACTAGTCACCTATAATTTGGTTGTTATGGACAACTGATCCATAACTCTATCTGTACTGTTTTTGATAGATTATAGTAAGCTTTATTTTATTCATTTATTTTGGCTATTTTGTTCCCAAGGGTGACAAAATCCCAATGCATTAACCCCCTTCCTTCCAAAAGCCATAACTTTTTATTTTTCCATTCACATCACTATATGAGGGCTTATTTTTTTGTGAGAGAGATTGTACTTCATAGTGGTATCATGTAATATTCTAAACAATGTACTGGGAAGCTGCAAAAAAAAAAAAAAAAATGTGAATGGGGGGGAAGGATTTAGAAAAAAAAAAAAACACATTCTTGCCATATTCTGACACCTGTAACATTTTTATATTTCCTCATACAGGTCTGCGTAAGGTGTAATGTACCTTTTTATTTTGAGGAATATCTGACTTTTTGATCGCCCATTCATTCGTCTTTTTTTATTTTATTTTCTTTATTTTTTTTTTTTCGTTACGGTGTTCACTTTATGGGAAAAATATTATCAAGATGTTTGTTGCTCAGATGCAGGGATGCTTAATTTATTTATTTTTATTTGGAATCGAGGGAAAGGGGGTGATTTGAACTTCCTATAATTTTTTATTTTTTTTTGTAATACATCCCAGCTATCATAAAAGTAGGACTGCCCCTGCGAGCTCACCGCACAGGAGCTGTCCTACAAAATGAAACTTAAAGGTATGCTATGGAGCGGCACCGGAAGTAGAAAAGATATGGATTGGGGACTGTAAAAAAGTTTTAATGCCTACGATCCGATGAGACTCTAGTTATGGCACTGAGTGTGTGCTATATGTAGGGTACATTTGCACGTAGGAATTTGCCACGGATTTGGGGGCTAAAGTGTTGCTGGTGTAACTTCTCCTGTAATGTCATAATCCTTATGGATTACAACATCACAAGGGTTTAACAGCCAAGAGTAGAGCTTTCTTTAACACTTTTTGTATCTGGCTAGCAGCTGTAAATCACTGTGCCCCAACAATCGCACACCATAATCTTTTTTTTTTTTTTTTTTTTTATTATAAAAGTTCTTTGAAGGAGGCCAGTTCCTGTACGATAAAAATATTAAAACCATTTTTCAGTATCCTCTGTGGAGAAGTGATTAGTAATGGTGCTAGAGATTCTGAAAATATATCCTCTGCGGACTTTCTGCTTCAGTTATACATACAGAAACGCTGGAGTTTTCTGTATAATTGACAATAATGTGACCATTTAGCCAGAATATCATCCACTTTGCAGTTAATGTAAAACGCCACAGAGTTTACACTATATGGAGCCATAACCTTAAAGTTCTGTATGTATTTATTTACTTTAATTTTTTTGTACTTTTTTTTTTTTTTACTGTCCATACAGAAAGCAGCATCTTCTCCGAGAACTCAGCCAGCAAGATATGAGCCTCCCACAGTGTTCAGAACTGAGGACTACTTCCCAGGGAATAGCTGAGGAGCAGAAGACAAACTGTATTCTCATATGCAGGGCATCACCACAGACAATACAGCATTGCACTTTTTTACATCAACGGCTATAGTCCTCTTGTTAGAAGTTCTTGAAAAAGTAGTCTTAATTTTGTATATACTGTAATATCCGAGTCTTCCATTAAATATCAGTATTAGTCATTGTTTGGATGGATCATGCAAGTTCCTTGTTCATCTTTTAACCTCTTCCAGCTGTGACCAATTTTTGATTCTTCATTCTTTCCTTCCAAAAGCCATAACTCCTTTTCTGTCAACATAATCATATGGGGGGAATCTGCTTTTCCAACTAACTTTTTTTTTTTTTAAACTTGATTCAGTAAGTTATGCTTTAATTGGGAAGCAGACTTTTTTTTTTTTCCTTGTGCTGGACTTCTCACTAAAGTTTGGACTTACTAGTGCATTCCCTGCACTGGTAAAGCTTTTTTTTTTTTTTTTTTTTTACCAGTATTCACCTCAGTCCCCTAAAGCCCTGTTTATTGTCTTTGCAGCAGGGGCCTGGTATGATTGTTAGGGGACTCTGGATTTATAGTCCAGCAGGCCAGAGAGGAGAAGAGAAAAAAAAAAAAAAAAAAAAAAAAAAAAAAAAACTTTACTGTCTTTAGGAAATGGGCCTTTTCTGTACTTTGTACCCTTGTTTAATTTTACAAAAAAAAAGTTCTGGTTCTTTTTAAAGGAACCAGCAGACTATTATTATCTGAAGCTCCTTACAAGATATCATCTAAATCAATGCCAAATAACAAATATTCACTCTTATACAGCAAAAGTCTGTTTTTAGATCTCTGATCACCCTTCTTCTAAGATTTCAGCCATAGGGCTCTATAGGTAGAGTTAGACATGGCTGACAGCTTAACTGCATCAGCCAGAGCATTAGAAACCTTCATTTTATATAAGTGAAAGAGGCTTAGATCTGATCCCTAGGTGTCTTATCCTTAAAATGCTTCTGAATGAGCCATACTTTCTTAGCTCTAGCAACACAAGTAGCAACCATACTGGATTTAAGACTTCCTGAGATGGGGTTCTTAAGATAGATAGGAAAACTGACACCCAAGTCCTCAGTCTGTGATAAACACACAGGTGCATGGCTCATTAGTACCAACACAGTAGACAAACATCTGCCTCATATGTGCACCTCTGTATCCATCATATGACATGGACTGTACATCACATGATCATGGACTGATTTCTATCCACTGGAAGTAAGCAGAGATTGAGAAAACCCATGAAGAATTGATACAGAAAGTATATTCAAAAATTTTAATTGTATAATTATACAATTAATAATCCCTTTAACTTTTGTGTGGTCTTAACCCTTTTCCTGCCACCCACAGATTTATACATCCTCCCAAGCTGGCACTTTTGTAGCAGTGGACATATGTAATACGTCCTCACTACCAACGCTGATATCTCAGGATCGGTTAGGGCTATGAAGATGAGCTTGCATTCATTTTAAAAGATGAGAATCTCATCTTTAAAATGATACCAAGATTATCAGGATAGCCCTTACAGAGCCAGAGTGATTCGCTGGTGATTACTATTTGGCATTGAGATCCCAATGCAGATCTCTATTCCAAACAGCGTTTTTAACAGCAGATCGCTTTGGATCTGCAAGAACTATGATGATCTTGGTATCATTTTAAAGATGAGATTCTCATCTTTTAAAATGGATCCAAGCTCATAATGGATCCTGAGATATGGGGCTCTAAAGTGTCCTCCAGCCTCAGGCAGCATCTTAGAGCTGCATATAAAAGGAAAGAGTAGACTGCAGAGATGATCATTCATCATCGTCTGTGCACAACCTGTATGTGACCCGAGGGGGAAGGGGTAGCGTGGATTCCTGTCCATATCATCCACTCTATCAATCAGAGAGCATACTTTACCTTTTATCACAGAGAGATAATGTAATACCCCTCTGAGCTTAATCAGAGGGGTATTCTTCTGTAATACCCCTTTGAACATAACCAGGAAGTTTATCGGCACTGTGACCTAGACATTTACCATTGTCCAGGTCGCAGTGCCAAAAGAGTGGCACAAAAAACTTAAATGTAAACATTATTGATGACTTTGTATGTGTTTGACCCTGCCCATACCTGATCTTTATTGAGTAAAATACGCCTCTCTAGCGATATCCGTTACACACTAAAATAATAGCAATAATCAATCAGTAGCAATGAATGTATAAGATTCTACAATTTTTATAGGGGGATAGAAAATATTATGTAAGTTCGTATTTAATTTGCATGCTCAAAATTGGTTGGTGCATTTCTGTGACTTTTGGCATTTTAAACACCTGCATATGTAAATAAATTTATATATCTCACATTTTGCAGTTTTTTGGAAAGTACATTTTGTTTGCAGAAAAGGATTGCTTGAGCATGCACTTTAGTTCCAAATTTGAATTTGTGACATTTTTGCTTGTAATCTCTGCTGTAAAGTTGCATGAATGTGTGTATGTATGTATAGAAGGTGTTTTTCTATACGGTCTACTGTGCAATCTCAGTTCGATTTTTAGTGTATGTGCAGTATAAATTTAACAGTGAATAACAGCAAAACATTGCTTGTCTTCTGAGTCAGTGTTTTTGAGAGTATGAGCTCTTGTAGTTTGCGATAGATCATATATATATATATATATATATATATATATATATATATTGTGTGTGACTTTACGATTGAATAAGTTTTGGGTGCAAATATGTTAGTGCATTTTTTCAAAATGTGTGTTTGTCACAAAGTTACAAAAAGGTGAACATAGCTAGTGATCACTCATTGCGCCACATGTAATCTTCAGGTTGTCTACTTTCAAGAAATATATAGGGTTAAGGGGTGCTTTATCCCTACATTTTATAGGATTTTTTTTTTTTTAACATTTCCAGCTTCCAAGCAGATTTTTGTTCCTTCCAGTTCTGGTGATTTTCTGAAGATATGTGCATGCAGGTGTAGGCCTTAGTGATATGAATGAACTCTGTACTTGTTAAACTCATTTTTAGGAGGTTTGGTGCATATTTTTTTGTTTCCACTTTTAGCAACTAATATACATTTATTTATAAAACATACTTTAAATAAAAATTGCATGAAGGTGCCTGTTCGTGTACAGTACCAAGTGGCATTCTGACAATGCTGCAGGTGTCCATTTTAAGAAAATATATAGGTATGGGGGGCTATTATCTCACTGGTGTCCACCTCCAGGACACCAGTAACTGCAGTTTTCACTGCAATTACCCTATCTATCTGTGACTATCCTACTGATGATCCCACCAATGTAGGGGGAAACGCATAGAGGGATAAAGTTGGAACTTTGCTACTGATAGCATTAATAGCAATGGTGAATGTTCACACCATGCTATCAGCAATGATTCATTAGCACTCACTAGTTTTCTATCCAGATATGCATATGTGAAAGCGAGGCGGTTTTATTATTGACACCTGCCTTTGCTATAATCAATATCTTACATGACTTCAAGTCCTTGTTTTATACAGCAGGTGACTAATCACAGAGCCGATATTTCATTGTTTTGTAGTGCCATTCATTAGAGGCACAAATATATTCTGCATCCTTTACTAATAATCTATGGTAAGAACTCTTTAAATCATATACACTATTGTTTTGTCTACATCTATTAGAAGTGTATTGTTAACTCCACGACAATCTTAGCTACATATAAGAATCAGTGGATTACATATCACTTATGATAGGATGACCGTTTGTGTGTTCAGTTACCTATATTTATGCGTACATATGCTTATGTTGTAGTTACACCAATGTAGGTTTTAAAATATCAAAGTTATATTTTATTTTGGTGCTTTTTTTTGCTTATGTTGCCTTTTGAGCACTAGATACACCCTTGTTTGTTCTCTAGGTATGGGGGGGGGGTTAGTATGATTTTTTTTTTTTTTTTTTATGTTACACTTTAGGTTTTATGTGTCCATCTCAAAACTGAAAATTGCTCTGGCTACCAGAGGTGCAAACTATCTGGAGCCTCCTGGCAGCGAAAGGGTTAAAAGAAATTCATATTTTTAAAAGGGAAAAATTTTTTGTAATTTAAAGTACAATGCAACAAAAATTAGTTTAGTAATTAAGAATTAGTACAAAATAATAAAATTTCATGCTGATAAAATGCAGAATTTATCGCCAGATTTACAGGGTTTATCCAGCCTTAAGATGGGCCATCAGTATTACAACATTCCAAATATCACTTTGCCAACCAGATGTTTAAACCCTTTCCAACATCTACTGTAGCATTATGGCAGGTATCTGCTCTTAAAAGATGTGGCACCTATTTAGGAGGTGAGAGAGCGCCATAGCATGTATAACACAGCAATCTCAGTCCTCTGTGATTGTGGGATTTGTGTTAATTTGGTAATCTCAACCTACAGAACATAGATAATGTGATTTTGGCTGTACACTGACTGTCGTAAAAGCGAAAGTCATAAGAAACTAGCTAAAGCAATATTTATATATTTGCAGGTTCCCAGTACATTGTACAGAACATTAAATGGTACCATTATAAAGTACAATCTATTCTTCAATATAAATAAACCCTCAGTTATATGAATGGAAAAATAAAAAGTTATGGCTTTTGGGAGGTACACTGAAAAGGGGTTAAAAAAGCACTAGAACTATGTAAGCGTCCTATAATCATACACTTACAAGTTACAATGGGGTTCACATTAGAACAAGACCGCTACAACAGCGGCTACACGTGGAGACTGGTGGACTCCATTGACTATAATTGGGGCCGCCCTATTGAATTTTAAAGAGGCAGAGAACCAAGTTCTCCATGCAGGACCTTTTTCTCTGGCTATTTGGCAGTCTATGTGGCTGAATCTCCAAAGTAGACAGACATCAACTCAGCCGAATTATACCAATACCACAAAAAAAAAAACATCCATATTTATTGCAATTTTGTATTTGCACAAGCAATCTTTTTCTTTACATTGGAAGTATATTCTTTTGTATGAATATAATTAAAAGGACCCTTACAAAGTTATAGTTATTGGCTGGTGAGTTGGTCAGCCTTATTTTGTGGTGATTTAGTTTTTGTGGTCCCAATGTATGTTTGTCTTTTCAACTAGTACAATCCACAAAGCTAAAAAGATGTTCTCAGGGCAAAATTATACTCATGACCTATCGTTAGAATAGGTCATCTATTTCAGATAGTTTTCATTGCATTTTCACAAGAGCAGAATTGAAATTTACTATACCTATACAGAAAACCCCAACATTTCTGCAGGTATAATTGACAAAAATGTGGGCAGGTTTTGAAAATGCAGCTTTTCAGCCGCAGATTTTTTTCTGCAGTGTGTGGATTAGCCAGAATCCAACCACTTTGAAAATATTGTAAAACAATGTTTTTTGCTGCGGCCATCACACTGCGTTTTTACTACTTGGGGCTTCAGCTTTAAGGCTGAGGAAACGCTGCAGAAAGGCTTTTTTTGTTGCAGATTTTGCTGCAGTTTGAGCCAAAGCAAGAAGTGGATTGATCAGAAAAGCAAAGTATAAGCACTCCCTATAGTGCTGGCCAAAAGTATTGGCACCCCTGCAATTCTGTCAGATAATACTCAATTTCTTCCAGAAAATGATTGCAATCACAAATGCTTTGGTAATAATATCTTCATTTATTTTGCTTGCAATGAAAAAACACAAGAGAATGAAAAAAAAAGTCAAATCATTGATCATTTTACACAAAACTCCAAAAATGGGCCAGACAAAAGTATTGGCACCCTCAGCCTAATACTTGGTAGCATAACCTTTAGACAAAATAACTGCGAACAACCGCTTCCGGTAACCATCAATGAGTTTCGTACAATGCTCTGCTGGAATTTTAGACCATTCTTCTTTGGCAAATTTCTCCAGGTCCCTGAGATTGGAAGGGTGCCTTCTCCAAACTGCCATTTTGAGATCTCTCCACAGGTGTTCTATGGGATTCAGGTCTGGACTCATTGCTGGCCACTTTAGAAGTCTTCAGTGCTTTCTCTCAAACCATTTTTTAGTGCTTTTTGAAGTGTGTTTTGGGTCATTGTCCTGCTGGAAGACCCATGACCTCTGAGGGAGACCCAGCTTTCTCACACTGGGCCCTACATTATGCTGCAAAATTTGTTGGTAGTCTTCAGACTTCATAATGCCATGCACACGGTCGAGCAGTCCAGTGCCAGAGGCAGCAAAGCAACCCCAAAACATCAGGGAACCTCCGCCATGTTTAACTGTAGGGACCGTGTTCTTTTCTTTGAAGGCCTCTTTTTTTTTTTCCTGTAAGCTCTATGTTGATGCCTTTTCCCAAAAAGCTCTACTTTTGTCTCATCTGACCAGAGAACATTCTTCCAAAAAGTTTTTGGCTTTCTCAGGTAAGTTTTGGCAAACTCCAGCCTGGCTTTTTTATGTCTCTGGGTCAGAAGTGGGGTCTTCCTGGGTATCCTACCATAGAGTCCCTTTTCATTCAGGCGCCAACGGATAGTACGGGTTGACACTGTTGTACCCTCGGACTGCAGGGCAGCTAGAACTTGTTTGGATGTTAGTCGAGGTTCTTTAGCCACCATCCGCACAATCTTTCGTTGAAATCTCTCGTCAATTTTTCTTTTCCGTCCACATCTAGGGAGGTTAGCCACAGTGCCATGGGCTTTAAACTTCTTGATGACACTGCGCACGGTAGACACAGGAACATTCAGGTCTTTGGAGATGGACTTGTAGCCTTGAGATTGCTCATGCTTCCTCACAATTTTGCTTCTCAAGTCCTCGGACAGTTCTTTGGTCTTTTTTTTCTCCATGCTCAATGTGGTACACACAAGGACACAGGAAAGAGGTTGAGTCAACTTTAATCCATTTCAACTGGCTGCAAGTGTGATTTAGTTATTGCCACCACCTGTTATGTGCCACAGGTAAGTAACAGGTGCTGTTAATTACACAAATTAGAGAAGCATCACCTGATTTTTCAAAGGGTGCCAATACTTTTGTCCACCCCCTTTTTTATGTTTGGTGTGGAATTATATCCAATTTGGCTTTCTGACAATTCTTTTTGTGGTTTTCCATTGAAGACAAATTAAATGAAGATATTATTACCAAAGCATTTGTGATTGCAATCATTTTCTGGAAGAAATTGAGTATTATCTGACAGAATTGCAGGGGTGCCAATACTTTTGGCCAGCACTGTATATATCTCCCATTCTAATTGTAGCCACTCTTGGCTTTGGCTCCAAAAACTGCAACAAAATCTGCAACGTGAGGCCTCAGCCTAAAGCAGTCACTTGGGGCATATTTATCAATACTGTTGAACACTAGGAATCCGGTTTGTAGTTTTAGACCTATTTATAAATTTGTCTCATTTCTAGACATGCCAAATTCTTGTCTTTTTTCCAATGCGGCAAATAAATAAAGTCTCCGTTGCCTGTGCACCAAAATTCTGTCTCAATTGAATCTTCAACTAAGTTTATACTTTACATTTTAAACTAGGTATACTTTGCACAATAAATTCTATGCCACATTTATTCTTTTTTTCATAAATGTGTCAGTCACTTAAGCCACACCCATTCTGGTGCACATTTTTTTAGGTATTGAGCCACTCATTTTTCTATGCTTTCTGCTGCACGCTGTTCATAAATATGTTGTAAATGCAGTGCACTATAAATTCTGGCATAAATGTAGACCATCTTGAACTTCTGTTGATAAATATCCCCATTGTCTATACAGTTTATGCAAAAGAAAAAAAAAAATGCAACAAAATACTGAAAAAACCCAGGAAAACATTTTTTAAAGGTTTATTTTAAACAAAGGCAAGTCCAAATTGGCCAAAGTAACATTTTCTTTGTACTACACTTGATACAATAGAGTAGAAATGAGGGAGCCCAACTGGCACCATAGATACATATTCTACAACTAGGGGTTCCTGATTTCCCAAAGTTACTAATAAATTATATAATATTTATATATGTATATAAAAGTGTCCTGTATTACACATTAAAAACTAAATTGCAGAAATTGGAATTAGTATTTCCACACTGGAACCTAAACAAAAAAAAACAACTTGTCTTGTTACGTACACCCATAATGATGCAGAAGCCGTGCTTCACCTAGTACGTAGATGAATTATTCATGGTCCTAATGCCTTTTGTAGAGATGCTAGAAAACACTTCGGACATTTGTTCAAAACAGCTACCAATGATAAATGCGTATATTGACAGCGGCAGGGGGTGCTTGATGGGTGTAGTATGCCCAGACAGCTTCAAGGGGGGACCCACAAAGTGGCACGCTAATGTATATTAAACTGATAGCTTAATACAAGAGGCTTTAAGGGGTATTATAATAGACCTTTATAGCATATCCACAGGATATGTCATAAATGTGACAGCTGCAGCCCCACGTCCATCTCCAAAAATCAGTTAGCTTCATTGAATGAAAAGGTAGTTGTGCATTTGTGGTGCTGTATTCACGCCTATGGGAGTTCCAAATACACTCAAAAAACACAGGGTGTATACTCATGATCAGTATGTGAGGTGCAAAGCATCCCAGTGATACTGGCTCTTTACCCTGATATACCTACAATAGGTGTGTGCAGATCCTGTAATGTACTAATCGCTTTCATCATTCTGCCAACACTGCATAGTACAGTAAAATCACCAACTGTCTACAACATGCATAGTAACCATCAGTTACTTCCCTGCAGAGGTGGGTACATATTGTCACAACTAAGCTGTCAAATATGGTTTTATTTCAAACATGAATGGTAAAAGACAAAAAACCCACAAAATTATTTTTAAAAATCAAGATGTACAGAAATGTACAAAATGGGAAATTGAAAACAATATGCAGAAAATGAAGCATTACTACTGACACAGACAAAAGCTCAACAGAGGTCACTTAGAAAAAGCAGACCTCACAGGCTGCTGAATGAGAGCACCAGAACAAGGGAAACGAAATGCAAACAGCTCAAACAAAGTGTTAATATTTAAAGATCTGTCAGGTGTCCCAAACTTTCTGTATGAAGTTATAGAAGACATGGGAATGCTATATCCAGGCCTATGCCACTGCAACTATGTGTCAACCTCTAACGCACCTAATAGTCTTCCGACAAGTCTATGTCATGTTGCACTTGTTTGAGATCAGCCATTTTAAATCCAAGCAACACTCTCTGTTTATGATTTCTGAGAAATTTCAGGCATATATAACGTTTCGTACCAAAAAATGAGGCAACATCACTTTTCCACATTTCAAGTACAGTAGACAGCAATTCGATCTCTCTCTTGCTGGGGTATGGTTTCTTGTGGAAATACTTTGACAAAAACTCTTTCTTCGCTTCATGAGATGCCGTTGCATCAGCATCTGGAACCATCTCAAGCAAGTCAAGAGACTGTAACGCATCCAGAGCCTCTGAAGGATCAGATTTGATTTCAAGCCTCCTCCTTTTCGCAGACCCCAGGTCTTTTGAAGCATTGGGGCCAGATTTGTAATTGTTCTTGGACTCATTCGAGACTCCCTGAGTATCACCAGTAGTATTTTTAGTTTTTACATACTGCTTAGGCCCCCCATTATTTTCTGGAACCAACTCTGCTCCAGAGGTACTATCTTTTGGTGCATTGCGACAACGCTGAAGATGGACTGAAATGGCTGACAAAGTCATGTTGCCAGTGTAAACACCACAGCAATGGATGCACTTAAAAGCAGGAGTCTTTAGTATTGTATGGACTGTAGGCATTATATGATGCTTTTCTTTCAAATGTGTCTCATATACTTCAGACCTGGACAAAGCACAGCTGCAAAATGGACATGTTGAGGCTTGCTGGCCTTCAGCACCAGAGAATTCTGGTGTGGGTTGGATTTTGATATAAATTGGAGTACTGCTGTTCGAGTTGGCTCCAGTAACTATAGCAAGGTGCATATTTTTGTCTCCAAGTTCTTCTCTAGATATATTAAAGGTAAAGTCAAAATGAGGAAAAAGTACATCGCCATTAGCATCACTTGATATAGTCATACCTTTCTTGACAAAGTCCCCATGCACCTTTTTTTTTGCCTACATGTATAATTTTCATATGATAGATAAAGTTTCTTAGTTCATAAAAAACAGCTTTGCAGTATAGACATACCATGCCATGCATAAGCAAGTGTTTTAACACCTCGCCTTCTTCAGTAAAGGCCTTGCAGGTAACACATCGAATGGACTTTGCTTTCAGGACTTTCAGAAACGATGCCTGGGCGGCTATGACTACAGTTTCCTTTGCCTCATTGGTGGTAAAAGATTCTGTTGGTCTGTTAGGTCTATTTTCTTGTTTTATGTGAGCAATCTGCATATGTACCTCATACACATTTGAAGGAAAGAGTTCATTGCAAACAGGGCAGGTCTTCCATTGCTTAGCCTCCTTGCCTAAAACAGCTGGACGTTTAGCTACAGTAGGTTTGGAGGTTTTTGGTGACACAGTCTGTGCCAACTGCACAACAGGAGGAGATGGCGCACTAGCTGGTGAAGTTGAAACCTGCATCACTTTATCAGGCTGAGACAATTGTACTGGCACTTTCGGTGGATTAACCGCAGGTATAGCACATGGGGCAACTGGTAAGGTTACAGAGATTGGTGCAAGTGTGTATGTCGGTATGCCATTTACTTGCTTTCCTGTTGGGATCAGCTGTCTCAGTATGGGGGCAGTAAGGATTGTATTTTGAGGAATGCCAGGTTGACTGCCTGCAACGTTGGTCGGCCGTACTGACTGATTTACAGGAAAGACAGCAGGCCTTACACCCGGATTCACATTAATAACAGCAGACTGCAGAGGCTGTGGACAGGTTAAGACTGTCGACTGATTTAAAGTCAAAGTTTGGTTGATGGGCAGAACAGCAGATCTCACGCCAGCCTGAGTACCAGGGATAACCTGACCTCCTGGAGGAAGGACAGTTGCTGTAACAGGCTGGTTCAAGGGAAATCTTGGAGACAGGAAGACAGACTGGGGAAGGGAAGCCTGAAGGGTAATACTCTGGTTTTGAGGAAGTTGAGTAACAAACCCAACCTGAGCAGGAGGAGACACTGTAGTAGATATTTTCTGGCCCAAACCTCCTGCAGGATCAGATACTGTGGATACTGGTAAAATTTTTGGGATGAGGGAATTGGGTGTCCCTAAAAGAGGTGTATTAGGACCATTTTGTTGATGGGTAATTAATTTGATATCTTGAGTGGCTGGAGAAGCTACAGGTGTGGCATTTGGCACCACCACTTGTGATTTAAGTGACTGGGCTACAGTGGGACGTCTCGCATGGAACTTTCTGTATAGTCTTTTAACACGTGGTCGACTAACATCGGAAATGTCTGTCCTCAGTTTAAGTTCCAGATCTCTGTGCTTATCCGATGTTAAAATGTGGTATATCAAAGCATCACGGTTAGTAGTAATGCAACTGCATTTTTTGCAATAGTACCTACTATCTGGACTAATCTTGAGTGCAGATGAACACTTGAGTTCCTCTTCAGACTTTTCCCCAAAATAATTTTCAATTTCAGCTAGATGATGGGTCATAAGGACATGCCTTTTCATGGAATAATAAAGCGTGTCAGTAAAGTTGCATTTTGCACAACAAAATCTGCCTGAATTGACTTTGTATTGTGTTGGACGCTCTTTTGCAGGCTGGACTTTACGAACACTAGAATGAAATATCCGCATATGCTTTAGAACATTCTTGGTCTGTGAAGTAAAAGGGCAGCTCGGACAAGAAGACATAAGTTCCTGGTCCTTCTCATCTTCATGGTAGCGTTGTAGATGACTTTTGAATGAAGAGAGCAGTCTAGTTGAGAATTTGCAGAGACTACAGCAGAATTGCTTTGATCTGTAACCCTAAAAAGAAACGGAAGGAGAAAACCGATTAGAAATCTTAAAACTTTTTTTTTTTTTTTTTTTTTTTTTTTTACACATTTGATAATAACAAACACAGTGAGCTAAACTGTACCAATCTTGAGTTACAGCATGTCTTGTAACCCATGACATCCACAGTTGCATGCACAAATCTGAACATTGCTGACCTATAATCTGATGGCATTTACTGTTTGATTCATCAACTTCCAGCTGGATTATGAATGCAGCTCTGAAGGATAATACACATTGTAACTAAGGAAGAGTAGAAGGTAGAGAAAGTAAAATATCTGCCTATTAAAGGGCATTTGTAAACTGAAAACACCGCTAAGCCCGTATAAGCATGCTCTGAACTATGAAAGCTGGCTATTGCACAATTCCGCTTTCTCAAGTTTCTATCATATGAAGAGTTCTGGTGACAAAACTTAGGTGATGCTACTTTTAGGTGCACTCTGACCAAATGCAAACTATACAACACAGAAATCAATATAAACTGATTCATAATAGGTATATAAAACAATATGTATTTCTATCTTAATACAAGTCTATGCAAAAATTTGAAAGTTGCAGGATTATTATACAGCAATAAAGCTTTACTTACATAAGGCTCCTATAAATATGCATCCCTAGATTAAAGGGGTATTCCAGGGTCAGTATAATGATGGCCTATAATTTGACAGCTTAACAAACAAAGAGGCCACAGTACTCGGCCAAGTCAAATAGCTGGCTGTGGGATAAGGAACCCCATTAATCTGATACTGATGGCTAAGGCTACCTGCCAGGTCCCAAGGTAAAACAGTATAGATGGCACATGGATAATATCTGTGTGCCACCAATTCGTTACCTTCAGTAGCCGCAAAACAGACAGGTATAGGACCTGTCCTGAGTTTTGCCCCCGGCTCCATACACAGACCCTTGATTATACGTGGGTCGAGTGTCCACAGAAAATAACGGGTCAGTGCACTAGTCATGAAAAACATAGCTAGCCCACTGAGAATGCACACAATTGTGTGCATGGAGCCTTATTCTAACAATAGGCCATTCTGATCACAGGAAAACTTGTACAATAAAAACTGATATGTAGCATCTATTATACAACAATCTCCTAAATATTTCATTGAATGCAAATTCCTGTGAAAGTATTAAAGAGGAGAAAACATTCCATATACAATTCCTCTTCCTTGTATGTGTAGTTATGTTTTTATCTAAAGTGTCCAAAAGCGCATTATCACTATCCACATAACACATGAAGTGATGTCTGCATGTGTGCTGTGCTCTTTAGTAAAGTCTATAGCAGTTCCAGCAGTACATGCAACTGGAGCCAGAAAACATTAATATATCCAAAAAATAAATACCCAACAGAATAAGAGGAAATACTAACATTACACAAGGCAGTGACATCAAGGGAGGATCTGAACAAAACTTTAGGCAAGATTGCAATATCAATGTTTCCTTTTGGATGAAGTGTAAACTACTACAAAATAGTTTGAATATGAATAACTTCTTAAAGGCAACATTATTGTAATGACATCACAAAACAAAAAAGTTCCTGATGTATACATTGAATGGAATCATGAGGTGGGGGGGGTATAAAAAAAAATCAAAACATATACTGCATGATGTGTGTCATTATATATTATATATAATATATAAAAAACACAGACACCTGCAGTTGACGATGCCTCAATGACATCTATTAAGGGAATGTGTCCATCTGAAAATCTTCCTGACCAATCTAGGACAGACACTGCTAACGCAGTTTGAAGAGAGTACAAAAAAAAAAAAAAAAAAAACTTTGTAAAAATGTATACTGTAACAAAAAAAAAAAAAATAAAAAAATAAAATAATGCACAGAAACCTTGCAGGAAATGAACATAGAGTCATAAATCTAGATCCAGCAAATTCTTATCTGTGCATGTGCAGACTAGAATACTGTTAAAACCTGTTCTACTCTATTTTCCAACAGCTAGCGTTAGACATACATTTCTGCGTCCAATAGCTTCCCAAAGCGAGACATCCTCCCATGATGTACTGGAAAAATGTGTGTCTCCTGGATTATAAGTGTTGATTTCCTAAAAAACAAACAAAAGAATATACGGTTTGATACTTAATGTATTGCAAGAGTTATTGTGGCTCCAGATAAATCTCATGCACTTCTGGAAGAAGCCCCCCCCCCCCACTAAGCAGTCATTTCTGAACAGACTTTCAGCCTCAAACTCATGTGTCTATGATGTTACATCCCTATTTTGTGTACTAGCATCAACATGCATGCAATTCTACCGAAAATTTCTATATCTGTGTGTTATGGACCATCGTTATCTACGTGGATTGATTTGTCCATAGACCCTGCCAGTCATCAAATCCCTAGCTAAAGGCCCCTATTACATAGGTTGGCGATTGGGCCCAATATCAAAAACAAAAGCTTGTTAACTGGCCCATGGCAGGCTGCGGTCACACAGAGTGGTACATATTTCTATGTACTTCAGCTGTAAGCTAATGACCATCAAATTGAAAGCCTCTAGTTCACGTCATGTGCGACTGAGCTGAAATGCATAGTAAAATGTACTCCTTGCTAAAAAAAAAAAATAAATAAATAAAGCGGCCCTTAAAAAGTCAGTTTGTCGACAACCATTTAAACAGGGTGATGTGCTATTTTCTCAAATTGTCCTACTTCACACACTATCTATTAAGATATATTATTATAATAAATATTATTATTATCCTCCTCCTCCTCATCATCATCTAGAGAGGGGTCTTTTCAGATTATCTGATACAGAGCTCCAGTTTTAACAGATCCCCCATTCATACATTGGAGTATGAAGGGATCTGTAAAACTGCACAAATATAGAACATGAGCTATATTTTGACAGTCTGTGACAAAGGACTGGCAAAATAATGGTCGTGCCAATAGCCCCCATTCACTGATGTTGACTGTAATGCTACCATGTGATGTCCGTTAAAAATAAACGGACGTCACACAGCCATTACTCATGTCTGACTACGGTCATGTGAACATAGCTTAAGGCTCCTAGACTATTACCGCGTATGGTCTATACACCAATTTCAATAACAGCACAGTATTTACTAAACCTTAGTCCCTCTACAAAAGCATATCCAGAGGTATAACTGTGCAGTTATTTCACCCTAAAGAGGTAACAGTTTGGTTAAGAGCTTCAATTTAATATTCATTGCATAGGTTTAAAAAAAATAAAATAAAATTCCATACGTATGTGTTGTAGTAAAATACTTATTTATGCAGCTTCATACCATACGTCATGCATAGGCAACTTTGCAACACACCTAGCAGGTAGTATATGAAGGGGAAATTTAACACAAAAACAGTGGTACACAATTCCCAGGAGCCATAGGGCCCCTACCTCTTCAGCAACTTCCAGAATGAATTAGATTTTCTAAAAATACTACAAGTGGATTTCTTGAATATCAGAGGTTTTATTTATTTATGCTTACTTGTATAGCGCCATCATATTCCACAGAGCTTTACAGACATTGACAGTCACAGTCCCATATAGGGCTCACAATCTATATTCCCTATCAGTATGTCTTTGAAGTGTGGGAGGAAACCGGAGTACCCAGAGGAAACCCACGCAAACACCAGGAGAACATACAAACTCCTTGCAGATGTTGTCCTTGGCAGGATTTGAACCCAGGACTCCAGTGCTGCAAGGCTGCAGTGCTAACCACTGAGCCACTGTGCCGCCCTAAGGGAACCATTATGTGTCAAAATGGTAAAGAGATGGCATTTTAAATTAATGCATTTTCGTGGTAGTAACAATGAAAACTGACTTCACCACACCTCCTCAATATACCTGCCCCAAGACATTTTAACACTGCATTTTTGGGCTAAAATACTCAAAAATCTGATGAGTATTTTGACTGTGGAATTTTTTTTTTTTTTTGATTAGCTTCATACAATAGGTGTGATTACCTGCTGCGGTTTTGGTTAAACAATGACAAGATAAGGGAGAACTGTTCTTTTTTTAGCACACTTATAAAATAAGCGTTGGTCAATGCCTCCCATTGAAAACAATAGGAAGCCAATGAGGGGTGTGTTTTCAAGCAGATTTGGAGTCTGAAAATGTTCTAAATGTTTGGCGACAAATTCAGAATGTAATGGAATTGGGAAAAAAAATGCAATTGCACAATTTTCTTTACAAAATTTTTTTTTTTTTTTATGGCGTTCACTGTGTGGTAAAAATTGCCCATATTCTGTTGGTTGGTACAATCACAATACCAAATTTATATAGTTTTTGTTATGTTAACACCAGAAATTCAGAACTTTGAAAAGTGTAAAGCTTTCTTTCCGTCACCATATTGTGATACCCATATTTTTTTTTTATATTTCCATGTACGTTACTGTGTATGGGCTTTTTTTTTTTATTTTATTTTTTTTTAAGCGAGGCAAGTTGTAGTTTTTATTAAACTTTTGCGAATTGTATGATGCTTTGATCGATATTTATTACATTGTTATGTGGGAGGGGCAAACCCCCCCCCCCCCCCCCAAAAAAAAAAAAAAATATTATATTATAATATAATATAATATAATATAATATATATATATATATATATATATATATATATACACACACACACACACACACACACACACACACACACACACAGTACAGACCAAAAGTTTTCTGTATTTTCATGACTATAAAAAATTGTAGATTCACACTGAAGGCATCAAAACTATGAATTAACACATGTGGAATTATATACTTAACAAAAAGTGTGAAACAACTGAAAATATGTCTTATATTCTAGGTTCTTCAAAGTAGCCACCTTTTGCTTTGATTACTGCTGTGCACACTCTTGGCATTCTCTTGATGAGCTTCAAGAGGTAGTCACCTGAAATGGTTTTCACTTCACAGGTGTGCCCTGTCAGGTTTAATAAGTGGGATTTCTTGCCTTAGAAATGGGGTTGGGACCATCAGTTGTGTTGTTCAGAAGTCAGGTGGATACACAGCTCATAGTCCTACTGAATGGAGTGTTAGAATTTGTATTATGGCAAGAAAAAAGCAGCTAAGTAAAGAAAAACGAGTGGCCATCATTACTTTAAGAAATGAAGGTCAGTCAGTCCGAAAAATTGGGAAAACTTTGAAAGTGTCCCCAAGTGCAGTGGCCAAAACCATCAAGCGCTACAAAAACTGGCTCACATGAGGACCGCCCCAGGAAAGGAAGCCCAAGAGTCACCTCTGCTGCGGAGGATAAGTTCATCCGAGTCACCAGTTTCAGAAATTGCAGGTTAACAGCAGCTCAGATTAGAGACCAGGTCAATGCCACACAGAGTTCTAGCAGCAGACACATCTCTACAACAACTGTTAAGAGGAGACTGTATGCAGCAGGCCTTCATGGTAAAATAGCTGCTAGGAAACCACTGCTAAGGACAGGCAACAAGCAGAAGAGACTTGTTTGGGCTAAAGAACAAAAGGAATGGACATTAGACCTGTGGAAATCTGTGCTTTGGTCTGATGAGTCCAAAGTTGAGATCTTTGGTTCCAACCACCGTCTCTTTGTGCTACACAGAAAAGGTGAACGAATGGACTCTACATGCCTGGTTCCCACCGTGAAGCATGGAGGAGGAGGTGTGATGGTGTGGGGGTGCTTTGCTGGTGACACTGTTGGGGATTTATTCAAAATTGAAGGAATACTGAACCAGCATGGTTACCACAGCATCTTGCAGCGGCATGCTATTCCATCCGGTTTGCGTTTAGTTGAACCATCATTTATTTTTCAACAAGACAATGACCCCAAACACACCTCCAGACTGTGTAAGGGCTATTTGACCAAGAAGGAGAGTGATGGGGTGCTACGCCAGATGACCTGGCCTCCACAGTCACCAGACCTGAACCCAATCGAGATGGTTTGGGGTGAGCTGGACCGCAGAGTGAAGGCAAAAGGGCCAACAAGTGCTAAGCATCTCTGGGAACTCCTTCAAGACTGTTGGAAGACCATTTCAGGTGACTACCTCTTGAAGCTCATCAATAGAATGCCAAGAGTGTGCAAAGCAGTAATCCAAGCAAAAGGTGGCTACTTTGAAGAACCTAGAATATAAGACATATTTTCAGTTGTTTCACACTTTTTTGTTAAGTATATAATTCCACATGTGTTAATTCATAGTTTTGATGCCTTCAGTGTGAATCTACAATTTTTAGTCATGAAAATACAGAAAACTCTTGGAATGAGAAGGTGTGTCCAAACTTTTGGTCTGTACTGTGTGTGTGTGTGTGTGTGTATATATATATATTTTTTAAAGTGACGTGTCCAGGCAGTAGACCCTTCATCAAGGAAAGCAGACACCCCCAAAAGAATCGGATATTGACCTTAAGGGAGCTATCTGTACAAGATGGCACTAGTGAGAGTTCTTCACAATAAGGGTTGAGTACTGTTAGTGCCGGGCTCACACAACAGAATGGGTAGTACCGCTGTTGTCACTCCACTCCCGAGCCCAAGCGCTGTGGCTCGAGAGTGGAGAGCCAAGCGCTACACTTGGCTGCAGTGGAACGCTGCTGCAACTTTAAGGGACCTGACAGTGACACTTTGACATGAGTGAAGCAAATCTGTGTGAGCCCATCCACCATTGGTACTTGCCAACTCTGGGAAACACAGTATTTAAGTGCTTCGGTTGTACGAACTGCGGCTGTTAGCGGCGGATGCCTGCTGTCTAATACAGCTGGTACCTACCGCGTATGGAGAGAGCTCAGCTGTTGAGCCCTTTCCATACTTCCTTAGCAACACCATGATGTACAGGTAAGTCATATTGCTAAGGGGTTAAATCGCATGCAGTAAGAGTCATGCTTTAATAGAATTTTTAGTGGGTCAGAAGGGGTAACGCCCTGCTAAGTATTTAAGTTAAGGAACATGCAAGCAAGACCTCATTGGTGACAAAGAGGAACTTGCTCCAAGCACTACCTTTTGGAGGTTATCTCCCTATAGATTTGCATATTCCTTACCCAGAATTTGAGTGAGTGAGTGAATGAGTGAGTGTGCGCGCGCGCATGTTCGTAATAGAGATTATGGACTCCTAAAGGATATGGTACTTTTGTGCTAAGCCTATAGCAACCAGCCAGAATGCGGTCTAGCAGAATTAAATATTTGGAGCAACTCTGCCACATATGAAGTAATCATAACAAATCTATACAATGTTGCAGTTAGAACAAAGAGCTGATGGTAAGTAAAATATATTACGATGAGTTCGGGCTGGGCAATTGTGACCCATGTCTAAAACATGATTGAGCATTTTACCTCAATTACAATTAATAAATGATTATTTTATGACACTCCCCTTTTTATTTGCCTCATCCTCTATTTATATGCCATGCAATACCACACAATTTTGGTTATTCACGTATCAGCAATCCTGATTGGATAGTATACAGTTAGTGACAAGTCCTTTAGCCAAGGGCAGTGTGAGTCAGGATGACACAAAGGCAAAATAATTGAAATAACTGCTTTGGGCAAGTTCACAGCGATTAATGAAGCTGACTTTCCGTTTTGCTTATTTGTCGATTAATTGCCCAGCCCTACAATGGGCTGTAGGAACCAGATGTATGTTTAGCTTAAGGGAAAGCACACAAAAATAAAAAGAGTGCTTCCTATTCTGTCTCGTATTGCAATCAATACTAAGAAATATAAAGAATTATTTGATGTTTGTCCCTGGAGATTAGACATTTCCCCCCTATTTGTCACTGTCCTGTGGGATTATTGGCAGCACTGAAGCCTCCTCCCCATTGCTGTCTGCAACAGGAGTCAAAGAACTTTAAGCTCCGCCCGATTGGCCACCTCCCACCCCTTCAGTTGTCTGCCAGCCAAAAACAGAAGAGACCAGGAGGATGTTACAATCCTGCAGTATTGACAAGTTTGGGTAAGGATACACATTCAGGTTTGGTTAATGCAATTTTGAAGCCAAAACCAGATGTGGATCATAAAAAGAGAAAACACAGAATGAAGAGAAGTTACTTCCTCTTTATTCAATCCGCTCCTTGTTTTGGCTTCAAAAACACATCAACAAAACATGAACTTGTGTCCTTACTCTTAGTCTTATGTTTACTTCTCATTCATATCTAGGTTTAGTGATTCTCTCAATAGCAGCCAAATCAAAGACAGATGTCTCACACCTCTGTAACAGGTCAGTTAAAGAGATCTGTCACCGTGTATAAAATCATAAATGCCATACATCATGTGATTATCGCTGCGGCCCTGATCAATTTGCTGTTTTTTTTAATCTGCCCATCTGTTCAAAAGATACGGCCCCTAGAAGATTATATGTAAAACTAGCTTAGTTTCTCCAACTGGGCGGGAATCTTATTTTCTCAGAGTAATACAAAAGATTACCGTTATTTGAAGAATCAGAACTAGTTTGCATATAAGCTTCCAGGTGCCATATCTTCTGAACAGGTGGGCAGATTTAAAGAAATAAGCACCAAATGTATGGCATTTTGTACTTTGTGACAGATCTTTATTGCTAAGGCCCCAGGTTGCGGCAACGCAGCTTTTTTGTTGCTTTTTTTTTTTTTTTTAAAGCCAAAGCCAGAAGTGGATTCAGCAAAAGTAGTATATATACTTCCTATATATTTCCCATTCCTTTTGTAGTCATTCTTTGCTTTGGCTTTAAAGCCCAACAAAATCTGCAACAAAAAAAGCTGCATTTCCGCAACATGGGGCCTTAGCCTAAAGGAAATAATTACACAGAATATCTGACATTCTGTGATTTATTAATTTCAAGAGAATTTTCTACATTTATTTTTGCTGCCTGTTCAGAGTAAGAGAAAATATGATGTATTCACTGAGAATATAATACATTAGAAAAATGGTGTGTTAGCAAGCAAACCCCAATTCCATGATATCTATCTATGCTGCTTTCCACACTGAAAGTAGTGTAGACAATATAAAAGGTATATTCACATGTGGCACATCGGTCACAAATCTCTGCAACTGAAAAGCTGATCCACACATCAATGTGGCTGCTAATTCAATGGCCCTCAAACAAAACTAATTTTGGTGATATCCACACACAATGTGACTTTATGAGGGGTGTCTGATTTTTTGGTGGTATTTCACCAGTTAGGTACATCATTGGTATCTGTTTAGAAACATAACTATACCGAGCCTGCTTTATGTTGTCCATACACATTCAATTAAAAGCTGGTGACAGACTAAAATATTGTTGAGGTATACCAAGAATAAGTCAACAATATCAGATCTGAGAGGGTCTGACATCCAGCACTCCCACCAAAAAGCTGCTCTCAAGAGCTTATACACAGAATGAAGCAGGAAGCAGTGACAGCTCTGTTCTGTATAGTGGCCAGATTTGGAACTGCAGATTTGCTCCCATTCATCTGAATCTGAGCTAAACTGTAGCGACTTGGCTGAGCCACTACACAGAACAGAGCTGTCTGCTTTCTGTCCTGTTGTCTGATCGGTGGGGTGCTGTGTGTCAGAACACAAATCTGATATTGATGACCAATGCTTTGGATAGCTCATCAATATTTTTAGCCCTGAAAACCTATTCAATGCTGGCTGAACCAAGCATCTTTATCAGGGGCCTTCAGACTCTCTCCCCTGAAGGCAGATGTTGGCGATGGGGCTGATTGATTTCAACACACTCAGTCTTTTTATTCTCAAGAAATTCAAGCTAGAGATATCCGACAGCAGCTTACCCCCATCCCCGTTTACAAAACATGTATGCTCAGGCAAGTGTACATGTGTGCTAATGGTAGGAATAGGAGTCTGCTTAACCAGTGTTCAGTAAACCGCAATCTAAGGTGTAAAGTCAGCTTAACTTAAGCTTAATGGAGATGTTAAGCCCCAAATCACAGAATAGGTCATCACTATGTGATCTGTGTGGCACCTCGGTGCCAGATCCCCACAGATCTGCTGTTCTGGTTGGAGGGCCAGAAATTACAGCAGTGGATGGGAAGCATGTGTGGGCTTCTCCTATTCAAGTATTCAAGTAATAGGAGTAGCACTGCAGTTCCCTGAAAGCACCATTATGCAATGGACTGGACTACTGCGCTGCTCCTATTACTTAAACAGGAACAGCTGCACATGCTCCCCCATCTACTTGTGTAACTTTCAGCACCTAAAGGCCATGGGAACAGCTGATATATGTGGGGCTTGGGTGTCAGACCCCCATAAATAAAATAATGATGACCTATCCCATGGATAAGTCATTAGACTTATCTAAAAAAAAAAAAAAAATTATATTGTATAATATATATATATATATATATATATATATATATATATTTATTTATTTTTTATTTTTTTTTATAAATATATAAATATATATATTTTTCGTTCTGGGGCTGGATTACCTAAAAAATAAAAAAAATAAGAAGTAGAGCAAGACTAAACAGAATTTTTGGAACTTTCGAACCAGGACATGTGAACGAACACTTGACACTTGGTTCCAAAAACATGATTCCTTTGTGTCAGTTATTGGAGGGGGAGCTGTACAGTGTTTTTCTAGATTTAGAAACCTCATAAAGATGCTAGCGTTCCTTACCTCAAAAGCTTCTCTGCAAGATTCTAGACCAATCTGCAGCAATAACTGCTTCACCCTTTTTCGTGCCTTCCTTATTTTCTCAAGGTTATTAACAGGTGTTTGGAACATTTTGGCAGCACTAAACGGAAAAAAAAAGTCACCATGTAACATCCCGTTTTAGACACCATTCACAGCTATATCTACAATTTCATTAGTTCCCTATATCCTGCATGACTTCACATCTTCATATTCTTGCCTGCTGTCTTATGCTCTGTTCACATCTGAGTTATGAACTAAACTCTATAAAGGTTGTACAAAGGATACCAGTACAGTATAACAAGACCTCAGTGACTTATATAGTGAATACAAAGCAGTTTAGCTGCAGTGCATCAGTAGTGATGTATTGTTTACACAAGACACTATACAATATATTAACGAAAACTATATCCGTGCTGCACAGCACATATTTAAGTCTTAAGGATCTAAAAAGGACAAACATCTATAGCAAAGTTCATACAGTAGCTTAACATTAAGAAGTGGGTTTACTCTGATACAATAATAAAAGTACTAGAAGTTTGACATTTGCAGTCTGTGAAATCTCAGGCTTCCAAGAAGAGAAAACCATGGAGCTACTGTGTTTACTTACACATGCATGTCTATTCTGCAGAGTCTATGGATGTCCTGCACGCAGAAATTCTACAATATCTGCACTAAAACATCCATAAAGCTGCAACTGTTAGGATCTCAGATTGCGGCGTCACATTGCCCGAGACTACAAATGACAAAGAACAGCACTGCAGATAATAGAATATTATTACATTTTAATTAGGCCAATCTGAATGTCAAAAAATACAGAGCGCAAAGACTTCTCGTACACCTCATATTTAAGAGGAATAAGGGGGTGAGAGCTACAGTACTAAGTATCTATGGGAAAATGGAAAAGTGCCAAAAATACCAAAAAACTGCCTCTCTCTAGACCTCTTGTTTAAAATACAGTCATGGCCTAAAGTTTTGAGAATGATACAAATATTAATTTTTACAAAGTCTACTGCTTCAGTTTTTCTAATGGCAATTTGCATATACTCCAGAATGTTATAAAGAGTGATCAGCTTAACAGCAATTACTTGCAAAGTCAATATTTGCCTAGAAAATGAACTTTATCCCCCAAAACACATTTCAACATCATTGCAGCCCTGCCATAAAAGGACCACCTAACATCGTTTCAGTGATTGCTCCATTAACACAGGTGTGGGTGTTGATGAGGACAGGGATGGAGATCAATCTGTCATGATTAAGTAAGAATGAAACCACTGGACACTTTAAAAGGAGGCTGGTGCTTGCCATCATTGTTTCTCTTCTGTTAACCATGGTTATCTCTAAAGAAACACGTGCAGTCATCATTGCACTGCACAAAAATGGCCTAATTGGGAAGAGTATTGCAGCTAGAAAGATTGCACCTCAGTCAACAATCTATCGCATCATCAAGAACTTCAAGGAGAGAGGTTCCATTGGTGCCAAAAAGGCTCCAGGGCGCCCAAGAAAGACCAGCAAGCGGCAGGACCGTCTCTTAAAAGTGTTTCAGCTGCGGGATCGGGCTACCAGCAGTGCAGAGCTTGCTGAGGAATGGCAGCAGGCAGGTGTGAGTGCATCTGCACGCACTGTGAGGCAGAGACTCTTGGAGCAAGGCCTGGTCTCAAGGAGGGCAGCAAAGAAGCCACTTCTCTCCAGAAAAAACATCAGGGACAGACTGATATTCTGCAAAAGGTACAGGGAGTGGACTGCTGAGGACTGGGGTAAAGTCATTTTCTCTGATGAATCCCCTTTTCGATTGTTTGGAACATCTGGAAAACAGCTTATTCGGAGAAGAAGAGGTGAGCGCTACCACCAGTCTTGTCTCATGCCAACTGTAAAGCATCCTGTAACCATTCATGTGTGGGGTTGCTTCTCAGCCAAGGGAATCGGCTCTCTCACAGTCTTGCCTAAAAACACAGCCATGAATAAAGAATGGTACCAGAATGTCCTCCAAGAGCAACTTCTCCCAACCGTCCAAGAGCAGTTTGGCGCTCAACAATGCCTTTTCCAGCATGATGGAGCACCTTGCCATAAAGCAAAGGTGATAACTAAATGGCTCAGGGAACAAAACAGAGATTTTGGGTCCATGGCCTGGAAACTCCCCAGATCTTAATCCCATTGAGAACTTGTGGTCAATCATCAAGAGACGGGTGGACAAACAAAAACCAACAAATTCAGACAAAATTAAAGCATTGATTCTGCAAGAATGGACTGCTATCAGTCAGGATTTGGTACAGAAGTTGATTGAGAGCATGCCAGGGAGAATTGCAGAGGTCCTGAAGAAGAAGGGTCAACACTGCAAATATTGACTTGCTGCATTAACTCATTCTAACTGTCAATATAAGCTTCTGTTACTCATAATATGAATGCAATTCTATTTCTGTATGTGATAAAAACATCTGACAAACACACATAAAAACCAGAGGGCAGCAGATCATGTGAAAATATAATATTTGTGTCATTCTCAAAACTTTTGGCCATGACTGTATATACTATATATCCACACACATATATTATAACACTCAATATCCATAAGAGGTCTAGAGAGCAAGTATTGAGTATTTTTGGCAATCTGCAAATCAATGCGTGTTTTGGTGGCTATTATGATGTGCTCTGAAAATGAACCTCACTTTTTAGGTCATTGCCTGGACCCTCCTGGAAGCACCACCCTCTCTTCCATATTCTTACCCCATGCCCCATGTAGTATAGTCACAGGCAGTTACCCACCAGGAATTCATCCACTGCAATATACAGTGTCAGTGTAGCAGATGAGGAATTCAGAAAATCCTATCCACATACTGATGAACACCCCCCAGCACAATTTCTTGATGTAGTTTTCAAGCTTTGCAAGGGGTAAAACCCAGTTAGTTTGTGCAATGGTTGGGTCCGCTGTTGGTTATTACACAGTGGACCACCATGGAAGGCTGTAGCCCTAAAGAGAAGGGGTTATCCAGCTTTCAAAAATAATCTGCAAGTACATCCACTGCAGCACTAAATACTCACTGTAATACTTGCAGTGAATCTGTGAACAAACTACATTTCCCATGATGCATCTACCTGCTCTCACTCTATGTACCCGTCCATTCTAGCCTCTAATGAAATCACAGGTAATAAATCACTCACATCTGAGGTCACACAATGCTGGAAGCTCACTCCCCCCTCCCCACCTGTGACCAGCAAATACAAGGAGTGAGAGCAGGAAGAGGAATCATGGGAAATGTAGGCTGCACAAGGGAACAGTGAGTATTAGCCACTGCAGTGGATATATTTGCAGATAATTTTTGGAAGCTAGATAACCCCCTTTAAGCATTCTCTGATGACTAAAGGGGTTGTCCAGTTAAATAATAAAATAAAATCTATGTCCATCTCTGAATAGGTATATATACAATGTAATTTGCTTCAATTATTGAAGGTGTACAATTCTCCCAATGTCAATATTAGCCCTAAACCCACAGCATCACTTCCGTCCTATACCTGATAAAGAAGAGGTTTTCCTGTGTGGGGAAACATCAGTGTGTGTGAAGGGGCAGGCAGGCTCCCTCTCGTCATAGCCAATGCATAAACAGAGGAGGTGGCTGCTTTAGTTGTCCCCTTCACACGTTGATGATGCACTAACACAAAATCTCCTGTATCAAGCACAGGACAGCAGGCAAGTGGCAGGGGCCAAAGCAGAGATCAAGGCTTCTAACTAAAGCATATTAGTAAGTTGTAGATCTCCCTACTTGAAACACTTTTTAGCTGGATAAATCCTTTAACATTTATGCATAATGATTTGTTAAACCACAAATTTCTAATCTTTTATATTTACAGCAATAGGTTTCTATAGCCTTTATAAGTGAACAATGAACATCTACTTCTTGCGTCACCCCTTATAGATGGTAAGCTCTTGTGAGCAGGGCCCTCACTCCTATTGTGTGAACTGATGATTATTGTCTGTACACAATTTAAGTGCTACAGAAGATACTGATGCTATATAAATAAAAATAATTAAGAAATGTGTAGGTAAGATATATATATTAAGCTTTTAACAAATTTACTGGAAGCAATATCCTACTTTGTGAAGGCCAGACCTCATGTGCCATAGCTGCAATGAGCAGCTGCTTTGCAGACAGACTGTGCTGGAAAAAGAGGCAGAACAATTGTGGCTCCACACCTACTTGTGGACAGGCCCCTCCTATCATTTCCATATTACGTGCTCAGGATATTGCAGCCTCATGCACTACTATTCAGGGCCATGAAACACTGAATACTTGGAATGACCGACCCATCTGACAGTGTGATATTTTATTTGCCTGCAAACAGAATACTGTGCAGGATAATACAACTACTGTAGATCCTTTCATGGATACATGCTCTGCCAGCTGGCAGTAGTGAATGCAGGTACTCTAGGATCCCAAATCAAATAATGATTTATTAGCTACCCAATTTATCTGGTGTGTGTACAGTCTTCTACAAAAACATGTTATCCCCCAAGGGGTATTGTCAGCTTTGCATTTATCACTATATTCATAGTATATGCCATAAATCCCCAATACATCTGAGAGCACATCTAAAACCAGCATCTTAAGAACAGGGCATGGTTTGCGGTAGCACATGCCCAAGTTTCTCCATTCCCTTGTACGGGAGTTCTGAAGGTACGCAAGGCTTCCTGCTCAGCTATCTTCAGAAGTCCTGTACAAGTTACTGGTGAGACCCATGCATGCACGGCCCCTTCTCATTCACTTGAAGCCACCAATAGGGGACCCACATCCATCACTGGCTTATGACATATTTCATGGATATAGCCATAAATTCCAAGATGGGAATACCCAGTTAAGGGGGTTTTACAGAGGTTGCATCTTATCACCTATACCAGACAAATATCTGACTGAGCATTGTTAACATTTGTTCCATTTAAAGGGGCTGTCCAGGACCCAGAGGTTTTTTTTTTGTTTTTATTTTTAACTACCATTCAATGCCTTCTGAAGTAACTTTCTAACATATTGTTATTACCAGAACGGCTCCCTCTCTCCTGTCCCTGATGAGGTCAGGTCATCACTAGCAAAGGTTCCTGCAACGTCACTTATACCTTCTCACATCCTGTGCCTTACGTTTCTGGCATTGCATCTGCTTTCTCTGGTGTGATCTGACCTAGCTCAGGAACGCATCAGGAATGGGAGAAAGGGGGCCATTCTGGTAACAATATATTACAAAGTTGCTTCAGATGACTTTGAATATTTAATTGGTGCAGTAAACAGAAAACATTGGGTCCTGGACAACTATAACGTCTTAAAAAAGTGCAGTGCTAGGCCGTCCCTAGCAGTCCCCCAGAGTAAATGGAGAAAAAGCCACTGTCATTTTTGACATGTCTAACATTTGCTTAAACAGTATGTACATGAAACTGCATGTGACAGAAAACGGCACAAAATGTGCGGCTGAACAAAGTGTCTCCATGTTTACCAATTACAAACTTGTATCCAACTTGAACTTGCTGTCATCCTTTATCTGCCCCCACCTCTTTCTAACTTTCCAGAACATACACAACATGATTTTATTTCATTTAAGCACAAGGAATTAGAATTAAAGGCTGTGTGCAGCTAGTCTGTGCACAAGGTCAGGCAGCAATTCCATCACATCTGACCACAAGAATACACCCCTATGCAGTATCATTCATGGAAACCTAACTGAACCCATTTATAAGATTAAGAGATCTGTAATATGATGGATCCAGCAGATCACTGTGGCAGTGTCATGTACAGAAGCCTCTGCACTTATGTTAAAGGGAGTCTGTCAGCAGTAAATTGGTTATAAAACTAATCCCAGTACCTTGTAGAGGTATTTCTACAGTTCCCAAATATGCCTCAGCTTTGGAGCCCATATTCATGTAAGTCACTTTTATTCATATGGAAATGAGGATAAAATGATTTGGGGAGGCTGGGTTCACATCAGTGTTTGGCTCTCTGCGCAAAATCAGTTTTTGAAACGGTCTGAAAATCCTCAAAAACTGATTTTGAACAATTATTTTTAAAACCCATTGATTTCAATAAGTTGTATAAACTATCCCAAAGTGTCCGTTTGTACCATTTCTGTCTGGTATCCCATCTTTTTGGCAGAGAAAAAAAAAAAAAAAAAAGAAAAGTTGGACGTGCAGGACTTTCTCCATCCAAAAAATAAGGATACCAGACAGACAGCAACCAATATTTTTTTTTTCTTCATTGGAAGGCGGACACAAATACACAAACTAACTAATCTGTTTGTGTCTGTTTATTCCTCTGCACACTCAGTCTAAAAAGACGGATTCGGGTATCCACTGTGTTACCATTTGGAATCAGTTTTTGGACCAATCCGATTTGGCAGCAGACAGATACCAGGCGCAATTGTGAACCCAGCGTAAGCTTGCATGTGAACGAAACGGATTTACATGAAAACGCGGATCCAAAGCCGACAGTCATATTTGGAAACAGTTTAAGGTGCTAGGTTTATGACAAATTTACTGCTAAAAGACTCCCTTTAACAGAGCCTGAGGTAAAGTGATCCAGCTGCCCTGTGACGCCTCATCATTCCTCACCAATGGCAGCACAACTTCGTTGGTAAAGCGGAAGTATCTTCAAAACTGTGCAGTCATTGCAGATGTGCAGGTTTTCGGTTGCATATAGTAGCCAAGACTGTTCTTATCCTTAAACATACTGTTCACTTCATAAACCTGGACATATATACAAGGGGCCCAGAATGCTGAGAGATATACATAGGCATTTATCAAGAAAGTACTGCTTTTCAATTTTTATGCCTCTACTCTCATACAGATCACCATGATGCTTGGAGTCTGGGTACAGGAAATACGGCTAACATCCCCTGCAGATCTCACAGACAGGATAAGGCCAGCTTCACACAGTTTTATTCAAAGGATAGGTCATCGATGTTTAAGACTGCAGCATGTCAATTTATCCTGCGGATTTCCACCATGGAATTCACGCTGCCATACAAAGAGTGAAATCTATGAGGCAGCAGCATTTCTGCAATACAAAATCCCCATTTGGTGTGTGTTATTTCCAGCAGATCTGCAGTGTTTCAGCCCACTGTCCCATATGAATATACCACAAGGTTGGCCATATACACAGTTTCGTTCAAGAGTGTATCGCCAAAATTGTTTTGCAAAAAAAGATAGGCTGAAAATTTTCACCTTGCTAAAAATATCAATTTTTTGTATTTTTTTTTTTTTAAAGAAAAACTGCTAAACTACCCCAAACTAAGCAGTTTATAGTTGTTCATGGTGGGATGGTTTGTACAATACGTTCCATTTTGATCGGATGACCACATGACAGCTGTCAGCAGTTAATGTGTATGGCTGGCTTTAATAAAATAATGAAGCAGTTTTATTAAGACTGGCATTTCATAGTCATACTTAATAAAGGTCACCAACTGGTGCAAGGCAGCCCCAATTTATGAAGAGGCTCTGGCCAGAATGGAGAGCTATGCCGGTTAGGAATTGTTGTAGATTTCCGTTATAACCAACGTTAGAAAACTAGCAAGAGTTATACATATGTCAGGCCGAAAAATCTCCACCCTAGAAAGTGGCAAGCGAGGCGCAGAATGGGGGATGCTTTGCATCTTTGGCACAAGAGAAAACTGGCATAGATGTGTTAGAGGGGTGTTCCAGTTATATTTTTATTTTAACCACCACAGAGGCTTAAAATAATAAACAGTGCTTACTCACCTGTCCATTCAGCCACGGTCTATCTGATCTTTGGCCTGAATAAAAGCATGTCAGCCAATCAGAGACTCTCCATGGGATCCCAAGCCGAAAAGACAGGCATGTATGGGCTATATCATTTTAAGCCTCCCCAGGGGTGAAAAGAATTAACATGAAAAATTAACTTAAGTGGCATTCTGAAAGGTATCCAGAATATGTGAGAAATTTAAAAAAAAAAAAAAAAAAAAAAAAAAAAAGTTACATCATTCGCATTTTCTGGTGTGTAAAATTTACACTTTTTGGCTCTCACTATATATGTGCAACTTCTTACTTTCTTACATCTTTCAAAAAGCTGTGTACGTGTCTGCGTGTGTGTGGGGCTACCATCATTCCAACATACAGTGGGGAAAAAAAAGTATTTAGTCAGCCACCAATTGTGCAAGTTCTCCCACTTAAAAAGATGAGAGAGGCCTGTAATTGACATCATAGGTAGACCTCAACTATGAGAGACAAAGTGAGAAAACATATCTATAAAATCACTGTCTGATTTTTAAAGAATTTATTTGCAAATTATGGTGGAAAATAAGTATTTGGTCACCTACAAACAAGCAAGATTTCTGTCTCTCACAGACCTGTAACTTCTTCTTTAAGAGGCTCTTCTGTCCTCCACTCATTACCTGTAGTAATGGCTCCTGTTTGACATTGTTATCAGTATAAAAGACACCTGTCCACAACCTCAAACAGTCACACTCCAAACGCCACTATGGTGAAGACCAAAGATCTGTGGAAGGACACCAGAAACAAAATTGTAGACCTGAACCAGGCTGGGAAGACTGAATCTGCAATAGGCAAGCAGCTTGGTGTGAAGAAATCAACATACAAGACCACTGATAATCTCCCTCGATCAGGGGCTCCACGCAAGATCTCACCCCGTGGGGTCAAAATGATCACAAGAACGGTGAGCAAAAATCCCAGAACCACACGGGGGGACCTAGTGAATGACCTGCAGAAAGCTGGGACTAACGTAACAAAGGCTACTGTCAGTAACACACTACACCGCCAGGGACTCAGATCCTGCAGTGCCAGACATGTCCCTCTGCTTAAGCCAGTACATATCCGGGCCCGTCTGAAGTTTGTTAGAGAGCATTTGGATGTTCCAGAAGAGTATTGGGAGAATGTCATATGGTCAGATGAAACCAAAGTAGAACTGTTTGGTAGAAACACAACTCGTCGTGTTTGGAGGAGAGTGAATGCTAAGTTGCATCCAAAGAGCACCATACCTACTGTGAAGCATGGGGGTGGCAACATCATGCTTTGGGGCTGTTTCTCTGCAAAGGGACCAGGATGACTGATCCGTGTACATGAAAGAATGAATGGGGCCATGTATCGTGAGATTTTGAGTGCAAACCTCCTTCCATCAGCAAGGGTATTGAAGATGAAACGTGGCTGGGTCTTTCAGCATGACAATGATCCCAAGCACACCACCAGGGCAACGAAGGAGCGGCTTCGTAAGAAGCATTTCAAGGTCCTGGAGTGGCCTAGCCAGTTTCCAGATCTCAACCCCATAGAAAACCTTTGGAGGGAGTTAAAAGTCAATGTTGCCCAGCGACAGCCCCAAAACATCACTGCTCTAGAGATCTGCATGGAGGAATGGGCCAACATACCTGCAACAGTGTGTGCCAACCTTGTGTAGACTTACAGAAAACGTTTGACCTCTGTCATTACCAACAAAGGATATATAAGAAAGTGTTGAGATGAACTTATGTTATTGACCAAATACTTATTTTCCACCATAATTTGCAAATTCTTTAAAAATCAGACAATGTGATTTTCTAGATATGTTTTCTCATTTTGTCTCTCATAGTTGAGGTCTACCTATGATGTCAGTTACAGGCCTCTCTCATCTTTTTAAGTGGGAGAACTTGCACAATTGGTGGCTGACTAAATATTTTTTTTCCACCACTGCAGTTACTACAAGTTACACTAGTGCAAATCTACCGATACCTATGCTGGAAATTGAAATTTGTGCCTGCTATATGGACAAGCAAAGATACACCAAATTTATTAACGGGAGCAAGAAACTCAGCATCAGACTAATGACAGTACCTGGTACACTTTCCAAAGAAGCCTCTTATTCTGCATTGCAGCTTCATTTTCATGAAAGCCAGTGTTTTATTCTTATGCAAATGCACTGAAAAGGGCTTTAGGGGCATTTCTTCTGCTGGCGGGGCTTTGCTCTGCATTGTAGATAATTGCCCCTCAAACAGTGGCGGAAGGAGCTAGGTTTCAGTTAGACATTTACACCTAATTTGCATAAGAATAAAATCCCAATTTTCATAAAAATGGAGCTGCAATGAAGAAAAAAAAGAAATCTTTGGAATATCTAGAAGCAGCCCTACAAGGTACTTTCATTAGTATGAAACCAATTTTCCTACTGACAGACCTGCACCTCTTAATACATTTAGCACATTTTACATCAATATAATTTGGTTTATTCTGGTGCATTTCCCTATTGAGTGGAAATCTGTGTGCCATAGACTAGCCCTTATCAAGGCTTCCCCAAAACAGAATCACAAGACCTGTAACCATGTAACTACCAGTATAGTAGATAAGGCAGTTACTATGGGGCCCAATGTGACATCATTCTAATTATGTCTTTATACGCTGTGATGTCACAACGATCCTTGTGTGTGCATGACATCACTGTGTGCATTAACCCTTTGCGTTAAGGAGATCAAAACAATTGTATGCTTTTAAAGCTCTGAACTTGTTGCCTAAGGCAATTATGGTAGCAAGGGGCCCCACTACTGCTTGCTAGACCCCTCGCATTTAGCCTGCTTGAAGAGGCCTTTGGAAGGAGTAACCACAACACTAGACAAGATGGATAGTACTGGAGCAGTAATGGATACATTGTTCAAGGATTTCCCTGTGGTAACAGGGTTGAGAGTCAATGAACTAGTCGAGCTTATCTACATTTGATGTGTAGAAGACAACCATTGCTTTCTGTTATCAGCCATTCCTGGGCGAGGAGTGTGACATTCACATCAGTGCCCGCCCCTCCTCCAGGATCACTACAAACACATCTCCATACACAGGGGATTATGAGAGCAGCTGCAGACTTTGCCACGGTCATGTGGGTGGAAGGGAATAAAATGGATATTGTGACAGCCAGAGCAGTAGCAAGTCATGTGTTATAAAGAACACAAGCTCTAGAAGTTGTCCCCAGCATCATCGCCTGACACTGAGCATCCCTAGCCGGCAGGAGCTGCTGTGCCAGGGCCCGTAGAAGCAGCAGGCAGATGCACGGCAGAATACAATGATACAACACGCTGTCAACTCGTGTTATCACCAGCAGCAGCAACAGCACACTAGGCGGGATAACCCCCATTGACATGTATGTAAATCTCCTGCCTCCCCTCGTACTCGGCACAACCCCCAGGGGGCAGCGTACAAGGGGAGCCTGGAACTGCGGAATAGCCCCGGTGGCCACCGAGAAACATGGCGCTCCCGTCACAGTGCAAGGGGTGGAGTCAGCGGCAGGAGAAGCGCTGAGAAAATCCCGCGCTCCGGCGCCCGCTTCTTCACTTGTTATTGGGCAGAATGTATCGGCGGCCGCTGCGCCGCGCACACAATGGCCGCACGTGCTGCACTTACCCGGCAGAGCTGGAGAGGGAGCTGCTCCGAGCAATAGAGCCCCGGCCAAGGGGTCCGCCTACTAGCACCGCTTCTTCCCGCCGGGCTGAGCCGCCACCGCTATTCTCCCCTCCCCTAGATATGACCGGGACCAGTCACCGTGTGGGTGGGCGTGCTGTACAGGAAGCTGCGTCCGCTCCTCTCCCGCCACCGGTGCGCCGTCCCCCCAACTGTATCACCGCCAGAAAATGGCGGCCGGGTATATAGGTAGGAAGTGACGTCAGGGACCCTAGAATCTGCATACACTTAGTGCCCAATCGAGCCACGCCCCCTTGGCATTATGAAACTTAGGGTTCCATTGTAGTGATTAGCTCCATTTTTACTTTGAGTTAGGGGTTCAGCAAGTTTGGGGGTTCCATAAAACTCAGATGTGGGCCCCTAAATTACCCTTCCCCACCCCTCCTATTGTGCCAAGCATAGGGCTTACCTACAAAAGTCTCGCGTTGCTTACTCAAATCCAGTGATGTCAGATGGGGGCGGGGCAAAATGACATAATGATGACGACGTCAAGTCACGTGATTTGCATCCATACCCGCCTCTTTTATGCAAATCATGTGGGCGGTGCGCTTATACCCCACCCCCCAAGCACACAGCCAATAAGAAAATGCTTCTGTTAATAGTGTGGGAGTTTTTTTCTTATTGGAGGGAACCACTTTGGATTGTTGGAAAATGTGAACAACCAACAGAAATGGAGATATCATGAGGGACAAAGTGTAATAAATGTGTGTAACACTGATGGCCCCTGAGGTGCTGCCATTACTCAGAAACCTGGCCCTAACTCTCTGGAAACCCTCCATGTATGGCCATGTATGCTGTATTGCAGAGCACCACAAATTAATATAGACAATTTGCTAGTACAAAAGCTAAAAAAAAAAATTCAAAAAATGTCTAATTTTGTCTCTTATGGCCACAAATATTCTGTCATGATAGTTATAACTTCCATTCACTAAACTAGCATGGTACTAGAATAAATAAAATACCTAACTACGCCAAGCTCAATATAATCGCACACCATCCAGTGCTCTGTAGGAACATGTATACCATCATGTCATGAATCAAATACCGAGATTCACCATCTTGCCTCGTGCTCCATTTTATCCTGCACAGTCCAACTCTCTGGAGAACCAAATATACCGTCATATCATTTTCTTCATTGTAAGGTCCCTGGTACAGAAACATTGCCAGCCTCTGCCCTTACAACACTATCAAGACCACTGAAGATGCCCTCATTTCTCTCAAGCTCTCTTCACCTATTTCTTAGCTTCATCTGTTTCTGGAAAAGCTGAGTGCCTACTAGTTAAGATTTCATTGACTCCTAAACAGAATCTACTTATTAAAGAAAGATGCAAAACTGTAATGGAACCCATTGACCAGCTCTACTAAGACATGGCTAATAGAAGAGGATGACACTATGTCATATTTTGTGTGGAAATATTGTCAGTATTTGCTATTTTACATTAATGTTCTTGTGAAAGCGGCTTCACACATATCATTTAATAAATTGAAAGCATTCTAAAGAAAAAAAAGTGATGAAAATCTTAGACATTGTTTCCTGCTCATACTGATGACTGTGATGCAGAAGTTTTCCGAAAATCATCTTCTCATCATACAGCCTGTATCCAAGAGATCGTCTATTCATGAATTTGATATTAAAACAGAAATGAAGAGCTTTAAGCTTCGGTCTCTCTCCACTTGCCCGCACGTGTAGAAAACAAGTTTCATGTTTAGTTTTCCCTTTGCACCTTTCATGTCAGTCTATGAATAGGATGGTAGGAGATGCTGGAGCCATGATGTACATAATTCATGGCTGCCTTGGTAATATTTATGAAGACCATCAGCCATGACTTGGGAAGTTTTCCACCTCAGTTCATTGCTGATGTGAGACGTCAGTCAGCCATGTAGAACTCTATTATGTTATACGAAACATTATTGAATTTCTGACCAAATGCTCAGTCTTCAATTAACATATTAGGGGTTCAGTTCCCTATTGTTGATTTCTAATAGGATCAGGTCCAGAGTCTATAGATGGATTAGGTGACTGGTTCATGCGGCTTTATTTATATTTACTATAGATAAGGTATGGGGCTGTTCACCTTGACAAGACTAGCACTGTATACCTATTGTGTCACTTCTCTTATTCTATATAGATTGTAAGCTCTTGCGGAAAGGGACCATTCAGCTTTTGTCTCATTATTTGTTCACTTGTTGTGATTACTTTTTAATTTTACATGTTTGTGACCTCCATACTTAACATTCCCAGTATAATAGGTTGGAGGCTTATAAAGATTATTTAGTATTATGTTCTCCTTGAAGAACAGAAGTCATGATGCTAATGCGAAAAGAAACTTACCTCTGTTACCTTATACTACTAAGATTTTACCCTTATTACCTTACACTACTAAGATTTTACTCTTATTACCTTATACCACTAAAATTTTACCCTCATTACCTTATTATTATTACCTTATACTTCTAGGATTTTACCCTTATTGCCTCTTATTACCTTATACTACTAATATTTTACCCATTGCATCACATGCCAGTGCCAGTCTATTTCAATATGTTAAGTGCATCAGAATATTATGCTGTGCTGAAGAACCTTTATCTAAAGTGATCAGTGGTTTCTAATGAGTTAGTTCTTATACCGGTTTTGATTTATTTCACCATTACCTCTCTTCTATTATATATTATACAGTCATATGAAAAAGTTTGGGCACCCCTATTAATCTTAATCATTTTTAGTTCTAAATATTAGGGTGTTTGCAACAGCCATTTCAATTTGATATATCTAATAACTGATGGACACAGTAATATTTCAGGATTGAAATGAGGTTTATTGTACTAACAGAAAATGTGCAATATGCATTAAACCAAAATTTGACCGGTGCAAAAGTATGGGCACCTCAACAGAAAAGTGACATTAATATTTAGTAGATCCTCCTTTTGCAAAAATAACAGCCTCTAGTCGCTTCCTGTAGCTTTTAATCAGTTCCTGGATCCTGGATGAAGGTATTTTTGACCATTCCTCTTTACAAAACAATTCCAGTTCAATTAAGTTTGATGGTCGCCGAGCATGGACAGCCCGCTTCAAATTATCCCACAGATGTTCAATGATATTCAGGTCTTGGGACTGGGATGGCCATTCCAGAACATTGTAATTGTTCCTCTGCATGAATGCCTGAGTAGATTTGGAGCTGTGTTTTGGATCATTGTCTTGCTGAAATATCCATCCCCGGCGTAACTTCAAATTCGTCACTGATTCTTGTACATTATTCTCAAGAATCTGCTGATACTGAGTTGAATCCATGCGACCCTCAACTTTAACAAGATTCCCGGTGCCGGCATTGGCCACACAGCCCCAAAGCATGATGGAACCTCCACCAAATTTTACAGTGGGTAGCAAGTGTTTTTCTTGGAATGCTGTGTTTTTTGACGCCATGCATAACGCCTTTTTGTATGACCAAACAACTCAATCTTTGTTTCATCAGTCCACAGGACCTTCTTCCAAAATGAAGCTGGCTTGTCCAAATGTGCTTTTGCATACCTCAGGCGACTCTGTTTGTGGCGTGCTTTCAGAAACGGCTTCTTTCGCATCACTCTCCCATACAGCTTCTCCTTGTGCAAAGTGTGCTGTATTGTTGACCGATGCACAGTGACACCATCTGCAGCAAGATGATGCTGCAGCTCTTTGGAGGTGGTCTGTGGATTGTTCTTGACTGTTCTCACCATTCTTCTTCTCTGCCTTTCTGATATTTTTCTTGGCCTGCCACTTTTGGGCTTAACAAGAACTGTCCCTGTGGTCTTCCATTTCCTTACTATGTTCCTCACAGTGGAAACTGACAGGTTAAATCTCTGAGACAACTTTTTGTATCCTTCCCTTGAACAACTATGTTGAACAATCTTTGTTTTCAGATCATTTGAGAGTTGTTTTGAGGAGCCCATGATGCCACTCTTCAGAGGAGATTCAAATAGGAGAACAACTTGCAATTGGCCACCTTAAATACCTTTTCTCATGATTGGATACACCTGGCTATGAAGTTCAAAGCTCAGTGAGGTTACAAAACCAATTTTGTGCTTCAGTAAGTCAGTAAAAAGTAGTTAGGAGTATTCAAATCAATAAAATGATAAGGGTACCCAAATTTTTGCACCGGTCAAATTTTGGTTTAATGCATATTGCACATTTTCTGTTAGTACAATAAACCTCATTTCAATCCTGAAATATTACTGTGTCCATCAATTATTAGATATATCAAATTGAAATGGCTGTTGCAAACACCCAAATATTTAGAACTAAAAATGATTAAGATTAATAGGGGTGCCCAAACTTTTTCATATGACTGTATTTTGCTGATAGGACAGTATGTACAGTATTACAACATGTACAGTATTTATAAGTTAACACACTGAGACAACAAGCTACAGATTAGTGACAAGTTTATTTTAACACAAATGCAGAATTCTGTACATCCTCAGCAGTGAAGCTGATAGGTATGGGTTCATTGTCTCCCTAGAATAGGAGGAGAATGCTGTGGCTGACTTTTGGTGTTACTTTTTTGCGGTAATTGTAAAAAATTCATATTAACTTCATGAGTACATTTTTCTGGTGGTGTTTTTCTTCAAATTTTTTTTTTATTTTTAACCATGATATTTTAACCACTTCCAGACGGCCCATTGGGTATATATGTTCAGAGAGTGGTTGTCTAGTTCTGCAAGGACTTGCAGTTTTAAGCAGCTGCATGAAATTGTGCAGCTGCAGAAATGGGGAGCCGGCTGTAAATACAGCCAGAGCTCCCCTAGAGAAGGCACGGAAGGTTTATTACCACTCCCCTCTGACCCGGCAGTCACTTGATCTGCCAGGATCAGAGTCTGTTAGAGGTGCTGGGTCCTACAGGACCCAGATCAGTTCTGCATTTATGGGCAGGAGGCTGTATTCCTCCTGCAACTGGGGCTAAATGTACCATCCCCAATTACAGGGGACATCATCCCCCCCCCCCACCAAAAAAAAACAGTGATCAGATGTCCCCAAAGGTCTATTATGACCTTATGGGGACACAATGTAAAAAAATAAATAAAATGAACATAAAAGTAAAAAAAAAAAAATTAAAGTAAAATAATGTAAAAAATAAATAATATGCCAATAACACACCCTTATTACAGGCTTTAGCCCCACCTTCAACGACACAATACAAAATAAAAATTACCGTAACAGAGAGGAAAAACTATTTTAAAAAGTTTTTTAGTAGCACTTTGTGCTATTAAATTAAAAAAAAAAATGAAAAGTGAAAAACAGACATGTTTTCCCTCCTCTTTTGTTTATATTTTCCGGATATAAAATTTTTTTAAAAAAACATGCAAAAATAAAAACAACATAAAAATAAAGCCCTATGTGTCACCGAAAAAGACTCATAAATTAGTTGAATAACGCAAATAATAAAAATCTTATAGCTCTCAAAACCGCACATACAAAAAACCTGAAAATGTGTCTGGTCCCAAATTCCCCCTCAAGAAAGAAAAAAAAAAATCACTGTTCGTAGTAATTCATACCGGACTTTAACTTCTGTTTAAAACATAAAGAAACAAGACAGAGGAAAGCTTTCGTCTTTTTTATTTAACATTAAAGTCAGTGATAATGAATGCAAATGGAAGGTGCTCTGTTTGCATTCTTCAATCTGGCAACATTTCAGTCTTGAAATAAGTATATAAGATTTACACACAAGTACACAAAACATCAAGAGAGACTGCTAGCACAGCATGTTTTTTAACTTTGCATTCCAAAAGCCATGACTTTCTAATTTTTCCGTTCACGTAGTCATATGAGGGCTTGATCTTTGTGTGATAAGTTGTACTTCAAAATGGTGCCATTTATTATTCTGTACAATGTACTGGGAAGTGGGAAAAATTCAGAATAAGGTGGAATTGAAGAAAAAAAATGCAGTACCACCATTTTCTTACGGGTTTTGTTTTTATGGCTTCCACTTTGCGGTAAAAATGCTATGTTAGTTTTATTCTCCGGATCGATATGATCAAGGTGATATCAAATTTATATAGTTTTTTCCATGTTTTAATAACCATACAAAAATTCAAAATTTGGAAGAAAAAAAAAATTTCTTTGAATCATCATATTCTGACACTTTTAACTTTTTTATATTTCAGTGGATGTAGCTGTGTAAGGTGCATTTTTTGCAGGATAATATGTAGTTTTTATTGATATCATGTAAGGGAATGCATGATGTTTTGATCACCTTTTATTCCCTTTTTTTAGGGAGGCAAAGTGGCAAAAAAAACGCCAATTCAGCCATTTTGGTTTTTTTTTCCTGCTACAGCATTTACCGTATGGGCCAAATGTTTTTATATTTTAATAGTTTGGGCATTTTTGGACTTAAGGATGCCTAACGTGTTTGTGTTTACTGTTATTTATTTATATTTATATGTGATCTAGGGAAAGGGGGATGATTTCAACTTTTATTTATTTTTTTATTTCTTTTATATTTCTTAAAACTGTATTTATTTGTTTTTTCCTTTTTTTTTTTTTTTTTTAGCCCGCCCCCTGGGGGGCTTGAACATGCGATCTTCTAATTGCTTGTGCCATAGACTGCAATACAGTAGTATGGCAGATTCGTTATGTAACTATTGAAGCCTACTGCAGGCAGACTTCAATAATTTTATTACTATGACAGACCTGGGAGCCTTCAGAAGGCCCCCGGCTGCGATGTTAAGGGGACAATCCTGCGATCGCGCGGCAGGGGGGCCGCCCCATTATCAAACATTAATAGGGAAAGTGAAAATAACCACTCAAATGCCGTGGTCGCATTTGACCATGGCATCTGTGTGGTTAAATGCCTGTGATCAGAGTCATCTCTAATAAGGGGCAATGCTGCGGGGTCCCTGATGTGTGCAACACCACAGACCCAGCATTTAGTGCGTCCGCTCTGCACTGCTCTTGTGTCTGTCTATGGTAACCAAAACTTGAACCAGAATTTTATATATAGTTGCTATGCTATGCTGTCAGTATTTACTGTAGTTTTGTATTACATTTGTAAGGATGAGACTCAGGTGCAGATGTGAACTTAGCCTCAGTTATACATGGATGCAACATATGGGGGACTACATGACCTGATTCTCCTTTGGTTGGGAAGGTTGGCCATCTTCTAGCTGCATATCGTTTCCTCAAATGTCTCACCTATATACCCACTGATATAATTCACTGATATATATATATACACACACACGTGGACAAAATTGTTGGTACTCCTCGTTTAATGAAAGAAAAACCCACAATGGTCACAGAAATAACTTGAATCTGACAAAAGTAATAATATATAAAAATTCTATGAAAATGAACAAATGAAAGTCAGACATTGCTTTTCAAACATGCTTCAACAGAATTTTTTAAAAAAGAAAACTCATGAAACAGACCTGGACAGAAATGATGATACCCTTAACTTAATATTTTGTTGCACAACCTTTTGAGGCAATCACTGCAATCAAACGATTCCTGTAACTGTCAATGAGACTTCTACACCTCTCAACAGGTATTTTGGCCCACTCCTCATGAGCAAACTGCTCCAGTTGTCTCGGGTTTGCAGGGTGCCTTTTCCAGACGGCATGTTTCAGCTCCTTCCAAAGATGCTCAATAGGATTTAGGTCAGGGCTCATATAAGGCCACTTCCGAATAGTCCAGTGTTTTCCTCCTAGCCATTCTTGGGTGTTTTTAACTATGTGTTTTGGGTCATTATCCTGTTGCAAGACCCATGACCTGCGACTGAGACCAAGCTTTCTGACACTGGGCAGCACATTTCTCTCTAGAATTCCTTGATAGTCTTGAGATTTCATTGTACCCTGCACAGATTCAAGACACCCTGTGCCAGATGCAGCAAATCAGCCCCAGAACATAACAGAGCCTCCTCCATGTTTCACAGTAGGGACAGTGTTCTTTTCAAGATATGCTTCATTTTTCCATCTGTGAACACAGAGCTGATATGCCTTGCCAAAAATTTAGATTTTTGTCTCATCTGTCCATAGGACATTCTCCCAGAAGCTTTGTGGCTTGTCAACATGTAGTTTGGCAAATTCCAGTCTGGCTTTTTTAAGTTATTTCTGTGACCATTGTGGGTTTTTCTTTCATTAAAAGAGGGGTACCAACAATTTTGTCCATGTGTGTATATATACTGTATATATACAGTCATATGAAAAAGTTTGGGCACCCCTATTAATCTTAATCATTTTTAGTTCTAAATATTTGGGTGTTTGCAACAGCCATTTCAATTTGATATATCTAATAATTGATGGACACAGTAATATTTCAGGATTGAAATGAGGTTTATTGTACTAACAGAAAATGTGCAATATGCATTAAACCAAAATTTGACCGGTGCAAAAATTTGGGTACCCTTATCATTTTATTGATTTGAATACTCCTAACTACTTTTTACTGACTTACTGAAGCACAAAATTGGTTTTGTAACCTCACTGAGCTTTGAACTTCATAGCCAGGTGTATCCAATCATGAGAAAAGGTATTTAAGGTGGCCAATTGCAAGTTGTTCTCCTATTTGAATCTCCTCTGAAGAGTGGCATCATGGGCTCCTCAAAACAACTCTCAAATGATCTGAAAACAAAGATTGTTCAACATAGTTGTTCAAGGGAAGGATACAAAAAGTTGTCTCAGAGATTTAACCTGTCAGTTTCCACTGTGAGGAACATAGTAAGGAAATGGAAGACCACAGGGACAGTTCTTGTTAAGCCCAAAAGTGGCAGGCCAAGAAAAATATCAGAAAGGCAGAGAAGAAGAATGGTGAGAACAGTCAAGAACAATCCACAGACCACCTCCAAAGAGCTGCAGCATCATCTTGCTGCAGATGGTGTCACTGTGCATCGGTCAACAATACAGCACACTTTGCACAAGGAGAAGCTGTATGGGAGAGTGATGCGAAAGAAGCCGTTTCTGAAAGCACGCCACAAACAGAGTCGCCTGAGGTATGCAAAAGCACATTTGGACAAGCCAGCTTCATTTTGGAAGAAGGTCCTGTGGACTGATGAAACAAAGATTGAGTTGTTTGGTCATACAAAAAGGCGTTATGCATGGCGTCAAAAAACACAGCATTCCAAGAAAAACACTTGCTACCCACTGTAAAATTTGGTGGAGGTTCCATCATGCTTTGGGGCTGTGTGGCCAATGCCGGCACCGGGAATCTTGTTAAAGTTGAGGGTCGCATGGATTCAACTCAGTATCAGCAGATTCTTGAGAATAATGTACAAGAATCAGTGACGAATTTGAAGTTACGCCGGGGATGGATATTTCAGCAAGACAATGATCCAAAACACAGCTCCAAATCTACTCAGGCATTCATGCAGAGGAACAATTACAATGTTCTGGAATGGCCATCCCAGTCCCAAGACCTGAATATCATTGAACATCTGTGGGATAATTTGAAGCGGGCTGTCCATGCTCGGCGACCATCAAACTTAATTGAACTGGAATTGTTTTGTAAAGAGGAATGGTCAAAAATACCTTCATCCAGGATCCAGGAACTGATTAAAAGCTACAGGAAGCGACTAGAGGCTGTTATTTTTGCAAAAGGAGGATCTACTAAATATTAATGTCACTTTTCTGTTGAGGTGCCCATACTTTTGCACCGGTCAAATTTTGGTTTAATGCATATTGCACATTTTCTGTTAGTACAATAAACCTCATTTCAATCCTGAAATATTACTGTGTCCATCAGTTATTAGATATATCAAATTGAAATGGCTGTTGCAAACACCCTAATATTTAGAACTAAAAATGATTAAGATTAATAGGGGTGCCCAAACTTTTTCATATGACTGTATATATACAGTATATATACACTGTATATCATATAGTGGCCCCTTGGTGGCCTTCACATAGCTTAATGACCCATAGTGGCTCCTTCACACAGTATATTTTCCCCTACGGTGTTTGGTGCAAATGTTGCAAAAATTTTGGGTTCAGCAGAACCCGAAAATTTTGGGGGATCACAAACCATGAACTATTATTATACTCTGGTGTCTCTTCAGAACCCAGTGAATAATGTTCTGGGCCCAGGGGAGGTGAAAAAAAAACAGTCTTACTTATCTCTCCTGTTCTTCAGCACTACTTCCTGCTGTCTTTGACCCTCTTCAATGACATCACAGACGTGGGTTATGTCGGTGTCATTGTGTACCAGCCGAACCTACAAGCCGTCTGTAACATCATTGAAGAGGGCAGGAAGACAGCAGGAATTCATGTTGGAGCCCAGGAGAGGTAAGTAAGACTGTTTTTTTTTTTTTTTTTCACCTCCCCTGGGCCTCTGAACATTATACTCTGGGTCAGAAAAGACCCCAGAGTACAATAATAGCAGTTTATCCGAGCGAAACTGCCAGGCAAACCTCGCTAGACAGATCTTGCGTAGTTCGCCCAACAAATACCAAGTATCGTGGCCATACTTACCAATCCCCGTGCATTCCATATCACATCTCTGTCAGCGAAGTCCTGACGCTGTTTAGTGTCAGCGATGTGAAATGGGATGCACGGGGCCTCCTGGAGAGCTGAAGGGTTAGCGGGGGCGGCCGTGGGCCGGAGTGGGGACTGGTAAGTAATTAGGGCCCGTTACATGCTGGAGGAACTGCAACAGTTAATGGACTATTTAAAAAACAAAAGCAGCAGGAGCCCAACAGGCCCCGTATGGTCACGGGCCCCATAGCAGGTGCTATGGCTGGAGTTCCGGCACTGGGTATATCTTAGAATTTAGAACCCCACTTCTAAATTAGCCCAGGTCCCCACTTTATCTAAAACCAGCTCTGCTGGGTGTTGGGTAAAGGGTAGGTTAGAGTAGAGGGATGGGAAAGGCTAGGTTAGAAGAGATTATTGTCAAAATATATGGGTGGGCGGTGTCCAGATGGCACGTTAATTATGGAAAGTTCATGTACGAAAAACCCATCAACACATCATTCTTCTAGATGTCCCAAACAATCTGGGGGGAGGGGTGCCTTCATCAGAGAAATTGTACTCTATGCACAATATCAGTTTGTCCTTGACCATGAATAAAGAATGGTATCTAAACATCCTCCAAGACCAATTTCTTGCAAAAGTTGCAATGACAACTTCTTGCATGGTGCTTTTACCAGCATGATGTAGCACTATGTCACAAAGCAAAAGTGTTATTTAAGTGGCTCAATGAACAAAGCTGAAAAGTGGACAAGCAGTGGATCATGAACCCATGGTGCTACCAAATAGGTTTGGCTTGGGGCCACTTATAAGGGTGTTGTCCCAGCAGACTCAACAGTCTTTATCCTTTAACCTCCATATGTGGAACTGGTCTTTGATGTAGGGATTTTGCCAGGCCACCACGTCTTGAGGTGGTCCCAGTTTGGTAGAAAATGACCAGGCAGGAATCAGAAACAGGATAATGTGTACATAGATTAAAATTAGGACACATAGATGTACAGGTTAAAATCAATCAGGGATAAAGGACTGGGACAGAATATACAGCAGCCTGGTTTAACAGGGAACAGGACAGGCCATAACTGAGGTAACAGATGGCACACAGCAAAGGTAGCCAAAATACTGCAGAAAGCACGGAGCTACAGGTATCAGGAACAGAGCAAAAAAGATACACAAGAATATAAACAGATTAGGACTGAAAACAGACAAGGAAGACCGATACACTGGTATAACAAACAAAGCAAAGCATGCTTGCAAACAGAATAAGGACAGAACCTGAAAACAGCATACACATTGCTCAGCCAAAGTCAGAAAATCCCCTCATTCACACTACGCTTCAGCCGGGAATTTACCGACCTGAACAATATGCCAAGAGCGGGACTCCTATCAGTTTAGTTCCTGTCTTCCAGCAACATACTGTCCTGTACCGATTACAGTACAATGTTTATGTTGTACATCAGGAAGACATTTGGAATAACAGAAAAACTTATCCATTACTATACTGTGATACAACAACTCTGCCATATGAAAGAAAGTAACCTCCTCTTGATACTTGTGTCTGCTGCAACGCTCTTGGGGTTATGCAAGTAGTGTAGACTTTAATAATATACTTTAATAATATATTTAATTAATTTCTCCATATCGATTGTTTTTCACATTGCAGCGTTTTATCGGAATGCCTCAGTAATGTAGTATCTTTGTATCGTGATCAGAAGCACTGTTTGTATACATTCCTGGCACATGATGAGGTCTCTGGGAAAGTATCTAAATATTACATTACATGAGTGGCATGAGTCAACAAACTGACACCCCAACTGTTGTGAAACTACAACTCCCAGCATGCACCATTCACATCTATAGGAGTTTTGAGAATAGCCAAGTAAGTGTGCAGGCTAAGAGTTGTAGCTTCATGACATCTGGAGTGACTTACCCCTGACCTAAGTATTTAAAAATAACCTTGTGATACAGTATGTGTTTTTAGTTTTTTTTGTTTGTAGCAGGCACCAATCCATAGAATACAGGTGACATGTCATTTTGGCTGCACAGTGAATGCCATAAAAACGAAGTCCGTAAGAAAGTCGCACAAACGTCTCTAATGATATATTTTGAAGTCACACATTCTCCCTGCTGCTTTATGCTGCTCACACAGATGCTCCAGCATGTTTAAGGTGGAGTTCCGCCAAGTTAAAATGTCACAGATAAGGCGCTGCAAAGGCAGATCGTTTTGTCGCTGCAAATCAAGCAGGGTGATTGTTGGCAATGTAAGAATGGTTGAAATGCACAGAGATTTTTCTGGCCAGGAGGAGCACGTTTATTAAGTCACTATACAGGTTAATAAAGCAGCGAACCACCAGATTAAGGACATGTACTTTGTATTTGTATCTGCTTATCTTTGCTGCTGTAACACACTGAATTTCCCCATTGTGGGACTATTAAAGGACTATTATTATGTACCATGCAGGGACAATGTGTTATTCATCCTAACTGCAGCACAGCAACAATATTGGTGCCATTGTCACTGGCAATGCTGCCCAGTTGGGGTTGGTGAGGAGCCATCCAGTGGGACACTTGCTGCTGGATATAGTGAAGCATCTTCACTGTGTGGCTCCTCTGGATCCAGGCTCATTAATTGCAAAACTGTATGGCAGTGCTTCATTTACACCCAAGAAACAAGGATGAAGGAGGAAGAAAAAGGGTGGAAGCTTTAATTTGCCCTGGTGAAAATGTTGGCAGGAAGCAGTCCAGAGAGGAGGATCCAGATGAGACGGATGGGCTCTGCATGGTGTTGGAACTGGGCATGCACAGTCAGGGTGGAACTAGCACCTGGCCTCTCAAATCATTGACCCAGAGGGCAGTGAAAGCCATGTTTTGTCCTTGCCCATAATTGGTGCTCCTGCTTTTTTCTAACACATCAACAAATCATAACCATGCACACCTTCAGATTTTCTACCTCCAGATATCCCCCTAGCTCCCCTAAATAAAACGACTACCAGTAGTAGTAGTACCACACCTCCTGCCACTACTACCTCCACCAATAGTCATGTCTTCCTACTCGGCTTCCACACAGTAATGACTGTTCTCAACCAGCTCATCAAAAATGAGGAGGAAGATTGCTCTGACTAGAAGAAATAGATTGCATCACTACCAGGGATTTATGTCAGTGAAGAATGTAAGGGAGACATGGTTAACAGTGCCGAAAGGCCCTGCGGTAAATTAAGTGTGATGTAGGAGGAGGAGGAAAACACAGAAGCCTGACTCAAGACCACATCACTCTCGAATGCAGTATCCTCCTAAATAAATCAAAAACTTCATCTTTATTCTCAGGAAGTACAACAATCCTGTGACTTCTGGCCACCAAAACCAGAAGCAGTGTTGCTTTTGCCACCCACATACCTATTCTTAGTAGTAGTACTTGCACAAGTGTTTCCTCCTCCACCTCCTTTTTGTCTGTCCTCTGCACTGTTTTTTTCCAGTCATTTTTTAATGCACAGAGTGCTTAATTATTAACCACAAAAAAAAAGCTGAAATAATAGATTTATTTTTTAGATTTGCAGTGGACGCACTAGTTATCCAAAAAAATCCTTAAAACATTTTTCGATAACGGGATTGTCTTGTCAGTAAAAAAAATATGATTAAAGAATGTGTATCGAGATGAAATTGCTCTAATGCACAAGTGTCAGACAAAATTAGACTATTGGCAATGAAAGAGTTAACTGTGCGTAAGCAATGCAGCAAAAGTAGTACAGATTTACCTAGTCACTCACTAGCTCCACTCGGTCTATGAACCTATCCATCTTTATTGAATTCTAGCACTAATCTGCTTTGTGTAATTGCCTGATTCTCTAAGTTACCCTAGTCCTCTAACTATTGCTGGAATTCCTATTGGTTTTTCTAACCTGTGCTATAGCCTAACTATGATGCAGTGAGATGGATCACAGATCTATTTGCATGTCCACCATTACAGCAACTAAAGGCTGATCACAAGTGTTCAAGCATTTATACTCCATTCGACATCAGCACTGTAAGATCTACCTATCACTGTCTATTGGCTGAGAGGCTGTCAGATGTTACTACAACGTCACAGACAGTGTATGAGTTATTGCACATGTGTATTCTCTGTATAATCTGGGGAAACACGTGGCAGCAGCCATTTTCTTGTAGTGCAGCCATTATTGTTCATACGAAGCGAATCGCCATTTGTATGGGTTAAAAAAAAAAACAAAAAAAACTAAACACTATAGGGTCGAATTCGGTTAATTACGAACTGATTTGCCTATCTCTACACCCTACAAACCCATATCCTAGAAATCTTGGACTTGTAAAAGAATGCTTTACACCTTTAAGCTCTTGCACATGCTTAAGGAAATTACCATAACTTAGTTCTCAGAAGCTTTTAGGGAGCTCAACTTCAAATATATTACAATATATAAATAACTTTATTATTGTAAATTGGCAAATATAGATTGTATAGAAGATATACCCATTCATATAAAAATAACTTGCCATCTGAAACAATTTAACTTCTCCCACCATCTTCTCTCTCATCTACGTCCTCCTTGAGTTCTACATCATACTCCTCCCGATTGTCAGAGTACAAGCTATTGTCTGAGGCCAATAAATAATCTTGTGGGCTCATGTTATTGTGCTCAGTCCACCTTTGTTTTCTCAACTTTTTCTTTAGTAGTTGTTGCTTCTTAATCTCTGCCAGCTGTTCTTGTTGCTGCTGTGACACCGGTAATTCAGTGGCCACATTTTCTATTTGCTTCTCTCTCATTTTTTTCTTGTACTCTGTAATTTTCTTGTTAAATTCTATATGGTCAATTCCAAACACACTATGAGTGGAGGGTGCCGACAATTCAGAAACAGATGAAGACTCCAGTTTCCTGAAGAAAAAAAAAAATGCAGTATGACACGATTGTAAATAATACTGTAGTTCCTGGTATTGACAAACAGCAAAAAGGTTTCTTCTACAATGTCAAAGCAGTAAACTTCTCAAGGGGTGGTATCAATATAATTATGGTCAATGTAATTGTGGTTAACTATTGTACCCAAGGTCAATTTAAAGAGGACCTTTCACGTCCTCATGTATATTCTGTTTTACATACCGCTAGAAAGCCGACAGCGCGCTGAATTCAGCGCACTGCTGGCTTTCCCGGTATGTGCCCCGGGGCTGGAGATAGTGGTGGTCTTAGTTTCACGGTTTACCGTCAGAAGGGCGTTCCTATGAGGAACGCCCTCCCTGACAGTACTCGTTCATAGACTTGTACTGGGGGGGCGTTCTTCACAGCTCAGCGTCATCGCGAGGCTGTAAGGAACGCCCCCTCTCTCTGTACTCGCTGTACTGTCAGAGGGGGCGTTCCTTACTGCCCGGCGATGACGCTGAGCTGTGAGGAACACCCCCCCCCCACCAGTACAAGTCTATGAACGAGAACTGTCAGGGAGGGTGTTCCTCACAGCGCAGCTAGACTGTCAGGAACGCCCTTCTGACGGTAAATCGTGAAACTAAGACCACCGATATCTCCAGCCCTGGGGCACATACCGGGAAAGCCGGCAGTGCCCTGAATTCAGCGCGCTGTCGGCTTTCTAGCGGTATGTAAAACAGTTTATACATGAGGACGTGAAAGGTCCTCTTTAACAGTGTTTTAGGAAATTATTCAAAACAGTAAGTGAGAGCACAAGCAGGGAGCAAGCACTCCATACAGTTGCACACTGTTTTGCTTCTAAAGAAACTTTATTACTATTGCTGATTCAGGTAATAGATATGTATTAGAGAACAGGTGACACTGGCTATGCTGTGTTAATGGTTACATAGTTTTGTGGGTAAGGGGTCATTCACACTACAGCTGGTGACCGTCAGTAGTGTCAGTTACTATTGTCCGTTACAAGATTTTAGCAACAGACACTAACAGAACCGTCAGAAATCAGTTAAAATTTCCATTCATTTCAATGGGATTTTATCTTGTGACCGTTAGTGTCCGTTTTACACCAAATCCATCACGTCTGTTATTTTTCGCGGACAAAAAAATCCAACATGCAGGACTTTTGTGTCCATGAAAAAAAACGGTTTCATGATGGACGTCAAGCATCCGTTACTTTTTAACATTAAAGTCTATGGATAACGGACAGTAACGGATGGGTGTCTGTTATACTGTCCGTTATTACTGTCTTTTTTTTTTCTGTGCATGCTCAGAAACAAAAAGCAAAAAACGTACGGTATAAAACGGACACTAAGGGTGGGTCCACACTTGTGCCGGAGTCCGTCCGCCGCAAATCCGACTGAAAATCGCAGGAAACTGCATAGGGACTGGGTAGCGAAAGGTTAGCGACGCATTGCTTAAAAACCTGTTCATTTGAATGGGTTTTTAAAGCAATGCGCGGGTGTGCGCTTACACCCTCTTCGCCGTGAATCCAGTTTTTTTTTTTTTTTCACAGGAAACAAAGTCCTTCGTGTCCGATACAAGTGTGAACCTACCCTAACTGACGCTAAGTGATGCTAAAGTATCCGTTTTTTTTTTTTGTTTGTTTTTTTTAACTGATCCATTAAATGGATCAGTTAAAAAAACAAGGACACATTAACATCAATTAGTGCCGGTTAATGTCTGTTATGATAGTATCCGTTAAAAGAAAAAAACGGACACCTATCAGAACGGATATCCAACAGTAGTGTGAACCCACCCTAAAATTGCTGTTTATCTGCAAAATCACATGGCAATTAATGAACATACACTGTTACAGGTGAGCAGCAATTTTATACACAAAACTGCACAGCCACTAACATTTCATATGAAAAACACAGAAGTATAACTGTATAACAGTTTTATTTTGCAGGATGGCTTGTATTTTTAATGGCACCATTTTGGGATACATACTGTATAAATGTATTAATGCCGTTTACCATATGATATAAAAACATATACATTTTTTTCTCTGTGGGTTAACACTGTAGAAACCATAAAGATGTATTTCTATTTTACTATTTGTTAAACAAAACATTTTTAAATGGGGAAAAGAATTCTATAAAACTTTGGAAACTTTTGTAATAGGCTGTAATAGGCTCATGGGCATGGAAGGTCTGGGGTGGTTCGTTAGGTAAACCACTTAGATACAGAGGTTGCTAATGACAGTCACATCTAAGGGCATAAAAGGAAGGGATTAGTGCCGACTACAATCCCAGATGCAGCGATATAATACCAGATGTATATTTCAACAGACACCTACTGCTGATGACACAGACACAATGGGGCAGATTTATGAAGACTGCCATTACGACCGGGGGGGGGTTCTGAACAGAAAGAGTGCTAATTGGATTTTGGAGGGCAGATTTTGCTGGAATTGTTATCAGGTGCCTCATTTGCAGAGGCCCTAAAGTTCTAGTACATAATGGAAACTACACCCTTCAAGTAATTTATCAAGGGATATAGTGGGCATTTTTGACCCCACAGATTTCATTAACAATGTGACATGAAAAAGAAATATTATATTTCTTCCAATAAAACTCTAAATCATAAATCACTTTAGCGCCTAACGTTTCATTTTCACAAGTACCTAAGTAATAGTGTCCAGAGGCGTAACTTCAAGCTCCTGGGCCCCAATGCAAAGTCTGTAATAGAGCCCCCTACTAACCTTGTGCTATTTAGAATAGTGCTATATTTTAAGTGGCATAGGGACCTATGTGGTGCCCTCAGGGTTCAGGGCCCAGCAGCAACTACATCTGCACCTCCTATAGCTATGCCTCTGATTGTGCCCCACAATTTTTTTACGCAATTTCTTCAGAGTACGGAAATACTCCACGTGGATGAAAACTGCTGTCTGAGCAAAAAGCAGGGCACAGAAGGCGATGAGTGCCATTAGGTTTTCGGATGACAGAATCATTTTCAAGTGCCATGACGTATTTGCAGTGCCCCTAAAGTGCAATTACAGCGGAGAGTTACAACAAGTGACCTCATATTGGAAACTGCAGCCTCAAAATATTTGTCAATATTTGGGTATAGTGATTATTTTGTGGCTAGATACTTACCAAGCAGAAATGTGCAGTGGATGGTACAAAAAAAACCTGAAATTTTCCTAGATATATTCTATTTCAGTGCCCAATACGTCATGTAAATACAACAGGGATCAGAAGTGAAAGAGCACCATATGCATTTGAGGCCTAATTTGGTTATTTACCTTGCATTTGTGGGTAATTGCAGAAGCAAAAAAAAAAAAAAATAAAATAAATAAATAAATAAATATTTGACTCCATTTTAGAACCTGCACCTCTAAAGGAATTTATCAAGGGGTATAGGAGTGCTTACCAAAAATTTACGTACAAAGTGAAAATTGCAGTGTTTAAAGAAATATGACATATCAGTGTCCACTTTGTGTAAACAGAGACACACACTACTAAAATTTGAAGCGTGTTATCCTGGGTACAAAAATGTTGTACATGTGGGTGTAAATTGTTTGAGCACACAACAGGGCTCAGAAGGAAAGGAGTGCCACGTGTTTTTGCTTTTGGAGTGTACAGTCATGGCCAAAAGTTTTGAGAATGACACAAATATTATATTTTCACATGATCTGCTGCCCTCTGGTTTTTATGTGTGTTTGTCAGATGTTTTTATCACATACAGAAATATAATTGCATTCATATTATGAGTAACAGAAGCTTATATTGACAGTTAGAATGAGTTAATGCAGCAAGTCAATATTTGCAGTGTTGACCCTTCTTCTTCAGGACCTCTGCAATTCTCCCTGGCATGCTCTCAATCAACTTCTGGACCAAATCCTGACTGATAGCAGTCCATTCTTGCAGAATCAATGCTTTAATTTTGTCTGAATTTGTTGGTTTTTGTTTGTCCACCCGTCTCATGATGATTGACCACAAGTTCTCAATGGGATTAAGATCTGGGGAGTTTCCAGGCCATGGACCCAAAATCTCTATGTTTTGTTCCCTGAGCCATTTAGTTATCACCTTTGCTTTATGGCAAGGTGCTCCATCATGCTGGAAAAGGCATTGTTGAGCGCCAAACTGCTCTTGGACGGTTGGGAGAAGTTGCTCTTGGAGGACATTCTGGTACCATTCTTTATTCATGGCTGTGTTTTTAGGCAAGACTGTGAGAGAGCCGATTCCCTTGGCTGAGAAGCAACCCCACACATGAATGGTTTCAGGATGCTTTACAGTTGGCATGAGACAAGACTGGTGGTAGCGCTCACCACCTCTTCTCCGAATAAGCTGTTTTCCAGATGTTCCAAACAATCGAAAAGGGGATTCATCAGAGAAAATGACTTTACCCCAGTCCTCAGCAGTCCACTCCCTGTACCTTTTGCAGAATATCAGTCTGTCCCTGATGTTTTTTCTGGAGAGAAGTGGCTTCTTTGCTGCCCTCCTTCAGACCAGGCCTTGCTCCAAGAGTCTCCGCCTCACAGTGCGTGCAGATGCACTCACACCTGCCTGCTGCCATTCGTCAGCAAGCTCTGCACTGCTGGTAGCCCGATCCCGCAGCTGAAACACTTTTAAGAGACGGTCCTGCCGCTTGCTGGTCTTTCTTGGGCGCCCTGGAGCCTTTTTGGCACCAATGGAACCTCTCTCCTTGAAGTTCTTGATGATGCGATAGATTGTTGACTGAGGTGCAATCTTTCTAGCTGCAATACTCTTCCCAGTTAGGCCATTTTTGTGCAGTGCAATGATGACTGCACGTGTTTCTTTAGAGATAACCATGGTTAACAGAAGAGAAACAATGATGGCAAGCACCAGCCTCCTTTTAAAGTGTCCAGTGGTGTCATTCTTACTTAATCATGACAGATTGATCTCCAGCCCTGTCCTCATCAACACCCACACCTGTGTTAATGGAGCAATCACTGAAACGATGTTAGGTGGTCCTTTTAAGGCAGGGCTGCAATGATGTTGAAATGTGTTTTGGGGGATAAAATTCATTTTCTAGGCAAATATTGACTTTGCAAGTAATTGCTGTTAAGCTGATCACTCTTTATAACATTCTGGAGTATATGCAAATTGCCATTAGAAAAACTGAAGCAGTAGACTTTGTAAAAATTAATATTTGTATCATTCTCAAAACTTTTGGCCATGACTGTACATTTAGAGGGATTGGTTTTTGGATGCATGCCACTTTTGCAGAGCCCCAGAGGTGCCAGGAAAGTGGAATTTCTCAAGACGTTACCCCATCTTATAAAATATACCCCTCAAAGAATATCTCAACACAAATTTTTAACCCTTGACTGTTGAATTAATTTAGTTTCTATAAATAAATGCGCAGCTCATTGTGAAAAGTTAAAACTGCAATTTTTCCAGAGATACACCATTTCAGTGCCCAATATATTGTGCCCAGCTTGAGACACACACTCCAAAACTGTTAAGTAGGTTATGCCAGATACAGCTTTTGGAGTATTTGTTTCTCACATCAGCTGGGAACAACACACAACACACTAAAATTACATATTCCTGGAAAAATTGGAATTTTCACTTTTCACTATTAGCTGCACAATCATTTCTGCAAAATAGCTAATGCAACTCTTGGGGTGTAAATGGCTTAATACACCCCTGGAAAAATTCCTTGAGGGGTGCAGTTTCCAAAATGGGGTCACATGACAGGGGACTCCACTTTACTGGCATTTCAGCGGCTCTGCAAAAGTGATATTGTGTCCAAAAACCAAGTTGTCTAAAGCTAGGTTCACACTACCATTATTACAGTTGGTTGCCATCATCTGTCTTGTCTTTAGGACAATACTGCCTGTGGTGGGAAGGGAAAAGTGTAAGCTGTGCAAGCTCAATTTTTGCATTGCCTTTTAACATTTCACATTTTTTGTTCACCTTATAGCATAAGTTACATGTTATCTTTATTCTATGTTTTAGAAGGATTTTGATGATACATAATGTATTTTTATGCTTTACTAATTTTTGCAGAATAAAAATAAAAAAAAAATAAATCTATTTTTACATTGTTACACCTCTCAGAAGATGGCATTTTTATTTTTCTGTCTACGAAGATGGTTGAGGGCTTGTTTTTTTGGAAGGGGAGATGTACTTTTTATTGGTATTTTTTTGGGCACTTATGACTTTTCTATCACTTTATTCCGTTTTACGTGAGTGGAGATGGCAAAAAATTATTTCTGGCTTTTCTTTTATGTTTTTATGGTGTTTACCGTACAGATTATATAATGCTTTATTTTTATTCAGCAGGTTGTTATGGGCGTGGTGATAACTAATATGTATTGTTTGTTTTATTTTTAACATAGTAAAACATATTTGTATGGAAAAGGGGCATGTTTTTGGGTATGTTCAGTACAACACACTCCAATGAAGAAGTGATGGAACAGGAAAATGGACACCACGGCACCCCCCCCCCCAAAAAAAAACCCTCTACCGGAGGTTAGCTCTGACAGCAGCTGTATGTTATGGACCCCATGTCCATGCCAAAATAGTATAGAATGATGTGCTAACTAACAGCTTCTCATGTCATACTATTACAGGACAGTGTGCCAAGAGGTTAATGTATACAAAAGAGGTGATCAACTGACTGGCCGACGAGAGGATTGAGACTGATCCCTCCAGTGTAAATGTTGGCAAGCTCTACATTACTATTACTACTACTTTGTTTTTCATGTATAAAATAAAGCAAAAAAAAAAAAAAAAAACGTACCTGGGTGTATCATCACTTTTGGCTGTAGTGTCACTATCTCCAAAATCTAGAGTTGCCAATAGGTCTTCAATCTTTATATGCAAATAAAATTAAACATTTCACTTTTTTATCCATCAATGAACATTAAAAGGTAAAATATGCATTATGTAATCACATTTTTCTTAAAAGAACATTTTATTCAAGTTCAATAGGCTTTTTTGTTGAAAAGAATGACATTTTCTAATATATTCCATTTCTTGTCTTGTTTTTCCCTCCTCCTGATTTCCTAATAGTTGCAGTAAAGTATATATAGTTTACTGCTTGTTCTGGGGTCATCTTGGTAAAATTAACATGGAAAAACTATGCATGGATACCCTGTTCATGTAACAGACTAAGGCTGGATTCACACTTGCGTTGGGAGCTTCCGTAGAAGAATCTGCTTAAAATTGGCAGAAAGAAAAGTCCTGCAAGGACTATGGGGTCTGTGGATTTCTGCGTGCAACTGCTTTTTAAGCGGACAGGGTCTCCGTCTTTCTGGTCCCCATTCATCAGGCTACGTCTACATTGTAAAAATCTTCTACAGGTGCCATCTGAAAAGCTGGGGAATTGGTGCAGCACAAACCCAAAAGACCCCAATGGATTTAGTGGGGTGTGTTGGGCTCCATCCTTTATCATCCTGAATCATTTTTATTTTCCTATTCCTATAATGGAACAGAAAAGCAGAAATACCAGTGCAGATGTAAACCCAGCTTAAAGAGGACTTTTCATGTCCTCATGTATATTCGGTTTTACATACCGCTAGAAAGCCAACAGTGCGCTGAATTCCCCAGGACTGGAGCTATCGGTGGTCTCAGTTTCACTGTCCACCATCAGAAGGGCGTTCTTGACAGTCTAGCTGGGCTGTGAGGAACGCTCCCCCTGACTGTATTCGTCCATATCTCTGTACTTGGTGGGGGGTTCCTCACAGCTCAGATTCAACACTAGGCAGTAAGGAACGCCCTCCCTGACTGTATTCGTCCATAGCCCTGTACTGTCAGAGGGGGGGCCCCCCAGTACAAGTCTATGGACGAGTACAGTCGGGGGGGGGGCGTTCCTCACAGCGCAGCTAGACTGTCAGGAACACCCTTCTGACGGACGGTGAATCTAAGACCACCGAAAGCCGACTGCGCTGAATTTTTAGCGGTATGTAAAACTGCATATACATGAGGACATGAAAGGTCCTCTTTAACTAATAGTCAGAATCTGACTATTCTGACAGGACATCTAAGAAGGATCTGTTAATGTTACCATGACAAGCACAGAACATTCTCAAATCGAAAAATTTCATACACAGCAGATGGGAGATCATGAGAAAACATAAAACAAGCAATATATTATTATTATTATTATTTCATGGCTAAATCTATTGATCTTAAATTTTGACAAACCGGTATTTTTTTCCATTAGCACGAAGAATGCATTACTGCTATGCTTACTATATAGATTTATAAATATGAGGTCCTTAGCGCACATTTTGATCAAACAGTGAGAGCCCATCGTGAGACTCAAAAGAGTCTGTTTGTAGAGTAGGTTCCCTATTAAAGAGGTTGCCTTGTCGCTGGCAGATGGGCTGTTACAATTTAAAGGGTTTTTCTGACCCCAAATCCATTTTTCATACAAATGACCTATCCACGGGATAGGTCATCAGCTTGTAATCTGTGGGGGTCCGACACCTGCACCGATCAGATTTTGCAGTAGCCTCCAGGTGCCGGAAACTGCTAGTAGATGGGCAGCATACCTTCTATTAAACTAACAGATAATCTGTTTGGGGTCCTGACCCTGACAGATCATAAACGTGTGGATAGGTCGATTAACAATATGGCTGTAAAACCACTTTAAAAATGTGTACCAAGAACCTAAAATTCATATGAGTGAATGGGAACAGCATGACCACGGCACAATGTACAGAGAAGTCTACTTCTCTACACTGTGTTCAAAAACAGCTGATCACTAGGAGTGCTGTGTGTCTGACCCGCACCGATCCAATATGGATTACTTATCCTAAGGATAGTCTATTAAGATAGATCTAGACTTAGAGAACCCCTTAAAAATTCAACATGGACACTATAGTCTTTTTCAGAAAACCTATCTAATTCCCCATACTCAAAGAACACAATACTACCTCTTGTCTTTTAGCATCTTCTTGGTCTTTCAAAAACACAATGGTAGGAACGTTTCCGAGAACTTGATGAGTTATAAGGAGGTGTCTGAAAAACATAGGTCAAATCTTTTTAATGTGCTATGGTTGCACAACAGCTTTATTCAGATATTATGCTACAAAAAGTCTGTGTTTCTTCAGTCATTTATAAACCCTTAGAAATTTATCGTCTACGCTGTAATTTAGTGATAGATGTAGTTTGTGGAAAAACACCTTAAGGCTAAGGCCCCACGTAATGAGACGCAGCGAAAAAACACTACGGAAAATAACGCTGCGGAAATGCATTGCTTTTCATTGCATTTTCTCAGTTTTCCTCTGTGGACTTTCTGCCCTTATTATACCTATAAAGAAAATGCCAGCGTTTCCACAGGTATAATTAATATGCTGTGTTTTTGAAAACGCAGCTTTTCCAATGTGGATTTTTTTTCTGCAATCAACTTAGCAGGTGCTGTAAAACGCTACCTTTTAGGTAGGACTCCAGTCTTAATGTGTAGCTAAACTTTTGATCTTCTGGCAGCATGTGCATCCTTAAAAGTATTCCACTTTTTTTTTTAAACTCCTAAGGAGGCTTAGAATAATCACTATATACTCACCTGTCCTTTTGGCCAGGGATCCAGTGGAGAATCTCCATAAAGTGGACCATCATTTTAAAGCAACGCCTTTTTGTTGTTTCTTTTTCTACCATGCATGGTAGTCACTGAAGTACATTACATACAACAAATCTTCTGTTGCTTATGCTGCCACCCATGTGTAGTACTTGTACCCATGTTTATAACCACTACTCATGTCTATTTCCTATTTCTGCAAAACACTGTAGATTACATAGCACAATATACCTTCCAGGACCTTACATTATGAGGATGATGTCACTACAAGTCCTCAAAGCCGCTCCAACTATAAAACTCACTGATTTTGAGAAGGGGTGGGGGTATAACAAGCAGAATATGTGAGAGGCAGAGGAGGCAACTTTACAGGAGAGAGCTAGGGCATCAGAAAGGGGGATGGACTTTAAGGAATCTCAGGTCACATTGCAGCTCTCAATAGTATCTGCAGGATAAAGAACCCCTTTTTGTACAGTAATCCATGCTAGAACAAAGAGGTCACACTGATCATGTGACTTACTGAAGAAGGTGAAAGTCTTTCAGACTACAAAATGGCTCAAGGAAGAAAAAAAATACATTAAAGGGATTCTATCATTGGGGAAACATGTTTTTAACTGAAGCCATGTTGGAATAGCCTTTATAAAGGCTGTTAGTCTCCTACCTTTGTCGTTTCGCTCCTCGCTGCCGTTTAGAGGAAATCTTGATTTTTATTTTTATGCAAATGCATCTTAAGAATGCACTGGGGGCGTTCCTCCAGTGCTGAAACTGCACAGGGGGCGTCCCCTGTGCTCTCCTCAGACGCATTTTTGAATTTACCGCGCCGCCTCTCTTCTTCTTTAACAGACGCCTCTTCTTGACGTCATCCTTCATTCCGGAGAGATGCGCCAACTGCGCATGTCTGTTCGGCCATTTTCCTGTGGCCTATTACACAAACGTACTGCATGCGCTGTAATAGGCCATAAGAAAGTGGCGAACGAAGACTCGTACAAGGATGTCATCAAGAAGAGGCGTCTGCTAAAGAAGAAGAAAGACAGCGTGGTAAGTTCAAAAATGCGTCTGAGGAGAGCACCGGGGACGCCCCTGTGCAGTTTCAGCACTGGGGGAATGTCCCCTGTGCATTCTGAAAACTCATTTGCATAAAAATAAAAATCAAGATTTCTTCTAAATGGCAGCGAGGAGCGAAACGACAAAGGTAGGAGACTAATAGCCTTTATAAAGGCTATTCCGATGTGGCTTCAGTTAAAAACATGTTTACCCAATGATAGAATCCCTTTAATACATTTTGTAGGCTCCTTTCTGTGAAATCCTGTGCTTCTGTATTTTTTCCCTCCTTTCTCTATTGAAAGCTACATTGCTTCTCATGGCAGTACGGGTTGTTGTATAATGATGGGAAGCTATGGCTTCAAACATTCATATCTTAAGCCAAGGGTTGGCAACCCCTGGCACGCATGCTAAATTTTGCTGGCACAGCAGATTGTGCTGGTAGGAAGCAAGCAGAGGTAACTCCAGCAAGGGTTAACTCCACTGAGAATGGCCAGACTGGGAATGAGTGGACTGCTGAGTTATGTGAAAAGAAAGTCCTTGCCTGGCACTGCTGTCAGCTCAGGGAAGGAGCAAACCAATTAATAAGTAATCATTCCCTGACCTGACAGCAGCACTAGCATTAGGATGTACTGCAGTACATTGAACTGGGGATCAGCAGATACCAGGTTCAAGTCCCCTTGTGGGACAGTAAAAAAAAAAAGTAAAAACATGAAAAAGTATAAAAAAAAGATATATATATTTAAAAAAAAAAAAAATCTTTTAAATTTCAAAAACACATAATGTAAACAAACTAAAAGTAAACGAGTAGGTTAGGCATCCCCATTTTCATATAAGTCGCTACTATCCAAAAATAGCATCATTTATTCCATACGATGAATGCTGTAATTAAAAAAACAAACAAACAAAAAAAAAAAACCTGCAATGCTCAAATTAATGTATTGGTCACCTCAGTTCCCTCCCAAAAAATAGCAATAAGTGATCAAAAAGTCATACATACCAAAAATGGGCACCAATAAAAACTACAACTCTGCCATATCTCCATCAACTAAACAGTAAAAAAAAAAAAGTTATTGGCATCAGTACACAGTGCCCTTAGGAAAATCATTCAGTTTAGAAAAATTATGTTTTATTAATAAACTCCATAAGACATAACAAATCCAATATAAATATGGTACTATCAAATGTAATGACCTGCCAGACAAAGCTGCCATATCATTTTTAATGCAGAGTGAAAGCCTTAGGAACAAAATACAAAAATGATAGAATTGTGGGTTTTTCACATTGACGCCCCGAAACTTTAATAAAAGCCAATCAAAACATTTTATGTAGCTCAAAATGGTGGCAAATAAAAGTACAACTTGTCACGCAAAAGAACTACTTCTCATTTAGCTATATCGACAGGAAAAAAAAAAATAAAAAATTATGAATTTTGGGAGGCAGAGAAGGAAAATATGAAAAAAGTCGCTGAGCATTAACATACAAGCTACCCTGCTTCTTTAACCCCTTAATGACACAGGGTAGTTTGTACATTAATGCTCAGTGACTTTTTCCATATTTTCCCTCCCCGTCTTCCAAAATTCATAACTTTTTTATTATTCTGTTCACATAGCCATGTGAGGGCTTATTCTTTGCATGATGAGTTGTACTTTCATTTGTCACCATTTTGGGGTACATATGTTTTCATTAACTTTTGTTTTCGTTTTTTGGGGGTCCATGTGAAATAACACACAATTCTGTCATAATGTTTTGCATTTTGTTTTTACGGCGTTCACTCTGCATTTAAAAATGACACTGCAGCTTTGTCCGGCAGGTCATTACGATTACAGTTATACCAGACTGATATTGGTTTTTATTACGTTTTACCACTTTTACAAATAAAAATGTCGTTTTTTGAAAATGAACGATTTTCCTGGGTCACCATCTTTTAACGCCTATAACTTTTTTACTGTACTGTACTGACGGAGATATGTCAGGACTCTTTATTTGCGGAACAAGTTGTACTTTTCATTGGTACCAATATTTGGTATGTAGGACTGTCTGATCACTTTTTATTGTTATTTTTTGGGGAAAGCAAAGTGACCAAAGATATGTTAAGATGTGCATTGCGGTAAAACATTTTTTACGGCATTCACCGTATGGGATAAATAGCACTATTTTTGGAAAGTGGGGTCACCCAACATGTTTGTTTACATTATATATTTTTTTAATATGAAAAAGGATTTTTTTGAACTTTTTATTATTTGTTTATTTTTGTGTGGTTTTACTATGTGTTTTTTCACTTTTTAACCTATCCCACAAGGGGACTTGAAGCTGTGATCTCAGATCCCCTGTGCAATGTCCTGCAATACATAATAGTTCCTATGGGAACTATGCATAGGAAGTCAGGAGACCATGGCCCGGCCTCCTTGCTGCCATGGCAACCCCTCGGACCCCACGATCGTATCGCGGGGGGTCTGAGGGGTGACAGGGTAGGGGTTTGGGTTTGCGATCTTGCCCTCATATCCCTTGGATGCCGTGGTCTCTATTGATCACGGCATCCAGGGGGTTAATCCGCTGGAATATCTTCCGACTCTGGCGGCTGGTCCCGCCTCTAGGCTATGTAATACAGCTGAGAGTAGGATGTAATGCCACAGGTACAGCTTCTGTGCCCGCGGCATTGCAGCGCCGTAATAGGACTGAGCTGAGAGTGAACTATATGCATGCCACGATGTACTATTACAGCGCAGAGCGGGAAGGTGTTAAAAGGTTAATTGAGCTATAAGCTCTGACCCCTGTACCTATAAAAGTGATAAATCATATGCTACATAGATATTATAAATCCGCCTTTTGCCACGAGAACAGCTCTGAACCATCAAAGTATGGACTCCACAGGACATTTATGGATAGGACTTGTTTTCCTAGCTTGAAACAGGTTTCTAAAGTCTAAAATTCATTCCTATATCTTATGCCACCTCCGATATAGGTTTTCTAGCAGAAAGCTCAGTCCAGTACATAGCGGCTGTGATGGGGTACTGAACAGTCGCCTGTATAGGTTGCCTGGAGGCCATCTGAAACAGCTGATTGGTGCAGGGTCAAACCCTCAATGTGAGAAAGAAAATATGCAAAGACGAATAATACTTAGCTTTTAATAGGAACGTTTAAAAGTAAACAGATATGAAATAATTAATGTCTCACTCACTAGTGTGGACCAATACTAAACAATGGACTACTGTTATTATTAGACCTAATAACACATCTTTGATAGATGTTAAAGCTCTGGAGGTATACTGGTCTTGAGACAAAAATGTATCTAAAGCGCCTCTTTTGTCTTTGAGGACGCTATATCACAGGCAGGCCTCATATTTCCTAAATGGAAAGATGCACATTTTCTTTTTCATATTGGTTCAGCACGCACAGCCAGTCTATCCATTTACTATCATTTTGTTGTCAAACCCTCAATGGCCTGATACGGATTACTTATCCTGAGTGTAGGTCACTCAACGCTATTAAAACAGCATCCCAAAAACCTCTGCGTGTGTAAGACTTTACACACAAATGCATTTATTCATATACATATGATTAAAAAGCGATATACAATACCGAAAACGAGGAGCATATTTCTGAAGAACTGTTCCAATCTTGGCATCAGTTTCTTTATCGCCACTTGTTACCCAATAGGCACGACAGACTGAGAAGTCCACAGTTACAGAAACCTTAAATGATCAAGAAAGAAATTATGAAAATTCATAGTGATGCTGAAACCTGTTTTATGTATCTACCTTTCATTATTTCCATGCCCTTCCCATGGTAGCTCTACATAAGGCATAGGCGCTAATTGAACATTAAGGCGGCTTTATACTTTCATTCAGGATAACACATGGTATGGATGCTGTACATGGACGAATCCCTGCCCATTTATGGTGGCCAATGTTCGCAAGATTTTGAAATTAATACCCACAGAATTGTGCTGCAGTAACCAGCAGTCTGTAACAGCGGCATGAGACAGCAAGACCAATAATTTAGTGGATTGGTAAAGGCCTATTTCTATAAATACCAATATTCTATAAAATAAATAAACGTTTGACAAAGTGTTAGTTAGTATGCAATGGAAACAATGATGATCAGTCAGACAATCCATTAGACACAAGGCTCCCAAGCTACACTACTGTACATCTAGTTCACATCTACAGCTATCTAAGAAGTATTTCTGCCGAAACACGTTGCCATTTTATCTTTATGTTTTTTTAATGTTTTTTAAAAATAAATTGTACTTTGGCAGCGCTTGTCTTAAGGTTCTTTTTTTTCTTCATTTTGACACAGCTGCCTAAGCAGTGATTGAGATTTCTTTTTTTCTGTACCAAGTAAAGCATTACGTAAAATACGTGGAACTATAAATGACCAAGGAGTGCCTGTTCTAAGAGACGTTGCCAGTGAATAAGAAAACATTTTTAGAACTTGTATTAAGTGGATACAGCAAGAACAAGGATTAATAATTTCTGACTGGATCTTGGAATATTACACATTACCTTTGATAGCTGAATCTGAAGATCAAAGACTTCCTCACTAACTTCTGACGTGCTTAGCAGTCCAGTCAGTGCTTTGTACAGGATTGAATTCAGAATCTTAATACGCACATTATTTCCCCGTTTTTCTTTCTGTTGTACCTTCATCAAGCTCATTAACCCCTGTGGCTTATTATCATCCTGCAGGGTAACACAATAAAAACTAATGGTAATATACTTCAGTCACAAAATGTCATTTCTAGGATCGAAACGCGACAGATTAGTAGGTAATGGTAGGAAAAAAACTTTAAGGGCAAATTAAGATGGTGGTGAGTAATCCAAGTAATATGATCCTTGTAATGGCCACACAAAACTCACTGCATCATTGTGATCTATCATGCTGCAAATTCAAGCAACAACATGAGTCTACTACCCTGTATGGGACAGCAGACAAGCAGTTTTGCTAGATCTCACAGCATCATAGATGACTATGATGCAGCTAGCTCGGTTCAGAGAAGTCACAGTCAACCCAGGGAATGCAGACGTCACACAGACCGTATTACCCAGACTACACAAATCTGTCTGAAGTGGCCTAACTCTACAGCGGATCATGGAAAAAAACAAAACATAAATTACTTCTGTAAATGGATATTTAAAAAAAATAAAAAAAATATATATATATATATATATATATATATACACACACACACACACACACACACACAAATTCCATCCGTATTTGCAAGCAGAGTAGAAAATTTTATTGCAAGGAGGATGCATTAGACTACTACAAATGCAACCTTAGGGGCCATTCACATGACAGAATGTGAAGAATAATTTGAGGTGCCCTTCCAGCACTCAGCTGAGGATTGGTCATCAATCTGTAAGTGCTTTTACAACCTCTTCAGGCTACTACAACACTTTGCAGTCCACTGTTGGATCCCTGTAGCTACACTGATTTTCAACCTTTGCATTGCAAAGGCTGAAAAGCGCCACAGATTTTTTTTTTTACCATTGTGTAGATGAGATTTCTTGAAATCCCATTTACTTCACTGCTACTGTAGTGCACACTGTAATTTGCAGGAGGTTAACTTCTGCTTCTGTAATTTGCAGCGGAGTAACCCATTGCAAACTCACAATGCATTACCCTGGCCTCAAAGTGGTTTTCCAGGACTTTAATATTTTTGTCCTATCCTTAGGATAGGTCATCAATTCCAGGTTGGTGGGGGTATAACACCTGGCACCCCCGATGATCAGACTTGTTATGGCATGTTCATGAGTCACATGGCCTATCTGCAACTCATCCCATTCAAGTAGTAGAGAGTTGCAATACCAGGCACAGTATCTATACAATGAACATTGCTGTGCCTGGTATTCAATGAAAAAAACCATAACGTCAAGTGCCATGACCTCTTCAAACAGCTGATCATTGGGGATGCTGGGATATGGACACCCAACAATCTAAAAACTGGTGAACAAGGCATAATAAATCTAGACAAAAAAAACAAAAAACAATATCAGCAGCCTGCTGCGATCTCTGCCTCCCATTGAAAACAGTGGGAGGTGAATTCCATGTGGAATCTTCCACGGATTCGGGGACAGAATCCACCCTCAAATCCACGCCAATTTCCTACATGTAAATATACGCTTACTCTTTAAGTAAGTTTGGTGTTATGGAGCTATGAAAACCAGGGCTAAAGAGTTGAAGTTATGGAGTCGGGATCAATTTTGGGTGGAGTTACTGACCAAAAATAAAAAATGATTTTTTTTTTTTTCCAATTCAAAGTTTATTGATTTTCAAAAAAGACACAAAATACAGAAAATACGGTGAAAACATATAACTGCAACAACATTCCACACTGTTAACAGCGGGGAGATCCTCAAGTAGAGGCCAAAGGACAAAAAGGGGGGAGGGGGGACAGAAAAAAAAAAAAAAAAAACAGGGGAAGGGAAGGGGGGGGGGGGGGGGCGAGGCAACAAAAACAGACACAGAACGAGAGGGAAGAGAAGAGGAAAAGAAAAAAAGAAAAAAAAAATGGGGACTATACAGCAACAGTATCCGGGTCCAGGGGAGGACCCCAGGGGTGTAAGCAATCAAAAATAGTAGTAAAACTCACAAGGAGCGAGGCCAGAGGGTCAAGAATAGTCCGGAAGAAGTAACCCATCAGTTAGCTATAAAAGCCAGACCATCCCACTGTAAGTCTACGGGGGAGGCACAGGCCCGAGAAGCGCCTGATATTCACTGGTACGTTGGAATTCCATCCAGTAGAACCAGGTCTTGTTAAAAGTTTGAACAGTGTCATGCAGGAAAGAGGTGAGGTTCTCCATATGCATAATCTCATTGACCTTCAAAACCCAAAGGGAGAGAGGGGGAGGTTCAGTTTACTTCCAAAATTGCGGGATACACGCTCGAGCCGTGAGGACTAAAAATCAAAGCAGGGAGCGCTTATAGATATGCATTGGGGACTCGCAATGATGGAGGAGGAACAGAGCAGGGCCCAAATGGAGGGAAGTCTCAGTTACTTGAGAAATAATACTCTTAACCCCGTCCCAGAAGGGGGATAGAGCTCTACAAGATCAAAAAATGTGTAACATGGTGCCCTCCTCCACCCCACACCTGCAGCACATTGATGGGACCTGTGGGATAAGAGCATGCAATCTCGAGGGGACACGATACCACCAGGACATGAGTTTAAAACTGGCCTCCTGATAACGAGAGCTGATCAATGATTCGTATGTGAGACGGAATATGCGCTCTCTTTGGGCAGGTGTGAGAGACAGGTTAAGATCAGTCTCCCATTTCAATATGAAGTGAGGGACAGCATCAGGCAGGGGTTCTATCAAGAGTTTTTAAATAATAGCTAAGGAGTGCCGCAAGGGTCCGGTACCCACACACAGCCGTTCTAGAGACGTATACTCGGTTCTGAATTCCATAGGGGGGGTGAGATCGTACAAAGTGGCGGATCTGCAATCCACGCCATGCGTCCAGGGGAGGAAGATCGCTGGAGGGGGGAAACCACTGGGCCCACTCACCATCCTAAATCGTTCCGGAGATGACCCACCCTAAAGAAACCATGGCGACGCCAGTTGCGGAACACTCTATCAGAGACACCAGAAGGAAACTTAGGGTTGACAAAAAGGGGGTAGCATATAGAGTCAAGCGGGAGTGAATGAGAGCGAACCAAGCGCTGGGCACAAATTCTAAGGGTTGGGCCAATTGTGGGGTGGGAGCAGAGAGATGACACTAGAGGAGATTCAAGCCACGGGATCGCATGCAGTGGCAGCGGGGAAAAGGCTTGTTTGATGTAGACCCATGGTTTAAGTGAGCCATGTCTACACCAGTCTACTATCCTAGCCAAGTGAGCAGCAAAATAGTATAATTTGAGATCTGGGAGGGCCAAGCCACCACTACGTTTAGGGCGGGAAAGAAGGATTCTACTAACTCTCGCAGACTTACCCGACCATATGAAATCCAACTGAATGGAGGACAAGGCCCGAAAGAAGGAAAGGGGAATGTGGATAGGCAATGTTTGTAAAAGGTATAGAAGTTGCGGCAGGATATTCATTTTAAAAATGGTGCACCTCCCAAATCAGGTGAACGTACCCTGTTTCCATCGGTGACAGTCTGAACGGATAGATGATAGCATAGGCGGAAAGTTGGCGTGGAAAAGGTCTGTCGGGTCAGGAGTAATGGAGACTCCCAGATATTTCAAGGCCCGAGTAGCCCAGCGGAAGGGAAAAGATTGACTCAAGGTGGAGACCTGTTGGGGGGGGGGGGGAAGGATGACATTAAGTGCTTCAGATTTTGAGAGGTTAATCTTGAAGTTAGAAAGCTTCGAATATTCATCAAATGCAGACATTAGGCATGGGAGAGAGATTTGTGGGCAGGTAAGAAAAAACAATAAGTCATCTGCGTAGGCCACTACTTTGTAAAGGTGAGATGCATGGGCCACACCCGAGATGTCAGGATGGGATTGGATATGTCTAAGAAAGGGCTCTAGTGTCAGGATGAAAATGAGAGGAGACAAAGGGCATCCCTGTCTAGTACCATTGGCAATGGGGAAAGACTGTGAGAGGAGACCATTAACCCAAACCTGAGCTGAGGGATAGGAATACAGAGAGAGGATCCAGTTCATGTTTTCTTGGAGACCCACATGTAACAGGGTATCCTCCAGAAACTGCCAATTAACCCTGTCAAAAGCCTTCTCAGCATCTGTAGATAAGAGCATGAGAGGCCTGCCAGAGACCTTTGCCCCATGTAGAAGATTAATAGTCTTGATGGTGTTGTCCCTAGCCTCTCGTCCAGGCATGAAGCCTGCTTGGTCAGGATGGATGATGTCGCCCAGCAGAGGAGTTAGTTGGGAGGAAAGGATTTTGGCCAGGATTTTAAGAATAAAAAATGATTTTGAATTTATATTATACATATGTTTATATTTTATAACTAGATGCATAGTTTTTTACATATTTACTTCATAGGAATTCAATTACTAGCTTCTGAATAAATTAGAGGAGCTTTACTGCTTCTGTCTGACCATGGCTGTCAGCCATTAACAAAAGGAAAGCAGGAGTTGGAGTTAGGCAATGGGAAAATAGGGGAGCCGGTCATCTGGCCTACCGACTCCATAGTCCTACCATAGTCCTAGTGAAAACTCTGGCTAATCCAACCATACAATACTTACATGCCTCATAAAAGATGGACTGTCATACCAAGGCTTCTTCCTGTTAAGAAAGAGGTAAAGAAAACAGATATTCACATTGTAACATTTCATCCTGACAAATAAAAGGATCACTTTATATCATGGATATGCCTATATCACCTACCGTGTTACTCCGAAAATAAGACAGGGTCTTATATTATTTTTTGCTCTGAAAAAAGGGCTAGGGCTTATTTTCAGGGTAGATCTTAATTTTTTCCATGAACACATTTGATCGCTTTTTATTTCAACTTTTATCAGACGTGAAACAGCGAAAAAACAGCAGTTCGGCACTTTTGATTTTTTTTTTTTTGCTATGGCATTCACTATAGAGGTAAAATATTTTTATAAGTTTGTAGAGAGGGTGTTTTCGAACACAGGTATACCTAATGTGTATGTGTTTCACAGTAATATTTTATTTTTATATGTATTCTAGTGAAAGTGGGAGGGGGCTTGAACTTTTTTTACTTTGTGTTTTTTATATTTTTTAACTTTTTTTTTTTTTTTTAAACTATTAACCCCTCCTAGGGGGCTTGAACCTGCAATCATGCCATAGACTGCAAGACGAGCTATTGCAGTCTATGGGAGATTATCTACATTACTATTGAGGCAATAGTAATATTCCTGTGAATATTATATAATATATTATATTACATAATATATAATATTATTATATATATTATATCATAAGGCTCCCGGCTGTCCAAGGAACAGGTCGCTCCTGCGATCTCACCCGTGGGAGCCAGCCTGCAACTTCAAAGGTACAGGGCTGGAGGGGACCGACCCCGGAGATAGTTTATCTGCTTTGGGGGGGTCGATTTGGAGGGATGGGGGGGGGGGTCGATTTGGAGGGTCTGCGGGTCTCCACTGTACAAGGAGACACGGAATAGTAGCTATAGGGGGGTGGGGCCCGGCCGTGGGGACTGCGGGGGGCAAGTGCGGAGGTCACGCAATGCCCGTGGTCAGAGTTCATTCTGATCGCGGGCATTAACTCCGGCGGTTTCGCTACTTTGGTTGGAGGAGGGGGGGTCACGCTGAACAATGCCCGTGATCAGGGTAGACATTGATCACGGGCATTAACTCCAGGTCTCCGCAGAGACCTGATACGTTAGCCGCTCTGCAGCAGAGTGGCCGCTATCTTTAAGAACTTGGCATCCGCTGTAATCGCACGGCAGATGTCGGGAAGGGGTTAAATTAGCTAGGGCTTATTTTTGGAGTAAGGCTTATACTTCAAGCCTACTCCAAAAAACATGGAAAACGTAGCTAGGGCTTATTTTCGGGGTAGGTCTTATTTTTGGAGAAACACGGTATAGTAAAACTCTGCTTACTTGGATTTGCTTGAGAATTTATGGAGCAGGGACTTAGCGGAGTGTGCTGGAGAGAGATGAACACATCTTCTAAACTGGTGTGCAGGGAGCTGGTTCAGATTGTGGAGTAAATGGGGGTATAGTGATCGCCCAGCTTTGAGACAGGTAGTGGAATGGAGCAGTCCAGACAAAACTGCAGCAGATATCCTCATGGTGCTCCTGATCTGCAGACCTCCAGCAATCGTCTTGTTTGACTATTTAAACCTAATCACAAGACACAACATACTTTTATTCATGTCCAGAAGATGGCACTGATGTGTATATATAGTGGAAATACTATGACTAGCTGTATGTGCTGCCGCTAGGTATAGCTGCACACACTCCAAAGTCAAACACAATATGCACATGGACACAGCTGCTAGTTGTTGAATGGAAACACATAGACACATTATATATGCAAGGAAAGCTGCACAGTATATCAAGAATAACAAAACGAGTGCAAGTCCCAGAACTCTGACACAGCTCATCCAGAGATAAAAATGCAAATGACATCAGCACTCTATTATACAGAAATGAAAAAAGAGGTACTTTTATTTACCAAACATCCGTGCAGCATTTTAACCCCTAAAACTGGAGACTTTTTACAAAAAATGTAATGGTGTAACATGAACATATATAAATCAGGGACATAATCAATTAAAATAATGTGACAAATATATAAAATATATGTGAAACAAAGTGCGTGTATAAAATAGATAAATCTAGTATTCCAGGACAAGAGTTATAAACTACAATACCTTGTGTTTATCATGCAGCTCATTGAATAATGAATGGACAGCTAAATCTGAATAGTAACAATTAAACATGGGCTCACCATCAGGGATCCAGGAAGAACATACAAGACACAGCAGCCATGTGACTCAGCAGTGCTGCTCCTACTGCGCATGACTGGAACAGAGGGAGGGGGAATTGTTAGCACACTGCACAGAGCACGTGACAGATCAGGCTGTGCAGGACAGCCTCATTCACTGCCATAATGGAAAAGGGCAAAAGGATGGCATACAAATAATACTATATCAGGAAACTGTCCACCTATATTTTATAAAGCATTAGCTCCAGGAGGTAAATATTTCAGCCACAGGGAAATGCCACATGGATAAGTAGATGCACACTGTATACAATGTGAACAGAACCCAATAATATAAACAACTATTGATAAAATAAATACGATCATTAACCCACCATATCCTAGACAAATATGCAAAAACATAACTTATTTAAAAAAAAACACAATTAAAATACAATTAAATATATTAAAAATTGACTGTCCACAAAAAGAACACTTGGTAGAGTCTCCAGGTAGAACCCTTTCACTTCAATTCATTACATTCTCTCCTGTGACAAACAGAAATTGGTGACATTTATTATTTTAAAGATTATTATTCAAAAAGCAAAACCATCTTCTTCACTACATTTGGAGGACAAAGCGCTCCACAAAGGTAGGTGGCAAGTCACCCATCACATCACCACACTAAGTTTAAATTCCATGTTGAGTCCACATGGTCTCAAAATATTAACCCCTTCCCACCAGAGTTTAGTTTTTGACTCCCCGCCTTCCAAACCCCATAACTTTTTTATTTTTCCATTTCAATGTTTTCGGGACTAATTGTTCTTCATAATGGTACCATATTATTCTGTACAATATACTGGGAAGCTGGAAAAATATTGAGAATGGGGTGGAATTGGAGAAAAAGAGCATTTGTACGGCTTCGTTTTTACGGCGTTCACTGTGCAGCCAAAATTACATGTCACCTATATTCTATGTTTCGCTATGATTCAGGGAATACCAAATTTATATAGTTTTATTTACATTTTAACCCCATAACAAAAATCTAAAACTTTGAAAAAAATGTTTTTTTCTTAAAGGGCTTGTCCAGGCAAAAATGGACAACCCTTTTAAAGTTTAAATCTGCTGGGGGCAGTGAAAAAAATAAAAAAAAATGTATACTCACCTGTCCCTGTGGTTCTGGTGTCCTCCCACGCCTCCTGGTTCATCTTCTCCAGCGGTGTCTTCCGGTGTTGTGCTGAAGCCGCTGATTGGCCTCAGCGGTCTCGTGACCGCAGAGGCCAATCAGCAAAGGGCCTGAATGTCACTACCTGTGATATCACGGGTCTTCTTCCTGAGGCTGCTGATTGGCCTCAGCAGTCACGTGACTGCTGAGGCAAATCAGCGACTTCAGCACAACTCCGGAAGAGCAGAAGAATCGGAAGGCGTGGGAGCATACCAGAGCAACAGGGACAGGTGAGTATGCTTTTTTTTATTTTATTCACTGCCCCCAGCTGATTTAAACGTTAAAAGGGTTGTCCATTTTTGCCTGGACAAACAACCCCTTTAAGTTTTTTCCATTAAGAATTTTATTAAAGTTTTGTATAACGACAAAAAGCAAATCAAACAAGGTATCAACAGAAGCGGTGCATGGGGGGGGATAGGGGAAAGGGAGAGTGGGTCGGGGGGGGAATGAAGTATAACAGGTGGGTAATTGGGAAAGATGAGGGGGGGAGGGGAATAAGCAGCTCTGTCCCAGCAGAATCAAACACTAAATACAAAAACATAAACAGATGTAAATGGACCATATGCCAAGTAGAAAGAAGACAAGAGGAGGGGGAGGGGAAAGGAATGTTAAGAGGGCACAGAGGGGTAGGCAGACTGAAACTCAGCAGAGTAGTAAAAGTGGTTCCATAGGAGCCACGTTTGTTGGTGGGCTCTATCGTCCGGCTTCAGTTCCGCGAGCAAGTTCTCCATGCTACGTATGCGTAAGAACTCCTGAAGACAAGACAACAGAGAGGGGGGCATCATAGATTTCCATAATCTAGGGATGATGGACCTTGAAGCGATCAATAGGAAGCCTAAAAGCCTACGAGTATGTTTCTGAAATTTATGAGGGAAGATAGAAAGAAGTAGAGGAGAAGGGTTGTCCTCCAAAGTGATGCCAGTGACCATCTGGATAATGTGACGGACATCAGACCAAAAGGGATGCAGGAGTGTGCATTCCCACCAGAAGCATCGGTCTGACGTGGAGGGTTAGATCTAACGAAGGACAGAGGGGACTCTGTACCAACGAGAGAGGATCTTATAGTTGGTTTCCTGCACCTTGAAAGATATGGAAAATTTGTGGCATGCCCGGAAAGCTGAGGACCACACGTCCGGTGAGAAGGAAATCCCCAGTTCCCTCTTCCACCTACCCGTGTACGCCGGCAGATTGTCGGCGGGATCCTCCATCAGCATGCCATAGACAAGCGAGACAGTATGAGCTGGAGCAGAAGGTGGGAGGCACAAGCGTTCAAAAGGCCGCAACGCTCTATGAAGATTATGGGATGTCTTGAGGGAAGCATAAAAATGGGAAAGCTGAGCGTATTGCCAGTGAGAGGCAATGGAGTCAGGGTCTGAACTCTCAGCAAGCAGCTTAGAGCGGGGAAGTAGGGAGGAGTTTGACTTACCTGATGGAATCTAAGGATAGGTTGACCTACAGTTTGGGAAAGGAAAGCGGAGTGGAGTGCTTTGATGTTTACATGTCCATAAAAATCAGCTCAAAGGTTCAACGCTGTTTGACTTGATGTTTACATGTCCATAAAAATCAGCTCAAAGGTTCAACTCTGTTTGACTTGATGTTTACATGTCCATAAAAACCAGCTCAAAGGTTCAACTCTGTTTGAGGTGATGTTTACATGTCCATAAAAACCAGCTCAAAGGTTCAACTCTGTTTGAGGTGATGTTTACATGTCCATAAAAACCAGCTTAAAGTTTAACGCTGTATGAAGCGTATGTGTCACAAGACATATTCCAGTGGAAATTGGCCCCTTTCACAGGAATGTGAGCTTGGAGATGAGTAAAGCCTTACAGAGGTGTATACACTTCTGTAACCGCCCACTCTATGACGCACATAAAGGGTATAAAAGACGGATGATATCCCCCAGCCGTTGTTGCAACCTTGACTGCAGATTATTGGGGACGCCTGATGCTGCATGATGAGAGTCCTGTCACAACGGCTTGGTGGTATTTCCTGAAGCTACCCTTATCAGAGTTCATCAATGAAGCTTGGCAGTGTTGTAAGTGTTGATTTAATTACCCTTTGATTAACTTTGATTACCTTGTGATATACTTTGATATACCTTTCTTTATTGCAAGAGTTAATTTGATATACCTTCTGATATACTTTTAAGTGTTGTAAGTGTTGATTTAATTACATTCTAATATCTTTTATACTTTTCCTTGTTGTAAGACCTTTTTGATATCTTCTTATACTCTTCTTAATTAAAATGTTAAGCTATTGTTGATAGTCCAGTGTTTTATTCTATAACTTTATTCTATTACACGGAATCCAAAGAATCTTTTCCCTTGGCATAACAGTGCTGCAGGAAAGTCCAGGTTGCCCAAGACAGGGGTCATAGGACCATCATTTCGGAATAGCCTCTGTACAACACCACATAGCCGGCAAGATCTGAGAACCTGGTGCGTGACATAGGGGAGTACATGAATCTTACTGTCTGGCCAAAAACGCTTATGAAGCCATGGGAGAGCAGTGGGTTCAGAGATCCCTCCAGGGCAACCCAGAGTTTAGTGTGTGCAGAGTGGTGCAAATCTAGTATGTGAGCAGCGACTGTGGCCATGAAGTAATTTGAGCAATCCGGGACCGCCAGACCCCCTCCCCATTTAGGCCTGGTAAGAGTACTTTTTGCAATTCGGGTGCCTCAATGCCCAAATAAACCTAGTGAAGGATTTTTGGACTGCGGTAAAGAAACGCTTTGGTAGTATTATGGGTATGGTTTAAAAAGGTAGAGAAGTCGAGGGAGTACATTCATTTTTAGTAAGTTAATGTGACCTAGCCATAAAAAGCCCTTGGTATCCCAGTGAGCAAGATCCGCCTGGAGGGTGTGCAGAATCGGGAGGAAGTTCAGTGAGTACATATCAGATAAGTTATTAGGAAGCTGCACACCCAGGTATTTAATTGCTTTTGGGGACCATGTAAAGGGAAAGGAAGAGCGGAGGTTACTGAGTAAAGGGGCAGGCAAGGAGACATTAAGGGCAGTACTTTTGGACAGATTCATTTTATAATTACTATAGTAACTATAGGTACTTATTTCAAGGAGGAGAGATGGGATAGATGTTAGTGGTTGGGTGACAAAAAGCAGGACATCGTCCGCTAATGCCAATATCTTTAAATCCAGATCATGGACACGTAGGCCCCGGATGTCTTGGTTACCTCTAATGGCCACCAGCAGATGTTCCATCACCAGTGCGTAAAGCATGGGAGAAAGGGGGCAGCCCTGTCGGGTACCATTATGAATAGTGAGAGGGGAAGAGAGTGTGCCATTAACTCGTACTTGTGCGCGTGGAGAGTTGTAGAGGGAACAAATACAGGTGCGCATAGTGGGGCCAAGGCCTATCTGTGAGAGGGTGGCCTCCAGGAACCCCTAATCCTGTCAAAGACCTTCTCCGCGTCCAGGGAAAGCAGCATCATGGGAGTTCGAGAGTGTTGAGCATGTTGGATTGTGGAGAAGGCCTTCAGTGTATTGTCTCGGGCCTCCCTATGAGGGACGAATCCCACCTGATGTGTATCAAATCCTCAATCGACTCAATCTGTTGGCAATCAATTTAACATAAAGCTTCGCATCAGTGTTGATTAAGGATATCGGCCTATAGCTGAGGCAAAGTAAATGGTCCTTACCCTCCTTGGGGATAACCATAATGTGCGCATGCAGGAAGGATGGGGGGAAAGGAATATCAAGTGAAATAGAGTTGAAAGACTTCATCAAGAGGGGCACGAGGTCAGATTGTAGGGTATTATAGAATCGAGCTGTGAAGCCGTCAGGGCCAGGGCTCTTACCCGTCAGTAAAGACGATATTCCAAGTTCAAGCCCTTGGGCAGAGAACGGCGACATCTTCAGGTTTAAGTGAGGGAAGAGTCGTGTTGGCTATATATTGGGGAAGTGCAAGCGGTGGGTCAGGAGTCTGGTTGGTGGTGTGTGGAGGGGGGAGGTTGTATAGGCACTCATAATAATCACGGAACGCCACAGCAATGTCCGCAGTAAGGTGGGAGTTGGTTCCCGAGGAGCCCCTAATGGCCATAACATGAGAGGCAGCATGTCTCTCCCTCACTGCGCGGGCCAGGAGACGACCCACCTTATTACCCCATTCATAGAATGAGCGCCTTCCCAGTTGATGGAGTCGCTGTTGCTTGCGCTCGAGCAAGGACCTGAGCTCCTGACGAGTTGCCGTCAGAAAGGCTAGGGTAGACTGCTGTAGGGTTTTCTTATGCTGTGCTTCCAGAGTGGCTAAGTCTCGAAGGAGCGAGTGGAATTTCAAACCTGATTCGCTCTTGAGCCCAGCCCCATGCTTCATCAGCACCCCTCGAAGCACACATTTTAGAGCTTCCCATTGCACAGGAGGGGCAGTAGTGTCACAGGAATGATCCTTTACAAAATTAGAGATAGAGAGTTTGAGGTCTGTCAGGCATTGAGCATCAAGCAAGAGCGACTCATTCAATCTCCAGGAGTTTGCACATGGGCCAGGAGGTAGGAGACAGAGAGAGAAAGTGACAGGGGAATGGTCAGAGAGGAAGGCCGCATCTATCCTACTCGCAGTCACTTGAGGGAGGAGAGCATGAGATATGAGAATGTAATCAATTCTACTATAAGGATCGTGTGCGTTAGAATAGTAAGAAAAGTCCCTGTCAGCTGGATGGAGAATCCGCCAAGCATTGCACAAGAGCATGGAGTGCAGGAGCTTATGGAGTTTGTTTAGGGCACTGTAGGGGATCTGAGTCCCTTTAAGTTTTTACTTAAGCAAAGTATCTTAAGTGAAAGGCATGGTTATTCGGGTTGAGATCTAGTGATTGACTCTATTGCAGAATATTTCACTTTTTTGTCTTAAAAACTCCTTCACAGTATGTTTGTTTGTTTGTTTGTTTAAGTTGGAAGGGACCTCAAGGGCCATCGAGTCCAACCCCCTGCAAAAGCAGGAATTCCTAAAACATCCCAGCTATATACCTATCCAGTTTCCGCTTGAAGATTTCAATTGATGAAGAACTCACCACCTCCCGTGGCAGCCTATTCCACTCTCTCACTACCCTTACTGTAGTGAGTATGTTTTTGGTCAGTGAAGTGCCATCCAATCATCCATGCTGCATTTGGTTGAATCTGAGCAGAAAGTATATCCCTATACACTTCAGAATTCATCCAGCTACTTCTGTCTTCTATCACATCATCAATAAACACTACTGACCCAGTGCCATTGGAAGTCATGCATGCCCATACCATTATACTGCATCCACCATGTTTTACAGAGAATGTGGTATGCTTTGGATCATGAGCCGTTCCAAGCCTCCATACTTACTTCCTCCCATCATTCTGGTGCAGGTTGATCTTAGTTTCATGTGGTGAACCCTCTGTATTTGCTCTCTTGAAGTCTTTGCTTTATGATAGACAATGATACACCTACTTCCTGGAGAGTGTTCTTCACTTGGGTAGATGTTGTGAATGGGTTTTTCTTTACCATGGAAAGGATTCTGCATTCATCCACGACTGTTGTCTTCCAAGGACACCCAGGCCTTTTTTAGTTCCCGAGCTCGCCAGAATATACCAAACTGTTGATTTGGCCACTCTTAACATTTCTGCTCTCTCTCTGATGGATTTCTTTTTTTTCTTTTTTATTTATTTTTAGCCCAATGATGGTCTGTTTCACTTCCATTGAGAGCTCTATTGACTGCATGCTGTGGGTTCACTACAACAGTTTCCAAAAGTAAATTCAACACCTGGAATCAACTCCAGACCTTACCTGCTTAATTGATGATGGATTAATGAGGGAGTCTCTTGAAAAAGCAGCTACATATTACAGAGCTGTAATTCCAAAACCCTTCCTCCAATTAGGATGTTAATACACTCAAATTAAAGCTGAAAGGCTGCATATTAAGCCCATATTTATGAAATAACCGTATCTTGAATATGTTTTAGTAAACAGCTAAAAATTGCCAAAACTTGTATCACTGTCCAAATATTTTTGGACCTAACTATGCATGGAATGGGGGGGTACATAATCAATAAAGTATATCCATAACTGTTTATCTGTAAGTTTGGCAACAAACGTAGTGAGAAGGTGGTTTTTCGTTATTTGTATACTTATTTTGTATTTTTAAGATAATTTCTATATGTCACCTGTCACTGTTTTTTGTTTCTCACAGGAGTGAATATAATGAACTAAATTGGAAGGGTTCTACATGGAGACTTTACCAACAGTGATCTTCTTGTGGACAGACATTTTTTTAAATTTTTCTTATTTTTTATATATTGGTTTACTTATAATTTTTCAGACAAATTATGTTTTTTTTTTTTTTTAATATTTGTCTAGATTATGGCGGGCTACAGAGATGCTTTCCCATAGATTTATTTTATGAATACTTGTTTAAACTATTAGGTTTTGTTCATGATGTATAGGTGGTGCAGCTTTGTTATGTCTGGAACACTGCTCCAGTAGTGCAGGTGAGGTGTTATACATACCCCTTTCCATATTCAGTCTGGTTATATACCAGGCCAACAGGGATGGAGGAGTGAGCCTTGGAATGCGTTCCCTTATACAGTACTCAGCATAAATAAGTACACACCCTTTGAAAAGTAAGATTTTAATCAATATCTCACTGAACACAAGAACAATCTCCAAAATGTTGACAAGACTGAGTTTCATAGAAATTTGTTTTAACCATAGCATGAAAGTAAGGTCAATAATATAACTTAGATCACATCATAAATCTTCAGTTCTACTCAAAATAGTTGATGCAAAAATGAATACCCCAACTACTACATCTACTATTTTGTATGATCGCCAAGACTTTTAATGACAGCACCAATTTTTCTAGGCATGGAATGAACAAGTTGGTGACATATTGCGAAATCTATCTGTTCCCTTTATTCAATGGAAGAGTGAAGAAATCAGGCGATACCCTGATTTCTTCACTCTTCCACTACTTTCAATCCCTTTATTCAATAACGACGAAGTATACAGATTCTCTGCATTTTCCATAGACACTTGTTTTGCAGCATTGCAGATGTGATGACATGTGCATTCCTGTCTCTGTAAGTTGATCTATAAAGCTTCAAGAGACTTATTAACTTAGTCCACTTCACTGGCAAAGTCCAAACATGTCAGAAGTGAAAGTCGAGCTCCTAGTAAGTACTTGTTATCTTGGTCTCATTCTTTATAATATATTGAAACAGTCTTTTATGTGGTGGGTAGTCTATAAAGCAGGGGTGCACAATTATTTGAGACCTATTATCAGATTGTGCTACTTACACTAGGTTCACACTAGCATTCGGGCGAATCCGCCTGAGATTCCGCGTAAATCAGCGGGGAGAAAAGTCCTGCAAGCAGGCCTTTTCTCTATGCTGATTTCAGTATAAAATCGGTGGAAACCCTGTGGAACCCATTATAGTCTATGGGATCCACGGCTTTCCGTGGATAATTGCTTTTTTTAAACAGACAGGGTTTCTGTCCTCCGTGTCCGCATGTGGACCCGAATGATGGAAACCAAGCGTTAGTGTGAACCTAAAAATACAAGGTATAAAAAAAAAAAGTTAAAAAATCTTACACAATTTTTTTTTTTCTGCTTTTTGCTGGCTTTGCTATTCTCCTACAAGGATGGCATAGATTTAACTGCAGGTGCTTGGCAGAGGGTGTGCTTGATTTATGAGGAAGCCGGTCTTTATGAAAACACCAGTCTGCCACAAAGTACAGTCATATGAAAAAGTTTGGGCACCCCTATTAATCTTAATCATTTTTAGTTCTAAATATTTGGGTGTTTGCAACAGCCATTTCAATTTGATATATCTAATAACTGATGGACACAGTAATATTTCAGGATTTAAATGAGGTTTATTGTACTAACAGAAAATGTGCAATATGCATTAAACCAAAATTTGACCGGTGCAAAAATTTGGGTACCCTTATCATTTTATTGATTTGAATACTCCTAACTACTTTTTACTGACTTACTGAAGCACAAAATTGGTTTTGTAACCTCACTGAGCTTTGAACTTCATAGCCAGGTGTATCCAATCATAAGAAAAGGTATTTAAGGTGGCCAATTGCAAGTTGTTCTCCTATTTGAATCTCCTCTGAAGAGTGGCATCATGGGCTCCTCAAAACAACTCTCAAATGATCTGAAAACAAAGATTGTTCAACATAGTTGTTCAGGGGAAGGATACAAAAAGTTGTCTCAGAGATTTAACCTGTCAGTTTCCACTGTGAGGAACATAGTAAGGAAATGGAAGACCACAGGGACAGTTCTTGTTAAGCCCTGAAGTGGCAGGCCAAGAAAAATATCAGAAAGGCAGAGAAGAAGAATGGTGAGAACAGTCAAGGACAATCCACAGACCACCTCCAAAGAGCTGCAGCATCATCTTGCTGCAGATGGTGTCACTGTGCATCGGTCAACAATACAGCACACTTTGCACAAGGAGAAGCTGTATGGGAGAGTGATGCGAAAGAAGCCATTTCTGAAAGCACGCCACAAACAGAGTCGCCTGAGGTATGGAAAAGCACATTTGGACAAGCCAGCTTAATTTTGGAAGAAGGTCCTGTGGACTGATGAAACAAAGATTGAGTTGTTTGGTCATACAAAAAGGCGTTATGCATGGTGTCAAAAAAACACAGCATTCCAAGAAAAACACTTGCTACCCACTGTAAAATTTGGTGGAGCTTCCATCATGCTTTGGGGCTGTGTGGCCAATGCCGGCACCGGGAATCTTGTTAAAGTTGAGGGTCGCATGGATTCAACTCAGTATCAGCAGATTCTTGAGAATAATGTACAAGAATCAGTGACGATTTGAAGTTACGCCGGGGATGGATATTTCAGCAAGACAATGATCCAAAACACAGCTCCAAATCTACTCAGGCATTCATGCAGAGGAACAATTACAATGTTCTGGAATGGCCATCCCAGTCCCCAGACCTGAATATCATTAAACATCTGTGGGATAATTTGAAGCGGGCTGTCCATGCTCGGCGACCATCAAACTTAACTGAACTGGAATTGTTTTGTAAAGAGGAATGGTCAAAAATACCTTCATCCAGGATCCAGGAACTGATTAAAAGCTACAGGAAGCGACTACAGGCTGTTATTTTTGCAAAAGGAGGATCTACTAAATATTAATGTCACTTTTCTGTTGAGGTGCCCATACTTTTGCACCGGTCAAATTTTGGTTTAATGCATATTGCACATTTTCTGTTAGTACAATAAACCTCATTTAAATCCTGAAATATTACTGTGTCCATCAGTTATTAGATATATCAAATTGAAATGGCTGTTGCAAACACCCAACTATTTAGAACTAAAAATGATTAAGATTAATAGGGGTGCCCAAACTTTTTCATATGACTGTATATTGCCAGTATGTACACAAATGTAGCAGAGGTACAATTCAGATAGCTGTGGCTGTGATGTTATATGCAGCTCTAGCTATATTAAAAACATAGGCAGGAATGTGATTTTTCTATGTGGCATAAACTGCTGCATATAAAGCTCAAATTCCCAAATTCCTAATATATATTTATATATATATATATATATATATATATATATATATATATATATTTTTTTTTTTTTTATAAACTAGTACAGCCAGCACCTCAGATTTGATATGACACCGGAACCTTTTCTAGGAAGTATAAACCCAAAGATAGAACTATCTGAGTTGACCCCTTCACCCCTTATCCAACTGCTATAGCTACTCAGTTAGAGGGTTACTAGGGAGAACCAAAAGAACCTTTTTTATAGTTTTATATTTAAAGGAAGTTAGATAAGTAAATGAAGCAGAAATGTTCACCAAATAACCCCCAACACACAAAAAAGCACTTACACTTTAAAGAGTCCACAATAAAACTCAATAAAAAATACAATAAAAAAATAAGTACAAAAAATGAAGTGTAAAGCTATCATACACAGTGCACAGCTATAAAGTATAGAGAGCCTGGTTATGGTAGAGACTGTGGGAGTCCTGAACCCCACTATATGACCAGAGAACCTTATCTAAATTGCTGCCATGTAATACTATATTTCCCAGGCAGGTATCTACAGGCAGAGTCTACAGCATCAAGTAAATTAATCTAAACTCCCCAGACAACCCTTTTAATGTAAATGTCTTTATTCTCTTATTTGCTTCATGTGTACCTTTTGATTTTCTGCCATAGACTGTACTAAGAATGACCAGAGCCTTGGACTACATTGAGGGGTTATGCTACAAACAATATTTATCCTTTATCCAGGTTGATGACGTCACTTGGGACTATAAACTAGAGCAGACAGCCACAATGAATTACAGTTCCTTTGAATGGAACCGGATGCTGTGAATGAACGGCATGGGCGGTGCATAGGGGACACGAGGATGTCACCCGTGTGCCGCCTGTGCACCAGCTGTGCTTCCGTGGCCCCTTTCATTCAATAAATAGGAGCCACAGAAGCAGGGACGCAAAATCGGACAGGAATAGGACCTGTTCCATATTTTGCGGCCCGGGCTGTTGGCCCACACACATGACCATGTCATTCACGGTCATGTGTACGTGCCCATAGAAGTGAATGGGAAAAACCCGGATGGCACACTGACCAGTCATACAGTCGTCTGCAAGGGGGCTAAGGCAAAGATTAGGCAGGACAAACAAAAAAAAATATATACATGTACCTGTATATTGGGACCTCAGAATGGATTTTACTGGTGGGTCCTATGTACCCCAGTTTAAAACTGACTGGAGCCCCCTAGAATTTAATGAAGAGGTCATTTTCACTTATAAGATATATTATAAAGTTTAATGTGTTTATATTTATGGAAAGGAAATTACCCCCAGGTCTCTAGAACTTTCCAAACAATCTTCATACATCCTGGATACTGCAAAGATGAGAAGGTAGAAATAGGACATTGACCTTGAGTGGACCTTGTGTTTCATTATGCCAACACTTTACTAAATTATTTTGTAGAGAATGGAGGAACTTCCGTACGCTCTGATGTCATACAGTGGCGGGTCCAGGGGATTTCCAAAACAATATGAAACTATTGTAAATAAGCACTTCCGAATGCTCTACATGGAAGAATTTAACAATAATAAGAATATGTTTGCTCCAAAGATACAAGCTCTCTTGTTGTGGTGGCACCTGCCTGTAGTTGACAAGGAACTTCTTGATTCTCTTCCCAATCTTAAAGTCATAGCAAGCTCTGGAGCAGGGGTGGATCATTTGGACCTAAAGTTGATCACAAGTTATGGTATAATAGTCGCTAATACACCAGGTGTTGGAGATGATGCCACTGCAGATATGGGAATGGCTTTAATGTTGGCATCTGCCAAGAATGTAGTAGAAGGTAAGTTATTGCACTTGTGGCAGGATATATTTTGCTTTTTTTTTATCTAAAGGTCTTCAGGGTTAATGGGATTGTCAAGTGGAATGCTTTTGATAGACCCCAGGGTCATGTGATTGGAGGCAGCATTCGGCTCCCTGGATCGCTCTGCCCACTCCTCCCTGTGTGTGTATGTGTGTCTGTTAGAGCAGCTGAAATAAAAGTTCTGGAAGAAAACAATAATGCAGACTGCAGCATTATTTTTTTTCGGTGAAAGGAGAAAAACAGACAGAAGGAACCTCCCATTTTTATTTCAAGTGAATGAGGACAGATACAAATGGAACGTATTCTCTTCATACCCATTATTAAAGAGAACCTTTCGTGTCCTCATGTATATGCGGTTTCACATACCACTAGAAAGCCGACAGTGCGCTGAATTCAGCGCGCTGCCAGCTTTCCCGGTATGTGCCCCAGGGCTGGAGATATTGGCGGTCTTAGTTTCACGGTTCACCATTAGAAGGGCGTTCCTGACAGTCTAGCTGCGCTGTGAGGAATGCCCTCCCTGACAGTACTCGTTCATAGCTCTGTACTGGGGGGGCGTTCCTCACAGCTCAGCGTCATCGCCGGGCTGTAAGGAACACCCCTTTTCTCTGTACTCATCCATAGCTCTGTACTGTCAAGTGATGACGCTGAGCTGTGAGGAACGCCCCCCGTTCTAGTCTATGGACGAGTACTGTCAGGGAGGGCGTTCCTCACAGACCAGCTAGACTGTCAGGAACGCCCTTCTGACGGTGAACCGTGAAACTACGACCCCCGATATATCCAGCTCTGGGGCACATACCGGAAAAGCTGGCAGTGCTGTCGGCTTTCTAGCGGTATGTAAAACAGCATATACATGAGGATGTGAAAGGTCCTCTTAAGCAACTTTTCTCTTTACTGTTCTGATGGATCAGAAACAATGGAAATGCATCAGCAATGTGAATACAGCTAATACAATGTATATTTATTTGTGTGACGTATATTTTTAAGTAAATATATTTTGATTTATGTGTACAGTACATTCGGGTATTATTGGTATTTTTTTTTATTATTGTATTACTTTTAAAGGCATTGTCTGGTGTCATAAAATGAATGCAGGCAGCAGGGGAGTGCTAAAAAATAAAAATGCCTCCATACCTCCCGTTCATTCCTGTGCTGGGTCAGCTGTCACTGACCACTATTCTGTTTGTATACAGAGCAGCTGCAGCACCAATGACAGATTGAGGGGTCCTCTGCAGTCAATCGTTGCTCTTAGCAGTACACAGCAGTATACAGTGTTTGGCTGTAGCGATCCCATCAACATGACATCACTATTGCAGCCGCTCTGTATACAAATAGAGCAGTGGCTGTAGGGCCAGCCCAGTGCTGGAACACAGGGAAGGATGCTGATAATTATCAGTGCTTTTATGCTTTCTATCCCTCCCCTGCTGCATGTATTTAATTTTATGATCCCCCGGACAACCCTCTTCAAATGGAAAATGGGCCCTCAGAATCAATTCCCCTGGTGAGCCCATAGTACCCCAGACCAACACTGATTATGGCATAACTAATACTATCTAGTAAACTACACTTATTATCTATTAAATCCCCCTTTGGTGTACTCCTACCTCTTAGGGGCATGATGCACTCACGAGGTTGGCTGTAAGATACTTTAAGTGAGCAGTGCGGTTGGTGTCTACAATTTATGTATATGTTCTTAATATGTGACACACTTATTTATTACATTTATGCATTAGTAGCCCAATTCTGTATATCAGTATGGTTATTCTAAGTAAACCTTTTTCCTGCAGGGGACAGAATATCACACTCACCAGATACTAAAGAATTTGACTTCAACTGGGTGGGTAATGATATCACAGAGGCCACATTGGGCATCATTGGAATGGGAAGCATTGGCTACTGCATAGCTCAGCGTGCTAAAGCTTTCAGGATGAGAATCCTATACCACAATAGAAACAGGAGGTAAGGTCACTGCGGCTACCTATTTAGTGTAACTTTTCCTATAACTAAACAACCATTATGTTTATTAAATAGCATGTAAAAAAGCAGAAATAAAGAACTAAAACATAGATACTTAAAAGGAGACTCTGGTCTAAAATGCCCAAACTAATAATAGTGATATGCAGGGGCCTTTAATAGTAGCAGAAACATACCTTTATGAAGGACTCACTAAAGTCTGATATAATCCAGTGATCCGCTATCGCCTAGCACACAATTTCCCAAAATGTGGGTTGTAACCCAATTTGAGAACTTTCTTCTCCACATTGCAGTGCTTACAGGATTTATAGTAATTGCCGGTATTTTGCAGCACTGTAAAATGACCTTTCTTTATGTCACAGTCACGTGACCAGTCAAATGCAGGAGCAGAGCTTGTTGTACAATAGATCCCTGTATGGTAGATGCTGTGCACGGCAGCAAAGGTAGAGTGTGGAGTGAAGGGTGGTGGTAGCAGAGCTGAGTGTGTTGGGGGAAAAATTGGAAGCATCAGAGCTGTGTGTGTGCAAGAAGAAAAACATGGGGACAGCAGTGTTGTGTGTGGAGGGGGAAATGTTGAAGCAGCAGAGGTGTGGGTGTAGAGAACATGATGATAGCGGAACTGTGTGTGAGGGAGCACATGGAGGTAGCAGAGCTATGCATGTAGCAGAGACATATGTGAAAGAAAAAGTAGCAGAACAGAGGCAGTATCCAGCTGAAAAGTAGAACAGGGGCCAAATATAGCTGCATTTTAGGACCAAGCATAGTAGTAGAGGGGACCAGCTTTCAGAAAGTTTGGTAACCACTGAAATAGAATATCAGCAATAAAAAAAGATTTTTCCTACGCAATGGCAAATGCTACCATTTCATTTCAGATAACAATCTTTATTTCAATTTCTCAACCTAATTATTTTTTTTACCTTTATAATAACTAATATCTTGTTTTTTTTTAGAACCTGGAGAACTAATTTTAGGAGACCAAGCAATTAGACTTAGCATTAACATTCATGTTACTGACACTACACTTCTTAAAGCTGATGTCCTTGAGATCTCAGTTTGGGAACTGAATTTAGGATTATATTGTGTCCATGAAATGAAATGTTGTCTAAATAGCTGATATATGTATGTTCACCGTTATCCATATGAAACTCCATAGTACTCAGGCCTTGAATTGTTTATTACTTACTGACATATTTTGTCCATAACATAATGAACTATTATGACTTTCCACAGAACTCTGGAAGATGAAACAGCAGTAGGTGCCGAATACTGTAGTAACATGGCTGATTTGCTTCACCAGTCTGATTATGTAATGGTAGTTGTCAAGTTGACACCCGACACACACAGTTTCATTGGAAAAGAGGAACTTCAACTAATGAAGCCTACTGCAACTCTTATTAACATAAGCAGAGGTATGAGAAAGTCTATTTTACAAGTATGTGTAAGGGTCTTGCCAACCGTACCAACCCTGACACTACTGCAGGGGTCTGGGAGGAAGGACAGAGACAAGTGAGCCCTAATCTCATCCCAGCCACTGTCCCTTCCTATTGCCACAGTTACCCTAAATGGTAAAAGGACAACCTGAAGACAAGCCCTAGACTGGGTAAGTGACACAGAGAACAGGACAAGACAAAAACAACACAGAAGCAGAGTGAGCAAGCCAAGGGGTCAGTAACAAACGAGCAAAGCAGTACAAAGTCAAAATCCAAGAGAATAGTCAGGGGCAAGCCAAAGGGTCAGAGAATCAAGTAACAAAGTATCAAGGAGTATAGAAAGAGAGCAGGCAAAACACAAGTGTAATAACCGGCAGCCATGTGAGGGCTGACAACCTGTTTATAGAAAGTCTGGGACCAGCCCCAGAGCTGATAGGTACACAGGCTGTCAATCACTCAGGCCAGGAAGAGATTAACTCTATGCAGTCCAGAGAGAAATGTTCCTAATTACACGGGTGTGGCTTTACACAGCAAGAGAACTAGGACCATGTTCAGACTGAGCATCAAGAAGCTTATACAAAGAACCAAATTGAAGAGGCCTCCTTCGCCACAGCGTGCGAGCGGATGGCGGCGCCGAGACCCGAAACGGCAGAGACGTTACAGTATGTATGCAAAATGCTATTTCAAACCTAATGTCAAGCTCTGCCATGTGTTACATATTTACCTAAACCATGAGGTGGATGTAACATTTTAGCTATACAATAGTCTCTTAAAGTAAAACAAAAAAAAATGAAGAATATTATCCCAGGAGATAAACCACTGTCCCTCCTTCTCCTCTCAATCTCACTTCTGGCTGCAGAAGGGGTCTTCACTCTGCTCTGTCTCTAATAGAAGACCAATGCCAAACTTCCAAGCTATTTGCCAGCCAAAACTGGAATAGACCAGGAACAATTTAAAGCCTGTTTCATTTGCAAGGTTGTTTGTGTATGGGACAATGCAGCAAACCTGCAGAGAGTCAAATAGTGTGCATCTTTGTCTCCTATTTCCTTATCAATTATCTCTATGCTTAGCTTCTTTGTTTAAGCTGGTTATAGATGTGGGGCTGCTGTTGCTATAAAGACCATGTATTATCTTTCCAACCAGTTTCTAAACAAACAACTTTGTAAATAATCTTAATTAAAATTATTGCAGTTTCTTTGCAGACCTATGCATCTCCAGGGTTAAGGACTACATAGTCATAGTCTGTAGCCTGATCCTGCTGCCATGTTCCCTTCCACCTGTGCTCTACTTCTTGATACTTGATAGACAATAGAAGTAGCGGCAGAAGAAATTGTGTAGGATTAGTCTACAAAGGATTTATTTGTAATCTGTAAATACAGAGTTACTATGGAATTCTAACATTAGCTATATACATAAATAGGAAATTTTATTCAAGACGATTTTCAAAGTTGAGCATCTATATTAAGGAAACAATAGGATAAATACTTTTTCATGTGACAGCAAGGAAGAACATATTGTAAATCTCACACCATGGACATAAAACCTAATTTCCACATCCATTATTCTATGTAGAGTATTGTGCGCAATTTTGGGCCCCAGTGTACAAGAAGTATATAGATGAACTAGAGAGCGTACAGAGAAAGACGACCAAGATAATTAGAGGAATGGGTGGACTCTGAGTACCGCAGCAGATTAACAATATATATATAGTACATATATATATATATAGTACATATATATATATAGTACAGTATATATAGTACAAGTACCTTAAAGGAAGGTACAAAGACATTTCTAATGATCTTTTTACTCGTAGGCAGGTGACAGTGACAATGGGGCATCCTCTACGCCTAGAGGAGATAACAGTCCACCAGCAACATAGACAGGGAGCAGTGTAAGAGCAGTAAGGCTCGATGTTGTGATGGTGGATTCATTGTGCAAATTTAAGAAGTGCTTGGATGCTTTACTTGAATGAAAAAGTATTACAAGCTACAGGTTTTAGATTTTTGGTAAAGAGAAGTTAATCCAGGGTTTTATACTGATTGCTGCATTTGGAGTTGGGAATTAATTTTTTTCCCCTGACATGGGGCAATTGGCATCGGTCTCATGGGATTTCTGCCTTCCTCTGGATTAAAACTTTCGGATTCTAGGTTGGACTTGATGGACCTTGTCTTCATCCAACCTCATCTACTATGTGACTATGTGATTATTGTGGTATTGTGCAGCTTTATTAAACAATTGAGTCTTCATTATATACATCATATGCATGTACATACATGAATAGGGTGTACTATCTCACTACTACTGTTAAAGCATACCTTCAATTTGCATAAATAAAATGTCAAGGGTGAACATAAGAAACAATGTAATATATGTTTTTAAAGAATAATCTTTATTTCTCCACTTATCAGGCTGTTTATCTCATCCTTCATTTCACTCAGACTCTTATCTCTAAAAGCAGCCATATTTGTATCCAACCTAACACATAAGTCTATGAAGGGGGAGGAGAAGGCTGCTGCTGACTATACAGTGGTAGAGCATTATCTTACTAGATATAGCAGAGTCAAAAGAACTATGTTAGTCACTATTTGTAGCAGAGCTTAGAAGCTGCGTATGTGTGTCTTTTCCAGCATCCTCCTCCTCCCCCTCCATTGACTTCTATGTTATAAGTAAGTAATCCTGGTAAAAGGAGAATGAATCATTTAAAAAGAAAAAAAAAAGATATATTTCAAGATTTTCTGTATTCGGTTGTGCAGTTTATTTATTTATTTTTTATAATCGGAGGTACCCTTGAAAGGAAAGAGTATATCACAAAGTAAAATTAGCTTCAGACTATTATCTAAAATATCCCTTTTTGTTTATTTTTCTAATACCAATTCTAATATCAAAACTAAACATTACCAGCTACTAATTCCGTTCTTCAGTTGTGAGCCAGATACATTAAGCTAATTCAATATTTGTAGTAACCAGAACATATATACTACAACTATATTTCAGGACAGGTAATTGACCAAGATGCCCTGGTAGATGCCTTGAACAAAGGAATAATTAGGTCTGCTGCTTTAGATGTCACATACCCAGAACCACTGCCAAGGTAAGACTTTACCCATCCGATTATACTTTTATCATGTGTAAAATATTATTATGAAATAATGAGAACTCTTTTTTGCCACTCTATACATACATGGCTACTATTTTCTTTGGCATTTACAGTTATACCAATGAAACAGTTTGATACAGTTCATAAATGATAACTATATGTTTTTTTTCCTCCAGAAATCATCCTTTGCTAATAGCAAAGAATATTATTATTACACCACATATTGGAAATGCAACAGATAAGACAAGAAGGAGAATTGCTAAAAGAATTGTGCAAAATGCGTCTGACATCCTTAATGGTCTATCAGTAACAGACATAGTAGCAGCTCCATAACATGTATTCAGTGTGCACAGTACCTGTAATGTATTGTGATTGTATGATACAGCTGGACAATTACAACATTTGTATAATTTCTATTAAAATTAGTTCATCTAGTAATTATGGCTCCTCGATTTGCACATTTTAATTAAAGGGGTTTTTCCATCTTAGCTTATGCACATCTAGGATGCACATGATTATCTAAAATAGGTTATAACTTGCAGATTGGTGGGGGTGCAACCACTCAGATCCTCCCAATCAGGAGAATGAATGTTTTTGTTCCCCATTTTGTATTAAGTGGTGGTTGAGCAGCATGCGCACCACTCCATTAATTTCAGTGGGAATGCCAGAGATAGCTAAGAGTTGTACTTTAATGGGTGCACTCCCATTAAAATGAATGGATCAGAGCGCACTCTGCCCAACCACCATTCCACTTACAAGGGGGACAAAACCTGTTTGCTTCATCAGTTGGACCACACCAATCTGTCAGTTATATTCTATGAATAGAGGATAACTCTTAAGATAGAAAAACCATAACCATTGGGAGACTCCAAATTAAAATCAGGAATACTTTTCCATTCAACAGAGGATAAGAGTATGAAGCTGGGGAGCGGGTCCAACTACTGGGACCCCCAGTAATCTTGAGAACTGGGGTTCCCAAATGCCCAATGTGAATGGAGTGATGGTGTATGTACACGGCCATCATACTGGAAGCCAGGAACTAACTTCTTAACGCCTGTACATTTTATCTGGTCAGATTGAGTCACATGACCTAGCAGAAGAGAAGGATTCACAGACAGAAATAAATAACTGAATGAGGTAATACTGGCTGAATTATCTATACTGGGGAAAAAGGTTTAGAATGAATGAAAAAAAAAATCAAGTAGTGTTTTCATTCATTAAACCGTTAAATGCATATATATAACTAATAAATTAATAGATTAATAGTTGAACTAAAATGAATGTACAAAAGCTATGATCCAAAGTAACGGGTGCGCTCAACGTCAGGTCCCAATCCACATGAATAATCGCTCATTCAGAATACAAAGGAGAAGCAGCAGTCCATCAAAGCATGCAGAAACCAAAGGTTTGATTTACCAAACATATATCCTGTTACAATCCTTTTTTGTCAAATGTGATTGGCAACACCTATGGACACTGCAATCCTCAACCAGAGCAGTTAGTCGGTGTATGTCTCTCACAATCCTTGGTGGCTAATATACACTCCAGCCAGAGCAGCATAGCCACATACTATAAAAAGAAGGAACAGCTGTGGAACAAGTACAGTAAGTAAATAACTGTGTCTGCTATCAGTTTTATGGGGAACTGGGGCTGCTGAAAAAAGTCGCATTCACTATATACCACATGTACCTGTCACTAGTCCCCTAGTAGATTACCTAATTCAGGCCATGTTGACAGAAAAATTAAAAGTACTATAATGTTGTACCATGTTAGCCATAATTAAACAAAGTGGCAGCCATTAAAAGAGACAGTCTGCTCACATATAAAGAGACCCAGAAAGAAGCCCGAGTGTCCCTAGTTGTCACCTACAACCCACAGCTGGAGATCCTACAAAGGATTGCCAAGGAGCTCCAACCAGTGCTACATAGGGATAACAGACTTAAAGACATAATTCCAGTCCCCCCTCTCCTTTCCCTTCGACAACCACCAAACCTGAGGCGTATTATTGTCCGGAGTTCCCTGAAGGCCCCAACTGAAAATGGCACCTCACCTTGCCTGCAAAACAGGTGCAAGATCTGCAAGCACATCCACACCGCTGACAGTGTACCTATCCCACAGTCACAACAGGTGCACAGAATTAGGGGGACATTTTCCTGCAGGTCTTCCAATGTGGTGTATCTCATAATGTGTGTGCAATGTCCCACCACAGGCCTCTATGTGGGGGAAACAGGGCAGAGACTTAGTCAGCGCATGAACTCACACAGATTCACCATTCACAGCAGAACAGATATCACCGTACCGCACATTTCTCCGGAGAAGACCACTCTATTGAAGATTTGCGGATTGTGGTTTTAATGGGACATTTTAAGACGCAGAGGGAGAGAAAGGAATGGGAATATAAATTAATGCAAAAATTTAAAACTCTGCAATTTGGACTTAATATTCATGCCAGTTTCATGTCACACTATGTATGAACTGTGAGGGTCACAAATCACCACCTGATTGCAAACAGATCACAGCAAGAATTAATGTCCCTCTGTCACGCCCCACAAGTTTCCAGATTGTTTATTTCTTGACCTGTTGTAAATAACTTCTCTACTTATATTGCATTTTGATTTTCTTTAAAGATTATAAGACCCTTTGAAGATCCAGGTCTTGTATGTATAAAGAGTGTGTGAATTTTCAGTTTCTTGTACAGTTGTGCTCAAAAGTTTACATAGCCCAACAGATTTTTTGGTTTGTTTTTTGGCCTTTTTTCAGAGAATATGAATGATAACTCAAAAAATTTTTCTCCAGTCATGGTTAGTGGTTGTTTGAAGCCATTTATTGTCAAACTTCTGTGTTTTCTCATTTTAAATCATAATGACAACCAAAAACATCAAAATGACCCTGTTCAAAAGTTCACATACCCCAGTTCTTAATACTGTGTATTGCCCCCTCTAACATCAATGACAGCTTGAAGTCTTTTGTGGTATTTGTGGTTGAGGCTCTTTATTTTCTCAGATGGTAAAACTGCCCATTCTTCTTGGCAAAAAGTCTCCAGTTCCTGTAAATTCCTGGGCTGTCTTGCATGTACTGCGTGCTTGAGATCTCCCCAGAGTGGCTCAATGATATTGAGGTCAGGAGACTGAGATGGCCACTCCAGAACCTTCACTTTCTTCTGCTGTAGCCTAGGTCGACTTGGCCTTGTGTTTTGGATCGTTGTCATGTTGGAACGTCCAAGAAACGTACCATGCGCAGCTTCCTGGCTGATAGTGCAAATTTGCCTCCAGTATTTGCTAATAATGTGCTGCATTCCTCTTTCCTTCAACTTTGACCAAGTTTCCTGTGCCTTTGAAGCTCACACATCCCCACATCATCAGTGATCCACCTCTGTGCTTTACAGTAGGAATGGTGTTCCTTTCATCATAGGCCTTGTTGACACCTCTCCAAATGTAACGTTTATGGTTGTGGCCAAAAAGTTCTATTTTTGTCTCATCACTCCAAATTACCTTGTTCCAGAAGTTTTGAGGCTTGTCTCTGTGCTGTTTGGCGTATTGAAGGTGAGATTCTTTGTGGCATTTGCACAGTAATGGCTTTCTTCTGGCAACTCAACCATGCAGCCCATTTTTCTTGAAGTGCCTCCTTATTGTGAATCTTGAAACAGTCACACCGATAGTTTTCAGAGAGTCCTGTATTTCAGCTGATGTTATGTGTGGGTTTTTCTTTGCAACCTGAATAATTTTCCGGGCAGTTGTGGCCGAAATTTTGGTTGGTCTGCCTGACCGTGGTTTGGTTTCTGGGCATGTTATCAGGCTAAAATCACCAGGGTATGTGAACTCTTGAACAGTGTCATTTTGATGTTTTTGGTTGTCATTATGATTTAAAAAGAGAAAACACAGAAGTTTGACAATAAATGGCTTCAACCAACCACTAACCATGAGTGGAGAAAACATTTTTGTGTTATCATTCATATTCTCTGAGAAAAGGCCAAAAAAACAAAAAATCTGCCGGGGTATGTAAACTTTTGAGCACAACTGTATGTCTGAAGAAGAGAACTAGACTCTCGAAAGCTTACTATCAAATATACTCAGTTAGCCTCTAAAAGGTATCGCCTGATTTCTTCACTCTTCCAGAAAAATTAAAAAAAAAGTGAGGGAATATGGAAATGCTACATGAAAAATTGTCCTAGTCCTGAAGAGGTTAAAAGTTTATATACATATTAGCATGACAGTTATATTATATACATCAGTATTATTTAAGCTGTTTGCAAGCGGATAAATGGGCATACAGCCTATTGTTTTGATGCATAGTGTGCCTTTTACCAATCTTGGACTGCCCATAGACAATATACATCCAGGTGGTCCACTCTTAAGCCTGCAAGGTTGTATATGTACACACGTGGACAAAATTGTTGGTACCCCTCGTTTAATGAAAGAAAAACCCACAATGGTCATAGAAATAACTTGAATCTGACAAAAGTAATAATATATAAAAATTCTATGAAAATTAACAAATGAAAGTCAGACATTGCTTTTCAACCATGCTTCAACAGAATTTAAAAAAAAAAGAAACTCATGAAACAGGCCTGGACAGAAATGATGGTACCCTTAACTGTCCTTTATGGTATCCTTTAACTGTCAGTGAGACTTCTGCACCTCTCAACAGGTATTTTGGCCCACTCCTCATGAGCAAACTGCTCCAGTTGTCTCAGGTTTGAAGGGTGCCTTTTCCAGATGGCATGTTTCAGCTCTTTCCAAAGATGCTCAATAGGATTTAGGTCAGGGCTCATAGAAGGCCACTTCAGTATAGTCCAATGTTTTCCTCTTAGCCATTCTTGGTTATTTTTAGCTGTTTGTTTTGGGTCATTATCCTGTTGCAAGACCCATTACCTGCGACTGAGACCAAGCTTTCTGACACTGGGCAGCACATTTCTCTCTAGAATCCCTTGATAGTCTTGAGATTTCATTGTACCCTGCACAGATTCCAGACACCCTGTGCCAGATGCAGCAAAGCAGCCCCAGAACATAACAGAGCCTCCGCCATGTTTCACAGTAGGGACAGTGTTCTTTTCAAGATATGCTTCATTTTTCCGTCTGTGAACATAGAGCTGATGTGCTTTGCCAAAAATTTCGATTTTTGTCTCATCTGTCCATAGGACATTCTCCCAGAAGCTTTGTGACTTGTCAATATGTAGTTTGTCAAATTACTTTTGTCAGATTCAAGTTATTTCTGTGACCATTGTGGGTTTTTCTTTCATTAAATGAGGGGTACCAACAATTTTGTCCATGTGTGTATGTCCTTGCAGAGTTAAGGAGCTGTACGATATTGTGCAGCTGTAGGAGCGCAGAGATATTGTTATATGTCATTTTTATATCTCACAATGAATGACATAAAAACAAAACCTATATAAAGTGGTGCATCTGATGCCATTAGAAAGGAAAACTTGTCGAAAAATAAATCAAATCCTCATATCTCTATGTGTGATATTTATGTACAAAAATGGAAACTGGCTGAAACAGGGAGGAGTTAAATCACAGAGCTTGGCTGCAGACCTGTTTAAGGCTGAAGCCCTATGTGGCATAAACACCACACCACTGCGCCGTTTTACAGTCCCTGCAAAGTGGATGGGATTCTAGCAAACCCCATCTACATATTGCAAAAAAATACCCGCAACGGAAATGCTGCGATTTCCAAAACTGCTGCGTTTTAGGAAATCGCAGCATATCAATTATACCTATGGAAACACTGCCAGTTTCCCTATAGGTATAACTGAAGCAGAAGCTCCACAGAGGAAAACGGTGCAGACTTTCTTTTGAAAAGCGTTGTGGGAAAAAACATAATTTGTTTCTGCTGCGATTTTTCCGCGGTACATGGGGCTTTAACCTACCATGAATTAATTGTACAGCTTTAGGACCAGGCAAAGATCTCTAGGTAAGCCACACTTGTGGGGACGCAGGGTTTTTAGACATTGCATCACTCACAGATGTGAAGTTAGCAAACTTGCACTTGTGTGGAGTCAGACAAAATATAAGAACAGGTTTCCTGCCAATCTGGGAGTTGCTGGTTGGGGTTACAAAGTGCGGTGGTCCCAGACACGGGAGTGAGACTTAAATACCTGACAAGGAGTGGTAACGGTGGAATTGCAGTGCATGGGATGTGTCACTGTTAAGCAGCGGAGCTGCAGGAGAGGCCCCTGAGGCCAGTGTGAGGTATTAGTATTCACCATTCACCATCAAGTAAAGCTGAATATCAGATGAACACATCCAGTATTTACGGTATTTTTCGGCCAAAAATGCACGTCTGACTATAGAATGCACCCCAGGTGTACACAAGAAAAAATAGGAAAAAATATTTCCTAATGTGGCATTATATTGTGTCTGGGGGGCACTAACGTGGCATTATACTGCGTGTGGGTGGGGGACTAATGTGGCATTATACTGTGGGGGGCACTAGGGAGCATTATACTGTGGGTGGATGCACTAAAGAGCTTTATACTGTGGAGGGTACCGATGGGACATTAGTGCCCCCACACAGTATAATATCCCATTATTGTGCCTCCTCACACTATTAACCCCTACACACACAGAATAATTCCCAATTTGTGCCACCACACATATTTACCATTAACAGCGGCCAGGAGAAATTCATCACCTGCGGGTGTCCCCAAGTCCTGATATCTTACACTAAGTGGTAGCAGGGATCGGCAGTCATCCCTGCTGTCTGCGCAAGAGCCCTCATATGTGAATACAGCAGGGATAATTACCAATCCCCGCTGTCACTAGTTTCAGGGATCAGAGCTTGGGGACATTGGGCGGGAGATGAAGGTTTCGCTGTCATAATGAAAGAAGCCAGTAGGCAGGGGTCTGGACATCAGGCGGCCCCCTGCTCGGGTACAGTAGTGAAGCCGGCAATTCTGTAAATAGATAGACTGTGGAGTAACCAGTGTGGGTTGCTTCTCCACAGAATGCTAGGTACGACCGCATCCATCTTCAGGAAACACCTGGCACTGCATGAATTTTAAGTGAGCCTGATAGAAAAATGCTATAGGAAGTATAATTCCATCCGGCTGAGGCACAGATCATGCTCCATACGGCACCAGAACTGATGCCTTTTGTGCCTGCAGCAATCCCATAGAAAACTATGGGTTCCGTTTTGGCATCAGTTTCCCTCCAGCTTGTGTGCACCATGGTGGAGAGAAATTGATACTATGGATGTGCATATGTGAAAGCACCCTAAACGTACCTGCTCTTCTATTCTTACATGTTCAAGAATAAAAGCTTGACTATGCTCTTAAATCCAGCTTTTCTACTCGGTGCTCCAGACTTCTGCTTTCAGTCTCTACTAAAGAAAGTAGCCATTATCAGTCATATTAGCATTCACATGACTGCATTTTATCTGTTCTTACTCTCCCTCTTATTGTGCAGTGAATTGACAGACTGATTCTAAGCCTACTGAGTGTGAATCATCTAGTGTCAGACATTACTTTTTTTTCTCTAATTTCGGCTAGGTTCACATTTGCATCGGGTTTCTATCCTTCTGGTCTGTTGGAGGACCAAAAAAATGGAAAAACGAACCACAGAAATAGCCGACACAAATAGAGCCCGAGCAACCCCTTTGGCTATTATGGGGTGTGTTGGATGTCTGTTATTTTTAACTGAAATCAACGGGCAAAAAAGTCAGACTTGCAGGACGTTTTCATTAGGTGATTTCTGACCTATGTGAACCAGGCGAACTCCTTGCAGATGTAAATCCAGCGTAAGTTGAAATAACAAGGCATGATTGATATCAATATAGTAACAAGTATCTAGCTTTTCCTCCTACAGAATCCAATAATTAACAGCCTAGGACACCAACCAAAATAAAACCTTAGGTGTACTGAGATCTCATAGATTGAAATGTAAAATCTGCCCTATAATCATGATATGTGATGTCACTGGAGTCTTTTAATGTAAACGGAACGGCATAAAAACAAAGCCAGTAATAATATTATACAATAGTGATTTTTTTTTCCCAATTTTTTTACAATTTCTTGCAGCTTCCCAGTACATTGTTTGGAATATGAAATGGTGCCATTAAAAAAGTACAATTTATTCCACATTAAAATAAACTATGTGAATGGAAACACACAGCACATGACAGGATTAGGGAGAGACTCCAGTTTTGCTGATGTGTGTAATTTTTGCCATTTTGCATGCAGACAGTGGCATAAATACTGGGGTAGCAGCGCTAGCGGTTGCCACAGGGCCCGGAACACTAGAGGGCCCGGCGGGCCCCTGATGTTTTTTGTTTTTCTCTTAATAGGCTGTTACCTGCTGGAGTAATCCCAGCAGGTAATGGGCCCTATTTACTTACTAATCCCTGCTCCTGCTCACGGCCACCTGCGCTTCCCCTTCTGAAGTGGAGGCGGCTGTGAGCAGGAGCGAGTATCAGTAAGTAAGGCCGAGGGCCCGGGAACCCCACAAAGACTGATATCCTTATACTCTGGGGTCTTTTCAGACCGCAGAGTATAATGATCGGAGACCCGGGGGAGGTGAGGGAACATAATAAACAATGTTACTTACCTCTCCTGCGCTCCGGCAGTCTTCGGGCATCTTTGGTGATGTCCCAGACGTCACGTGGGCCAGGCCGAAGTCATTATGCGTCGCGACGCCAGCCTGGCTCATGTCACGTCTGGTCCAACATTGAAGAGGGCCGAAAGTAGCGGGGAGTGTCCCGGAGCCAGGGAGAGGTAAGTAACATTGTTTTTTATGTTTGTATCCTTCCCTGGGTCTCCGATCATTATACTCTGGGGTCTGAAAAGATGGCTATGGCGCATAATAGTGTGTGCAGGGGCCACTATTGGGCATAATAGTGTGTGCAGGGGCCACTATGGGGCATAATAGTGTGTGCAGGGGCCACTATGGGGCATAATAGCATGTGTAGGGGCCACTATGGGGCATAATAGTGTGTGCAGGAATGCAGGGAATGCGGTTTGTGTGGGGGGGGTGGTTTGGCAAGTGGGGGCCAAACAGATAGCAGAAGAAAGCTACTGGCCAGCTGACAAGATAATAGGACTCTGACTACAATAATTCAAAAGCTTTAGGACGAAGCCAGGTAATGTGCCTGATGAGGCTATAGCCACATTCATCCCGCAAGCCACTGATGCTTTCACTTTTAAGTAAGTGAAACATGGATTCATTTCAGATGGTTTTGCCATCAACCAGTAATGATATCCAGCTGAAATGAGTTGTGTTCACTTACTGAGAAGTGGAAACAGTGGCACCCCAGGGAGCGAAGGTGGCTATAGCCGCATCCAGTACATTGTGTTGAACCAACTTCATAATAAGTTTTACTTTTCATAAATTGACACACCAACAATTAGGGAAAAATGATCAAATGTAAAGTCAACATGAAAGCCACTCATTCTCCTGGTCGCAGCAGCCCAAGGTAGCAAAGGGACTAAAGTGACTGAAATTAAGAAACAATGGATAATTAATGGTGGTGACACATGATGTTATAGCTACATCCAGTCCCCAGACTGCTGTTGCTTTCACTTCCCTATAAGTGAAACGTGAATTCATTTCAGCTGGATATCATCACTGGCCATGTTGTAACAGCAGTGGCGGCCTGGGGTCCCAATGCAGCTATAACAAGTATCTAGTAAATAGTGTGACACCATCCTTAACCCCCTTCCTGTATTTTCATGTACATATAAAGTCAGGGAATGTGGGTTATTACTGCATCCCAATGTACACGTGCGTGATGGTGATCGTGCAGGCTCAGAAGCAGGAGCCCAGCAGTAACTGACAACCAGGCTCCCGCTCCAACCCTTTAGATGGGTTGATCAGTAGCAACCGAGTCATCGGTTGAACCGCAGTTCGACGGCGAGGTGCAGATGGGTTGCTATGGCAATTGGGGGCCTAACAAAGGCTCTGTGTCTGCCATCATAAACTTTCTATTAGGAAATGCTTTTCTTAAAAAAAAAAAAAAAAAAGTTTTTTGTGTCATAGTAGTAAGACGTAAAAAAAACAATACAGTATCGCCATAATCATACTGAATAAATTAAGAATGTTATTTTTACCATACAATGAACAGCGCAAAATATATAGTGTAAAAATCAATGGCAAAATTGCTGTTTTTCCCCATTCCTTCCCAGAAGGAGTTAAAAAAGTAATTATTATTAAATGATTTGTGTTGCAAAAATTACGCTGTTAAAAAATTAAACTAATCCCGCAAAAAACAAGCCCACATATGGCTATGTAATATAAAAATAAAAAAGTTACTGCTCTTGGAATATGATGATGAAAAAATGAAAAATAATGCTGTGTCCTTAAGGAGAAAATAGGTCATTTCATTAAGGGGTTAATAAAAAATGTACAGTGGGGAAAAAAAGGATTTAGTCAGCCACCAATTGTGCAAGTTCTCCCACTTAAAAAGATGAGAGAGGCCTGTAATTGTCATCATAGGTAGACCTCAACTATGAGAGACAAAATGAGAAAACATATCTAGAAAATCACATTGTCTGATTTTTAAAGAATTTATTTGCAATTTATGGTGGAAAATAAGTATTTGGTCAACAACAAAAGTTCATCTCAATACTTTGTTATATATCCTTTGTTGGCAATGACAGAGGTCAAACGTTTTCTGTAAGTCTTCACAAGGTTGGCACACACTGTTGCTGGTATGTTGGCCCATTCCTCCATGCAGATCTCCTCTAGAGCAGTGATGTTTTGGGGCTGTCGCTGGGCAACACGGACTTTCAACACACTCCAAAGGTTTTCTATGGGGTTGAGATCTGGAGACTGGCTAGGCCACTCCAGGATCTTGAGATACTTCTTACGAAGCCAATCCTTCGCTGCCCTGCTGAAGTGCTTTGGATCACTGTCATGCTGAAAGACCCAGCCACGTTTCATCTTCAATACCCTTGCTGATGGAAGAAGGTTTGCACTCAAAATCTCACAATACATGGCCCCATTCATTCTTTCATATACACTGATCAGTCGTCCTGGTCCCTTTGCAGAGAAACAGCCCCAAAGCATGATGTTGCCACCCCCATGCTTCACAGTAGGTATGGTGTTCTTTGGATGCAACTCAGCATTCACTCTCCTCCAAACACGACGAGTTGTGTTTCTACCAAACAGTTCTACTTTGGTTTCATCTGACCATATGACATTCTCCCAATACTCTGACGAAATACTTTTTTTTCCCCACTGTATTTGCATAATGAACAATTCTGTAAACTTGATCCATAGATTGAAAATATAAAGTCTAATGTAAGTGAGGATTTGCTGGGTAACATTTTTGGGGTCTGCCCCTTATAAAAGAGAAGATGATGCAGATTGTGTTTGATATTTCTGTTATTAATTCCTTTTCATTTGATAAGGCTAGATTAAGACGAAAACTAAATGATGGTGAACAAAAGTAAATTTTTCACAGCCGTCTTGCACCCCAGCGGCACCTGTTTACATGAATCCCCCATACATTTCAGTGTATGGAGGGGTCCATGAAAATTGCCAAAAATAGAACATTGTCTATATAGATCCCATTCTACTAACAGAGAAATTAATGCTGCTGTGTGACATCTGTTAAAAAATGTACGTCACACAGCCAGTATTTACTCTCATGTGAATGTAGCCTAACAGTATTGTATGCCACTTTATTTTTTTTTTTATTTTGTAAACACTCAACCTTTTTCTATTAAAGCTTAAAACTTTAATAGGTTTGACCCTGTATGTTATAAAAGAATTCACATCTTAAGGGGTCATTCACACTACCATTGAGACAGTCAGTAGTGTCTGCTGCTAGTGTCCATTACAAGATTTTAACAACGGACTCTAGCAGAACCGTCACAAATCCGTTAAAAATTCCATTGATTTCAATGGGATTTTATCTGGTGTTCATTTACACCAAATCCGTCACATGTCCGTTATTTTTCACAAAAATCCAGAGTGCAAGACATTTGTGTCCGTGAAAAATAACGGTTTTATGATGGACGTCAAGCATCCGTTATTTATTAACATTAAAGTCTATAGGTAACAGACAGTGACGGACATTATTACTGTCCGTTTTTTTGTCTGCGCTTGCTCAGAAAGCAGAAACAAAAAAAAAAAGCAAAAAAACGGACAGTATAAAAACGGATACTAACTGATGCTAATGTGTCCATTTTTTTTTTTTTTTTTTTTAATTGATCCATTAAATCAGTTAGTGTCCATTACTATCTGTTATGATAGTTGTCCGTTTTTTTTAACGGACACTATCATAACGGATATCCAACAGTAGTGTGAACCCACCCTAAGGCTGATTTACCATTTGACTGCTGGAGAGCAGTGTATACATGAGTGGCTGTGCATATCCTAGGTGTGTAGATTGTGTTTGGGTGCGATTTATGTTCAGTGATTTATGTTCAATTTTAGCTATTCTCATCCACACAATGCAGAAAAGAATCTGCATCGGAAAAGCAGCATGTCAATTATACCTGCGGAAACGCTGGTGTTTTCCGTATAGGTAAATAAAACTCTGCAAAAATGCAAAGAAAAACGCAGCGGAAAAAAAATCTTGATGCACTTCCACCGCTGTTTTTTCCTGCATTGTTTTTTGTTGTATTTCGCTACGTGGGGCCTTAGCCTTAAACGTATGGAAAAACACCACTAATCATACTTCCAGTTTCTTTCTCTAAAATGAATTATGTAGAGGTTCACTATAATTCCACACGATCTAAAGAAAAAGAATACAAAAACAATGTTTTTTATCACGCTGTTATTTCAGAAATATCACAAAGAGAATCTCTTGTCTGGGTTACAAACCAAAAGTTTTACTGTTAAACAGTATGGAGTGTAGGGGATCAATCATAACAATAAGAAGTAATGTGAGTAAAATTAGCAATATAGTAAATCTATCACATGTGCAGAGGACTGAGGGTCTATGTTCACCACGTTGTTGTAATATAATGATGTATATAAGAGATCTTCAAAGGATCTCCTTTGTTAATTCACAGTGACGTCATAGGAAATGGGAAGGTTGTTTATAGCATCGACCATACTTTGAACCATATCCTCCATCATAATACGCCTTGCTTGGAAGGTTGCACTGCCCATGTGGGGTGTTAAAATAACATTTCTGAGTTTTAGAAGTGGGTGATCTCTAGGAGAAATGTAAATGACATAAGTTATAAAACAAGCTTACAAAAATGCTAAATAAAATGTCTCCCGTAGAAGTCCAAAAACTTGTTGACTTGAGGAAAGTGATTTTTTTTTAATTAAATATTATTTGTCTAAATACCAGATACAAGAAAAGCTATTCACCACAATGCAAACCAAAAAATACATCCATATTAAACCCATACCCCCACTCCCATTATCTCCTGGAGTAAAAAAACAACTTACCACTTACCCACTACTGTGGGGTGACCTCATACACACTATGTAGCGTGCATTCACAATACACACCAAAAGATTTAATATTACATACTATAATGCATATGTACATAAGCATACCACATAATAAAGAAAAAAAGATGCAACATCCACATTTAATAAGGAAATCTTTAATTAAGCCTTTAATTGTAAGTCAAAAAGCCTTTCTCAAGGATTCATAACTGTTAAATGCTAAGAAAAATAACACTCATGCTAAAAATTGACATTAAAACATAAATCAATGTAAAAGATTTGCTATTCACAGCACAAATAGTATGTATATTTATATTTGTATACCTTTAATATATTTTAAGTACGGTATGTTTTAATTCTAGTATAGTTAAACTTTCTACAATTGATGGCCTAACCTTAGGATAGGCCATCAATATTAGATTTGCGGTGGTCCGACACCTGGGATCCCCGCAGATCACCACAGCGAGTTCTCACAGGTTCTCACTGCTGCTTAATCGCTGTACAAACTGTAGCAGGAAATGTAGGTACTGCAGCACTGTCCAATAGACTTCAATGGAACAGCTGAGTACCTACACTCGCCACTACAGTTTGTACGACGAGTGAGCAGTGTGGCAAGAACGGTGCTGCTTTGGTATTGGTGATCTGCGGGGGTCCGAGGTCTAATGATTGATTGATTTAATGGTAGGCAAATCAATTGTAGAAAGTGGATAACCCCTTTAACATTTTGTAGATTATAGGGGTTTGATAAATCTGGCATTTAGCTGGAACACCATTGTTTTCATTACAATTTTGTTAAAAAATAAACAAAGCAAGGCAAAACTAGCATGATTGCAAATAAGCCCTAATGTGTTGAAAGGGTTTGTACAGGAATACAAAATATGGCTTTCTTAGGTTTCTTTCTGCCCACGGGCACATCCTGGTACCGCAACTCAGCTTCACTGAAGTAAACAGAGCAGAGCTGCAATATTGCACACAATGGCCCACATTTACAAAAACGATGGGTTTTGGCACATTTTTGGTGTAATGTGGTGCATCCCTGCTTGCCACTTTTTTAGACAGTGGAATCTTAGTAATTTTATTGAGTTTTGGGCCTGCTGGGGAATGAATAAAGACTGGCGTAAGAATCACCAGTCTTAATAATTTCTCCACAGTTTGTGGATAGTTTTTGGAAGAAACTAATCTTGTACAATCCTTAGGGTCTAAGGTTCTATTTATTTACACTAAGCAGGTTCACTGGGATCCATTCAACCAACATATGCCATCAGGCTGGTATACCTCTGAATACCTTTTTTTCACCTCTATGAAATACATTTAGAGGCATCCAGCTGGCAACCACTGGATGTATACGTTATGATATCCTCCATATAACTCTGATATAAACTCCAAACGCTGTAAGAATAGACCCATAATTGACCTATATAAATTATTAGAAATGTTATATCATTAAAGGTGTTTTCCAAGATAATTAAAAAAACTAACTGTGTGCCATAGATGGAGTAAAATAAAAAAAGAAATGATACTTACTCCATCCTAGGTTCTGGCCGTATTCTTTTTTTTTTTTTTTACCCCACTCCCCAGTTAGTTTTTCAATTATCTCAGGAAACCCCTTTAAATAATCAGAAAAAAAAAAATAATAAATGCAAAATTTAATGTTAGTACTCAGTAACTTCATTGGACACTGGGAGGCCATTAACAGCGTCCATCATACTTTGAACCATATCTTCCATCATTAAGCGTAGAGCGCCGAGTGTTGCAGTCCCCATGTGGGGAGCTAAAATAACATTGCTCATTTTAAGCATGGGGTGATCTCTAGAAAAAAAAAAAGGTGAATTCAATTATAAAGAAACTAAATATGGTGTACAATGTGTAACATTTTAGTCTCTGTGCATTTAAAGGGGTTGTCCAAGACTACATATATTGGTTTATGTTTAGGATATGTCATCAATATGAGATCAGTGAGAGTCTGACACCCAGCCCCTTTACTGATCAGCTGATATAAGTGCAGCATATGGATCCGGAAGAAACAGATCCATACACTGTAGAGTGGTTATACCATACTGTTGCAGCTTACCGAACATTAACTTCTGATTCTTAGCTACATTCACAATTCTCAAGGCTTCAATGCAAAAATCTCACATCATTTCTCACTTTCTCAATGTTTGTCAAAAACTTACTTTAATTTACATCAGGCATTATAAACTAATATGCTCTAGGAAAACCTATCAGTCCCAATGCATTATAGAAAAGTAGAGAAAAATTAGTACACAGCAATGGTTACCAAATTGTGCGTTGCAACCCTGTGAGGGGTCATGTAAAGACTGCCGGGTAGTCGCGAGCCATCAGTGGAAATTACGCTGTGCAGCACTGCAGTGGCAATATGGCAGGAGATAAAGATCAGCAGTCATTTCTGTAGCAGAGCACTGCACAGCCTTCAGTGAAAAGTAGCAGTGGACCCAGGGGAGGAGAGTAAAAACAAAAAACTGTTATAATTACCTCTCCTGGGCGTCCAGATGTGTCCCGGCATCCTCTTCAGGCCTCTTCCAGCCTCTGGCTGATGTCACGCACCCTGGTGGTCACTGCTGTGGCCTGTGACTGGACCTCAGCAGTCATGTGGGTTGGGCTGATGTCATAAAACTGGCCGATTGGACCTCAGCAGTGACCCCAGGGTGCATGACATCTGCAAGATGCCTGAAGATGACACCACCAGCATGCCCAGGAGAGGTGAGGCAAGGTAACTATAATTGTTTGTTATTTTTACTCATCTCCCCTGGGCCACCATTTATTATATTCTGGGGTCTTAGGAGACCCCAGAGTACAATAATAGCGTTGAAACAAACCTTGTGGGGTTTGCCCATCTCTACTAATGGCTTCCGGCCAGAGTGGAGCAAAATACAATGGGGGGCAATGGGAAGAATTTTAAACTGTGTGGGGCTACTGTGGAGCATTATACTGTGGGGGGCATTGAGAAATAGACTATGCTGTGTGGGGCCACTGTGGTGCATTTCACTGTGGGGCAGCTCGGGAATATTTTATACCATGTGGGGTGCACAAAAAGTGGAAGAATACAGCAGAATAAGAGACAGAATACAGGTAGGGACAGTAGAGTTCAGACCCTTTCACTTTTTTCACATTTTGTTATGTTGCAGCCTTGTGCTAAAATAAAAAAATCTTGAAGTTTTTCCCCCCACCATTCTGCACATTTACTGGTTATTCCTAATTTACTGAAAAGGAAAAAATATTGCACTGACATAAGTATTCAGACCCTTTTCACGGTACTTAGTTGAAGCACATCTGGCAGCAATTACAGCAACCAGTCTTCTTAGGTATTATACACCAAGGAATTTTCTGCCATTCTTCTCAAGCCAAGCTCTGTCCGGTTGGATGGGGATCATCAGTGGACAGCTATTTTCAGGTCTCTGCAGAGATGTTCAATTTAATTTAAAGGGTTTGTCCATCACATGAGCATGGACTGATGTGTTATCCACTGGCATTGAATGGCAGCAAGCAGAGATCTAGCAAACTGTGAGGAATTAATACGGTAAGTATATTGGAAAACTGTATAACTTTTTTATTATACAAACAATAGCATTTGTCTCTTAATATTGGTCTGAAACTGGACAACCCTTTTAAGTCAGTGCTCTGGCTGGGCCACTCAAGGACATTTAGAGAATTGCCCCTAAGCCACTCCTGTTTTGTCTTGACTGTTTTTAGGATCATTGTCTTGTTGGAAGGTGAATCTTCAGCCCGATTTAAGATCCAGAGACTCTGGATCAGGTTTTCATTAAGAATTTCTCTGTACTTTGTTCCATTTAGCTTCTCTTCAACCCTGACCAGTCTCACTGTCTCAGGCACTAGAAAACACCCCCACAGCATGATGCTGCCACCACCATGTTTCACTGTAAGGATGGTACTTGGCAGTTGATGAGCAGTGCCTGGTTTCCTCCAGGCTTGACTTTCAGAATTGAGGCCCAAATATTCAATCTTGGTTATATCAGACCAGAGAATCTTATTTCTCACGGTCTAAGAGGCCTTTAGGTGCTTTTTTTGCAAACTCCAGGCAACCTTTCATGTGTCTTTAACTGAGGAGAGGCTTCTTTCTGGCCACTGCCAAACTCAGATTGATTGGGCGCTGCAGTGATGGTTGACCTTATGGAAGTTTCTCTCAACCACACACAGGACCTTTGTAGCAGCCAGCTATAGGAACAGTCCAGGTTGTTCAAACCGTCTTTCACTTAAAAATTATGGAGGTCTCAACACTCTTGGGAACTTTTAGAGCAGAAGAATTTTTTTGCACCATGTTCTAGATCTATTCTTCCACACAATCCTGTCTCTGAGAATTACAGGCAGTTTTTTTCCTCCTCACGTCTTGTTTTTTTGCTCTGATATGCATTGTCAGCTGTGAAACCTTATATAGTCAGTGCCATATATTTACAAATCATGTTCTATCAACTGAATTTACCACAGGTGAATCAAAGTGTAGAAACATATAAAAGATGATCAAGAGAAATGGGAGGGACTCCAGAGCTAAATTTCCAGTATGATAGCAAAGGTTCTGAACACTGACGTCGGGGCATTTTTTTCTGAAGGATAACGCTCACTCACCCAGCAAGGGTTTTCCAGGAATGTTCCCGCCAGATTGCAACATTTCCTTATTCTTCCTGGACACCAGTTATTGCCAATCAAGCATTCATGAGACCAGCTGGGGCGCCAACTTCGGCACCTATGAGTGTGAAAAATCTACAGGTCCAGATGTAACATCTGTGGGCAAATGTGCCACAGGATATAATATGGAATCTGTATGCCTCCATGCCCAACTGTATCTCTTCTTGTATCCAGGCTAGAAATAGCCTAACAAGGTACTACAGCCTCCTTTTAACTGTACATTTTTCCCCAATAAAGTTACACTTTCACTCTAATATTGTAATCATTTACATACACACGTGGACAAAATTGTTGGTACCTCTCATTTAATGAAAGAAAAACCCACAATGGTCACAGAAATAACTTAAAAAAGCCAGACTGGAATTTGCCAAACTACATGATGACAAGCCACAAAGCTTCTGGGAGAATGTCCTATGGACAGATGAGACAAAAATCGAAATTTTTGGCAAGGCACATCAGCTCTATGTTCACAGACGGAAAAATGAAGCATATCTTGAAAAGAACACTGTCCCTACTGTGAAACATGGAGGAGGCTCTGTTATGTTCTGGGGCTGCTTTGCTGCATCTGGCACAGGGTGTCTGGAATCTGTGCAGGGTACAATGAAATCTCAAGACTATCAAGGGATTCTAGAGAGAAATGTGCTGCCCAGTGTCAGAAAGCTTGGTCTCAGTCGCAGGTCATTGGTCTTGCAACAGGATAATGACTCAAAACACACAGCTAAAAACACCCAAGAATGGCGAAGAGGAAAACAGTGGACTATTCTGAAGTGTCCTTCTATGAGCCCTAACCTAAATCCTATTGAGCATCTTTGGAAGGAGCTGAAACATGCCATCTGGAAAAGGCACCCTTCAAACCCGAGACAACTGGAGCAGTTTGCTCATGAGGAGTGGGCCAAAATACCTGTTGAGAGGTGCAGAAGTCTCATTGACAGTTACAGGAATCGTTTGATTGCAGTGATTGCCTCAAAAGGTTGTGCAACAAAATATTAAGTTAAGGGTTCCATCATTTCTGTCCAGGCCTGTTTCATGAGTTTTCTTTTTTAAAAAATTCTGTTGAAGCATGGTTGAAAAGCAATGTCTGACTTTTACTTGTTAATTTTCATAGAATTTTTATATATTATTACTTTTGGCAGATTCAAGTTATTTCTGTGACCATTGTGGGTTTTTCTTTCATTTTCATCACATTTACACATATAAAGTTTTATTCAATTCCAACAACTCCTTCTTGGTGTGTTATTTTTTCTGCTAATGAGTGTATATAGAATTCTTCTATATGTATCCCTCTTATATATGTTGGGATGCGCTTCATATACCTATAGATATATACTTATAGGCTTCTTTTTTTTTTTTTTTTTTCTTTTACACAGTTTGCTGTGCAGCCAAAATGACATGTCACCTGTATTCTATGGGTCGGTATGATTCCAGGGATACCAAATTTATATAGTTTTTTTTAACGTTGTAACCCCTTAAAAAAAAATCCAAAACTTTGCAAAAAAAAAAAAAAAAATTCTATTTTTAGAATTCCATGTATGGGGATGCACCTTTTTGTGGGGCCAGATCTTCTTTTTAGTTATACCATTTTGGGAAATGTCTGATGATTTGACTGCTTTAAATTCAAATTTTCATGGGAGGCTTGGCTCTTTTGATTTTTTTTTCTCCCCTATGGTGTTCACCATATTGGAAAAATATTTTTATATGTTTTTAGACCAGGTGTTTTCAGACGCAGGGATGTATAATTTGCTAATGTATGTTTTTGTTTATTCACTTTTATTTCAAATCTGGAGAGGGGGGGTGATTTGAATTTTTTTTTTTTTATACATATTTTTTAAAACTTTCTTTTAACTATTTTATTAGGCCCCCCTAGGATTGACCAGCCTCAATAGCTATATTCCTATGACAGGCCTGGAAGACTTAGGAAATTTAGGCTCCTAGCTGTCATAGGAACAGGACAGCTTCTGTGATCTTGCTGCACGGGAGAAGTCCTGCACCGAAAAGGTACGGGGCCGGTGGGGACGGGGGGGTTCAGAGGCTACGGGTGGGGTGACTATGGGTGGGGGGGGGGGGCATCACCAAAAAGCAATGACCGCGATCGGGGAAGGGGTTAAGTGGCCACTAAATTTTCAAACAACTTAGTCTCAGAGTATGTGATTTTTATCCGAAATGTAATGCATTGCATTAATAAATATTGGTGTTTGCTACCTGAAAAACCTCTCTAAACTGAGAGGCTCAAGACTGACCACAGGAAGTGGAGGGGCGGGTCTCTCTGCGCTAGCTGGCTCCTCCTACAATCCTCTGCTTGCTTCCACACAGAGCTGCTCTGTGCTCACTGCCTGCACACTGCTCAGGGAGGAGTTTGCAGCTTGCTACAGTCCCAGCAGCTCTACAGAAGTGACTATAAAACTACATTCACATTACGTTTTTACACCATACAGTTCATGCTTCCGTTTAAGAAAAAAGTATGCCAAAAAAGCATGCAAATGGATGCCAAGGAAAGGGCATCGGTTTTATTTAGATTCAGGAATCGTTTAAGGCAACTACATGAAGAAAAAAACCTCCCACTGCTCTGTTTCCAATAATACACAGGAAATGCTAAGCCCCACCTTCTGACAAATTTTCCCCTCAACCTGCTGAAAATGTAGGGGATCAAGAGAAAATTAACACACACGTTCTCTGAAAGATTTTTACAAGACTGTTTCTGGAGTTTCAGAAATGCCTATGTACTGACAAATGCTGTGTGCGTGATATTCTTCTATTTATTTATTTATATTTATTATTAGTGTCTAGAACAAGTGTTCCTTAAAGAAGCACTTCACCCTCCAGGCTTCTTTCAAGTATGCCATACTTATATCCCTGCAATCCAGCTTCTCCTCAGCTCCAGAACTGGCACCTTCTTTTATATATCTCGTTCTTTACTTTGCCATCAATACCACAATGACTCCGCACAACATCAAATGGTCGGCTACAGACTAAACTAGGTCTACCTGCTGGGGGCTGTGCAATTATCCTTCTCTCTATACTCTCCTAAATAATCTAAGAGATTATAAGTATATAGTTAGGGAAGCTGAGCTGAGTTTATGGGAACTGTCTGCTGAGGGATCTTTGCATTAATTCCGGAACACTTTATTGGGTTAGAGTCAGAGTCACATGACCTTACTGAAGAGAAGGATTCAGAAAAAAAGGTGTAACTAAATGTGGTAATACTGGCTGAATTATATACTCTGGGGGAATAGGAACATAAAAAAAGAAATCACCAGGCGTGTTCCTTAAGCTTGTAGTGGTTAACCCAACATATTAGGAAGGGACTTCAAATGCAAAGTGTAACATGAACAAAGTGAATTTATAATGTTTACCTTGGCAGTGGTTCAGGATAAGTAACATCTAACGCTGCTGATTTTATTTGACCTGTCTGTAAAGCTTCCACCAAAGCTTCTTGGTCGACAACTAGTCCTAAATACAAAACGATATTACATTACAATGTGTTTGATTTATCAATAAAAAAAAGATTATTTTTGTGCTAAATGATGCTACAGTCCTTAAAGGGGTTATCCAGCTTCCAAAAATTATCTGCAAATACATCCACTGCAGTGCTCCATACTCACTGTTCCCTTGTGCAGCCTTTTCTTGGCTTTATTTTACTTGAAACTCCTTGTATCACTGTTATTTACATGCAGTGAAACTGTGAACAAACTACATTTCCCATGAAACATCACACCATCATGTGACCTCAGATGTGGGAGTGATTTATTACCTGTGATTTCACTGGAGGTTAGAGCAGGGAGATGCATCATGGGAAATGTAGTTTGTTCACAGATTCACTGCATGTAAACAGGAGTCTCAAGTAAAATAAAGCCAAGAAAAGGCTGCACAAGGGAACAGTGAGTATTTAGGACTTTGTGGAAGGTGGTTAACCCCTTTAAGCACATGGCCTCTGTTTAACGTATATGCCAGGATGTACATGTTAAACAGATGCTTATGATGCATGCACTATAAAAGAAAAAAAAAAAAGTATGTTTAACCCATTAGTGACCAGCGTATAGACCTTCATTGTTAGTCACTAATTGGCCTTATTCCACAGGGTTGCCTGCACTATCACTCTCTAACGCCCAGGATCAGTAAACCGCCAATTCTGCGCATTTAACCCCTTAGATTCCCCTGTCAATCGCAACCATGAAATCTCAGGAATTTTGGAAGGTGCAGGGCTCCCTCCTGGTGGCATCGGCACATTTGTGAATGAACTCAAATGCATGGCCTAAGAAACTTCCTGTCAGAAAATGTGATCAGAAGATTGCAAGTAAAAGTCCCATAGTGGGACAAAAAAATTTTATTAAAAAAAGTGAAATAAAGTTTAAAAAAACAACCACACTAACATTACATTAACACATTAATCTCCCCATCCCAAAATATTTAATAAACAACAAAAGATAAAAAAAAAACAAAAAACAACACACATATTGGGTATTGCCAAGTCTGCAAGGATCTGAGCAATACAACTGTAATGTTATTTTCCCAGCACACTAAACAGCAAAAAAAAAAATTCTAAAACAAAATGTTGCTAGAGTTTTTTTTTGCCTGTCAGCCACCGAAAAAGCGATCAATAAGAATTATGTTCCCCAAAATGGAATCAATAAAAATATCAGGTCTTCCTGTAAAAATTGATCCCTCACACAATTCTGTTAACAATAGAATAAGTAAGTTATGGGCCTTGGAAAGTGGCAATAGAAAAAAAATGTTATTACAAAAAGGGTTTTTACTTTAAAAAGTAGTAAAACCTAAAAAAAAGTATACAAATATATCAATTTAATTGCATAAACCCAGGGAATAAATTTATCAGGTTATTTAAACTGCATGATGAATGGTGCAAAATTAGCATAAAAAAAGCAATGACAAAATTGCTCCATTCCAGAAAGTTAATGAACATTAATCAATGAGGTATATGTACCCCAAAATAGTGCCATTAAATGCTACCACTTGTCCCCCAAAAAACATGCTCTCATACAATTACACAGACAGAATAAAATAAAGCTAGGGCTTAGTGTGCGACAACAGAAAAATGGAAAAAAAATGGTTTGGTCTTCAAGGGTCCTCTAAAAGAGGCCAGTCACTAAAGGGTTAATATGCAGGTTTTGGGACATTTGGTACAGCTAAACTTACATAGCATAAGTGATGTGAACACAGACTTCCTTGGGCATAGAAATCTTGTAAGTCCTCAAACATTAGAAATAATAATATAGAAATAAATACATGACAAAAACAGCTCTTTGGATTTTACCAGTTGCTGTAACTAGCTACACACCTCTGCTTATATTGATCAGTGTAGCTGAGGTTTTCATCATATGTAATTCATGTTTTCCAATCAGCTTTTCTGTTTCTGGACTTAGGTTGACAGCAAGCATGACATAATCTGACTGCTGCAGTAAATCGTCCAGTTTTGCACAAAATGAGGCTCCCAAAGATTTTTCCTCCTCTGGCCTGTAAAACAAAATGTATCACAGCTGTAAGGCTCATAGACACAGGCCTCAATAAATGTCTACTACAGATAACAATGAGTTCACCAAGTTCACATGTTCTGGCAATCGCATACAGCTGAAACCCCACCAACATGTTATGGGTTGGGTTTACATATAGATTATTAACTTGCTGCACAGTTTTGCCAGTAGAACTGTGCAGTCATTAACAATTATGTTAACAGTCACATTGCTTTAACAGTACAACTGCAGGATCTTGGCAAAACTGTATTTCAGCCACAAGTTATCCACAGGATAGGGCGTCACTTGCTGATCAGAACCTGACTGATCATGAGAACCAGGATATTCTTACCTCCTTTGGATAGGGGATAACTTGTGGCTGGAAACCCCACAACATGTACAGTCATGGCCAAAAGTTTTGAGAATGATACAAATATTAATTTTTACAAAGTCTACTGCTTCAGTTTTTCTAATGGCAATTTGCAAATACTCCAGAATGTTATAAAGAATGATCAGTTTAACAGCAATTACTTGCAAAGTCAATATTTGCCTAGAAAATGAACTTTATCCCCCAAAACACATTTCAACATCATTGCAGCCCTGCCTTAAAAGGACCACCTAACATCGTTTCAGTGATTGCTCCATTAACACAGGTGTGGGTGTTGATGAGGACAGGGCTGGAGATCAATCTGTCATGATTAAGTAAGAATAACACCACTGGACACTTTAAAAGGAGGCTGGTGCTTGCCATCATTGTTTCTCTTCTGTTAACCATGGTTATCTCTAAAGAAACACGTGCAGTCATCATTGCACTGCACAAAAATGGCCTAACTGGGAAGAGTATTGCAGCTAGAAAGATTGCACCTCAGTCAACAATCTATCGCATCATCAAGAACTTCAAGGAGAGAGGTTCCATTGGTGCCAAAAAGGCTCCAGGGCGCCCAAGAAAGACCAGCAAGCGGCAGGACCGTCTCTTAAAAGTGTTTCAGCTGCGGGATCGGGCTACCAGCAGTGCAGAGCTTGCTGAGGAATGGCAGCAGGCATGTGTGAGTGCATCTGCACGCACTGTGAGGCGAAGACTCTTGGAGCAAGGCCTGGTCTCAAGGAGGGCAGCAAAGAAGCCACTTCTCTCCAGAAAAAACATCAGGGACAGACTGATATTCTGCAAAAGGTACAGGGATTGGACTGCTGAGGACTGGGGTAAAGTCATTTTCTCTGATGAATCCCCTTTTCGATTGTTTGGAACATCTGGAAAACAGCTTATTCGGAGAAGAAGAGGTGAGCGCTACCACCAGTCTTGTCTCATGCCAACTGTAAAGCATCCTGTAACCATTCATGTGTGGGGTTGCTTCTCAGCCAAGGGAATCGGCTCTCTCACAGTCTTGCCTAAAAACACAGCCATGAATAAAGAATGGTACCAGAATGTCCTCCAAGAGCAACTTCTCCCAACCGTCCAAGAGCAGTTTGGCGCTCAACAATGCCTTTTCCAGCATGATGGAGCACCTTGCCATAAAGCAAAGGTGATAACTAAATGGCTCAGGGAACAAAACATAGAGATTTTGGGTCCATGGCCTGGAAACTCCCCAGATCTTAATCCCATTGAGAACTTGTGGTCAATCATCAAGAGACGGGTGGACAAACAAAAACCAACAAATTCAGACAAAATTAAAGCATTGATTCTGCAAGAATGGACTGCTATCAGTCAGGATTTGGTCCAGAAGTTGATTGAGAGCATGCCAGGGAGAATTGCAGAGGTCCTGAAGAAGAAGGGTCAACACTGCAAATATTGACTTGCTGCATTAACTCATTCTAACTGTCAATATAAGCTTCTGTTACTCATAATATGAATGCAATTATATTTCTGTATGTGATAAAAACATCTGACAAACACACATAAAAACCAGAGGGCAGCAGATCATGTGAAAATATAATATTTGTGTCATTCTCAAAACTTTTGGCCATGACTGTAGGTGTAGGCTACAGTGCATATGCTGGATCATGTAAAACCTGCCTTTGTGTAGTCTTCCACGTGTCCAAAGACAATGAATGCAATACTAAGCAATGAAACATACAGTCAAGAGAAAAAAAAAAAAAAAAAAAAAAAAGGTACACCCTCTTTCAATTCTATGGTTTTCCACATCAGGGCATAACACACAAAAAAAAAAACCTGATCTGATCCATAAAAGGTCTTAAAATTAGATAAATACAACCTAAGATGAACAAAACATGCAACAGATTCCAACATTTCATTATTTATTTAACAAAAATAAAGCCAAAATCTACACAAGTACACCACATGAACCAATAACTTATAAAACCATTGACTGACTTTGTCAGTCTCTCACTTTGTTCTGGTGGAATTTTGACCCATTGTTCTTTACATTGCTTGAGTTCATTGAGGTTTGTGGGCATTTGTACATTAGGTACAGGTTTGTCAAGCATTTCAATTTGGTTACAGAAATGCAGTATTTTTGGCTGCAGCAGAAATGCAACAGGGTAAAAAGACTGTGTTTTACAAGTCACGGGCTGTTTCCGCTGTAGTGGTTGCATTGCTTGTATGTACATCCAGTGTGGTAAAAATTTTACCAGCAATGTTACCGGATTATCTTATACGATCAAGATGTTTATTAATTGTCGTTCTAAAGGAGTTATTTACAAGGCCACATGTAGTTGTCGTCTTGAATACATCGGAAAAACGATCCGTGAGTTTAGGCGTCGGATTGGTGAGCATTTGGGGGATATCCGACATAATCGGGATACCCCCATTACTCGTCATATCCGACTTGTGCATCAGGGTAATGCCTCTTGCATTAAGTTCATGGGCAGTGATCTAATCAAACCTCCTGTAGGTCGTGGCAACTGGGACCAGCTGGTTACCCAGACTGAAACAAAGTGTTTTTTTTGTTACGGACTGTGGCCCCTGATGGCTTAAATGAACGACTTAGCTTTACATCATTTATATGATTATCTGTTTTAAACATCATCAGGCTAAGGTAGTGTCATAATTTATCCAGTTTACTTTTTCCTTCTTTAAATACCAAGTTGTAACATCAGCAGGCATTCTTTTATTTAGTTGCCTGCTTTTTCTGTTTTGCTGTCCCTATAGCCTTCGTTTTGCTACCTAGTATTAACTCATGGAGGGATCAAGGGCATGCATTTAGCATGACTACTATTTGTATACATTTGTATTTATTTGCAAATTTAGGCTCTTTTTGGCTGTGTTCTGCATTTTTACTGCCAGGAAGCGCTGTTTCTGAGCTGGGGCACGCATGCGCGATTGGATAGGGATCTGGGCGCGCTCATACAGTGAACATTATAGTGGGAAAAAAAAAAAATCAAAAGAGCCAAAGTGCCGTGGCTTTGTATCTGATAAAAATTTGAATAAAAATTGATCAAAACATCAGACATTCCCCAAAGTGGTATAAATAAAAAGTACATCTGGTCCCACAAAAAAAGTCGCCTTATGCACTTGTGGCAGAATATGGTGACTCCAAAAATGTATTTTTTTCCCAAAACTTTTGGATTCTTTTATGGGGTAAAAGTAATGCAAAATAACTATATAAATTTGATATCCCTGAAATCATACATAGAATACAGGTTGCTGTTCATTTTGGCTGAACAGTGAATGCTGGAAAAACGAAGCCAGGAAGAAAGTCGCAACCCATTCAGAATTTTTTTCCAGCTTCACAGTACATCATACGGAATATTAAATGGAACCATTACAAAGTACAATTTGTCTTGCAAAAATTAAGTGCTCATACAGCTCTGAGAACGAAAAAATAAAAGACTTATGGCTTTTGGAAGGCAGGGAGTCAAAAATGAAATTCAAAAAATGACTACAGAGGGAAGGGGTTAAAAACCTTCTAAGGACCAAATATTTTTTTTTTACTATGTCTTGGGATGTAAAACTATGCAATTCAAAGAGGATGTACTTTCTTTTTCTCATGACTGTACGCTTATATGTATTTATTTCAGAGCAACAACAACATGACGCTATACCTTCTTTGTATTCACTTCATACTGCGAGTGTAACCAAATCTTAGTGAACATGGCTGCACAGAAGTCTAGCTGTCAGTTCATGGACAAGGCAACCTGCAGCCCCAATTCACTACTACTATTAGGTGTGATGTAGCAGCGATTCTGTGTTATGTAACTACAAGTTGTTGTGTAGCCCTAGGCTTACAGATTGCCACATTATTTGCACTAAGTTGAATGAGACTTCTATATATTTCCTACCCTTGACTGCTATCGTTGTGCTGCCTATAGAGTGATGCATGGGTTTATATCACCCATTGCATGTATCACCTGATTTGTTTCCATTGTCATAGCAAAATCATGGACTGCCTGTGTGATGTCATCACCCCTGTGTGGAACAAAAACTGGCATTCATGAATTACCTGCGGTGCCTGTTGTGATACAGAATCTTCATTTCAAATGCTTTAGCTCGCTGAGCAATCTTGTATCCAATCCTCCCCATTCCAACAATTCCTAGCGTCATGCCTGTTATATCTCCTCCAACCCAGTTAGCATGGAATCTGTCTGTGTTGGGGGACACAGCAATCTGGTGAGCTGAAAAAATATGGAATTCAGAATTGTTCAGAACCGGAACCAAAAATACAAAATTATTACTTTACTATATCTATACAATGGCATATATTGCAGCCTTCTTTTGGAGGAGTATGTTGGGAGCTCAAACAGAGGGCTAAAGTGTGATGTGAACACACCATTAGGTAGCTGGTATAAATAGAAATCTGCTGCTATGATCTAACCTAGTTTTTATAAACATCATTGATAATACTTATAAATCTTACTCCTGAATGCTACAGTAATATGTAAACAATTGTAATGGGTTGAGCCATACATGGCTTAATTTTTCTGCTATAGACTTGTCACTGAATATGCTACATGCTGATTGTTTCCAGATTTCACCCCTGTACATCAAAGCCAGGTCCCCATGTAGCGTAAACTGCATGATTTGGCAGTGGTGGAAACATCTCGGCAAAAACCGCTGCGTTTTACAGTACCTTCCTCTCAATACAAAGAGAGCATCTACCTTAAAATCTTTATTGCCCTAGCTTTTATCTGGAAGCATCAAGATTTTTTTGTTGTCTGAGTGGAAGGGACTTAATACAATGTACTGTTATGGCAGAGAAGACTTCCCACGACTACCATATACATGTAACTGCATATAAGGAGAAAATAGCCACCCATACACCAAGCGTTATTATGTAAACTTACACATCCTGTTACCAGATCTAGGAAGTGAATTTACTATCGCTTGCATGCAGAAGGGCTGTGTATAAATTTACATTACCTTCCATAAAATTCCTGGCTGCTACCAATAGCAATGTCATTGCCAAGTCTGCCGTAGAATTGGTGACAGCATGAGGTGTGTTAGCCACTTTTACGCCATAGCTTGAAATCATCTTTATATCTAAGTGGTCAACTCCTGCTCCAGCACTTGCTATTACTTTAAGCCTAGGCAGGCTATTCAGGAGATCTCTGGTGACATCTGGTTTGTTTGCCCAATTAAAGATGCACACAATCTTTTCCGCTAACTGTTCCTTATTTTCCTTTAACTCTTTCATGGTAACCAAAGTAAAGCGCTCCTTCAGAAAGTCCACATGTTCTTCCATGACTCCATTAGGTCCTCCGATCTCCGCAACTAATACCCCAGGAAGCGCCTTGTCTTTATTCATCCTGTAATAGTCTTAAAGGAGAAATGAGTTAGTCAAGTAAGTAGGAGTTCTGCAATAGCCAGTCAAACATTTGGCCAACGCAAAATGTGCCTTGTTAAAAAGGGTTGTCTCACATTATGTTTCCAGTTAAAAATCTGCAGCAATCTGATCTCTATGGGACGTCTTCTAGATCTAAAAATATCTTTAACCATGCTCACTAGTTAGGGTTTATGGTTAATGTTTTAATTTCCATCTTACCTCCAATATTCACTTATCTTTTAATATCGTAGCTCACTAAAACAGAACTATTTTCATACACATAGAAGACATACATTTTATATATCCCTTTAATGTTCATTATTGTATTGTCATCATATTGTCCATGATATTTACTATTAGCTTACAACTTTTCAGTAGTGACTACAATTGATTCCTAGTACATCTCATACCACAAAGTAACAGAAGGGCTGCTTATATAAACACCCCAGCACATCTAGCATACTTGTGCTCCCCACTACCACCTATATATACTCGTACATTTCATACCTCCAAAACCACAATAATATAAAGTATTGTACCTGCAGAGTTTAGACCTTTGTCTTTGCTGCTGAAACAACTTTCACATGAAACATCTGCTTACTCAGCACGCTGCAAGGGTCACTTCAATCCGCCAGTCCAATAGTTTAATTCCGGGTAATTGTGTAACATCTACACGCTCACGTGCCTCAATAAAAGAACTCGTGCACATAAACAGAGCCCTGGGCATGAACCTATACAGCATTGCATACAGGGAGCTACACAGCTGTACAGTCTTTGTTGGGTGTCATATATGCTTCTACAGGATAAAACATCTGTACATACTAGGTACAAGGAAGACTGACAATTTTCCACTGATTTATACAGGATCCAGCTAAAAAATACAACTTTAAGCTGGAGCCTCACGTTGCGAAAACATGTTGCGTTTTACAGTACCTGCAAATTGGATGGGATTCTGCAGCGGAAGAGCTGCGTTTTCAAAAATGCCTGCGTTTTTTTAAAATTTCAGCATGTCAATTATACCTGCAAAAACGCTGGCATTTTCCCTACAGGTATAACTAGGGCAGAATATCTGCAGAGAAAAACTCAGCAAAGGCTGTTTTTGCTGTTTCGTTACGTGGGGCCACATGTAGGAAATCTCAGCTAATAAAAGCTGCGGAACAAAAATTCAGCAAAAGCCCTTGTGTTTTTACAGTTTTTCTGTTGTGTTTTGTATTTTTGCCTCCCCCCTATAAATCTATGGACAAAACACAACTTTTTGCAGGTAAAATTATCATACGTATTTCAAAAATGTTTTTGGCAATGCAGCATTTTCTGCATTTTTTCCCCACAATGTGGGGATGAGATTAACCCCTTCCCCCCGGTGACATTTTTTGATTTTCTTTTTGACTCCCTGCCTCCCAAACCCCATAACATTTTTATTTTTCTGTGCACAGAGCCATATGAGGGCTTAATGTTCTTAATAATTGTTCTTCATAATGGTAGTATTTATTATTCTGTACAATGTACTGGGAAGCTGGAAAAAAATTCAGAATGGGGGGGAATTGGAGAAAAAGTGCATTTTTGCTACTTTCTTGCGGGCTTCATTTTTACAGTGTTCAGGCTGCAGCCAAAACGTCATGTCACCTGTATTCTATGTTTAGGTAAGATTCGGGGATACCAAATTTATATAGTTTTATTTACATTTTAACCCTTTAAATCAAAAATCTAAAACTTTGCAAAAAAAAAAAAAATATATTCTAAAAGTCACCATATTCTGACACCCATAACTTTTTTATATTTCTGTGTACAGGGATGTATAGGGCGTCTTTTTTGTGAGGCCACGTGTACTTTTTAAGTTATACCATTTTGGGGAATGTCTTACTTTGATCACTTTTTTTCAAATTTTTATCAGAGGTAAAACAGCGAAAAAACGGCGGTTCGGCAATTTAGATTTTTTTTTTTTCCCGCTACGGCATTCACCATAGGGGAAAAATATTTTTATATTTTTTTTATTTGTAGGCCAGGTGTTTTCGGACACAGGGATACCTAATGTGTATGTGTTTCACAGTATAGAAGTACTTTTACATGTGATCTAGGGAAAGGGGGGGATTTGAATTTTTTTTATATATATATTTTTTTTTCTTGCACTTATTAGACCCCCTAGGGGGTCTGATCATTAATGCAATCCATTACAATGCTAATGCATTGCTAAATAATGGCACTTCTATTGCAGGCTGCATAGAGCAGCCTGCAATAGAAGATAATTAGAGACAGACCTGGGAGCCTTCAAATTTAAGTACTATTATGGCAGATGTTGGGAAAGGACTAAAGGGAGTCTATCACTGCCACCAGTTACTTTAAACTGCTCTCATAGTGCTGTAGATGCTGTTAACAGAATACAAATGATACCTTTCTCATGTTTCAGAGCCCCAGGGATGTATAGAAAAAAATACTTTTATTCTTTTGTCAAATGAGGATCTTGGAGCAAAGGGAGAGTTTTCTTCTATTACAGAGCACTGCTGCATCATCACTAAACACTGGGGTGGTGATAGACTCCCTTTAAATAAACTATTTCACTTTGCTAGAACTGTAAAATGTAGTGTTATTTTTCCAGTTGTTTTTTTCAATGGTCATGCCGTGTTTATTCAATTTGTGGCTTTGGCCTGGCTATGATTTTTGCCAAGTCAGCACTCAGTCAACTCACTTGTCAATTAATATGGCTAAAGCCTTACTACTACTACGGCCTGCTGACTCCTAAGGCGGAATCAGAAGAAAAGGCTATTCCTAGTACTATCTACAATAGTTCGTTGGTGTTTTTCATTTCTACCTCCCCTCATATAAGCCTATGGGGAAGATGTAGCATAAAATTACCATGCTGTGTTTTTTGCAGAGTTTTTTTTTCCACAATGCAGGCTGGATAGTAAATACATTTAAAAAAAAAAAAGCAGCATGTTCATTTTGGGAGGAAACTAAAATGCAAAAAGCAACAGTTTTCTGTTTTTTTGTTTCAAAGAATTGGATTTTTTTTAAAGGTGTTAAAGTATAACAAAAACTATATAAAGCTGAGGCCGCACGAAGCGTCTCGCGGAAAAAAAAAGTGCTGCGGGAAATAAACAGCAATGCATCGTGGTTTTTCCTGCAGCGCTTTTCAGAGAAAGTCTGCAGAGCTGTCCTCTGCGAACTTTCTATTTCAATTATACCTATAGGGAAACCACCGTCGTTTCCATAGGTATAATTGACATGCTGCGATTTTCAAAACTGTGACAGTTTTGGAAATCACAGAGTGTCTGCAGCGTATATTTTACCGCACTGTGGGGATGGGATTTGCTAGAATCCCATCCACTATACAGTGACTGTAAAACGCCGCAGTGTTTTCCCGCGGCAGGCAGCATTAATGCCACGTGGGACCCCGGCTTAAATTTGGTATCTCTTTAATTGTAACAACCTGCAGAATATAGGCAACATGTCAATTTGGTTCCACACTGAATACCATAAAAACAAAACCCATAAGAAAGTAGTGCAAGTGCAGCTTTTCTACAATTCTACCCCATTCTGCATTTTTTCCAGTTTCCCAGTACACTATAAGGAATATTATATCGTAAAAATCAAGCTCTTGAACAGTTCTGTGAATGGAAAAAATAACAAAGAAAAAAAAAAAAAAGAGAATTGTCTGTGGTGGGAAACTGTTGAAAAGCTAGTGATTGTATTCCTGTGAAAGTAAATATGTAACAAACTATGCAACACAGTCTGACTTTTTTTTTTCAGAAATCCATGTACCATCCTAGATTTTTATTTTTTTTTATATAACTGTAATTTTATTGAAAAATTTTTCATTAACAAGGAATAAAGAAAAAACAAAAAAACAATAATAATCAAACAAACAGGAAGCATTGAGGTAAATAGAGGCTATCTGCCTCCTCCCCCTTAAGCAATATGCATTTAAATTAAGCAGTGAACAAGGGAGGGGGGGAATGGAGGGGTTAAGAAGACAAGGGTAGGACCAAAGGGAAGGGGGGGAGGGAAGGAGAGGACTAGAGATCAGAGACCCTGTGATGTACAATACATGTCCCAGGGTGCCCAAATAGCCCCAAAGGCTTCCCGTGAATTATGTAGGCCAGCAGTCAGGTATTCAAGACTCCTCACATCCTTCATTCTAGCCACAAGCTCAAGACTAGATGGGGGACTCACCTTCTTCCAGTTTCTAGCTATGAGAGTTTTAGCTGCAGTACAAAGATGCAAGAAAAGCCTGGATGACTTATTGCTCAGGTGTCTGGGGGGAAGGTTCAGGAGATAAAGAAGAGGGTCAAGAGGAACCTCTTGCAAAAAGAGAGCAGTCGTCAGAGTCCTGACCTCCCTCCAAAAACCGAGGATGAGAGGGCACGTCCAAAAGATATGGTGCAGGGTACCCACCGCAGCTCCACAGCGCCAGCACCATGGGGGAACTAATGGGTTTAAAGTATGAAGGAGAGCCGGAGTATGATACCAATGCATCAACAGCTTATACTGCGTTTCCCTAAACGTAATGCACTGAGATGATTTCTGGGCCCGAGACCATACAATCCGCCACTGTTCCTGGGAGATGGGTTTACCCACCGCCTCCTCCCATTTAAGCATATAGCGATGATTAACAGGAGAGCCTGTAGTTTGTGAGTTAAGAAGTTGGTAAATAGAGGATATAAAGCCCCTAGTGGACGTGCCTGCACGGCAAATCTTTTCAAAAGCGGTGGGGAGTGACACCTTAAGAGACCCATGGAGGGAGCGGACAAAGTGAACCACCTGCAAGTAATGGAACCATTCAGTACTTGGCAGGTTTTGATTAGCTGTAAGATAAGCAAAGGACCTGAGTTCCAAGGTTCCAGGGTCAACCATGTCAGCAATCCGGTAAAGGCCAGCTTCAGACCACACTTTAGTCATGGCAGAAGTCAGGCTCTCTGGGAGAAGGGGGTTGTATAGTATGGAGACCATAGATGAGCGCGGGGACATCAGGGAGAATCTAGCACAACAGGTAGACCAGATAGATCTAGTAAACCGAATGGGGCCCAACAGGTACGAGGCAGGGGGGGTGGGGGGGGAGCTGACCCACAGAAGCGCGTTAGGATGCATGGGTGCCAGCCATAGCTTCTCTATCTGCACCCATCTGGTGTATGCTGGCATAGCCGCCCAGAATGGGATATGGCGTAAGTGGGCCGCCCAGTAATAATGTAACAGATGTGGGACAGCCATACCCCCAGACCCCCTATCCGCCAGCATAACAGATCTAGGTATTCGGTGTCGTTTTGCTTTCCAGATAAACTGGAAGATAGCTTTCTGTAGGTTCCGTAATTCTCCCCGAGGTATCGCGACTGGGAGCGTCTCGAAAAAATACAGTAGCTTCAGGAGGAGAGTCATCTTGACCGCAGCAATTCTCCCCAAAAGGGAGATAGGCAAGGGTTGCCATTTGTCCAATAGGGCTCTTAGCTCACAAAACAACCGCGGGTAGTTTGCCGAGTAGAGGGTCGCATAGGAGGTGGATATATGGACTCCCAGGTAGCGGATAGAGGACTCCCGCCACTGGAAATCGTAATTACTGCGGAGGAGAAGGAGAAGGTCCCGTGGGATGTTAAGTGGGAGTGCCTCAGTCTTCGCGGGGTTCACCTTATACCCTGAGAGATCACCATAGGTCTCTAGCGAGCGCAGCAAGTTTGGAAGGGTAGTATGAGGGGAGGTGAGAGTGAGGAGAACATCGTCTGCAAAGAGAGATATCTTAAATTCCTTATCTTGGACCATGATGCCCTTGATATTAGGGTCTCGCCTAATCTTGGCCGCTAGCGGTTCAATGCAGAGGGCAAATATGATGGGTGACAGGGGGCAACCCTGCCTAGTGCCATTTCGAATAGGGAAGAAGGGCGAAGATGCATGGGGAAGCTTAATTGCTGCTGAGGGTAAGGAGTAAAGGGCCTGGATAGCTGTGAGAAACGGTCCCGTAAGCCCGAACGCCTTAAGCGTAGTATGCATAAACGACCAATTTATGCGGTCAAAAGCCTTTTCAGCGTCCAGGCTCAAGAGAAGGGCCGGGGTAGAATAATGATTGGCCACCTCCACCAAATCCACAGTCCTCCTGGTGTTGTCACCACCCTGACGACAGGGGATGAATCCCACCTGGTCCTTATGGACAAGCAGAGGGAGCCAAGCATTCAGTCTATTGGCTAAGAGTTTGGTGAAAAGTTTCAGGTCCGTGTTCAGCAAAGCAATCGGTCAGTAGTTAGCACAATCCTGCAAGTCCTTACCCGGTTTAGGGACCAATGTGAGTAGTGAAGAGAGCATAGTCGGGGGTATAGGGGAACCTGAAAGGAAGGAATTGAAGAGGGACAATAGATGAGCAGAGAGTTCACCCTGGAAAACCTTATAATAATTGTAAGTAAACCCATCTGGGCCTGGGGCTTTCCCATTTGGGAGGTCCCTCAGGACCCCTTCTAGTTCCTCCCTGGTGATGGGGGTGTTCAGGGAGGTTAGGGCCTCAGGAGGAAGGCGTGGGAGACAACAATCCTTTAAATAGTCTTCCAGTAGTGTTGAGTCATCCCCAGGGAGTAGTGCTCGTGGGGGGGGTAAGTCATACAGCTTAGAGTAGTAAGAGTGGAACGCCAGCGCCACAGCATCAGGGTGATGTTGAAGAGTACCCGCGGGGTCACGGACAGAGTGTGGTGTGGAAGAGGCCCGATGATCCCTGAGGGTTCCTGCCAGGAGGGTATGAGATTTATTACCTCGTTCAAAAAACCTCTGACGGGTATAAAGGAGAAGTCGTTCCACATGGCGGGTCTCCAAATCACGGAGGTCCGCCCGGGCCAGGACCAAACGGCGAAGAACCCCCAGGGATGGATGCGCTGCCAAAGTCGTCGTAAGGGACCGAATACGGGCTTGGAGGAGCTGTTCCTGGACCTGTCTGTCCCTTTTAAGCCTAGAAGCCAATGCGATACAGCATCCTCTCATGACCGCTTTATGGGCTTCCCAGAGAATGGCAAGAGAGTCTACCGAGCCTAAGTTGTCCCTAAAATAATCTATCAAGTGTGTGCGCAGGGTCTTGAGGGAGGTCGGCGAATTGAGCAGTGTTTCGTTAAGACGCCAATGACATTGGCGAGTAGGCACTGGAGTCGTAGATAAGGTAACCACGACTGGGGCATGATCAGACCAGGTGAGAGGGCCAATGTTCGTGTCCCTAAGCAAACGAAGAGCGGGAGCATTTCCAAAGAAGTAGTCAATGCGGGTGTGAGTGTTATGAGGGTGAGAAAAGAAGGTGTAGGAGCGCGCCGTAGGATTGTCCACTCGCCAAAGGTCATACAAAGAGTGGGCGCGGATCAGCCTGCGGAACTCCCTTGCAAGTTGGGCCAACCTATGGGGGGTTGGGCCCTGGGGTAACGCCAGACGATCCGCCCGTTCAGAGAAGACCATGTTAAAGTCTCCCCCCACCAGCCAAGCTGATGGTGGGAGAGCGCGCAGACGGGAGAATACCCGGCGCAAGAACGGGATCTGTGCTGAATTGGGGGCATAGACATTGCATAAAACAATCGGGGCACCATAAAGGAGCCCCTCCAAGATAACAAACCGGCCACCTGGGTCTATGTGGGAAGTCGTCACTGTAATTGGGCAGGATCGAGAAAGAAGGATAGCCACCCCAGCTCTGCGTCGATTGTGGAAGGCCGAAAAAGCTACGGGAAAATAATGCTTAGCGAAGGCAAAAGTACCAGCGCGGTCAAAATGAGTCTCCTGAAGAAACGCCACATCCGCTCGTAAGGAGCGGAGTTCTCTAAGGACATGGCGCCTTTTAATGTTGGAACCCAGGCCCTTGACATTAATTGTCACGCACCTAACCATTGGGACCCAGGATTGGAGGACAGTGGCGGATTGCAATAAGCTCACCCATCTCACATGACGCTGGCAAGTTTCCCTCGGAGAGGCAAAAGGGCAATCCACAAACAGGAACCCAAAGTCGAGGCAGGGTCTCTAGATCAGGGAGGGGGGGGGGAAAGAGAGGGAGGGAGGGAGGCAAAAGACATCATAAATGACAAAGTAAAAATAAAAAAACAGTTAAACAATACTTTGTGGGCGAGGCTAAGTCACTCGCCTGGGGACCAATGAGGGCAGCCAGAGGTCCAATAAGGATCAATGGCCGCACAGTCCAAGTATCCCCTTAGGGGGGAGAGCGTGGACAGGAGGTCGGAGGGGAGGCGGTGGATCCCCAACCACCAGTAAAAAGAAGGAAGGAAGGGGAGTCACTGGAACCCCACCCCGCCCCACTCCGCTAAAACAATCCAATAATAAGCATAATAGATGAGACCCGTAGACCTAAAAAAAGAAAAAAAGAGAAGCAAACATAACATTAAGGCATGCAGATTCCAAAGCACCACCGAGAAAAGGGAGAACGTCTCAAGGGGGGGGCAGCCTCCTCAGGGATCAGTCTCCAGCCGGGGCCTCCGAGTGGTCACCACCGCGGAGGATGCATGACGTCGTCTGGGCTCCAATCGTTGCCAAACCGGTGGTGGGGGAGGGGATGGAGAGAATAGCTCCCAGTCTGTTAAATCCGGCAGGGGAACATCCAATAGGTCACAGAAGAGAGGCAAATCCGCAAAGGAGCGAAGCGTAGCGGAGCGACCATCCCTACGAGCAATGAGAGCAAACGGAAATCCCCACCGGTAAGGAATTTGGTGCTCCTGAAGAATCTGGAGGAGGGGTCGGAGATGGCGGCGTTTCTGGAGGGTGATTAGCGACAGATCCTGATAGAATTGTAGTGGAGCTCCCTGAAACTCGAAGTCTTTGAGTTTGCGCACTTTGCTCATTATAGCCTCTTTAAGGGTGAAGTCGTGGAGGCAGCAGATGACATCACGGGGTGTGGCGGAAGATCCTCTGGGTCGAAGGGCTCGATGTGCCCTATCAAACTTAATTTTGTGGGACGGGGGCTCCTGCAGTATAGTGTTGAAGACAGCCTCCAGCAGAACAGGCAGATCCTCAGATTGGTCAGCCTCTGGGAGTCCCTTGATGCGTATATTGTTGCGCCAGCCCCTGTTGTCAAGATCCTCCAAGTGGCGTTGCATGTCCCGTATAGCTGAACCCTGTTCAGTGGTAGTATCATGCAGTGAGGCAACATAGTCCCTGGTAGTGTCATGGTCATTCTCCAGCGTATCCATTCGGTTAGCAATGGAGTGTAAATCAGTGCGGAGGGTAGCAATTTCAGATCGGAAGGATGCTGTGATTTCCGCAACCATACTTTTAAGGTCTTGTTTAGTAGTAAGTTGAGGAAGAAGGTCCGCCATGGATGATGGTGCTGAAGATGGGCCTGGAATGCAGCTCTGGGGGTACAGGACTGGAGGGAGGAAGCCATAATCCTTGGGAGTGTGGGGCAGGGGAGCCCCTACGCCAGAGCCTTCCACCGCGCCATCCCCCTCTGAGCCATGGAGGGGGGGGGGTGATGGGGGAAGATAGTAGGTGGGGGGCCACAGAGACCAGCTCTGTGGCCACAGGCTGCAACTCATCAGCGGTGTAGGAGGGAGCAGAGCCACTGACCTCAGAACTCCTTGAGAAGCTGGAAACATCCGGGGTCCTCTCATGCCGCTCTGCCAGGAGTGCTGGTGAAGCAGAATGTAGTTGCTGGGACATCCCAGGGTGAGGATACTGTGGGAGTACTCGTGCTGGGGAAACTCTGGGTTGCCCAGGCGCCGACAGGGATCTCTGTTGAAGCGGCGCTCCGCTGGCTGACAGGGGGAGCGTGGGAGGAAAGAAGCTGCGCTGCGACCCCTGTGCCTGGAGAGCGGAGGAAATCCAAGATGGCCGCCCCGCAGCAGCCTGGCCCGGTAGAGAAGGCCGCTGGGCCAGAAAGGCGTCCAGGGTGGCCCCCCCCAGACCTCTCCACGGGCGCTGGGGTGCCCGGGGCCACCTTCCTCGGTAAGCGCTTGCCCATACTGCGCCTGCTGAGGGGTCCACGGGTCTCAGTAGCGAGCGGAGGAGCGGAGAAGGACCTGCGCGCGTGCTACTCCATGCGCGTCCAGGCCACGCCCCCCACCATCCTAGATTAAGGCTACCTATCCGTGGCTAAAGCCAGCTGGAAACAACTGGTCTTTACAATGGCTTTCAGCTGCGATTCCTAGGTGGCTTGGCCCAGGCTTTCAACCTCTGCATTGGAGAAAATTGAAAACTGTGGGTGAACAATAATTGAGATCAAATCTGGAAGACACTTTGAGGAAGATTTATGTAGACACCGAGACATAGATAGAGCATGTGAATAGACCCATAGGTGGTCATAGGTTTTATAAGGGCAGTGTCACAGCCCCTTCCATGGACTTGAACGGAGCAACAGTCGTTTTTCACAGTTGTTAAGTCCATGAAAAAAGCACTGTAGTGAGGATAAGGTCTTACACTTTTTCTGAAGATCCATAATTACAGAGACAGCATAGCTGAATATGCAACACTGTTTCTCCCATTCACTTTTACAGAAACAGTGTAGAGCAGCTCCACTTGCCAGTTTCTGTATATCCCATCCTGGTGGTCAGAACTTGCAGCTGGTTATTTGCGTCTCAGTTATGATTTGCAGGGATGGGAATAACCCTTTAAATATATGAATCATCAATTACACTGCCCACAGAGGCTTAGGACATATTCACACAGCAGAATTTTGTGCTGATTTTGAACTTCCTCCACTGATTTGGCCCATTTTTCTGAGCCTCTGATGGCAGTGTATACATGAGCTGAATATGATTTTTTTTTTTCATTTTAGTAAAGGGCCGATTTATAAAGACTGCCAAAATGTATAGCCCCGGCGCCCCAGGAGGGTGTGCCCCATAAAAGATGAGGTGCACCCGGGCTATGTACCAGGTGGAAAATGTATGACAGTTTGTAGTTGGCGTATATTTGCTGCACCATTTATGTCAGATTTCTGGCGTAAATTATGATAAATTTGGGGGGCTGATGGCCCCACTCCCTGCGTGTCCAATTTTAAGGAGAGTGGCTAAAGTTGTGCAGAGTGAAATAAAAAGAAACCTGGCGTACAAGGCATACTAAACGCTGCCAATGAGCAATACATGTTCCTAGAGCGCTATTGGGCAGGACTTATCATTTTGTTACCTCCACATCTGTAACTACCTGTATACACTGACACCCTCTAAGTTCTCATGCTCTAGACATCCCCAGCAGAGGTAGTACATGACATTAGTGGCCCACAATGACAGCTCCTGCACAGCTCTACAACTCACCTCAAGCAGGCAAACTGCAGCTGCCTTGGAGAACCGCTAATATTTGAACTGGGCATGCGCAGTGCCAGCCCCTGTGTTCTATATAATACCCCCTCTGCCCTGGTCCCCGCCTTTACTGACAGAGTAGCTCTAGCTCTCTGTGCACACCAGCTTATTTTCACTCTATGTTTTACTAAACTTTCTGTACATGTCTTTGCAGCTGCTGGGAAACTACATCCCCAGCCTCACCAGCCGGAGTTAGAGCAGTATATTTGCGAACCATTACAAGTCTGAATAAAACAGTAGAGCACATAGGGTTAATCGCAGCCATGAATATAACCACGGGACACACTGGAACGTTCCGCTTCTTTTATTGCACTCTATTAGTACACTGCATCTGCATCGAGAGAGGGGGCGGAGTCGTATGTGTGATGTCACTAGCATAGTTCAGCAGCGCAGACTTTACGGCGGAGATTTGTGCCGCCATCTTTGAATTGGGTATGGCCTTCTATCAGTCTTCTTTCTAGTTACATCTACACTGAAATTGCAAATATTGGAATTGCTATAATTGACAACAGCTCGATATGAGGCGATGCAGCTTTTATTTCTGAATCGCGGAAAGTTGTTTAACATTTCCCTTAGTAAACATGGCGAGATAGGCTTCAGGTGTGTGGAGGAGGGTCGATCGGCTCAATTGCATGTGTAGTAGAGGATAGCAGTTATCGGTGGCTGTTGTGTCCGTGTTTCTCTGTGTGTGGTGAGTGACTATAATAGCTGTTACTCCATTCCCGACTGTCCTCTGAGAACCCTTTCCTGCCCGCTGCGCGGCTGCCATTGTGACTGTTCGCCTGGTTCTCTAGGGAGCCTATGGTGATCACTTGTGATCAGGAGATTTTGGCTTCCTTGGCCAGACCTGGTACCTGTTCTAGGATGTGCCTGCGTAGTTATGTGACCCTCCTATGGCTAATTTGTTTTTGTTTGCCTTTTCCATAGAAAGGCTATCACATGGTGATATCACTTATGTTCTGACTAGTCCTGATCTCACTCATTTCAGTGGGAGATGTTTGCAGTTTTTCTTGTGGTCTGTCAGGGGTCTAGTAAAATGGAAAATACTGACGATGATGGACGCTATAATGGTGTCCCTTTTTTATTTTTTTTTTTTAACCTGAGATCGCCAGACGACAAAATTGTCAGGCTTGCAGCACTTTTTCGTCCATCAACTTCTGACGGATCTGTGTTTGAGTAGGCTGTTCTCCCCATTGGTAAAATAAAATGCGTCATCATTTCGTTAGGGTAAGTTCATATCTGTGTCACAGACACATGGAGTACATCAGTGTGCTGTCCTTGGTTTTTAGTCTCCCATAGGCTTCTACGGATGAGTCTGTTCCACAAACACTGAACAGAATAGGACATGTTCTATCTGATGTGGCGCAGACTCTCGGCCCACACACTGATTAGTGGAAATCAAGGTTGTGTGCGTGAGCCCATAGAAATGAATGGGTCAGTGTGCTATCCGGGAAAAACACGGATAGCAACTGATCTCGCCCACGGTCGTCTGCAAGAGGCCTTAGAACAATGAACAGCCTGACGTATATGTGAATTTAGCCTTATTGTCATTTTTGCAGATGTGTAATTTTAGTAAATGGATGGGCCTTCTTGCAACCAACTTTTTAGAAGTCACTCTATAACCAGGCACCCCATTTGACTTGTATATGCCCTTTATGGCACAATACATTATGGATTTTAGACAACCATATACAGTAATGAACAATTTGTCATTACTAGATGTCTTCTAAAATCTACAACCTTTACTCCAAATATTGTATAAAAAAAAATTGTTCTCTGCCTTGTATTGTGATATGGTTGTTATAGTTACAATGGCCATACAGCTTCAATGACTATTAGGTATTATGCACACAATTGTAGTGGTTTTTACTCTCAGCAAAAAAGGATGCATATTCCGCAAAAAACATGTCCACATTGTATCTTTATATACATACACATCTGTAAAAACTACAGACGCGTGTATGGGTCTGTTGAAAAAAAATGGGTCCATATAATATCCGAAATTGTAGACAATGTACTGAAAACAACTACAGTAATACCTCATACATTCGCGAGGTTAGGGTCCAGAACCGGTCGCAGATCGCGAGGAATCGCGAATGTTTGGTACAAGCAATTAGAAGTGCTTACAATGCCGATTTCTAATGTTTAACCCCTAAATATCAATAAACTTTACCCTACAGTACTGTACAGTATACTAAAGTATACTGTACAGTACTGTATATTAATACATTCATTCATTTTTCTTATACATTCACAGTAAAATGAAACTAATTACCGGGTACGTAACGAACAGGACGCTACTACCCAATAGCGAAGGTGTTTTTTTTTTAAAATTTCACAGATCTGAGAAAAAAAGAGCAAAATCTATATATGTTAGTTGCCAAAAAAATATCGCGAATCTGTGAATTCGCAAATTCGGAAACGCGAGTGTACGAGGTATTACTGTATTGTCTTGTGCATGGGGCCTTAGTTTAATGCTCGACTGGCCGACAGCTATTTACACACGTCCCCATTATACCCGCATGCATTCTACTTGGGGAGAAAGCCATTATGCAGAACATGACATCAGGCAAGTGACATTTAGCCTTAGGCCCTACGTTGCGGAAACGCAGCATTTTTTTGTTGCAGATTTTGCTGAGTGCTTTTGAGCCAAAGTCAGGAGTGAATTAAACAGAAAGTAAACGTCAAAGAGCTTCCTATATTTTCCATTCCTTTTCAAACCTCTCCTGACTTCAGCAAAATCTGCAACAAAAAAACTATGCATTTCCGCAACGTGGGGCCTTAGCCTTAAGGCCGGGGCCCCACATGGCAAATCCCATTCATACATTGCGGAAATCGCAGCATGTCAATTATACTTACGAAACGCCAGAGGTTTACGTTAAAATTTCCATTCATTTCAATGGGTTTTTATATTGTGTCCGTTTACACCAAATCCATCAGAAGTCCGTTATTTTTTCGCGGACAAAAAATCCTACATGCAGGACTTTTTGTCCGTTTGAAAAAACGGATTCTTGACGGACAGCAAGTGTCCATTATTTTTTTAACATTGAAGTTTATGGACCTTTATTTTATGTCCGTTTTTTTTTCCTGCGCATGCTCAGAAAGCAGAAAAAAAAACCGGACAGTGTTAAAAAACGGGTACTAACTGATGCTAATGTGTCCATTTTTTTTTAACTAATCCATTAATTGGATCAGTTAAAAAAACGGACACATTAACATCAGTTAGTGTCCGTTAATGTCTGTTATGATAAGTGTCTGTTTTTTTTTTTTTTGTTTTTCATTTTTTAACGGACACTATCAGAACGGACATCAACGGTAGTGTGAACCCTGCCTTTCTGTGAAAAGCGCTGTGGGAAAAACCCGCGATGTGTTTTTTCCACAGTGCCTTTTTGCTGTGGCCTGGTACGTGGGCCTTATCCTTAAGCAGTTTTTTGGACTTTGCCAATTGATGACCTTTTCTTATGATAGGTCATCAGTTGAAGTTAAGTTGGGCATGAGGTGTTTTAAGTGGCACCGGCAGTCCCTGAACATTGCATTCCCCTTCACAGGCCATGTGACATAACATTCAAGTGAATGGACTGAGCTGTGATACCAAGCACAGCCCCAGTGCACTATATGGCTCTCTGCTTGGTTTTCTGTGAAAAGGGTTCAATGCTCTCCCCAACGCTACAGACTTCATCTAACCAGCGTCAGACCCCTGCCAATGTTCCTCAGGATAGGTCATCAATTAGTAACCCTGGAAAACATTTTAATTCTGTATTGCAACTGTAGAAACTAAAACAAAATTGTATATAGTTTTTCTGACAGCGGGCCTAGGGAGGCATTACAACTTTATTGAAGTTTGTGTTCTTAATACTTCATTGTATTTCTCTTGTAAGGGTAAAATAAATTTGTCAGGATGTCTTATATGCTCCCACATCTACACAATGGTTGGCAAGTTGACCAGGCCATCCTTTCTGAGGAAGACCGTGTGTTGGTTATCCGCTTTGGTCATGACTGGGATCCAACGTGTATGAAGATGGATGAAGTTTTGTACAGCATAGCTGAGAAGGTCAGTATGAGGATATACAGTAAATGCAGGGGTACTGTATATTAAATCAACCCTATATGAGGAAATTAAATATTAATATACTTTGATACAAAACAACAATTTTTCAACTGGAATACAGTGTCAAGATAATGCCATTACATAATTATGTCGCTTTCTTGATTCCCTCTCAGAATATCCTTGCATGTGAGGGTGGGTTCACACTTGCGCCGGAGTCTGTCCGCCGCGAATCCGACTGAAAATCTTGGGAAACTGTATAGCGAAAGGTTAGCGACGCATCGCTTAAAATCCCATTCATTTGAATGGGTTTTTAAAGCACTGCGTGGGTGTGCGCTTACATCCTCTGCGCCGTGAATCCAGTTTTTTTTTCGTCAGAAACAAAGTCCTGCATGACCAACTTTGTTTCCAGCGAAAAAAACTGGATTTGCAGTGCAGAGGATGTAAGCGCACACCCGCGCATTGCTTTAAAAACCCATTCAAATTAATGGGTCGCTAACCTTTCGCTATCCAGTCCCTATACAGTTTCCCAAGATTTTCAGTAGGATTCGCGGCGGACAGACTCCAGCGCAAGTGCGAACCCACCTTGAGTAGCAGAAAGATTCCTGATATTGTGCAGGCCAGCAGCCTAAGTCATCACACTAGAAGCGACGACTTTGCTGCTCTGAACAGATTACCTGGATGTTCTAAGAGGGAATCACTGAACACTAGGGGGCACCATAACAATTCGTAACAGCAGTATGTAGACACAAGGGCCTTAAAAAAATAAAATAAAAAGTAATTCCAACTGGAAACGTATATGTAATTATGTTTTACGTGTTCTAACAGAATCTTGAATTGTGAGGCAACCTCTTTAAAGTGGAACTCCCGTTTTATTTATTTTGTGCTTATTTTTATAGAAAACATATACCAACCCTCTAACTGAGCTGTTGCTCGGGAAAATCTGTACACATTTTTGTTGCCAGTATGTAGAGCTGTAGTATTTTCCAAAGGGGGGTGATCACTTCAAATGGCTGTATTTCAGGTTTTATACAACCTAGCTTTCACATGCTATCAAGATTGCAGCTCTAGAAAATGGACATACCACTAGTTAAAAACACAGTGATCAATACTCCCTTTGGCAAATGCTACAGCTCTACATACTGGCAATACAAATGTGTACAGATTTTCCATGGCAACAGCTCAGAGGGTTGCTAGGGAGAATTTTAGAGCCTATTTTCTATTAAAAGGAAGTTGGATAGGGTAGTTAAGTACAGGTGCATCTCAATAAATTAAAATATCTTTGAAACGTTTTTATTTCAGTAATTAAATTCAAAAAGTGACCTCCTATATTTTCTAGATTCTTTACACACAGAGTGTTCTATTTCAAGTGTTTTATTTCTGTAAATGTTGATTATGGATTACAGGTAATGAAAACCCAAATCTAAGAAAATTTGAATATTGTAAAAAAGTTCAGTATTGTAAATTCAGTGTGTCACCTGCCAAGGTTTCCTAAGTCTTTAAATGGTCCCTCAGTCTGGTTCAGTAGGACACACAATCATGGAAGACGCTGATTATGGATTGAATTACTGAAATGAATGAACATTTCAAAAATATCCTAATTTATTGAGATGCACCTGTATATTACAGAAATGTTCACCAAACATCCCCTGACACAATAGCAAAAAAATAAAACTTAAAATTGGAGCTACATTTTAAGAATAATTGGTGGAAGCCTGGTCCCACTATTACCAGTCCTTGATGACCTCTCGTGATGACATACTGTTTGTTGTCAGGTGACCGCTGCAGCCATTCACAAGAACTGGGCATTCACCTATTTGTTGCTGAAAAGCACACTTCGAGTGCCAACAAATTCCAGTCAAGGATAGAAATCCCAGTTTAATTTCCATTTGATATCTCAACATGCTTAACATTTGGACAGATTTCACAGAAAGTTAGTTCAGCGAGCAACATATTTTCGCACAATCATTTGAATGTCATAGTGATGTAGCATTAGGTTTCTTTTTCCCCCAAATCTTTTCCATCAGGTACTGGGAATTTTGCACATGGCCATCTCAGATTTGTGTGCTGCTACTTACCTGCTCATATTTGATGTTATGTACCTGTTATAGAAGTGAGTTAGGCTGAAATGGCAGATCTCACTGAATTGCAGGGTTGTACACATACTTGGCCGTAAAACTGTGAGCTATATCCTATAGCTCTGTAAATGGGGTTGTCCATGACCCAAAATCAATGACCTTTTTTTTAGGATAGTCCATTAAATTGGGATCGATGGACATCTGACACCAAACTCACTCAAGTCATTTAAAGGGGTTTTCCGGGCAAAAGATCTTTTTTTTTTTTTTTAAAAAAAAAGGTCTGTTAGTGCTATTAATGGGTTAATAAGTGCACCCAAATACCTATAGCAGTGTTTTGAGTGATCTCTGGGAGTTCCTATCATCCTCTGCATTTGTTTACATGGTGTAGCTTCCTGTGTTTTTATCCTACAACTACCATGATGCATTGCATGAGCTGACTCACACTACTTCCCTCTCACTCCCTCCCCCTCCTTCTCTCACTCCCTCACACCGCCTCCCTGTCTCCCTAGCTATCCCGCCCACTACTAGCCCTTCCCAACTAACTAACTAACTAACTCAGCTCCCCCCCCACCCCATCATACTTACCTGTCTTCCTGTCCAAATCTTCTGGGCAAAGGAGATTACTTCCTTCTTTTGGGAAGGCTCCTCCTCCCACGCCTTCGCAATAGAGATGGAGTGCCAGCTACAGCGCAATGCTGTGACTCCGGCTCTATTGTTCAAGCGCCAGCAGACGTCAAAGAAGAGGAGGAACCGTCCCCACAGAAGGAAGTCATCTCCCTTGCCCAGAAGATCTGGACAGGAAGACAGGTAAGCATGATGGAGTGGGGTAGTATTAGTGACATTCTGTTTCCGGAAACGGGGAAACGTAACGTCACCAGATAATCAGAAAATGTACCTGGGACGGTCACATGATCGCCCCGGCAATACTGGTAAAATATACAGTTTTGCTAAACTAAGTAATTTAGAAAGTATGCAGGGGTAGGGTGTTTTAGGTTACAGTATAAACTTCATTTTATCCCGGACAACCCCTTTAAGTGGGAACTGAACTGTAATAGTCATTACTCTATATTTGTGCTTTCCTTGTACCTTAAAATGTTAACATTTCTATTATCTTACATTTTTCTGCAGGTAAAGAATTTTGCTGTGATATATCTGGTGGATATAACAGAAGTACCTGATTTTAATAAAATGTACGAGTTATACGATCCCTGTACAGTCATGTTCTTCTTCCGGTGAGTTTTATAGATTCATTTATTTTCCTGTTTTATAGCAAAGTGGCTTAATGAAGAATTTTAAGTAATTGTCACTACAGAAAAATATTTTTCTCGTCTCTTTCCTTTCTCTATTTGTCCTACTGATTTCTGTTTTCATCTTCATTACTATAAACCCTTAAAACATAATCAAACTTATAATTCTGGCTGTATTTGTGTTATTAATACACTTTATAGTATACTTTATTAGCAAAGTATTGCTTCTTTCTGTGTGATTCTGCATTTCACTTATTCTTTCCCTTGCCTTTTTATTAACAGCTGTACCCTGCTACTCATTCTGTATGGCTTGTGTGTAATGAAGAGGAAATTTGGGTGTGGACGGGGCACTATAAAACGTAGAAAAGTTGTTTGAAAGTTTAGTTGTGCTTTAAAGTGACCGTCTGGTCTAAAGTTAACCATCTGACCATACATAGCCAATGCACAATAAACATAACTGGTGCCCTACATTTGTAGCTGCTGCTGTTTGACTGTTCGGTAGCCCTATTTGCGTGTCTGCAAAATGGCTGCCACAGTCTCAGACTATGCAAAGAAAATGACCCCTGTAAAAGAACTGTTTTGTTGTTTAATCTTTTGTTTCCATACTGATATACCTGTGCTGCTTTTCTTTGTCTGCAGTGCCACCACATACTTGTGCTGCTCAAGATTAATAAAGTATTTATTTTATGTCCTCACAACAGGAACAAGCACATTATGATTGATTTAGGCACCGGTAACAATAACAAGATAAACTGGGCCATGGAAGACAAACAGGAGATGATCGATATTGTGGAAACTGTTTACAGAGGTGCCAGAAAGGGCAGAGGTCTAGTGGTATCTCCCAAGGACTATTCCACCAAGTACAGATACTGAGGCTGTTAGTGCTTTTTCATATGGTGCTTTTTATATACACATGTTTTTATTATGCCGAGGTCGACTTGGATATAAGAACTGTCATGAGATCATCGACTTATAAGTTCAGAAGGAGTGAGCAATTCTACTGTTTGTACCTTTTGACAATAATGTTATGAGCTTTACAAACTTCCTGATCTGAGAGCTCAAGCCTTAAACATTGTATTTATGTTAAAAATTCTTATCATTTTATTGTGTTGAATAAATCCTGACATTTGTAGCTTTTGTTTCAGAAGCCATCTGTCTGTTATATGGTCATCTCAGTCCTGATCCTCAGAGCTACATCTAGATTCCAAGTAATAGTGGGATTAAAGGGGTCATCCAGTTTCTAATATTGATCCTTAGGATAGGTCATCAATATTAGACCTGTGAGGGTCCGACAGCCGAGACCCCACAGGTCTGCTGTTCAGGGACAGCACAACTCCTGGTAATGTTTACATGCTGGGAGCTGCACTGCTCACTGGCTGTACAATTTTTAGCTGTGGGTTTTGATGTTGCAACGCTGCCGCATTGAAGTTAACCTTCCGCAGGAGATCGTGGCCGTCAAACCCTTGAAGATCTAATATAAATGCCCTAGCCTAAGGATAGGCTAGGATAGGCCATCAATATTAGAAACTGGATAATCCCTCTAATCCTGAATTCAGGTACTGTATATGTAGGTGTAAAATGTTGAAAAAATCAGTAGTAATCGACCACAGGATTAACTCCCTAAAATGATCATGACATAGATTATGTGATCAATAAAGTAGTGCAAACTGCAAACATATCATTTATTGTTTATTACAGCATTCCTGCCAGTCACCAACATTATACTGCAGTTCTATTTAATAATCTTATTTTCACCAGGATAACACACAGTGGTTGCAAAGCAATTGTATATTAGTTTTCTTTGACAAACAAGGATCAAAGACTACATTAAGACTGGCTTTATAAATTATGATATATTTAAGCTAGAGCTACACAATGACTTTGGCTTATTTTTTATGTATCCTGCAACTCCTTTACTAATGTAAGTGAATGCAGTTGCACTGTGACCACATTTTGTAGTTGCAACAGAAATTAAGCAATATTCCCTAGCTCTCGCTGTGGCTTCATTCACATAAATTAATGACGTGATCTTCGGTTGTGTGACACTGGTTGCAGCCAAAGTTGCTGTGTCAGGATTAGATCCCATCAAGCAGCTGGATTATGGCCTGAATGCTGGCTATGGCCATAGTATGGATCTACAGCTGCATCTCAATAAATTAGAATATTTTTGAAACGTTCATTCATTTCAATAATTCAATTCATAATCAGCGTCTTCCATGATTGTGTGTCCTACTGAACCAGACTGAGGGACCATTTAAAGGCTTAGGAAACCTTGGCAGGTGACACACTGAATTTACAATACTGAACTTTTTTACAATATTCTAATTTTCTTAGATTATGCTTTTCATTACCTGTAATCCATAATCAACATTTACAGAAATAAAACACTTGAAATAGAGCACTCTGTGTGTAAAGGATCTAGAAAATAGGAAGTCACTTTTTTAATTTAATTGCTGTAAGAAATAAACGTTTCAAAGATATTCTAATTTTTTGAGATGCACCTGTATGTTGCACAGATCTATAACATACACCTTATTTTATTTGCTGTTGATTTCAGGGTCGTTTTAACACATTGGTGGGCCCTGTGCAAAGGTTTCATAAGTGGGCTTCCACATCACCACCACCTAGAAATACCTAATCTGCACAAATTATAATGCCGCCTCAATGGCCCCACATAGTATAATGCCCTTTAGTGGCTCTCACACAGTATAATGCCTCCCTAGTGGCCACACACAATATAATGCCCCTAATAATGTCCCCTTCCAGGCTGCCCCCACAGATTCATGTCCCTCCACACCTTTGGTTGACTCCACAGTATCATATCCCTCCACACTGTTTTGTGCCCTTCAGGTTGCTTCCATAGTATCATGTCCCTCCCCCCAGTTTAATGTCCACCACTGTATATATCCAAGAAAAAAAAACAAACCTTAATACTCTCCTTTCACCGTCCCCCCATTCACTTCTCCCTCTGGTCCTGGAGTCTTCAACGAGCAACAGGTGCTATGTAAGTGACATCACTACATTGTGCCTCCTGCTCCCAGGACACCGGAAGCAAAGACAGCAGCCGGGTGGTGAAGTAGGGAGCGGAGCAGACGACTCCCTCTGAACGCTGATGAGTTGGGGCAGTCCGGACTCCCAGTACACTTTTGTTGCAGAACATTAAGATTGTTCATGGAGTCACATTGCAATCTACCGCAACACAACAATCGCAGAAAACATAAAGCTTGTGGACGTTTGGTGACAAGTCGCATGAGACTTAACCAACATAGAATTCAGTTTTAGTCACATGACTGCTATGTCTGCAGTCTGGCTTTTTTTTTTTTTTTTTTTAAACAGCCAAATTGCAGCATGCAATTCTTCATGCATTTTTCCATGCTGATTTACATATGGATTTTAATAATAATAGTCCTTTAATAGTCCCACAATGGGGAAATTCAGTGTGTTACAGCAGCAAAGATAAGCAGATACAAATACAAATACAACATGTACAGGAATGTTCCAAGGTAAGAGGCATTACATTGATAGCAGACAGACAGATAGGAAGTAGTAGAGGAGGGGGGGGGGATTTAACAGGCAGAAAGATATTTCAGTTCTCTGTGTGTAATGATCTCCGCTTAGTTCGGTGTTGGTTGTACAGCCTAACCGCGGTGGGGAGGAAAGACTTCCGATAGCGCTCCTTCTTACACTTAGGGTGGAGCAGTCGGTCACTGACAGTACTGCCCAGCGTGATCACAGTCTCATGCATGGGATGGGACTTCTTCTTCTGCATGGAGCTCACCACGGACAGTATCCTTCTGTCACCCACCGCCTGCACTGGGTCCAGTGGGCTCCCCAGGACAGAGCTGGCCCTTCTAATCAGCTTGTCAAGTTTATTTCTGTCCCTGGTTGATATACTGCTCCCCCAGCAGGCCACTCCAAAGAAGATGGCTGATGCCACTACCGAGTTGAAGAAAGTCCTAAGAAGTGCCCCCCGGATTCCAAAGGCTCTCAGCTTTATTGCATAGCCACGCTGCTGACTTTTTTGTATGGCTATGGCCGTGCATATTTTTGAGGGTGAAATCTATTAAGAAAATGCACTGCATGAATTTATACAGATTTCAAAATCCACTCCACAGGTCAGTTTACTTGTGGCAATAAGTCTATGAGACATAGTCAATGGGATCTGTGAGGCTCTATTTGCATTCCTCATTGGACAGATCTGTCTTTACAGTTCCATTTTATTATTTATTTAGGTTACTTATATAGCACCATCATATTCCGCAGCGCTTTACAGACATTGACAGTCACTGTCCCATATAGGGCTCACAATCTACATTCCCTATCAGTATGTCTTTGGAGTGTGGGAGGAAACCGGAGTACCCGGAGGAAACCCACGCAAACATGGGGAGAACATACAAACTCCTTGCAGATGTTCTCCTTGGCAGGATTCGAACCCAGGACTCCAGCGCTGCAAGGCTGCAGTGCTAATCACTGAGCCACCATTTTCTGTTCCTGAGATAGAGCATAAAGAACAGTGCTGATGTGAAATTACCCTCACAATTTAGTCGACCAAGCTTGATTAATTTGATGTATTTACATTTTTTTTTCTTTATAACTTTACACTATGTGGGAACTTCATGGGGCTCCAAAGCTGTAGGAGTTAATCTCCCTGGCATTGTTGTCTGCATCTGCAAAGTCTTTTACAGTGGCCTGTGTCTGTTGCCTTTACCTTTCAGGTGACTTGGAGCCAATGTTATTAAAGGACCTTTAAACCCAGAATTCAAGCAAATAAAAAATAGATAATCCCTATATGGTGCTTCACATCATCTGATTTTTCTTGCTCTCCTTTTCTCTTATAATGACAGAGCATGAACAATAAATTAGAAAAGCAGTGTTTTCTTCTCTATGGCAGCAGCCATGTTTTTTTTCCCCTCCTCCCTCTCCCCTTCAAACACTAGTACATGTGAGCCAGAAAGTCTAAGAGGAGAGGGCAAGGTTTAGGCTGCACACTTTTTGTCTATACAGTGAGTATGGCCATTTTCCTCCAAGTTAAAGAGGACCTTTCACCACCCCCAAGACTGTGCAGTTTTTTGTACCTTGTTCTAAGCGCTGCTACACAGACTCTGGGGCACTTTGAATTATCTTTGTAGCCCCCACCGTCGTGGAGTTATGAGCCCTGTTATTTTTGGCGCCCTGAATGCTAATAAAGCCCTTCACTGTCAGAAGAGCGTTCCCTGAATGTAAGTGAAGGGCTACGTCATTTGCCTCGCCCCAGGGTCTGTGCAGCAGTGCCTATAACACGGTTCAAAAAACTACACAGCCTTGGGTTGGTGAAAGGTCTTTAACATATACAGTATGAACTCAATGCGAAAAGTAGTACCACTAGTGCCAGCAGTAGCATACACACAGTGACAACAATACAACCCAGTACAAGCTGCTGAACTGAAAATATGTGAAATTATACTTTGATAATTCACCTCTTTCCTTCATCCCTGCAACATGCATGTTTATCTTCCAGGAGCTTTGGAAAGCTGAGTAACAATAAATGGATAGGTATTCTGAATACCAGACATTACTTTCACCACCCCAATACTATATGTGTATGTACTAAATAGTATGGCATACCAGGTAGTGCTGTAATAGGGGGTTCTGAATGATAAATGAAGTATATAATATAAAATACATCATTATATTGAGTTTGCCAGCTTTAACAGATTTTCAGACTTCAACATTGCATGTGTATCTGTAATAAGGAATACTGAATACTATATTCACGTACATAAATCTCTTTGTGCTATAATTATACCATATCCTATACCTAAATAAATCCCCCTGCTTGCTCCCAAATCATGGTAAAGCTTGCTTGATTTGCATTTCAGGGTTTTGGGAAAGCTGGATAGCAGAGCTGTAATAGGGAATACTAAATACTACATTTATCAAAATAAATCCCATTCCTTGCCACATAATTGCGCCATATCATGTCAGATGTACCTTTAGGATCCCAGAAAGATTGATACAATACCAGGTAATGTTGTATTACAGGCTGATCTTAACATCATCAAGTCTGTGCGGAACTTTACTTGAAGAGACAGAAGGATATGAACAAGCCTACATTTACAGAAGAAGATCTGTGGTTAGTTCTCTAACATGTTTGGAACAGCCTCCCTACTGAGTTCCTTCAAGAACTGTGTGCAAGTGCACCCAAAAGAATTCATGTTGTTTTGAAGAAAAAGGGTGGTCACACCAAATATTGATAGTTGAAAATATACTGGTGATAAGTATACAGAACATATTGCAGGTTCGCTGTAACATGGTGAAATAGCATTCATTGCAAAAAAAGTTTAGTATCAAATTTTATTAAACAAAATAAAAAAAATATATTATAGAAATTCTTCTGATCTGAGTCAATGCTAGGGAAAAAAAAAGAAACAAAATTAAGTTAATTTAGTTTTTAAGGACAAGCCAAATCTCAATTCATTTGTTTATTCAAATTACAGCACTTTGCTCGGTATGAAGATTCTTTTTAAAGTGATTTTTCCAAGACTAAGATATTGATGACCTGAACATGCATTTTGTGTATTACCTTAATAAACATGAATTGATAAAACTTCACTACTTGCCAAGCACAATGCTGTAGGCTGTACAGAGGCTGTGCATGGTACTACAGCTCAACCCCATTCTCTTGAATGGGACTGAACTGCAAACAGGCCATGTGAAGTGTTGAACGTGAAGCTACATGACCTGTGAAGCGGCTCCCGTTTCAATCAGCTGATTTGTGGGGGTCCCAGGTGTCAGCCCTTGTAATGTGACAAACACACAAGTGCAGGTGTAACTGTGTGTCCATCACACAGGTTTAGGAGACTTAAGCTTGGTTTATACTTGCTCTAGACTCTCCATCGTTCAGGTCCGCCAGGAGACCAGAACGATGGAAAGCCTGCCCGCTAAGACACTGGTTTCCCGCAGACCCCATAGACTATAAAGTCCATGAAGAATTTTTCTCTCCGTCGGCCTACACTATAGCGTTTCACCTGTGAAACTTGGTCTGTGTGTGCTCGCCGGATTTACCAGCCTGAACTTCATGCCGGGAGTGGAACTCCTAGCATCATAGTTATCTACCAATTACAGTATGGGACAATATGTTGCTGGGAGGCAGGGTTGTGTGAATCTAGGATAAGTGTCCATCACATTATTTTATAAGCTATAAAAGATAGTTACCTCCACTTCTTCTGTGTTTTCTATGCCTGCTTGAGTCATAAGGTCATTGACGTCCTTCTGTAGTTTTTCTATATTAGAACCCATATCATCCAGTATGATGTTCAGGAAAACAACATGACAATGCATAAATTGTAACTTAAAATGCACAAAGATAAACTGGGAAAAGAAAATATGATATTAAATAGGTCAAATATTTAAAGCATAACTAAACTTTGACAACTTTTGATTTTCTGGTAGTATTTGTGTCATTAATACATTTTGTAATATACTTTATTAAATTTTGGATCATTTCTGTGAAATCCTGCATTTTTTTACTTTTTCCCTTGTTTCTGTATTGAGATCTGTTTCTGCCTCTCACTGAATGTTGCTGTGTAAGATGTAGACAAAATGACGGTAGGGGAGGGTCACTTCATTCAGTTATATCTCAGACATTATAAAACATACAAACGTAAAAACTGTGCGTCATATGAAAGAGGAGATTCTTTTCTTTCATCTGACACTAAGGCTGCAGTGCTATCTAAATTATTTCCAGAGATATCATTGGTTGAATACACAGTCAGGATTGGGATTTTATATCATATATTATATAGATGCATATAAATATCCTAATCCTGACTGTGTTTTCAACCAGTGATATCTCTGGAAATAATTTAGATAGCTCTGCAGTTACATGAAAGAAGAGAATCTCCTATTTCATATGACACAAAGCAAGTTTGTACCTTTTATAATGTACGAGAAATAACTGTTTTGAAGTGACCCTCCTCTATACTCATTTTCTCTACATGTTACACAGCCCTGTACTCCGTATACAGTAACATTCAGTCAGAGGCAGGAACAGCTCTCAATACAAAAGCAAGGGAAAAAATGTGAAAAATGCAGGATTTCACAGAAATAATCCAAAATTTGTTAAAGTTCATTACAAAATTTATTTATGACACAAATAATACCAGAAACCAAAAGTTGTCCGAAAGTTTAGTTACACTTTAAGTCAACTTGCAGAGCTTTATAATACACTGATTAAGGCTAAGGCCTCACGTAGCGGACCACAGCAAAAAAGCTATGCGGGAAAAACTGCGGCGGCAACACATCGCAATTTTACCTGCAGCGCTTTCTGCTTCCATTTTACGTATAAGGAAACCGCCGGCGTTTTTGTAGCTATAATTGACATGCTGCAATTTCAAAAAACACAGCATATCCACTGCATGTATTTTTCCGCAGTGTGTGGATGGGATTTGCTAGAATCCCATCCAATATGCAGGGACTGTAAAACACCATATGTTTTTTGCTGCGGCCAAACCGCAGCATTTGCGCCATGTGAGGCCCTGGCCTAAAAGGGTTCTTCAGCCATATATAAATGATGCACAGAGGCAAAAGTACAATGCATTTAAAGGGAGTCTGTCAAGTCCAAAATGCCTTTCAAAGCAATAATAGTGCCATGTAAGGCCCTTTAATAGGAGAAGAAGCATAACTTTATGGCCACAAGGCAGAGAAAAAAAAAAAATCTAACTTTTTATAGATATGCAAATCAGCCTGCAAGTGCATCATGGGATGGACTTAATTTGCCTACAGACAGCTGTGATGCAGGCAAGGAATTAAAATATCATTCACTGCTAAAGGGGGAACATTAGTCAACAAATTTAGAAGACATTAAGAGCACTTATGACTAGCTGTAGGCAAATAAGGTCCTGCCCCCAATGCACTTGAGCCTGATTTGCATATCTAGAAAAAAAAAAGTTGACTATCTTCACATTGCTTCATCATTAGGAAAAAGGGTTGGATTTTTGGAGGGGAGGGCAGAACTATGTGAGAAATCTACAATAAAGGGAATTTTAAGTCAGTTTACAGGAGTCTGCATTGATGTAATGTATATCAAATTTATTATACTTTGCACAATGTTTGATAAATTTGGTGCATCTCCTAGTCTGACACTTTTGTCCTGAAATGTGACTCCACTTTCAATGCCACCCCCTTACGCTAGGTTAACACTATCGCTGTGGTCTCTGTCCTTCTAGTCCCCCGGGGGAACCAAACGTCAGATAGCCCGGGTGGCTGCTGTTTCAAAACTGAAAGCAGAAGAGAAAAAAAAAAATCCTTTGTGCTGGACCTTTCTCTCTGCTGATTTTTGGTGTGAACAGATGTGAACTCAGCCTTATTGAAGTAAGACTGCAACAATTTTAGCAACATTAAAAAAATAAATAAATAAAGTGAAACAGAATTTGATGCATGAGTGTTTAAAGGAGGATTGACTCCCTTGTATTCCTGCAATGAGATTATGCAACGGTGTTGTACTTTGGCTATATTTTCGTAAAGTGTTGAAAGGGTTATACATTTCCAATTCTTTAATGGATCTGTCACTTGTAAGAATATGACTGTAAGGTCAGATACTGGTATCCAGGTTTAATGAAACCAGAGCCATCTCTGTTCTCATGGAATTGTATATACCATTATGTTTGTGTGATAACTAAATACTTGTTCACAGAATGGATGGATTACAGTACCGTTCCACCACATATATGAAAGTGTTCCTGCTTCTTTATGGCAATATTAAAGAAGGAGACCATATGAAAAAGTATCATTCATGGCATCATCTATGGACCTTTTGGAATATTACTGGTTTGATACGGTATTATCATAAAGGTGGAACTATAACAATACACTACTATTGTAACCATAAATGTGTACTCTAACCACTTATGATGTAAATTCATGCCATGTATTTTATTGTATAACTGTCTTTATAGGAAAAAAAATGTTAACATATAAAAAAAATAGCATTTGATAAATCTGAAGGCTGAGACATATCATCTCAAGCCAGCTCCGAAGTGTATTATTCCAGGCTTAGACTAGCTGCACAAGACCGTCCGTGTGTTAACCAGATTTACCGGCTTGAACTTGATGCTGGGAGTGGGACTCCTAACATCCTAGTTATCTTTGATGGTAGGAGTACCTACCTCCCAGCAACATACTGTCCCGTACCAGTTACAGTCCAGGACAGTATGTCACTGGGAAGCAGGGACTCCTTGCACCATAGATAACTATACTGCTAAGAGTACCACTCCCAGCATGAAGTTCAAGCCAGTAAATCTGGCTAACATATGGACCGAGTTTCATGGGCGAAACTCGGTCGTGTGCAGTTAGCCTTAATCTATGCAAGTGCCAGATGCTATCAAAGCTGGTTTGACAAAGTATTCTGGTTTCAGGGCTATCAGTCAAGCTATGTTTTTCATATTGGCACTGTGACTATGGATTCACCACTGTGGTTACTATTAGGTAATTCACCTACAGCACGTGCAGGGATAAAGCATCTCATTGTTCATAATACAGATAGGGACACTAGAAAGTTTGAAAAAACTTCAGTATAAGCCAGTGGTTTAGGGATGTAAAAGATAGTCAAAGGTTGTATAGGATAAAGCATCAGTAAAAAAATAGAGCACATAAAAAAGGATATTTCTCTGTGTTAGTTGATCTGACATTGATTGGAATCGATCCTGGAGGTTTTTTAAAAGGCTCTCGGCCTGAAAGGTAAAAAAAAAAAAAAATTATATTATATATATATATATATATATATATATAGTTGTTACCATAATGCTTATCTTACAGCGGGTTATTCTTCTTAACACAAATTTATAGAATATGCAGATGTGAGGATATTTTGAAGGCTTCTCCTGTATTATATACATGTTTAGTGGTCGAACTTACTATCTGTGTTCAATTGATGTTGGCCCCGATTCATGTCAATTAAATATGCCAAGTACAGATAGTGCCACTTACAGAGGTGCAGAATTATTTGTGGCGGATGATCAGCTGCAGATATAAAGATTTGTTCCTGAGATTTTTTTTTTCGTATGTTCAGGACCTTGCAAATAGCAATTTGTGTGTGTTGTCCAGTGCACTTCTAAAGGAGTGGTCCAAGTGTACTCACCTGCCCAGTTGGATATCGGATGTGGAGAGAGACAACTGCACACTGTGCTGTCTGCTTGCTGGGATAATGATCTCCAGCAAGTATTATATACATGCGTTTTATGTGAGTGTTTGTGGAAGAGAGCATTGTGTAAACCCAGCCTAATAGAGACTCCACTTGTAAAAGTGATTGTGATCAAATGACCACAAAAACACAACTCTGTATATGGAAAAAATAGACTGAGCACTGTATTTTGGATCGGTTTACATTAAATGACTTCTGCCCTTTGATCCTTTACTGCAGGAGATCATGAATACTACTGACTCCTGCAATATCCCAATATTCCATGGATATTACTTTTAGCAGTATGCTAGTACAATAGAAGTACACTGATATGTTGATATAATGTGAGCACAGTGTCCCATCCAGCTCGTTTCACAATTTTTCAGATAGGCAGTATGCTAGTACAATGGAAGTACACTGATATTTTGCTGTAATGTGAGTATAGTGCTAACTCAAGCTCAGTCCATATTTTTTTTTTCGGATAGGCAGTATGCTAGTACAATAGAAGTACACTGATATTTTGCTGTAATGTGAGCAGTGTCCCATCCAGCTCATTTCACAATTTTGCTAGTATATTAGAAGTACACAAATATTCTGATGTAATGTGAGTATAGTGTTAAATCTAGCTCAGTCCATATTTTTTCAGATCGGCAGTATGCTAGTACAATGGTAGTACACTGATAGTGTTACATTTTGTGAACTGATTGCTCTTTCCACTCCAGATTATATTCTGATTCCATCATAATCCTCATTTACACAGTGATCAGGACTACTAACCCACATGTCCTACCAGTTATATGTATTCATCTGAACAATACATTCTCACACCTGGGAGACTGCGGTAGTATTAGGTATTATATTACTCCCTCTGCAATGCTATCTAAAATCCTAATGCAAAGTTTAACAAACTAATAAGACAAACATACTTACAAAATCTGAGAGGTCTTGTGGGGTCTTGGGGTCGTTGTCAGCCATGCTGTGGGTACTGAGTGACACTGGTTGACCCCAGCTCGGCCCTTCCTTATCAGCTGTGAGCACGCGTCTACAAACAACAAGAACAATAGGCGAGCAACTGCCATGGAAACTTCAGCAGCAATGAGGAGTGCGCAGAGAACACGCCCCCACCTGTCAGGAGTAAAGCCACGCCCTCCCCAAATGCCCGCATGTTGTGACAGTGTTCACTATGGAATGTGACTCTAACCGTCTGAGCAGGGTTTCCAAGGAAATCCTGAGGCATCAGTGTAACATGCTGACGGCAATACAATGGAATCCTGAACTGTATTTAGTCAAAGAATGTAACAGTATGTCAAGGCTTGACCACATACCAACCTGAATATTCATGAAATACAGTTTCAAAACCACACTTGTTTTTCATTTGATATGGTTAACCCTTCTTGCTGCAGCCATTTTTTTGATTTTCATTTTCGCCTTCCAAACCCCATAGCTTTCACAGAACCATAAGAGGGCTTAATGTCTGTGGGACAAATTGTTCTTCATAACGGTATTATTTATAATTCTGTACAATGTACTGGGTAGCTGGAAAATAGTGTGGGACTGGAGAAAAACTGAGTTTGTGTGACTTTCAAAAAAGCTTTACTTATATGGCGTTCGCTGTGCAGCCAAAATGGCATGTCCCCTGTATTCTATGGCTCGGTATGATTCCAGGGATACCAAATTTTATAATTTTTTTACGTTTTAAACTCTTTAAAAAAAATGCAAAACTTTGCAAACAAGTAAAATTTCTTGGAGTCACCATATTCTGACATTCGTAACTTTTTAATATTTCTGTGTACAGGGATGCATAAGGCATCTTATTTGGCAGGGCCAGATGTACTTTTTAATTATATAATTTTGGGGAATTTCTGATGTTTTGATTGCTTTTTATTCAAACTTTTATGGGAGGCGAAACAGTGAAAACAAATGGCAGTTTCATTTTTTTTCGTTCCCTGTATGGGAAAAATATTTTGATATGTTTGTAGACCGGGGCGTTTTTGGACATGGGGATGTTTAATATGTTTATTTACTTTTATTTCCAATCTAGGGAAAGGGGGGTGATTTGAATTTTTATTTTTTTTTATAAAAAATTTTTTAAACTATTTTATTATACCCCCCTAGGGGGTTGAACTTACAATATTTTTATTGCTTGTCCCATAGACTGCAATACAACTGGAGTTGTTTTTCCTGTGGCACTATTGCCCCAGGTGTCCACAGTTTCCAACCTTTGTATTTGGAAGGTTAAAAGCTGCAGGTTACTTTTGCTCCAGGTTTTAGTTGTTTCATGTGGATAAGATTTAAAGGGGTTGTCCAGGAGTTGCAGATTTTTTTCATGAGGCCAAAGTCCTCACCACAGGTGACTGCTGTCACATATGTCAAGGACTTCTGCTGGAACAAGTCCCAGGTGCTGCTGAATCAGACAGAGGCCTGGGACAGGTTAGTATGTTTTTGTGTATATTTTTCACCTTCCCCAGCCTTCTAGGAAAAAAAAAAATAATCTGTAATTCCTGAGCCACCCCTTTAATGAAATCACATCATCCTATGTTGTTGTCAGCAAGTATGAGGTAGCTACAAGTATGTCCAAAGTACGCTCCAGCGTAAAGCATGCCATGCACATTAGATTTTAGTTTGCTGAAATGGCCAATTTCGGCTCACAATTGGCCATAAAAATACTGCAAGCAACCATTTGGCCGATGGTGAATTTTACCTTACCAAATTTAGTTTGGTTGTGCTGGATATTTTCAGCTGGTTGAAAATATCATTGTTTGGCATGATAGGCCAAAACTGCCCATTCATCAGCCAATTTATGTAGACTCACTGTGCTTTTTTGTAACAACTTAACTGTCCTCCTGATCAGGCAATTTAGTTGTTAATGTTGATAGAAGGTTCATTTGTACCATCATTGACTGGACAGCTGTGTGACACCCATCCACAGTCTATTGTGTACTGCCTGCTTTCAAACACAAGAGTGAATCCAAAATGAAGGAAAGACTTGCAGGTTCAGACTGGCCCACCGGGTGATACTGGTAAATCACCCACTGAGCCCTGATTTTTTTAATAGGCCGTTACCGGCTGAACTTTTTTTATGGCTTGTATGCTAGTAGCAGTAGGGTGAGCTCTAGACATCCCAATCTGACACTGGGACTTGTACATCTCTCTTTTGAATCCACTTCTGTGTTCAGCCTCTGCAGAGAGAGCAACAATGGGAGCAAATAAACGGCATGCGTTTCCACATCAAAAAATATGTAATATATAATTAAGTAAAATAAATAATAAAACATTTAGTTAGGTGGATGTAGGATAGGGGGAATGCAGAGACATTAGAATGCGCACTTATTCACTTGACTGGGATCAACCTACAACACCCTGCACCGATGCTAAGTAGACATGCACAGGTCGGTGAACTGGTGTAAACATTGACAAGTACCATGGTCCCTTCAAACAGCTGATTAGTAGGGGTGCCAAAAGTAGGACCCCACCAATCTGATATTGATAGTCTATCCTTTGTCATCAAAACTATGATCCTCAAAATCTCCCTTAAAGAGGTTGTCCAAGCAATTCATCTTTTTTTTTTTTTTTTTTTTTATATAGGTCGGGGAAGATGAAGGAAAAAAAAAAAAAAAAAAAATCACACTCACCTGTCCAAGTGGTTTCGATATCCTCCCAGCGCGGTCCAGTCCTTCTGCCCCAGTGTCTTCTCAAAGTGAAACTGCTCACTGGCTGAGACGTCACGGATCCCTTCCGCTGAAGCCACTGATTGGCCTCAGGGGTCACGGGACCCCCGAGGCCAATCAGCAGCCTCAGGAAGAGACTCGTGATGTCACAGGTAGTGACATCGCCTACCCTTTTGCTGAGGCCGCTAATTGGACCAAGAAGATCGGACTGTGCTGGGAGGCACTGGAGCACCGTGGAAAGGAGAGTGTGAATTTTTTTAAATTTTTTTCACTGTAGTGTAAAAAAAAAATAAAAATTTTTCTCCCTAAAGATTAAAATAGTATTACATAAAGATCTGGTTTGTTGATGTTGGCTCCATTTTGTATGATTTCCATGGTAGCCACAGAGATTTGTATGTGTTCCTGAGGAACATCCAGTTTCAGGAGAGTTGAGCTTTGTTTTTGGCACTCCTAGGTAAAGCAAGAAAAACCCACTTGGTAAGAATACAGGAATTATCCAAATCAGATTTTATTTTAATACAGGAAGCAATTACAGCTTCCTATAAATAATAACATTAGTCATGTCGCAAGAACAGCATGTCACAAAGTATCTTCTACTGGGATGAGCAATATGTCACCCAGAAACTTCTGCTGACTGTGAGGAAGTTCACTAACTAAAATCTGACAGTGAAATTTCCAGCGAAAATGAAATAGGTCTATCACAGGCCATACTGATATAAATACATTAGAAACAATTACTGCAAACTATAAAATGATCAGAATTACAATCAAAATAAAAAACACAGATGTTTTTTTTATGACATAGTAATCATTAGAGACTGTAGCTTTATGGATGTCCGGTAATGAAGGCGAACCAAAATACTGGTAAATGACAGCAGTGCAGACAGCTACTTTTATATCAAATGTGACTAAATTGCTGATCAAGGCACCAAATGTAGCCTCTGCCACCACTGTGAACAGAGAGGTAAGGTCTCATTTAGGCTGGATTCACATCTGTGCCAAAGTCTCTGTTTGCAGACTCTTTAACGGTGCTAGTTATCTTATCTGGGGTCCAATTGGCGAGGCAATGGCACAGTGCTTAAACAGTAGTAGATGAGGAGTTAAATAGCAGGAATAGTACCTCAGGAGTAAGAAGCAACCGTGGTCAGACGTATGCAAGATTTGGTACACAGGAACAGTAGATCAGCCGTAGTCAGACATATGCAGGAATCGGTACACAGGAGCAGTAGAGTAATGGTGAGGATCAAGGTAAACAGGAAGCAGACAGCCAGAATAATCTGGCACAAAATGGATTAAGCTGTGGGTTTATGTAGCGATTGCTATACTGTTTTTGGCCACAGAGCAGGTGTGATCCCTAAGCTAATCATTCCAATAGAAAAGTCCAGGCTAAGCATGGCAAAGAACAAACAGGCTTCTTCAATGGCATAATGTCAAGGCTGCAGAACATGGCCAGGAAGTCAAGGGTTCAAGACCCAGTGAGCTCAGTTCCTGACACTCTGTCAAAGTGACTGCTGAAAAATGCCAAACTAAAAAGTGCTGCCAAAATCTGAGTTTTTCCATCCAACCGTCTCAGTTTAAAACATTGGAGACCTGACAGATCCCATTATAGTCAGAGGGGTCCATCAGGCACTGTTGGTTTCCACTGTTTAAGAAGTCCGTGTGCCCATTATTACGGTCCTCTAAAGGACCAGAACAACAGAAACCCGGGGGCAGATGTGCACATAGTGTCAGATGATGGTATTCTGCTCAATATTTTGTATCAGTATTTGTAAGCCAGAAAATAATTAGAGAAAAACTACAATGAAAAGATTTGCACTTCTTTCAAGTTTATACACATGGACAAAATCGTTGGTACCCTTCTGTGAAAGAAAGAAAAACCCACAATGATCACTGAATCATTTTGAAAAGCAAACTAATGAAACTAGCCTGGATAAAAATGATGGTACCCTTAGTGGCTGTTCTCTGCAACAGTTTAATGTCCATTGCTGTTATCCTATGATGGAAGACAGCAATGGACATTAACAATGGTAATGTGAACCCAGCTGTGGGGATTGAGCTTAGATTGGATCCCATTTTTGGCTGATTGATATCACGTCATTTTGTCCCCAGCCCTTGGCAGACTTAATGTCTGCAGTCACACACACAGCCTCTTGCATACAAGTGTGAAACTCGTTAACTCAGCAGGGGAGATCCTGGAGGGATGTGTATTCGAACATTTTTTTTTCTCTTTTTTTTGCTACCACTGTGAAGGATACCTCTTTGCCAAGCCACTTGGCCTACCTGCGATCATCCCTCTTACCTTCCACTCACTACCCGTGAGTGCCTGGGTTCATAGGATAACATGAAACGAGCTTTATATATTTATTAACCACTGTTAAAAGCAAATTATGAAAAAAAAAGCGAGGCTAGACTTTGGCAAAATTAATATTGTCAAGCCACAAAGCTTCTGAAAGAAACTTCAAAAAGAAAACAGCTGGAACAGCATGCTCACGAGGAGAGGGCCAAAATACCTGTGGGCAGGACAAGAGTCTCATTGAGAGTTACAGAGATCTCTGGAGTCCAGTGATTGCCTTAAAAAGTTGTGCAACAAAACATTAAATTAAGGTGAGCATCATTTTTGTCTAGGCCACTTTCATTGTTTTTTTCTGCAAAATTATTCTGTTGAACTATAATTCAAAAGCAATGTCTGATTTTCATTTAATAATAATAATTTTATTTATACAGAGCCAACATATTCCACAATACTTAACAAATCAGAGGGTACATAGACAGTATTTGACATTACAATGTTAGAGATTACAATCTATGAGGAAATAGAGAGACACAAGAGGTCAGATGGCTTGTTTGGTATAATGGTCCAGCCATCTTTTAATAAATAAGGTCATATAACTGTAACTGTATGAGCCAATCACCATTCGGTATCTGAATATGCAGAGACTAAGTGCATGGAGTGCAGGGTAACTTCTAGATGGAGGGGTCAGGTTCTGATGAATAGAGTAAAAAGGATAGCTTAGAATAAGAATTGTTAGCTAAGTGTGTGGAGGTGTAGAACAATGTGATCAGGTCACATGGCAAGCCTTCCTAAACAGATGTGATTTTAGGGCATTTTTGAAGCTGTCGTAGCTGGGTATTAATCTGACTGTCCGGGATAAAGCATTCCAGAGGACTGATGCAGCTCGAGAAAAGTCTTGTAGACAGGAATGGGATATTTGTTATACAATGTCATGTGGGGAAGGAGGTTTCCCTGCACACTTTCACACTGTCCCCATCACAGCAGTCAGTGTCAGAATGTGTGGGGAGGCACATCTTTGACAGGGGGATGGTAATAGTTAGCAATTTATTCATCTATTTCCAGGAGGAATAACAGGAATGAAAGAGGAATTTTATGGGTACTGCTGGAGACTGCAATCCAGGCAGCGAATGAACCCTTGGTCACACAATCACACTGATGCTCCACTCACAAGGAGGAGACATGAGGTACTTTCAGTCCCCTTTTCTGATCACTAGGGCCCCCCAGCAATTTATCACTTATACACTATCCCTTGGATGGGGGTTGCTTCCCTAATGGCTAACCCGTTTAAGAAGGTGGGCTTTGCTGAAAACCCTGCCTTGGTCAGACAGGGAGCTTGTCTCACTGTATGTAACAGTTTATCTACAGCTGGAGATCCCCTTTAATTTATAGCTATACATTCTGTTACTGTACTACAGTGTTTTAAAGGACAAAAATTTTGCTTCAAGAAAAAACACAAAAACAAAAAGGCTCTCCCCCCCCCGGCCATTTTTATCAGGTAAGTGGAGCAGTCACCCCCGGCCACTGACTCCCGGTATGTAGCCACGTGTGACTACCCACATAACACTCCTCCTCACACCTGCACTTCCCATTTCCTCTGTCTGCAGCCGGCCATTATGACGTCACAGGACCTAAGCCACGCCCCTCCGGCCGGGGTTCCAATCAATGCGTTGTCTGGGCGGATGAGGCAGTAACAGACAGAGTGGCAGCGCTGGGACTAGAGGCGGTCGGGTAGTAGAGCACCCACGCTATGACAGCTACCACCGGGTAAGACGAGGACATGTGTTGCAGCTGCTAGGTCCGCTCTCCGGTGCCGTTTCGGGGCTGCTCTGTCACCTGGAGGAGGAGCCCCCGGCTGACGGTGTGTTGTAGTCCGTCTGACATGCGCAGGACATGGGGAGGGGGATGCCAGGGTCCTGTGTCTGTGATACTGGAGCCCTGGGTGTTGTGGTAGCCACAGTCATATCCCATGTATGGCCCCATACACTGCAGCCTCATGAGTAGTAGTCATTGTGCTTCTTAAGTGAGTGTTGTAGTCATGATCTTAGATGTATAGGATTTTGCTCATGAATCAGTATTAGCCATATATGTGGTGATAGAAATCTATTCAGACAAGTCACCAGATATACTAGTTGGTGCTATAGTTGTGTAGTCCAACAGTGCTGGCAGTCCTTGTGGGGATCCCGCATAGGTTGTTGCCTAAACTGTCCCAATGCTTTGGTAACTTTACCAAACAAGTTGATGATCATACACACAGAATGAGAAGCTAGATATTATACACTCAATGACAAAAAATATACCGCATCAAGAAAGAGTTGTTGGAATCCGATACACTTTATATGTGTGAATGTAATGATGACATTTGTGATTTACAATAATAGAGTGAAAAGATAAGTTTATTGGAGAAACAGTGCAATTGAAAGGAGTCTCTAGTACCCTGATGGGCGACCTCTAGCCTGGATACAAGATGAGACGTTTGGACATGAAGGCATACAGGTTCCATATGTTTTCCTGTGGTACATTTTGTTCACAGATGATGCAGCTGGGCCTTTAGGTCCTGCACATTTATAGGTTGCCAAAACTGGTGTCCCAAGTGGACTCATAAATGATCAATTGGTGATAAATCCGGCGACTGGGCAGATCAAGTAGTTGTTGAAATCGTGTAGAGACATTATTGGGAAACTCTTGCTGTGTGTGAATGAGCATTTATTTCACTGAAAAATTCCAGTTGTAAGCCACAAGAGGGAACACATGTGACTGTAGGATGTCCAGCACATACCGCTGAGCTGTTAGTGTCCCTTGTATCACTATTAGTGGTGACCATTTCTTGTGATGTCTCCCCATCTCATCACACCAGTAGTTGGGGCAGTGTGTTGCTCCACAGTAAAGGCAGGATTGCCATACTCTAACGCAGCTGTCGCCAGATCCTATATAGAACCTGCTAAAGACAATATAGGTCCAGTCTGTACCAGTCCAGGTTTCGTGACACTACTGCAAGCGAAGGCAATGGTGGCTGACTATTAATGAAATGACATGTAATGGAACTGTGACTCCAAATTTCCTTCTGCTGAGCACCTGAAAATGATCCAGACAGACATGAGTGTGTAATAAATGTACCACTTATGACTGGATGCTGGTCTGTCTGGGCTGTTCAGAGTTTGCCATATAGGCGTATCCTTATGCAACCACCGCTCCCTCCTAACAGCTAGGTCAGAATGGCCTAGATGGCAGTTTTTTCGTCTAAAGGATCATCTTCTTTCAGTCCAATAATATGCCTTCTCTCAAAGTGTGTCAAATGGCAAAATGTCTTCAAGTGTGTCACAGAGGCACGATCTCTCACCAAGAGGTACACTACCCAAAAGAAGCTTCTGAGAATCTTTAGAGGAGTGGGGGGCACTTTCACGCCCTCTTGTGGCAAGACCCATTGTCTAATTAGACAACACCTCTAATCATTTACATATCTGCTTGATATGGGGATGGACAATTAATTTAAAAATAACCGAAATGGAAAGCAGTTAGTTGGTGTGTCCTGTGAGGGAGAGGAAGCACTGATGGTGAGAGACAGAAGGTTATGATCAGAGAGTGGCAGAGAAGAGTTAGTAAATTTAGAAACTGTGAAGAGTCTTGTGGGCAGGCCTACATAGTGGTTGACAGCCATGTATGACACACTGCATTCAGCGATAGCTGTCAGGTGATAGGATTACCCCACTTTATTGGATGAGTTCCTATGGGAAGAGTGTTCTTATTGTAGAGGGTAACTTTGTGTGTTTAATGTTAACAGATGGAAGTTCTGATATGTTACGTCAGCAGAAAATCTTTGTCTGGTACCTCTTTGTATATTGCAATATACAGTTTTACTGGCTAGTCAATCCTTTGCATTATTTATGACACTACATGAGCTCTAGTCTATGACGCATGCAGACCACTTTATTACACACACTATTTTGTGTGGTTTAGCAGAATCCTGTAGCTATAATATGGATAGAAAAATGTTGGTAGTTTTCTCCTTCCATTGAAATAAATTTAAAAGCAACCTGGAGGACTTTGCAAATTTAGCTTTGAGGCTGCATGGTGTGGGCTGTCATATGGATATCCCTTAGTGCTAAACTGTCTTCTGCTTGTTTTCTGGCAGGTAAGTCACAGGCACAGGTCATAGCGGTAGGACCCTCATCCTTCAAAAAAAATAAAATAAAAAAGCTGTGGAATATTCATCTTTTTCAAAATTGCCTGTGTTTTTCAAAATTGTTGCATGTTAATTTTGTGCTGCTTTTTCCCCTACAGGCTTTTCTGGGGGAAGGCAAAAATACAAAAGGTACAGAAAAACCAAAGTGTGTTATGCTGTGATATTTCTTTTGATGCCTTTTCAGTGTTGTTTTTTTTTTTTTCCTGCCGTATGAAATCCATAATTAAGGGACCCGGTTAAAGGGACTGTACAGGATTAAAAAAACATGGCTGCTTTTTTCCGAGAAAAAAAAAAAAAAGCTCCTCAGTGAAGCGAATGGGGTTGAGCTGCAATACCACACACAACTTGCAGTAGATGTGGCACTGTTTTTGGTGGAAAGTAGTATCTGACTTTTTCTGATAGTTTACTATGTGAGTGCCTTGCCCTTTAATTTCATTACTACATTGGTTATATTTCTGGTCTCTGTCCAGTGACTCTTTATGACGCCACCTAATACAAGTCATACAGTCAAGAAAATGTATGCAGTCACATGGTTGTTACAGTGACAGCCTTATATTATTATACAGGATGAAGAATGTGGCTCACAGTGGAGCCGCACCATGCGATTATCACAAGGAGTTTAAGTAAGATACACCCCAGGCAAAAATCCTGTTGTGAAACTAACATCAGCCCTTTTTACCCAAACGTATTTATCTTGTGTGCTTCTATAACACCAACATACTCTGAAGCATTTTACAGATCTTGTTACCATCGGAGGCGTAACTTGAAGCTCCAGGGCCCCAGTGCTAAATCTGTAAAGGGGCCTCTTACCTATTGTGTGCCATTTAGAATAGTGGCATCTTTTATGTGGCAGAGGGACCTTTTGGGATCTCTGAGTCTGATAGTGCCTGCTATCTTTGCACCCCCTATAGCTACGCCCCTAGTTACCATGCACTGTTCCTAGTATGGCTCACAATCTAAGTTCCCTATCAGTATGTCTTTGGAGTGTGTGAAGAACCAGAGTACCCAGAGAGAACCCATGCCATTGCAAGGAGAACATTATTCAGGTTGAGCAATACGGTCTGTGAACTGAACATGCCACAGTATGGTGCTTTATGATGCTGTTACTTCAGAACTACTGTGGCTCTATTGTCTTGTGCTCACCTGGTGCCGTAAATTCATTTTCACAGGAGCCACAATCAGGTCCGGAAAAACGTCTGCCATATGGACCATATTTCTCTATAATGTGTTTGTGTGAAATGACGCTCAGTGGACTATTATTATATGCAAGTACAACCACCAAGTATTCTATGCTAAAACTCCGACATAAATGGGCAGACTGTAAATTATAGTTCAGTGGTTGAAATGCAACTATTTTGTTCTTATTTTATTCTTCTATTTTTTCCTAACGTGCATACAGCTGGAAATAAAAGTTGAATAAGGTATGCTTTGCTACCTTGCATATTTTTCATGCTGAATGTTAATATGATACTAGACAAAGATAACATGAGTAAATGCATAACCGATTACTACATATAAAATCACACCACTACCTACAACCTGAGAAATTGGGATTAGCAGCAGTTAAAGGGGTTGTCCATGAATTTCAGGACCCAGGGACAACCCCTTTAATGCAAACACTAATTCCAACTCTTTGGAAAACCTACAAATAAAAAAAAACTCAGCAAAAATGCAGCTTTTCTGCAGTGTGTGGCCTCAGTTTAACAAGTTTTCTGTGCAAAAAATATTAATGATTAGGCCATTGATCTCAATCAGCGCTGATCTATCACAAATATTTTCAGCAGCTGGTACAGAGAGATTGGGGCACGTGGCAAACAGCTCTGTTCTGTATAGTGGCTAAAAACCAAGTCACTGCAGTTTAACTACCATTAAAGTAAATGGGAAGCTGATCGGTGGTAACCTGGTTTGGCCACTACACAGTAAGCGGAGCTGTCTGCTTCCTGCTCCATTCTCTGTGCTGCTAAGAACAACTGATTGATGCATGTGCCATGGTCAGACCTCCTATAATCTGATATTAATGACAACATTAGGATAGGTTTTCAGTATTTTTAGCATGGGAAAACTCCTTGAAGGGTATATTCACTCGAAACCAGAAATTCATAAAAAAGAGCACAAGGTAATGCCCAGTGGCAAATTTTCACGAAATTATATGGATTTTGGTGTAATAGCTTCTGGGCTTGCTGCTTTGGATCTGTTAGAATAAATGAAAACTGTACTTGCCTGCCCTACCTTTGCTACTCCCATTGCTAATAGTAGCCTGCTCCATTGCTGATCTCTTCATTTGGGCCTCGAAGATGGTTTTGTGTGAACGTGTGACTGCTGCCACTTGTGATTGGCTACATTAGTCACATGTCTATGTGATGTGTCATCGCTATTGTATATTGTTAGTATACAGAGCTCAGCGGCAGAGCAAAAGAGTGGCAAAAAGATTTGGAAGGCGAGTCTGCTGTTGCTGTTCCGTATTTTTTTTTTTTTTTTGTTTTAATATATCGTGTGAATCACAATTGATCAGATGCCATACACTATGTCTGAAAATCTGGAAGGGAAATCTGCAGCCATTCCAATATGTGATGTGCCCTGATGTTGTACAAGAGTAGAAAAACATGGCTGCTTTCTTCCAGAGACATTACCACTCCTGTCCACAGATTCTACATGGTTCATCTCCATTATACTGAATGGCTGCAGTACCATTCACAACATATAGACAATAGTGGCTCTGTTCTTGGAAGAAGCTATTCTTTTCTGATCTTGTTCAACCCCTTTATGGCCTTATGTGTGGGACAGCATCTGAACACTCTTGTATACACCCTTCAAGCTTAATCCCTTTTTCTCCCCCATGAAGGGTCTGTAAAGGAAATGTCGGGTTACTTTGTAGCACTAAATCGCCAGCATGTCAGGATGGACTGTGTTTTAGTGTCTAAAAAATGACTGTAGTAAGTACCGGTATGTATGTACCATCTATGCCAGGGGTTTTCCAAAATGCCATAATAATTGCTGAGATATGTGTGCTCCTAAAGCATGCACAGTTGAGAACATCAGACTGGCAAATATTATAAATTTTTTTTAATCCTATAAGCATCCCAGGTGTGGGGACACGTACTATAGTCATCCAGAAGATTCCTTTTATAGGGTTTCTCCTGGATATAACAAAATCAATGTCCGATATATATATATATATATATCATTATTATTTTTTTTTTTTTTTGTTAGACTTGGCTCTTTTGCAAAAGCATATCTTCCTCATACTGATACTGTTACTGCAACACTAGGAGTGGCAAATGACTGTATATGAGGTCAATTAAAGTAGGTCAATGGCCCCAGTGAGCTAATCTTTGCTGTACGTCTGTAAGAGCAGATGGTGTTATCCCCCTCCCTCCATCCATTTCCACCATGACTACGATTATATGAATATAAGGTATAATTGACCTAGCTATTGATTAACCCATCAGTTAGTCTTAAAATCTCACATGTTGTGTGTGACTGCCGTACGGAAAGTCTATAATACTTGTATGTATTCTTCTGTTTCTTCTCTAGGTATCATCATGGGATGTAGCGATCAGTCACCGTCTTGGAGGCAGTTCGGCCATCTCCAGTAATCTTGGCTTATAACCTCTGCTGGACAGAGAGAAGCCAGATATAGTTGAAGGAGTGAAAAACTGAACTTGGCACAATGGAGGAAAAAGGGACAGAATGGCTTGTATTTGCTGTACATAGGCTTGTTTCTTGGGGAGCATCAGCTGCCATGATATTTGGCGGAATCGTGCCATATATACCCCAGTACAGAGACATTAGAAGAACGCAGAATGCAGATGGATTCTCAGTTTACGTTTGTCTCATGCTGTTAGTAGCTAATATCTTAAGGATATTGTTCTGGTAAGTAACCAATACCACTAACTTGCCTGTCAGTATATGAACATGCTTTTGCCCTTGTCCAACCACGGAGGGATAGAATGAAAGAAAACCATATCTAATGATATATGTAGTAGTAATGGATAGAATTACAATCCTGTGATCAAACAATTGTACATGTATTATATTACATTACGTGTATTATAATCTTAGAGAACAGCAACGTTCTGTTCAAAATTTAAAAATATTTATAATGAAACAACCGCCACCTGGTATCATTTAGAGGGTACATAGCTGAGAAAGAGGGGAAGTGGGGCTGTATAATGAGGAATTGGCACACTATTTTAGGGGAACCTGACACTCTTACCCTTTGAGTGCAACATAAGGAAGTAGTGACAGCACAGATTTCAGTTTAGTTGAGGCAGAAGTCTGGAATGATCATGAGCAGCAGGCTCCCACATCTACTCCCTGTGGATTCACAGCTTTCTGTCCATAAGCTGCATGGGAAAGTTTTATCTCAAGAATTTATGGGACTCCTTCCTAATATCGCTGGTATTGGGTTGTAAGAAATAATCTTGTATGTATTCAGAGAAGTTTAACACTGCTGAAGTCAGAGTGCCTGCCACTGCTTTATGCTAGGGATACATGTCTGATTGGTCTGACAGCTGGGACCCCAGCAATCATGGGAATGGGGGTCCTGCGTCTTCCCTTTAAATCTTCTGCTCCATTTAAATCTACCGGACTGAGTTTGTACTGGGCATCTTTTTGTCAACCCCATAGAGCTGAATAGTGTGACAGTGTGCATGCGTGACTGCTGCTCCAATCAAATCAGGACCCCTGATCTCATGATCAGTGGGTTTCCCAGTAGTCTGACCCCCACCCTCCCCCGATTGCAGATGTCTGGGTACGGAAGGATTGGTCCTATTTACACTGAATTAACAGTGCAGCACCTATAAAGCACATGCCCTATTGCAATATCTGTAAGATAATGGAGAAAGCAACAGAGTGTATTCCATGTGGCAGCCCCAGTAAAGTTTTTAGAAATAAAAAAAATAAAAATACACAAAAATGGTCACACCAGACATTTTCAGGGGTATATAAAGCTTCCTTGGCAGTTTTCACATGGAAAAAGTCACAAGTGCTTGTGCAAATGCATTTTTATTTTTTGCTGTTATAGGTTGAAGCCCGCATTGTAAAAACACAGCGACAAAGAAATGCTGCATTTTATAGTACAGTGGGGAAAAAAAGTATTTAGTCAGCCACCAATTGTGCAAGTTCTCCCACTTAAAAAGATGAGAGAGGCCTGTAATTGACATCATAGGTAGACCTCAACTATGAGACAAAATGAGAAAACAATTCCAGAAAATCACATTGTCTGATTTTTTTTTTTTTTTTTTTTTAAAGAATTTATTTGCAAATTATGGTGGAAAATAAGAATTTGGTCAATTACAAAAGTTCATGTCAATACTTTGTTATATATCCTTTGTTGGCAATGACAGAGGTCAAACGTTTTCTGTAAGTCTTCACAAGGTTGGCACACACTGTTGCTGGTATGTTGGCCCGTTCCTCCATGCAGATCTCCTCTAGAGCAGTGATGTTTTGGGGCTGTCGCTGGGCAACACGGACGTTCGACTCCCTCCAAAGGGAGGATCTGAGTCCCTGGCGGCGTAGTGTGTTACTGACTGTAGCCTTTGTTACGTTATTCCCAGCTTTCTGCAGGTCATTCACTAGGTCCCCCCCGTGTGGTTCTGGGATTTTTGCTCACCGTTCTTGTGATCATTTTGACCCCACGGGGTGAGATCTTGTGTGGAGAGGGAGATTATCAGTGGTCTTCTATGTCTTTCATTTTCTAATTATTGCTCCCACAGTTGATTTCTTCACACCAAGCTGCTTACCTATTACAGATTCAGTCTTCCCAGCCTGGTGCAGGTCTACAATTTTGTTTCTTGTGTCCTTCCACAGCTCTTTGGTCTTCACCATAGTGGAGTTTGGAGTGTGACTGTTTGAGGTTGTGAACAGGTGTCTTTTATACTGATAACAATGTCAAACAGGTGCCATTACTACAGGTAATGAGTGGAGGACAGAGGAGCCTCTTAAAGAAGAAGTTGCAGGTCTGTGAGAGCCAGAAATCGTGCTTGTTTTAGGTGACTAAATACTTATTTTCCACCATAATTTGCAAATAAATTCTTACAAAATCAGACAATGTGATTTTTCTGGATTTGTTTTCTCATTGTGTCTCTCATAGTTGAGGTCTACCTATGATGTCAATTACAGGCCTCTCATCTTTTTAAGTGGGAGAACTTGCACAATTGGTGGCTGACTAAATACTTTTTTCCCCACTGTATCTGCAAAGTGAATGGGATTCTGGCTAATCCAATCCACAAATTGCAGAAAAAACTTTGTTGCGGAAAAGCTGCGTTTTCAAAAAGCCTGTGTTTTTGAAAATTACAATATGTCAATTATACCTGTGGAAACACTGCCTTTTCCCTATAGGTATAATAATGTCAGAAAGTCTGCAGAGAAACTCAGTAGAATCGCTATGAGAAACGCTGCAGAAAAAAATGTGATGCCTTTCCGCTACATTTTTTTTTCCTTAGCCTTACACTGTATTTGCCATTTTCTGAAAAATGGTTGTGGTGTATCGGAGAGGGGGTCTGCTATTGCCTGGAAAACTTACAATAACTTGCACTAGTAACTCTATGTAAATCTATGCCAGCTCCTATCTAGAGGTGACTAGGATGACATGGTAGGTGGTTGTTCTCTGCTTTGGCAGTTCATGGATTGTTGTGTCATTGCACTGAACATGACAGGGTCATATTGACCTATTGAAAGTACCTGTTTGTTTAATGTGGTATTGTTAAAGTTCAGCAGGCTTTGTGTTCCTCTATAACGGCTGAACATTAGTACTAGGAAGAAAAGTTTCCATTGTTGTCTTTCACTACAGCCTGAAATATGATTGGTTGCTGTTGGCTGTTGCACGTTTTTTTCATTTTGATAAATTTCACCTTAACTACCAACATAGAAGCATAGTTAGCACTCCGCTTCAGAGGTTGACTTTGCATCACAAGTCTGCCAACTCCTACGTGATCAGTGTCGGCACAGATCTTACTCTGGCTGTTTACATTCTGGTTACATTCTAAGGAGTGTAGTCTTTCAATGGATTTATGCAAGATTAGAAAACAGTTGTTTTTAAGAAGGCTGTCACACCTGTCTATGGTTTGTTTTTCAATATTGCTGCAGAGTTGCATTGAATTGAGTGCTGTACAATTTACTTCCTGCGGACGTGTGTGGCACTCCTTTATGAAAAAAAACAGCCATGTTTTAACCTCTGAACAACCCCTATAGATCCCATAGTGTACAGTCCTCTAATGTCGGGAAAAGGAACTATAGCAGCTAGACTACGCTGTTAGGGATGTGTTCCAAGAGTCATGTAATCATTTCTGAACGCATATACTTTGTGTAGTTGTGAGTACTGGGTGTCTAATGGGTCTATAATTATAGAATCTATATATCCAGTTAGTTCATTGTTTTTAATAACAAGGCAAATAGAATGTCTTACAACCTTAAATGAAACATTCAGCATTTTTGTTTTCTCTTCATCAGGTTTGGACGCCATTTTGAGTCCCCTCTCCTTTGGCAGAGTATCATTATGATTGTTACTATGCTACTGATGCTGAAACTGTGCACAGAGGTCCGAGTGGCAAATGACCTGAACACCAAACGTCGCTTGTTTACAGGTTTGTGATTGACTCCGTACATTTTATCCTGGGATGAAATTTTGTCTCAAATGAAAATGTATCCTGTTTACTGTGACATTGTTGAAATGTACATGTATTGTGTTTGGATTTCTATGTATAAAGTTAATGGGGTTATGCCACTAATGAATCTGACTGCCTATCCACAAGATATAGGGGATAAGTGTCTGATCTCTGGAAGTCCTACTGATGGGACCCCCAGAAATCAGGAGGATTGAGGAATGAAATTTTCCCTGAATGCTTCATGTGAATAATAAGCGTGCATGGCCAGTGCTCCGTTCACATCTTGGGGCTTCTGCGACACAATCCACTTACTTGCAGTATTCAGGGAAGCTTTTGGTCCCCTGTTCTCCTGACTGTTGAAGTAACCAGTGGCTGGAGACTCAGCTATCTGACACCTACCGCTGTCCTGTGGATGTAAGATACGTAGATAGGTTAGGGTCTCCTGAATGAATGGCAATATGCAAATAAGCTATTTGAAGCAACAATGGCATTACTGTTGCTCCACAGAGGTAAGCAGCAACGCCCTCACTGCTCCAAAGAGCTAATTTGCCTATTGAAGAAAACTGCGACATCTCAGCAATGAAGGCATTGAGTCATACAGGGAAAACACTTTTAATTCAGATGACCCAAATCTATCTGCGGGGATGCGTTCATACGGTTGGTTCTGGTGACAGACTCCCTTTAACAGCTATACACATAGGTCCAACCAAAGGGACCTGCATTAATGGAGTGACAGGTTGAGCATGTGAGCTGCTGTTCTGTTTCCCTATGGGACTGAATCCTAGAGAAGTGAAGAGATTGGCAGCATGTATCCTCGAGCTGTTACTCCATTTATACGGAGCAGATATCCCTACTTTCCCCACCAATCACACACTTATCGCCTATCCTTTGAATAGAGGATAAGTTGAAAACTTGGTACACCCCGTTAAGGGTGGGTTCATACTTGTACCGGAGTCCGTCCGCCGCGAATCCGACTGAAAATCTTGGAAAACTCTATAGGGACTGGATAGGGAAAAGTTTGCGACGCATTGCTTAAAAACCCATTCATTTGAATGGGTTTTTAAAGCAATACGCGGCTATGCGCTTACACCCTCTGCACCGCTAATCCTGTTTTTTTTCGCTGGAAACAAAGTCCTGCATGTCCGACTTTGTTTCTGACGAAAAAACTTGCGGACTCCGGCGCAAGTGTGAACCCACCCTAAGGTGTGTTTAACCTTTTTTACTTTTCCACAATACTGCATCTGTCCCTGAATATGCATCTTATTTACACTGATAAAAATGTGTTATAAAAATTACTGAATATTTTTTTTTAATGTCAATACTTTTATAACTTTCTCCATTTTAAATTGTAATTAAATTTCTTGGTAATTTGTGTTTTTTTTTTTTTTTTACATGCAGATGATTTATAGCTTCACTCTACATTCTCCACCAGTAGGTGTAGCTGTTGCAACTAGACCTTTTTCTTGTGTGCAGAATATTTTGATGATTCTATGTTGTGCTAACTTGGCTCTACCTGGCCTTCAGATTTTTTTTTCACATTTTTGTGTAAATTGATTATATAAGTGTAGCCCTATTTAGGGGGGGGGGTATGAGTATTATCCCTCCCGCAACAGACTCTGGCGCTGACCTGTGTGTATAATGGGACCTGAAGCCTTCGCTGAAGGGAAGAGTGGGAACATATATGAAATATATCAGTGCCTCCACCCAGGATAGAGCCTCTGAATTACAGGGAGGATCTCTTCCTGGGACTTACCCATGAAGTACAGTTAGTAGCCTTAACAAGGATCACTGTACTAATCTCACAGTCTGAAGAATACATACAGATACCACATAAGGTTATAACAGTAGCTTTATAAGAATCAACAGGGTAATAATACATACATAAAATATACTCAGAACACAGCAATACTACAACAACCAGCAAGTCCTCAACCGTCTTAGGTTATATACCCGGGTATATATATAGATATATAGCAAGAGTCCAGTGCACAATACCTCCAGGCAACAGAAGAGATGCAGGGGCCCCTGTGGATGACTGTGGATCCTCGGATTCTTCCAGGAGATGACAGACAGCCGATCAGGAGATGATGATGATGATGGTGAGATTCTTCACAGGCAGCAAACAGGGCGACGGTGACGGCAGTAGATGCAGGCCTGACTACCCTAACACTGAGTCCTTAACCTGTCAGCTAAACTACTAGTGCCACCGGGCCTCTAACTAGCTAGTTGGCCTTCGGAAGCCTAACCTATCACTGCCCTGAACTATATATATATTGATCCCTAACTATAGTTACTAGCTAGGTCCTGTGAGTATATAGGGGGTAACACATACCTAACTATATACTGTGAAGTAAAGAGGAACCAGTGGCTCTTAGACTCCCCCAGACATAACATGTCTGGCTCAGCAGCTCTGCTCTAATCTCTCCCCCCAGCAGCTCTGCCTCACATGTGTCTGACTCACTGTATTTACAAAACAAAACTTGCACTAAATGCCTGGGGTCTCTGAAGCCAAACTGCAGGGGCAAAGAAGCCAGATACATTATATACTAGTAGAAATGGCAGTTCCCTACACTCTCCCTCTGGTGAAATCTTTACGTCACGTCAAAGACATACAAAGTCATAGTATACAGTCAACATTACCAATGACAATATCAATATGGTTGCTTTTGCATTTACAGAGTCACAACAGGTTAATAGGTATACATGCCAGCAGGAGCGAAAATTGGTAACATATTGACCAAAGTGGACACTGCACCCACCCAAGCATGGTATAAATGAGGCTGAGTAGTAAATCTGGGGTCCCCCAAACTATCATATGTCAGCATAGGTGGAGGGTGTCTAATTCTCTCTCCTCTCCGTACCTCTCTCTGAGGTAAACTAGCATGTCCAGGCCCTAAACTAGGGTTGTCTGCCATGGGAGGGGATGGTGCTGGTGGCGTAGGAGAGCTAGATCCCTGCTCATCTGTAGACACAGATCTAGGTACGAATTCTGGAGTTTGAGGGTTCATAGGTCTCCCTGAAGGAGAAGATACTGGTGATCTAGGAACTTCAGGAGCCACAGTCCAATCACTCTCAGGAGTTTCAGGAAGGTCAGGTGGAATATCGGCTAAGGACTGTGGAGAATCGCAGGCCGAGCCATCATTGGAGATATCCATACCATCAATCTGAGGTACAGGCAACAAATGATTTCTATGCCAAGTCCTGATCCTCCCGTCCCGTCCTTTTATCTTGTAGACTGGTATTCCAGGCAACCGATCTACCACTGTAAAGAGTTCACTCCGCCATCGATCAGCCAGCTTATGTTTTGCAGATGCTCCCAAATTCCGTAGCAGAACATGGTCCCCAGGGTTCAATTCTCGGTATCTTACTCGAAGATCAAATCTCCTTTTATTTCCTTCATTCACTTTGGCCGCATTTTCCTCAGCCAGCTGATAAGCACTCTTAAGCGTTTCTTTCAAACGTGCCACGTATCGGTAATGATCTCGATGACTGATACCATCGGTAGAGACTCCCAACAAGATGTCAATAGGTAGCCTAGGCTCTCTTCCAAACATCAGAAAGTATGGTGAATATCCTGTGCTCTCGTACCTTGTACTATTATAGGCATGCACCATAGCCTCCACTTTTCGACTCCAGGATCGCTTATCCTCAATTCGTAAGGTACCAAGCATATCAAGTAAAGTCCTGTTAAATCTTTCAGGAAGGGCATCTCCCTCTGGATGGTAAGGCGTCGTCCGACTTTTACGGATGTTCAACAACTGAAGTAACTCTTTGATCAGGTTACTCTCAAAATCCCGGCCTTGATCAGAATGCAACCGGTGTGGTAAGCCATAATGGATAAAATACTTTCCCCAAAGCACTCTTGCAACAGTGACTGCTTTTTGATCCTTAGTCGGAAAGGCTTGAGCATATCGTGTGAAGTGATCAGTCACCACCAATACATTTCCAAATCCTCTGGAGTCGTTGTCAATACAAAGGAAGTCTATGCAGACAAGATCCATGGGGCCCGAACTCTTCAAGTGTCCCATGAAGGCCGCTCGAACCGGGACAGTCTTCCTCTGCAAACATCTGCGACAGCACCTACACAGACGAGTCACGGTATCTCTCATTTTGGGCCAGTAGAATCGGTCTTGTATTAGGCCATAAGTCTTCTCAGGTCCCAAATGACCATGATAATCATGCAGACTTCGGAAAATCATCTTCTGAAAGCAGCTTGGAATAACTAGTTGGCGCCTTCCAGGGTGATCATGATACAGCACCACACGATAAAGTAGGCCATTGTCTATTTCAAACTTCTCCCAATCTCGTAGAAGTTGACTGCATTCAGAGGGTAGGGATGTCTTTAACATTTCTCTGTCTTGAGAACTCACTGCTTGATAAAGAGGTCCAATTAAAGGATCAGTCTTTTGACTCCAGATCATTCGCTTTGAAGATATAGAACAACTCTCAAAGGATCCTAAAGCGGCAGGGTAGGCAAACATGTCTGGTACAGCTTCGGGACCTCCCCCAATAGAGTCAATAAGCCGAGTTTCAGAAAAGGCTACTCGGTCTTCAACTACAGCAGCCATGGCACACAAAGCTCCTACTCCAGGACTTGGCACTTCTTCCCATTCATCCACTACTTCCGGACTAGGTAATCCAGGCCGTCTTGATAGAGCATCTGCCCCAATGTTCTTAGGCCCCGATTTATACTTGAGTGTGAATTGGTAGTTGGATAAAGCTGCCAACCAGCGATGTCCTGTAGCATCGAGTTTAGCGGTTGACAAAACGTATGTCAGTGGATTGTTGTCTGTTCTTACTTCAAACGTGGCTCCGTATAAATAGTCATGTAATTTATCAACAATGGCCCACTTGAGCGCCAAAAACTCCAATTTATGTACTGGATAATTTTTCTCGCTGGGAGAAAGACTTCGACTTATGAAAGCTATGGGCCGTAACCCGGCCGGGTATTCTTGGTGCAGCACGCCACCTAATCCTTCAAAGCTGGCATCTACATGTAGCACATATGGCTTCTGTGCATCAGCATAAGCCAGAACGGGAGCTTCTGTCAATTTCTTCTTCAACAACTTAAATGCTTCTTCACAATCCGCAGTCCACCTATCGCCAAAAAGGCTTTTGGAAGACCCTTTCTTCTTTCCCGGATCTCCTGCATCACTCTTCAACAGGTCGAGGAGGGCTCGAGCAATTTTTGAATATCCTTCCACAAATCGTCGATAGAATCCACAAAACCCCAAGAAAGATTGCAACTCCGTAATATTTTGCGGTCGGGGCCAATACACCACAGCTTCAATCTTACCAGGATCGGTAGCAACTCCTTCAGCAGAAACAATATGACCTACATAAGTGACCGAAGATCTACAAAATTTGCATTTGTCAGCCGACAACTTCAGCCCCTCTTCTTTTAAGCGATGGAGTACTCTCATGAGTCGTTCTTCATGTTCTTCCAGCGTCTTTCCAAACACAATAATGTCATCAAGATATACAAGGCATTCCCGGGGCACTAAATCACCTAACACTCTTTCCATCAACCTTTGGAACGTTGCTGGCGCACCTTTTGTACCTTGCGGCATACGAGTGAACTGAAAGAAACCCAAGGGGCATATGAAAGCTGTCTTTTCCTGATCCTCAGGTGCCATTGGGACTTGATAGTATCCCGATCTTAGGTCCAGCACTGTGAACCAACAGTTTCCATTCAGAGCTTCCAGAGCTTCTTCAATTCTCGGCAGTGTATACTGATCAGGTAAGGTTCTCCGGTTCAGAGTTCTGTAATCCACACATAGGCGAATTGCTCCAGATTTTTTTCTTACCACCACAATAGGTGAGGCATAGGGGCTCTTACTGTCCACAATGATCCCCTGACCTTTCATTTGCTGTAGAGTCTGTCTTAACTCATCAACATCCTTTGGAGCAACTCTCCGTGGTCGCTCCCGGAAGGGAGTAGAATCGGTCAATCGGAAAGTGTGTTGAGCACTTTTAGCACAACCTACATCCATATCATCCATGGAGAACACTTCCGATATTTCAGACAACTTCTGTGTCAGTCGCTGATTCCAGGCCTCTGGTAAATGTGGATCACTCAAGTCAAGATTGAGATTAGGGATTGCATCTCGGATTTGAATCCTGCACACTTCAGCGTATGGATTTACTCCAAGCACAGGGTAGCAGTGGGCCACATTCTGGAATGGTCCAATTACGATCGGATGCGGTGAACAGTTCCTCACTGTCACACAGGTAGATAACTCCACTTTATTTCTCCAGTCCTTTCTCTCTGGGATCACCATCCAGCCATTCTGGTTAATCATTTCTTCAGGGGTTTCCATAAGGACATAACTCCCCCCTTCAAGCAAATCGGGAGCAATGCTGGAGGCTACTCTCAGAATTCTCTCCCCGCCGGCAGGAACTTCCACGGTTCTCTCACCGATATGATATACCATTCCATGTCGATAGCCAGTAGACAGGGCATCACAGAGTTCTCTAAGATCAGAAGATATATTCACCGGCTGAGCTGCAGGGTTCCAATCTCTTCCAAGAAACTTCTGAAAAGCATAATGCACTGCGGGACAATTAGTGCCAAGTATCACAGGAGCTGCACAAGAATCCCCTGTATCAGGACAGACAAGAGCCGTAATCTTCATGGGAGCGACACTCTGATCTTCTAATTCAGGGACAGCTATAACTACTTGTAGGCTGCCATCTACAGGATATGATCCTGAATTAAGCCCCCCACAATTTCATTTGTCCTGTAGACTGAAGAGGTATATCCCTCAGATACTTTTGGTAGAACGAGCGATAAATCAGGGTCACTTGAGATCCTGTATCAAACAGGGCAGGAGCAGCATGACCATTGACAGTGACTTTGACAACGGACCTGGAGCCCGCGATAGCGCCTCTGGTCTTTACTCGGCCCGCCTTCCTTTGGTGTCTTTGATTCTGAATAGAGAAGACAGCACCGTGTCCCAATCCCTCACTGTCCTCCGTACACTGTCTGGCAGTATGACCCGTCTGACCACATTTATAACAGGTTCTAGCATCCTTCCTCCGTTGAGTGGCAGTGGGTGGAGTGGCGGACTGTCTAAGTTCTGACCGCTCCGCTGGTTTGTCCTTGTTTGAATTAGGAACAACATCTTCTTTAGAGATGCTTTTCGCTTTCTTAGGGGTACTAAAACTAATGTCAGCTTCTTGTTTCTTCACTAACTTCATTAAGTCAGGAAATGGAAGGACTCTATCAGATAGTAAGACCTTGAGTACTTGAGCAAGAGGATGATGAGGTTGTAACCCTCTCACCAACTGACTGGTTCTCATAGCGTCTACCTCTGAAGTAGATATAGCTGCGTGGTACACCAGACGTGAAAGAAGTAGCTGTAAACGGTTAATAAAAGTAGAGACATTTTCCCCTTCTTTTTGACGAACCATTCGGTAATCAGCAACCATCTGGGCAAGGTCATAGTATGGCTCAAAGTGATCAGACAGTACTTGTATATAGTCCAATGCACTCACTCCTTCATGAGAGTCTCTGTACAAGCGGATCAATTCTGCAGCAGGAGACCGCAAACTTTCACTGATACGCTGCCGCTTGCCTTCTTCAGAGCAAGACCATTCCTTCAGGCATTGGAGAGTATGTTCTTTCCATATCTCAAAGTTTTCCTCCCCTTGTGGTACTGGGACATTACCAGAGAATACTTTTAGTTTCTTGTAGTGAGTGGCCTGCAGGCCCTGAGCTAACATTTCAGTCAGCCTGGCTAAAGTGCTAATAGCACTGTCACTAGAGGAACTGCTAGCGACGACCATACTGGGGGGGGTAACTGGCTGAGCGGGGTTCTTCCTTTACCTGAACCAGGGGAGGAACAGGAGGTCGGTAATCCCATGTAGTAGCTAGTGGGAGGTTCCCCTCTGAGCTATATCGCTTCTCCATATCAATGACTATTCCCACTTCTAAATCTCAGCAGTGCCTCCAAATGTAGCCCTATTTAGGGGGGGGGTATGAGTATTATCCCTCCCGCAACAGACTCTGGCGCTGACCTGTGTGTATAATGGGACCTGAAGCCTTCGCTGAAGGGAAGAGTGGGAACATATATGAAATATATCAGTGCCTCCACCCAGGATAGAGCCTCTGAATTACAGGGAGGATCTCTTCCTGGGACTTACCCATGAAGTACAGTTAGTAGCCTTAACAAGGATCACTGTACTAATCTCACAGTCTGAAGAATACATACAGATACCACATAAGGTTATAACAGTAGCTTTATAAGAATCAACAGGGTAATAATACATACATAAAATATACTCAGAACACAGCAATACTACAACAACCAGCAAGTCCTCAACCGTCTTAGGTTATATACCCGGGTATATATATAGATATATAGCAAGAGTCCAGTGCACAATACCTCCAGGCAACAGAAGAGATGCAGGGGCCCCTGTGGATGACTGTGGATCCTCGGATTCTTCCAGGAGATGACAGACAGCCGATCAGGAGATGATGATGATGATGATGGTGAGATTCTTCACAGGCAGCAAACAGGGCGACGGTGACGGCAGTAGATGCAGGCCTGACTACCCTAACACTGAGTCCTTAACCTGTCAGCTAAACTACTAGTGCCACCGGGCCTCTAACTAGCTAGTTGGCCTTCGGAAGCCTAACCTATCACTGCCCTGAACTATATATATATTGATCCCTAACTATAGTTACTAGCTAGGTCCTGTGAGTATATAGGGGGTAACACATACCTAACTATATACTGTGAAGTAAAGAGGAACCAGTGGCTCTTAGACTCCCCCAGACATAACATGTCTGGCTCAGCAGCTCTGCTCTAATCTCTCCCCCCAGCAGCTCTGCCTCACATGTGTCTGACTCACTGTATTTACAAAACAAAACTTGCACTAAATGCCTGGGGTCTCTGAAGCCAAACTGCAGGGGCAAAGAAGCCAGATACGTTATATACTAGTAGAAATGGCAGTTCCCTACATAAGTTATCTGGGTCCCTGACTAGTGATCTAATTCTGCAGATAATCTTTACTCTTTTTAAAGAAGTGAGGGGGAGTTCAGTCATGTCAGTAGTCAGGGAAAGCTTTTCATCTGACTGTTACAAGGTTAAATAATAAAAAAAAAATCCTAAAGGAGAGGTACCTGCAGAAAATATATAGAAACATTAGCTGCCTGGCCCCTGTCAGAGCTATTTTTTTAAAATCTATTGCTTAAGATTAATACTGAAAGGGAGTATTAATTAATTTACCTGGTCCCAGCGATGCTGATGACTGACCTGGGGGTTCCTGGGACGTCACAACTCACGGGTTGTGTGATCCAAGGTTTCTGCTCACCATGTCACTCCACCCCCTCCTCACCCAATCTCACAGGTAATTAATTACCTCTGCTGTGGGGGCTGGCTTTATTATAGTCAGCCAGACCCCATAGCACAGGTAATTAATTACCTGTGAGATTGAGGAAGGGGTGGGGGGGGGTCGCTGAACACTGCCTCGATTCAAGTCACCTGCGGGTCTGACGTCGCCGGTACCCCCAGGTCCATCATCAGCATCCCTAGGACCAGGTAAGTTAATTAATACTTCGCAGACCACAGCTTTTAAGGTGGAGTTCACATCTGTATTAGAGTCTGCATCCCAGAGAATCCATTTAATATTGAGATGGAAAAAGTCCTCCATGTAGCACTTTTTTCGTCCGACAAAATGATGGACACCGAAATCGAAGCTCAAGGCGAATCATTAGAACAGCTGGAGCTGATTTCAACATGCACTAAGATTACTAAAGGCCTGTGAGTAAAAGTCAGTTTACATTCTTGGACAGAACTTATTATATTTTAATTAAGTTTTTCATCTTTATAGTACCAACATATTCTGCAGCGCTGTGCCATGCTTGTCATCACTCATATCAAGCCCTGTTCCCATTGGGCTCACAATCTCCGTTCCAGATTAATTGGTATAGTTTTTGAGTGTGGCAAGAAACCCATGCTAGCACAAGGAAAACATAAAAAGTCCATGCAGATGTTGCCCTTGGTTAGATTTGAGTCCAGGACTCCAGCACTGTATAATATCTGCTTAGTTTATTATTGCTGTCATGTCATTTTGCAGACAAGTAGTAAAGCTAGGATGAAGAAGTTTGTTACTTTAAATGTATGTAAGGGCCATATATAGGAAAAAGACTGCATTACAAAGTGTGAATGCATCTTATACTCTGAGATTTGCCTACCCACACCTAAAGTAACCATTTTTAAACCAAGATTTATCTATTGACTAATGTAGAAGAGATTGCTCAGTTCTGCTATGATATGGGGTGCTATTTGTTCACACGTCTTCTTGCCTTTAGTAAATACTGTATACGGGTAAGTGATTCATTAATGTTACAAAGTGATATTCTGTAACCTCTAATAGTTTCTCTTAAAGTAGTTTATTCTGTGCCACAATAGTAATCACAGGAGAAATCTGTGGTGTGCAGTGTGATTCTGGCTTATGCAATACCAACGGTGTATTCGGTGCCATACAGTAGTGCCAACAGTGGTATTCTGTGTGTAAAGGCTACTGATGCTGTCATCACACGTTAGCGCCTGTACATTTTTTTTTTAAAAGGGAGTCTATTGCCAAAATCCAGCAGATCATACAAGCCTTGCAGATAAATGGGTTAGGATCACCTGAATCGAACAGTGTTTTCCCCTTGTAAATTGGTGCTTCCTTGCCAAGATATCACAGTTTTTGTGGATATGCAAATGAGCTCTTTAGAGAAATGATGGCATTGCCACTTACCGCTTTAGAGCAAAGACAATGCCGTTGTTGCCCCAAAGAGCTCATTTGCATATTGAAATAAATGGTCATATCTCAAAAATGGCTGGGTTGATATGCTGGGTTCTGGTGACTCTCTTTAAATTAATGCAAATGCATCAAATCGCACACATACACCATTTAATGTGACAGAAAAACAAACTTTTGGCTTCTGTTGGGCTGAATGGGCTGTTTGGATCTATGTATGGTATCAAGAGCTTTCCTTGCACGCACAGTAAACTGATTTCATTATGGTGGTGTAGAGTAGCTTGACTTTGATTATTCTTCTTTTACTCTTATTTAAGAGAGAATTTTTTTGATTGCTGTTCTTTTCATTTTGTGGCAGTGAGTGGTGTATTTTTGAGGCACAATATGCAGTTCTGTCAGCTTCATAGAAAATTGTATTTTATATACCAATTTAACATCTAAATCTTTAAATGCAGATCCACGTTTAGTGGCACTGTTCTGTGTTTTGAGACAAAAGTATAATTTTGTGCTACAAAAGAACTTTTGTTCACAGAATAGCATATTGTGACACAGAATTTCATTTGGTTACAGAATACACCCTTGTGTTCACACAAATGCGTCAGCTATGATAAAGAAGCATATTATCTCTTACAGCAATGTACTCTGTGGCACAAAATGGTATTTTTTGTCACATAACTTTTAGTTTTAAAATTTTACATTTCGAAAATTTACTTTGTGGTACAAATGGCGCTCCATGCTGTGTGTGTGTGTATATGTATGTATGTGTATATATATATGTATATGTGTGTGTGTGTATGTATGTATGTGTATATATATATATATATATATATATATATATATATATATATTATAAACTTAAAATTAGCCATGACTTGTGAACTATGTAGATGGCACAGCATGTTATAGGGCATGTAAGGGAGCATCAGGATCAGACTATTCATGGTTTGTTATCTTTTAGCATGGAGATGCATGTGTCTGCATAATAATTTTAGACACAAAAATGACAGGATTCTTTAAAAATCCACGTTAGATGTGTAGGGTCATACTGCACTTGTGATTAATGGTCCATATTCTCAGGGCAAACGTGCATTCACACAAACTTTGGATGCAACGGCTTTTTTCACAGCCGTTTTGCATCCAAAAGGCCCCCGTTTTTGCAGATCCCTCCATAGATTTGAGTCTATTGAGGGATCCATGAAAACTGGTAAAAATAGGACATGACCTATTGTTTGACAGAATGTTAAACTGGACCATCAAAGAAATGGTCATGTGAATAGCCCCATTCACATACATTGAAGTTAATGCAGCCGTGTGAATGTAGGCAAATCGGCCTCTGTTCTTCTAAAACAAAAGTACCACACCATAGGAGGCTTCTGGAAAGTAACTGCCTAATGTCAGAGGATAGGAGCTCAACCTATCTTTGGCTCTAAAAGAGAATTTTCCATGAAATAAAAACAATTTGTTATATAGATATGTTTGAGCTGTTGTCTTTTGTGAACTGGTTTGTTATTCTGTTTGGCCATTACCCATTAAACCTGGATACATAAACACACGCCACACCACACCCACCCATATACACAGGTTACGCTAGGTTAACACCTACTTTGGGGTTTCTTGTCTTCAGGCCCGCTTGGGGACCCTTTGCTTGCAGAACTTTTTTCTCCGCATTTTTCAAATAGAATGGGGGACGGAATCCCCGAATGGTCATCAAATGCAGATGTTAACCTAGCCTTAGTCAACACGTTAAAGCTAGGTAAGTGAGTAATATTGGTTCCTGTCATAGGGTAGAATATATTAGGCAGTAAATGAACAAGCAGTTCTTGATGTTGTCTTTGAAGCAGGAAGAATGGGCAAGAAAGGGTGTTGGCAATTTTGACAAGGACTAAATTGTGAGGGGTAGATCACTTGAAGAAACGCTCCGAAATGGCAGATCTTGTGGGGTCTTCTTGGTATGCAGTGGTTTGTACCTGTCCAAAGTGGTTACTGAAAACTCAGCTGAAAGACAGGGTCATGGGCACCCAAGAGTCACTGATACGTGTGGACAGCAAAGGCTAGCCTATTTGGTCCAGTTCCACAGCAGTGTTACTGTAGCACAAATTGCAGAAAGTTAATGCTAGCTGTTCCGAGAAGATGTCAGTACATACAGTTTATTGCAGCCTGCTTCACAGTCGCCAGCTGGTTAGAGCCCGATGCTGATCCTGCGGGAACCTTATCTGTATCAATAAGCTTGTTATTTTAGTTGACTGCACTTGCTTTGGTTGATAAACTATAGTAAAGCCCTTTGGTTCTTATTGAACTTCTTTATGAAAAGAAACCTATCAGGTAGCATCTGTACAAATTGAGGGGACTTTTTTTAACCCTCCAATGCCAGTTTTCTGGTGTTAAAAGTCGTAACTATTGTATTTCAGATTTTGCTGGGCGGCTTGGCTGAGATGTGCCACAGTTTAGAGATGTTCATCACTTTAATAACTATGGTGCAGATGCTCCCAAGATGGTTTAGATTAAGAAGGGTATATGAAATGCCATTTGAAATAAATTCCTCAGGTTATTTTTATATTAGAATTATCATATGCTGGTAGTTATTACAATTTTTATTTTTTATTTTTTTTTTTTGTTTCTTAGAAACAATTTAAAGGGATTTTCCAGATCCAAATCCAGTTTTCATAATTATGACCTGTCCACAGAATATATCATCAGTATGCGATATGTGGGGGTTCAACACCGGGACCCTTCACAGATCAGCTGCTCTAGTGGCCTCCAGGTGCTGGAATCTGCTAGTAGACTGCCAGTGTGTGCTGCAGTTCCCAGGAACCACCAATATGCAGTGGATGGGGTTGCTACCCTGCTCCTCTTACTTGAATAGGAGGGGTAAGCACACACTGCTCGGCCATTAGCATCTTCTGGCAACCAGAGTCTGCTGCAGTAGTTAATATGTATGGGGTCCCAAGGATAGGTCATCAGTATAAAAACTCAGTTTGTAGCTGGAAAACTCTTTTAAGGCCGGGGTCCCACATTGCATGAACGGGAAGAAAACGCTGCATTTTACAGTCACTGTGTAGTGGATGGGATTCTAGCGAATTCCATCCCCACAGTGCTGGAAAATATGCGCTGCAAACACGCTGCTATTTTCAAAACTGTTGCGGTTTTGGAAATCTGAGCATATCAATTATACCTACGGAAACGTCGGTGGTTTCCCTATAGGTATAATTGAAGCAGAAAGTCTGCGGAGGAAACCTATGTGGACTTTCTGTGAAAGCGCTGCAGGAAAAACTGCGATGCGTTGCCGCTGCAGTTTTCCCTGAGGGATGCTACAGGGAGCCTTAGCCTTAATTGTTGGAAGCATTGTTTTTGTGATGTTTGTTACTTACACATAGGAGAATTTGCATTTTCAGAAATTTCCTGACATACAGCTAATACTGTATTTTCACTGACAGAAATAAGTAACAGAAATGCAGAATAAATACTGTTCCTCAGACTTTAGGTTATAACTAACTCATTGGAGCCTTTGCCAGCCCATTTTTATCCCTATAGAAAAAAGAGCAAAACTGCACCCTATAGTCAGTGAAGATTTGTAGAGGGCATATATTATAATTGAATGATCATTCTTTTTATTAACTCTAAAATTGCATTTGCTTTTGCAGCTGCTGCTTGGCATTGAGTACTGCTACTTAACTTACTGATGGCTAGTTTAACCAAACCCTGATCTTTTTCTGTTATCCCCAACTGTATTTCATTTTAATATATACGTAAACCTACTACTGCTACTTTTGTCAAAGTAAAATTTTGCTTTGACAATTCTGTTTGAACCAAGATGTTTTGGTATAACATATAATTCTAGAAATATGGCTTAAAAGGGTTGTCCAGTTGGGAAAAAGACTCTTGGTTAAGGTTCAGAATGGGTTACAAAGCATAAAAAAATACTCATAGATTTCCTGCTGATCCTGTTCCGATGCTACCCAGATATTCTCTACTTTTGATCCCTATAAACACGCAGGAAATATTCAGGCAATGACTGACTGAGGCTGGGCAATGATTGGCTGAGCGGTCATGTCTATGTCAGTGATGTAAGTATTGCTTCCTTATGTTTTAACCATTCTGTGCCTTTTTATAAAATTTTTCCTCACTGCACATCCCCTTTTTAGAATTTGTTTTACTTTCCAACTATTATTCCCTTTTGTCATCTTCTTCAATTCATCTGTTTGTATGATTCTCATTTTTAGTATGTGATGTGTCCTAAAGCCTAACTAAATTGTCAAACAATTTTTTATTTTCTGGCAGCATTTGTGGTGTTAATGCATAATTTAATATACTTTATCAACCTGTTTTGTAATGTAAATTATTGATGACAAATTCTGCCAGAAAATCAAAAGTTGTTTGAAAGTTTAGTTACAGTTTAAAGGGGTTTTCTGGCCCCAACTCAATTTTTTAATACGGATGACCTATTCAAAGGATAGGTCATCAGTATGTGATCTGTCGCAATCAAATACCCGAACCCCGCACAGTTCAGCTCTTGCAGCAGCCCCGGTACTGGATAATAAGAGTGGTGCTTCTGAGCCTATCCTATTACTTGAATAAAAGCAGTGCTGAATGCCCACTTGGCAGCTGCTGCAACATGTGATCATGCGGGATCCAGGTGTTAGACCGACACAGATCACATACTGATGACCAAATGGATAGGTCATCAGTATGTAAAATCTATTTGGGGGTCAAAAAACCCCTTTAAAAAAAGATGTGCTGTGTCTTCTCACAGCTTGATTTTTCAGAAAGTTATCTAAATACATAGGAAGCAGGGCTTGCATGATTTGTTAACTTGCTTCTTATCATGCTGACACATCGAAAAGTTTGAGAAAAGAAAACCAGCTGTAGCAAATAAATTAGATTGTCTTCAGTCAGTTCCATGGGTGATCAGTCATGCGGCCATGACAGGATGACCACAAGGAATTGCAGTAAACTGCCACTTATGCTGCCTGCTGGAACTAGCCACCTAGTCACAGCTCCGTAGTGACCCCTACAATGTCAGTGTGCAGTCTATGAAGAAAACCATGTAAAGGAGATTATATTTCCCCTTGGCGTGTGTTTTATCGAACGGCTGTGCCATTTTTCTTGTAAACCATTAATGCACACTGATGTACTGTATTTGCATATTTAAATTACCCATAATGGTTATTAGCTGTGTTATTGGAGTAATATATGCATTTGCGTATGGGGTGCTATAATGGACACTACGTTTTTTTTGGCTCTACTCAGGTAAATCTTTGCTTTCAATCCTCTGCTTTTTCTATAGAGATGTGCTGAATCATGAACAATGAAGACACCGCTAGTTGTTTCTAAACATTGTATCAATGCTCTGTTTTTCTTCTTCTTTCTTTTCTCTTTCTTTTGATGTTCTAGCTTCAGATAGTAAGGATGAAGAACTCAAAACTCATCCCAAGAGATGCTTTCTGGGTATGTACTGTCAGCACCCACCTTGCATGAGGCTGTATCTCCTTCTGTATTGCTGTTAACTTCCACATTTTTCTCTCTTCATCTGTTTTTTTTTAGATCTCATTGCTTTCTAACAATTTCCACTTGTTTTTGCTTAATTCAGTGTCTTAATATATGCAATTGTTTATAACTTAGTAACTATACTTGTATAGGGTATCGGTGAATTGGCTGTGTGGTTGCAGCATCACTTGATATGACATTTGGACCTTGGCAGGTAGGGGTAAAATTTTGTCGGTGGATATCTTATAATTCCATGGAGCGCCCACAAACCCTACAGGCAGAGGGCCTTTTAGTACTTGAACTTTGCAGCAGGTGTCAGGGGAAACAATGGTTTGGGATGGGGGTCGGGTGGGATATCTGTCATCCAAGTGAACCAACAACTATTGGAAATGTATGTCCAGTTTTATTCTCCGCTCCCTGTTGAAGGCCAAGCATGTATGGGGTACATGGGGTGGAGTTGGGGTTGGAAGATGGGGATGGGGTTGGAAGAAATATGTATTGGTAACTGTCTATTGGAAGTGTATGTGCATCTTTTATGTAGTTGTCAGCATACTTTAACGCACACTTTATCCATGAATATGGACAAAAATATAACGCACCGATATTTTGGTCCGTTGTATTTTTGCCCATATTCCTGGATCCCTTCATACACACAAATGTATGAGGGATACGTGAAAATGGGCGCCACTTCGGTGCAAAACAGCTGTGAAACATGTCTATTTTTCATGGCTGTTTTGAACGATTGTGTGAATGTAGCCTAAGGCTACATGCATAGAAGATCCCCAGCATATTTAATACAGTGGCATGTTAATTTTATGTACACAACGCACTTCCTTTTTCTTTTTTTTTTTGTGGAAATAAATAAGCATTTTAAAACACTCAGCAATTCAATTCTTAGTGTAGATTTTACTGCGGATATCACCTAGTTGCGGATTTTGATACAACAAATCACAACAAACACTTTGTGTGCTTGTAGCCTTAGTTTGATGTATTAAAACACCTGAATTTCTCTGCATAGAATGGTGGTTCTCTTTTATTGGTGGTGTGATTCTACATATATCATTTATAATGGAGGCATATTAGAATGTTGTTATACACAAATACATTCCATGCATTACCTCCTTTTTAGTTTAGTTGTTGCTTTAAACCTTGATGTGGCTGTGTCTTCATTACCGTACTTGATAATTAGGGAGCGTGATGTTCCTGGATATGGCTTTTTATTTCATATCCATGTCACGGGTCATAATTAAAAATGTGTTACGGGCTTTGTATGCTTCATAGAACTTTGCAATGCTGAGTGTTGTGTTAATGACTCGACATACTGCAGTTAGCAGATGGTTGGAGTCAGAGGGCTATATATTAACATGAGCTCTCCTGCCAGGATATGTACCAAGGGCACATGCTCAGGATTGACTTCCTGTAGTTGTGATTTTTCTACTATGTTGTTCTTTCCAATCCATCGTGCCTAAAGGTTTCACTAGACTCAGACATTTAATTTGTGCAATCTGGTGTAGTTCATCACTGCAGTAATATTTATATCCACACTACTTCTGCTGTGTGCTGGCACTGTTACATGCTTCAGGACTGTGATATTTTACATATGTACAGGAAAAACATAATACATATTAACTCCATATTATCATATTGCACAATGTTAACCATTACGTAATGATAGGTGACATAATGATTGTCACAGTTACATTATCCTCTGCCTAATATACAGTATAGTAAGCATTACTTTTAAGGTGCCTATATAGGCACCCAGTTAGAAAATATTCCATAGTATTAGTTGCTCATTGAAAAGAATGAAAAATATACCATTACTGCTTTGTCATGCAATGTATGCTTCTTTTAGCATTCATAGAAGAGAGGGAGTTGCACTACGGCATAATATCCCTCCCCAGTTTTATCCTGGAAAACTGTATGGGACCAATGCAATATCTACTTGGGACCATGTATATCAGCATCTCAGCAGAAGCCAGTGTTTGCCTGCAGTGAGTACATAATACGTCACTTGCTGTTGGGAAAGAGACAACTGGAATGGTGTGGGAGTTATCAGGTTAGAAATAGGTTTTCTGTTTACCCTAAAATTTGGCAATCCCAGAAACCCCCCACAATAATATCTATTGTAACTAATATTCAGCATCATGTTACCTAAGTAAAAAGAAGGGCTTTATATATTGTCCCATTAAATAATTTTAGTTTCTCCACTAGAGGGCAGCATTGTCAACCTCTAGTATTGAAAGATTTTCTTTCTGGGTAAAAACTGTTAATAGGTCCATAGAATGTGCTTTTAATACGGGGTTTTAATGATGTAGTTTTTGATGTCACAATAAATAAGAAAATCCTTAGTAGTTTGATGTATTTTCAATGTTTTAATGCCATAAAAATACTTAATTGCTTCCCTTTTTCTTATAATAGTTGCATTGTATCTCATTGGCAGCTGAAAGTGCCCTTTGTAGCTTTAATCTGGCTTTCTGCCTCCAGTGCAGCATTTCTGTAAAAAGTGGTGTATTAGCAGATTTACTTTGATGCAATACAAGCCTCCAGGCAATTATGTACTGTAAGAGAGAGCGGCTCTTGTAGAATATCCTAGGACTTGTCTCTTTCAGGGTCTGTGTACGAGCACAGCAGAGCTCTCCATGTCTTTACACTTGCTGCTCTCAGAAGAAAATTGCCCAGTCTGCTTTTTCTGCATCACATAGCAGGACTTGTGATCTGACATCTATCTTCAGCAAGTACACAGCTAGATATCTGCAGATCTCAAAGTCAGGAAAAGACTGGCTTTCTGGGAAGTAGCTTTAGTTAAATAATTGAACAGAAAAGAATCACAACTTAAGTTATTCACACAACAAACCTCACCCTGTAGTCCTACTTGGCACATTCTGTGTGTAGGGATTGTATTATGTCTACTAAGCGTTGTCAGTTTTGACCTTTTTAATAACATGTAGTGAAAGGAATCTGAAGCCAAATAGCATCACGACAGGGCGAACATAAGCTGTCAGGGTGGTGCTCTGTGAACGGAGATGGTCCAGAGCTCCCTGAATGGATGTGAGTTTACACAGACTTACTTGTACATAAGTCTATTTACAGTATATGGGAGAAACTTATTAACCCATCGACACCGGTTTTCTGTCATAGATGGGTGTAATTGTGGCACATCTTTAAGGCAAGGCCCTTTTTTATGCCAAATATGCACCACATTGTTGGTTCTGTGCCTTACTTACTTTTATTTTTCTACAAAATTGGGCTGAGTGGCAGAAACACCTTGGCCCAACAAATTTTATCATAACTCACTAAATACGTTATACCTGAAATTTACGCCCGTTCCTGACTGAAGTAGATTTCAGTTCTGGCGCACAGGAGTGCCCCTGAATTATTAAGAGGCCAGAGTCTCTGAATAATTTAAGACTCATCTCGCGCCAGTAGGGAAATAGATTAAGACTGGTGTATGCATCTGTAGATTCCCGCAAATACTGTTATGAAGGTCACTGCTGCAATCTTTGCTGTGATGTAAAATGTGTCATAGTACTGTGCTTCAGTGACTGCCATTTGTATGCTGTGGTTTCATGTCTTGTTGATTTAGAATTCGATGTAATTGCTGCCATTTTGCCACAGATTTTGCCCTATACAAAGAGTGAAATCTGCAGTGAAAAGCTGCCGCATCAATTAAAAATTATTCCATCTGTCAATTTATGGTGCAGATTTTTCTGTGGTGATTGGAAACGATTTTAGTTCTTACCATCAATCCACTGATTCCAGCACAGTTGGAATTTTTTCTCTAACCTCCATTGTTCCCAAGAAACAAGTGCAATTAGTTTGGTACCTGATGTGCTATTTCAGCTCTATAATGTCAGAAGGGCGGTGTCAGACAGGGGGTGTGACTCAGAACTCCAATCAGAGGCAGCCAGTGTCAGAGCTCAGAATCACACCCCTTGTCTGCTCCTGCCTGACACCACCCTCCTGACAGTACAAAGCTGAAATAGTATATCAGATACCAAAACCAACAGCAATGATTGCTCTGGAATGGTGGGTGGATAGAGAAAAAAATTCCAACTGTGTCGGAATCGGTGGAGCAGCAGCTAATAAATGATGCAAAGAACTGGACTTGTTGAAAGTGGTGAGTGGTTCTCTTTAAATCTCATCTGCTTTGCTGGTAACTCCTTAGTGTATCTGCTATGTGTGAACCAATAACCAATTTTAAAAGAAAACCAATAATAATTCTCAAATACAACAAATCATGTATAAGCAAAGTTCATCTTTATTAACACAAAAATATATCAATTTCCTTATGTTGCAAGAATTAAAAACAATTAAAAATAAATAAAAAAGGCGAAAACGTAGTCCAATGTGGTACACAGAGATGGCAAACATATGATTTTATGGGTGACAAAAGTTATGTGGCCCAATTCACAAATCATATATAAATAGCAAAATCACCAAACATGAATAAATAAATAATCAAGAATAAATATAACAATTAATAAAAGGGCCCCCTGAAGAAGCTATAGCAAAATGTGCGTTGGGGTGGTGGTCCATGTTGTCGCAGGCAGTATGGCTGGTTGGTACTGATTACTATTATGTGGTGTATCTTATTATAGAGCACATGTGATTAGCCTTTGGCTATAGCTGGTTACAATTCTCTTTTTTTTTTTTTTTTGTACATTGCACTGGTGCATTTTATTTATTTTTTGTTATATTTATTCTTGATTATTTATTTATTCAGCTTTGGTAAAACTACAACTCCCAGCAATGCACACTTGCTTTGCTGTTCTTGGAACTCCCATGGCAGTGAATGGAGCATGTTGAGAGTTGTAGTTTCACATCAGCTGGAGTGCTGAAGGTTGCTGACCGCTAACCTACACAATAAGACCTCATTCACACAACTGTATTTTGTCTGTGTGCTATCCGTTTTTTTTAACAGATGTGTGGGCTGTGAGCCCAGACTGTACAACTCACGGCAACTCTGAATACTCTCCATATTGCGGTCTAGGCTCATTCCCTCAAGTGTATGGGTTTGTGGAGGACAAAGACGGCACAAAGATGCCATTCATATGTGGACAATTCTGTTTTTCACGGACTCCTATATGACACACAGCCATGACCATGGAGCCTTAAAGTATCATTAAACGTAAATATTTATAATGTTGGGAATTGTCTGAACATCACTAAAGCATTTCCTGTGATTATCTGTTAGAGCCACTAGATGGAGCTCTAAATATCCGTATAGTACTTTGGGCAGTCAGGGTATAGTGGAATTGGTGCAAACAATAAAAATATTCCAGAACTTTTAGAAAAACTGACTTATCAACCAAATGAAAGATTTTCATCTAGCTTATTTACTTAATTTAAACTAAGATTGTGTGTGCGAATGTAGTGAAAGCATTTGGAGCTTGTCCACACATGGTCTATTTTATTTTTGTTTGTCGCGGTAATTTGCATCTGCAGGCAAATGTTAAACTTCCTTTCACTACAGTGTAAGACTTGCTATACACAAAATGTAGCCAAAAATGCTCATATTCTTGTGGTTTTGTGCATTTTTTTTTTTTTTTTTTTTGCCCAGTTTAGGGGTGGCCAGGATTAGAAAAATGTGCATTGTTTTCCACAAACTGCACCACACATGTCCATAGGCCTGCATGGTATCACAGCTTATCTCTACTTAAAGCGACTTTCCAGACTCCCTTTTACTAAGCCACATTTACCTCTGTAATACTGTTAGTGTGACAATGACCCGAGGTTCATCTGTCTCTCTGATAGGTTAGTAGATTTCATTCTACCCTTCATATAATACTAGCATAAAAGTACCATATTTTTTAGTGCAAAGATGTTTTGTGCCACTTTTGGTGTGTGTGTGTGTGTGCGTGTGGTTTTTTTTTTTTTTTTTATCTCGTGCGAGTTTTGGGAAAGTGAGTGCAGCAGGGATTAAGACTAATTTAGACTAGCTCCTGACCAGTCTAAATCTTAATTTACTCTTTCCATTGTATCTGTATTGAGAACTGTTCCTGCCTCTCACTGAATGTTACTGTGTATGGGAGTACTGGTAGAGAAAATGTGACACTATGGCTGCAGTGCTATCTACATTATTTGCAGCCACTGCAGCCTCAGTGTTAAATGGAAGAAGAGAATCTCCTCTTTCATATGACACGAAAAGCAAGTTTGTACGTTCTATAATGTCTGAGATATAACTGTTTGAAGTGACCCTCCCCTCATTTTCTCTACATGTTATAAAGCCCATACTCCTGTACACAGTAACCTTCAGTGAGAGACAGGAAAAGCTCCAGCCTAGGGGTAGTTTCATACATAGGATTTTTGTCATTTAAAAAAGTTACAGTATATGTGGCAGTTTTTGATGAAGTTTTTTAAGTCAAAGTCAAGCATGGATTTACATGGTAACTTAGTAGATGAGGTTAAATGAAAACACAGGTCCATCATTCCACCAAGTCCACCCTATACCCTACATTGTTGATCCAGAGGAAGACAAAAATTCCTTCCTGACTCCAAATCAGTATAAAGCGCTGGATGAACTTGTCTTCACCAAAACCCATAACTTGTAATATTTTTCCATGCAAGGCATCCAGGCTGTTCTTGAATGTGTACAATAAATCCACCATCACAACATCCTGTGGCAGAGAGTTCCATAGCCTCACTACTCTTAAAGTAAAGAATCCCTGTGTATGATTCTGGAGAAAGGCTTTCTCATCTAGGTGTAGAGAATATCCCCTTGTCACTGTCACAGACCTAGAAGTAAAATTCTTTGTATTGTACCTTCAGAAAGGAATGGAAATGGTAAAGAAATGACTTCTATACTTCTCCTTGCTGTTCGATCAACTTCTGGGTTTGGCTTAGAGAGGACCTTTCAGCATCTCTAACAATTTGTGCTGCTCTACTGATTCCAGTGCAGTTGGAATTTTCTCTGTAGCCCTCATTGTAGCACAGGTAGTTTTGGTACCTGATCTGCTATTTAAAGGATCTTTCATTTTTCACATACCGCTACAAAGCTGACCGTGCACGGAGCGCCTCCTCCCAACAGTACAATGCTATGGGGGGGGGGGGGGGTTGATGTTCCACACAGCCCAGTGATGATGCTAGGCTGTAAGGCCCACCTTTCTGACAGTAGTGAGATATCTGTGCTGAAACTAACTGCACCGATAACTCCAGCACCAGGGAGCATACTGAGAAAGCTGACAGTGCACTGAATTCAGCGCGCTGTCCGCTTTTTAGCAGTATGTAATACTGCACATCTCTGAGGATGTGAAAAGTCCTCTTTAAGCTCTGTAATGTCAAAAGGGTGGTGTCGGACAGGGGGCGTCATTCAGAGCTACAATCAGATTTAGTCAGTGTCAGAGCTCAGAATCACACCCCTTGTCTGCTCCTGCTTCACACCATCCTCCTGACAATACAGAGAATAAGTAGCATATCAGTCACCAAATGTAACTGCATTGATTGCTCAGGAATGGTGGGGGTGGGGGTTAGAGAAAAAAATTCCAACTAACCTAGAATCTGTGGGGCAGCAGCTATTAAATTATGCAAAAAGCTGGACTTGGTGAAGGTGTTGAAAGGTCCTCTTTAAACACTGCTGTAAATACTGTCGCCCCCGCCACACACACCTTTTTCAAAAAAGCTGTGCACCTGTACCCTATGGTGAAAATGTTTGGTTTTCTCAGCTGTTAAACAGTGTGTGTGTCTGAGAGGTTCTATAAATTCTAGCAAGGTTTTTATAAAGCATACAAACAATGGTATAGGAAGATAATAATTGGAATTCAATGTTACAACAAATATGGGGAAACATTTCTTGTGTAAAGGTCACCAATTCCCAATATGTTGTCCTTCACAGCTGGATGTTTCCCATCTGATTGTGTTTGTTTTTCCATAATTAGACCTTACAATAGAATGGCTAGGTTTTTCCATGTTATTATTTTTGTGATATATATATATATCTATATATATATATATATATATATATATATGTGTGTGTATTTTTTTTTCCCTTCAGTAAAATGTTTGCTGATATATCTACCCAATCCTTAAAGTAGTAAATATGCTTTTAAAGGCGTTCTGCAGGATTAGGGGGCATTCACACTACCATTGGTGACCGTCAGTAGTATCCGTTGCTATTGTCCATTACAAGATTTTAGCATCGGACACTGGCTGAACCGTCAGAAATCCGTTAAAATTTCCATTCATTTCAATGGGGTGTTATATTGTGTCCGTTTGTGTCTGTTTACACCCAATCCGTCAGAAATCCGTTTTTTTTTTCATGGACAAAAAAATCCTACATGCAGGACTTTTTTGTCCGTTTGAAATAACGGATTCTTGACGGACCGCAAGTGTCCGGTATTTTTTTAACATTGAAGTCTATGGGTAACTGACTTATAACGGACAGTAACTGATAGCCATCAGTTATTGTCCGTTTTTTTCCTGCGCATGCTCAGAAAGCAGAAAAAAAAAAAGACCGTTTTAATAAAACAGATACTAACTGATGCTAATTGTCCGTTTTTTTTAACTAATCCATTAATTGGATCAGTTAAAAAAACGGACACATTAACATCAATTAGTGTCCGTTAATGTTTGTTATGATAGGTGTCCATTTTTTTTTTTTTTTTTTTGTTTTTTTTTTTAACGGACACTATCAGAACGAACATCAACGCTAGTGTGAACCCTGCCTTAGAAAACATGGCTGTTTTCTTCTTCTCAGGAAATGACATAATTGACAGCATTGCCATGTGGCCAACGCATATGTCACTTCCTGAGAAAAGGAAATAAACCATGTTTTCTAATCCTGCACAACCCCTTTAATAAGGTCATCAATATCAGATTGGTGAGGGTCCAGCACCATCACCCCAATCCATAAGATGTTTGAAGGTACTGTAGTGCTTGGCTTTGCACTGTGGCCTCTTCATTATTTGCTGGGCACAGCTCCATTCATCTTGTGGCTGCACATGGTACTGCTGCATTCATTGTGCAATATACTTATAGTATTGCCAAAATACAATAATTCCCAGTGACTCATAATGATGTGGTTTCTTTACCACAGCAGTAATACTAGGTATTTACTTTTGAGCTTTTTAATATCCCTGCCTGTTTTATACTCCATAGTATTCCCTCAGGTTATCGGAATATGTCTCAATTACCTTTAGCTATTAAATGGGTGAAAATCTTAGAACAAAATTTTAGAACAAATCTATAAGACATTGGCCTCATTATTATGTTGACTACCTTTGGGATTCTTCTGCTGAATAGTAGTGCAGGCTGCTTTATTTATACACAAATTTGTTTCACTTGACTAATATTCTGAAACACAACGACTCTTGTATATTGGGTTTTGTATGTGTGCTGTCAGCACTGTTCTACCTAACAACTATTCATATGGGTATACTATTACTATTCCTGATGTTTGCCTTCACTAAGTTAAGAATTATTTTTGTATATTCTTTATAACGTGGTTAATTCTTCTTGTTACTCTTAAAGGTATTGTGACCTAAAACTTTAAACCAAGGTTTTATGTGAGAAAATATTTTTTAAAAATTGTTGATTGAATTTTTCATGCCATGATCTAATATATATATATATATATATATATATTTATTTATTTTTTAAAGTGCGTACTTGCGCAATTTTAACTCTGGCCGCTAAGCCTAATAATAGACAGACACTTGCCCATTCTGTTTGGATTTTTGTTGCAGCAGTTACATCATGCTTGTCCCAAAACATAACACCACTGCAGGAGACACACCTCTATCTGCAGGCCTGGGCAGACTCTTTAAAATGAGTTGTCTAATTGGCATCATGTAAAATTTGTATAAGTATATACCGGTAAATGGCCCGACCGAAAACATGAAATCTGTTTCATGTAAAATCCCCTTGGAATACAAGGGGGCACTTACTGTCTGAGGCGGCGTTGCTTCTCCACAAGTTTTGTGAGTCTTCCTCAGGAGCTGGTCACAGCACTTTGTGGCTTCAAAGAAGGTGCGTATTTAGAAGTATGGAATAGCTGTTTGGATGTTGAGTGCCACTTGGCGTTAGAAAATAATTTTTTACAGGAGGTTGTCTGATACTTTTAATGCTTTTTAGCCTGCTCTGGAACTGCAGATCAAGTTAAAGGGAGAGTATCATGAAAATAAGCCCTTTTAAAAATCTGTTTCCAGCCTTGCTTTCAGCTTCTCTCCCCTCCAGTTGATCAGCTGCTTTCTCTGTTGGAAGCCACAGTCAGCTACACACTTCTCTTGAAGCGGCTGCTGTATGAATATACCATGTCAACTGGAGTGGGAGACACTTTTAGGTATTTACACAGCCATTTTTAATGCCTGTGGCCCATGGATATTAATATTATATTATATACCTGATGCATTGCAATGTATACAAGTGTTTTGATCTGACAAAACCCCTTTACAAATTAAAGGCAGCTCATGAACCCCCCCCCCTTCCACACAACAAGTTCATAAACCCTAATGTTAGGGCTGCATGACAATTTTAATTGACTGACAACAATTTGCAACCTAAAATAAGTGGTGTTTGGTTGTGTCTTGCTGGACTCGTGTGATCTTTTGGTAAAAGGAAAATATTTAAAAAGTTGACCAACATTCTAAGGATTGCATCCTGTATAGTTTCATGAATAATTTTGCTGTCTAAAAACCACTTACCGCCAGGCATGTCTCTAGTAGCTTAGCTCAGCTCCTATAATGAAGTGGGTGAGTAATGTTTCCTGCATCAGATTTAATGTAGTGTCTGACAAAAATTCTGCACTTCGTAGAATGCATATCTCTAGTAAATGAACTGTAGACACTTTAAACCAGCAAAGAATTCTGAGAGATTTCTGGTCTGAAGTCTGCAAAATAGCGAATGCCTTTATGGACAATAATCTAGGCATTCGAACACATTTATTAAGACTGGCGTTTTGTACGCCATTCTTAATGAAGACCCCAACAGGATCAAGGCGTAACTGATTTATCAAGAGGCTCCGGCCTTTTAATTAAGTCGGGTGCACACCCATGTGCCAGAATGGAGAGCTATGCCGCTTACAGATTTCAACTGGCGTGAGTCATAATAAATGTTGGGCCGAGGTATTCTTGTACCAGCCTAAGCGCTCTACCAACATTCGCAGAAAGTGGCAAGCAAGGTGCAGAAGGGGGGGGGTTTGGAAAAAAGTACACTACAATGTTGCTAATCTACGGATAATCAATTCCCCCTATACAATCCGAGCTAAGGTAAGCATTGCAATGTGTTTAGAAAATTTTTCCCTTTTTGTCCACAATGTATATTTTTGTCTGGCTACAATTCGCTTGGGGCATGGTTTATGGCATAGTACAGTCTACAGCAGACTGTGGTATCTTTAGTCTATGGTGTGGCTTGCTGCTTGGACCAAGTTATTTTAAAGGGATTTTCCCATTAAATACTTTATATTCCCAATCCTTAGGACCTGGAATAAGCGTCTGATTGCTGGGTCTCTAAATGTTGGGACTGTAAATGATGGCAAGAATGGTCCTAGTGCACCCCATGTCAGAGGAGTGGCCATCATGCCATTCACCTCTACTTCAATAATATACCAGCTGCATAGATGTGAACTAGGTACTAGGGGATCCTGCTTCTTATGGTCTCTGGAAGTATGACAGCTGAGATCAGGCACTTATTACTGATCTTGTGGGAAGGGGATAAGTGTTAATAGGAAAACCCCTTTAAAGTATCAAATGACTTTTAACAATTTTTATAGTGTCTTTTTTAGATACTGCCTGACATTTCTGTATACTGTGATGCTGGATTCATTTATTTATTTTTTTTACTTTTTTCAAAATCTTACAGAATTTTGTGTCAGGGTTATGTCATTTTTAGTTGACATGTTCCTGTCTCGCAAAACTGAACACCCACACATCAGATGTATACCCCAAACAAACTGATCCCAGCTAAAATAGAATTCATATATTGTATCTCCCACGAGAACAGACGTGTCAGATTATTGGACAGAGTATACTAACAGCTCGACTGAGAACCTTAATTACAGGTGTTAATACATTGACCCACCCCCCCCTAGTATTGGAGCTGGAGTACACGTCAGATTAATGCAAACCCCTTTAGTATTGGAGCTGGTGTATATGGCAGATTAATGTAGGCTGAACCCGCTGATTTTGGTGGGACTCAACAATCTTACATGTATGGCTAGTTTAAGACTACAGTGGGGGAAAAAAAAGTATTTAGTCAGCCTCCAATTGTGCAAGTTCTCCCACTTAAAAAGATGAGAGAGGCCTGTAATTGTCATCATAGGTAGACCTCAACTATGAGAGACAAAATGACAAAACATATCTAGAAAATCACATTGTCTGATTTTTTTTTTTTTTTTTTTTTAAGAATTTATTTGCAAATTATGGTGGAAAATAAGTATTTGGTCACCTACAAACAAGCAAGATTTCTGGCTCACAGACATGTAACTTCTTCTTTAAGAGTCTCCTCTGTCCTCCACTCATTACCTGTAGTAATGGCACCTGTTTGACATTGTTATCAGTATATAAGACACCTGTCCACAACCTCAAACAGTCACACACCAAACTCCACTATGGTGAAGACCAAAGAGCAAGACCAAAGAGCTGTGGAAGGACACCAGAAACAAAATTGTAGACCTGCACCAGGTTGGGAAGACTGAGTCTACAATAGGCAAGCAGCTTAGAAAATGGAAGACATACAAGACCACTGATAATCTCCCTCGATCAGGGGTCTACGCAAGATCTCACCCCATGGGGTCAAAATGATCACAAGAACGGTGAGCAAAAATTCCAGAACCACACGGGGGGACCTAGTGAATGACCTGCAGAAAGCTGGGACTAACGTAACAAAGGCTACCGTCAGTAACACACTATGCCGCCAGGGACTCAGATCCTGCAGTGCCAGACATGTCCCCCTGCTTAAGCCAGTACATATCCGGGCCCGTCTGAAGTTTTCTAGAGAGCATTTGGATGTTCCAGAAGAGTATTGGGAGCATGTCATATGGTCAGATGAAACCAAAGTAGAACTGTTTGGTAGAAACACAACTCGTCGTGTTTGGAAGAGAGTGAATGCTGAGTTGCATCCAAAGAACACCATACCTACTGTGAAGCATGGGGGTGGCAACATCATGCTTTGGGCCTGTTTCTCTGCAAAGGGACCAGGACGACTGATCCGTGTATGGGGCCATGTATCGTGAGATTTTGAGTGCAAACCTCCTTCCATCAGCAAGGGCTTTGAAGATGAAACGTGGCTGGGTCATTCAGCATGACAATGATCCCAAGCACACCGCCAGGGCAACGAAGGAGTGGCTTCGTAAGAAGCATTTCAAGGTCCAGGAGTGGCCTAGCCAGTCTCCAGATCTCAACCCCATAGAAAAACTTTGGAGGGAGTTGAAAGTCCGTGTTGCCCAGTGACAGCCCCAAAACATCACTGCTCTAGAGGAGATCTGCATGAAGGAATGGGCCAACATACCAGCAACAGTGTGTGCCAACCTTGTGAAGACTTACAGAAAACGTTTGACCTCTGTCATTGCCAACAAAGGATATATAACAAAGTATTGAGATGAACTTTTGTTATTGACCAAATACTTATTTTCCACCATAATTTGCAAATAAATTCTTTAAAAATCAGACAGTGATTTTCTGGATTTGTTTTCTCATTTTGTCTCTCATAGTTGAGGTCTACCTATGATGACAATTACAGGACTCTCTCATCTTTTTAAGTGGGAGAACTTGCACAATTGATGGCTGACTGACTACCTTTTTTTCCCCACTGTATCTATCTATCTATCTATCTATCTATCTATCTATCTATCTATCTATCTGTTAAAATTAAAGGGCATGTTGGATTTCAATATATTCCAATCTTTATTTGCAGTGGAGATAAGCTTATGTGTCACATATACTTCATATACAGTAGTTCTATCTTGAGCAACATATTTTGCACATGGCCTATGGCTCATTTTATATTCTTGACCTACTTTGTCATAATAAGACTTTATTCACACTTGTTTATAGATTGCAGCCAATCCAAGCATACAGAGCTGCAGTGTAAGGCCCCTTGCAGATGACCGTGGTGTGGGTCAGTGTGCTATCTGTGTATTTCATGGATAACACACTAACCCATTCTTTTCTATGGGCCCGTACACATGATCGTAAATTTCACGGCGACAGTCCTGGCCGCATCAGACATTTAATGAAAGGAGCCGCGGAAGCACGGCTCGTGCATGGGCAGCACACAGGGATATCCCTGTGTCCCCCGTGTGCAGCCCGTGCTTTTAATTCACGGCAGGCCAGTTGCAGCACGGTCATCTGCAACCGGCCTGAAAGTGTAAAGCATGGTCAGGTCATGGTCATGCCTAGTATAAAGCTTTGCTTTTAAATGTGGTATAGAATTAAAAGGCATCCACACAGTTAAAAGAAAAATAATTAATTTTTATTGAACAACAAAACTTTGTGAAACAAATGACATAATTTCACTTTTGTTAAGATTTAATGTGATAGAATGTGTTATACTCTGCTAAACTACCGTATATTGTTTATAATCTGGGTAGAAGATCTGAAAGCTCCGTCTGTGGGAGGTAAGGTGATGGTTGAATGGGAGTAATTTCACATTCAATTACAGTCATTATAACATTTCCATTATGTAGAATACCAAATTTTTTTTTCTACTCTTGAAAATGACGATAATTCACACATTTACATGAGGGTCAAAAGCTATTGCATTTGTGCAGATATATAGACGTTCTCTCATTCTCTAAATAAAAGGGTTCTGTATGTTTGTGTCGGCTGCACGCTCCATTAGCTTTTGTGAGTTCTAGCACCACAATGGCTATACATTTTCTCAAGTCTTTGACCGACTTTGTGAGCAATCTGGAAAAGAAAGAACCTTGAGTCCTGTTAGTTTAGGTCATTCTATGTCAGGGCAGTTAAATTGCTTTGATACCAGTTATATGGTTTAGCTTGATCCATGGCTATAGACAATGGGGCAGATTTATTAAGACTGGCATTTTTTACAGACAGGAAGCAGGTACTGAGTGTACATCCAAGGGTTTTGAGGAATCCGTGAAAACTGCCTGAGAGATGACATGTACTATTTAATGGATCGGTCACACAGATTGTTTAAAAAAAAAAAACAAGCAAAAACAAAAAACGAAAACCTAGTACGCGCACGTCGAAGCTTGTCATGTGAATAAGCTCTAAATTCTAGGATAAAATTCAGATTTTTTTTTGTCAACAGTGCTTTCTGTGAAACTGATAATGTTGACAGTGGAGTCTCTGTACAGGCTTCTCTTCGATAACCTGCATGACTTACCAGGAGACAAATAATTGACATGACATTATTTGCGGAAATGTCACAAGTTATTTGCTAAATTGGGATCATATTCTCTTTTTAGTTTAATTAAAAATGGTGTCATTTAGCAAATGGATTTTCATTGGTTTTCTGGATCGGAATAAATACCACTCCTCACGTCTTGTGTGTTTTGGTCAATTATGAGAGATGACCTCGTCCTTTGTCATTTTCCAGGATATTGCCTTCTGAGACACAATCTCTGGTTATCAAATAACAGCTTACACAACTTATAATGCCAAGCTATGAAGATAAATAGAGAATACTGACATGAAACGCAGGCGTTGATATTTGTTCTGAGAGTTGACTATTAGCAATCGCAGTCATGATGCAGAGACAAAACATGTATGTCTAGTGACATCTGGCAGCATACTTGATATGTTACTTGCTCTTTCCTGATTTCTTTCACTTATCGAAAGCAAGTGACTCCTTGGAACTGTTTGCATATGTTAATTACCACAAATTTTATACAGCATTACATATATTAGTGTTAGAATTGCTGTTGCAATTTCTGCTGTTTTTGATGAATAGCCCTGTAGGTGCAGATGGAATAAAACACTTTAGAGTCTCAAACATTTGATAGGAGATGGGATAAAATACTTCAGTCTCAGAAGCTCATGAGCTAATATTTAATACACTATAAAACCTATACCTGCTGCTACCACTTCACATGCTCTCCACACATCATTTTTGTCATGTATTACTATCTCTCCCTATTCACATTGGGCAGCAAGTTCCCAGCTAATGAAAAGAAGTTTGGATTGACATATCACTGACAGGCGTCAATGCTAATCATTGCTTTCTGGTTAAGAAAACTTGAGCTGTTTTCCTTGTAGAACTACTGATTTTTACTATGAAGTCACTTCTGCAGTCCACAAGATTGTAGTTAAAATCAATCTGTAGTGCTGCAGAAAGTCTTCATGTAACCCAGGGTTAATCAATGTCTTATCTGGTTATTACTATATAGCAATACAAAGTTGTGTGTGTTTTTTTTTTTTTTTTTTTTTTTTTTGTTTCCACATACTGCTTTTGTTTTATCTTGACCCATTAGAGGTTTTCTCTGGGGTGATTATCACTTTAAAAAGTGGGGTTAACATATATAGAGCACCCAAGTCTACAACGTGGATTTGGAGTGCTAATGTCCCCCCCTCTAGTATGGACACTAGCCCATGATCAGGGTGGTTGTTCCCAAACTAGTTACTCTAGACTACCTTTTCACCCTCTATTGAACCTTAGGGTCTATAAATATGAGATTATATTCTATGAATAGTAATATGGCCATCTTCTAACTTTAGGGTGTGACATGAAGGCACGTGTTCACACTGATAGGCAGCCATCTTGCAATTTTTATGTGGTCTCACATCTTTATATACATTATGGGCATATTGTCTTGCTTCAGTACATTCTTTATATGTATATTATAATTTGGGGTAATCCATCTAATTTAGAGCGCTATGAGTCTATTTATGTGTTTTAACAATTCTTTATAGTATGTAGCGCTGGTTTGAGGTATTTTACCTTTTCCAAGCTGGCGCCCGTATCTTTAGCGGCTACTGTGCATATATGAGACATTAAGCACTACTCAATACATATACAACTTCATTATACTTTCACATATGCGCAGTAAACGTTACTACACGCTGGCAGGGCATGGGGACTATGTTACACATGCTTCTGGATGGTGTCAGGTATTTACATATTATATATCTATACACCTGGTGTTTATTATTCATTATCATTGATGTTTCCGTTATTCAGGTTCACACCTGATCATCTACACTTTTTTATGATAGCACTTGTATTTTCACATATATATTATAATGCACTATGTATGATATATTGTGTATCAATTTTTATATAGTGTTTTTTTTTTTGTTTTTTTTTTTTTTTTATCTAGTTGCTTGATTGTCACTTATAATTGATATTGCCCACCCTATTTATATTTGCATACCATCACTATTGTGTTGCTTGATACAGGCTCACTATAGAGACGAAACGTTGCATGGGGCAATAAACCCACTTTTTTCTTCACTTTACTACGGAGTACTGCCTGTTTTATAACAATTTGGTTATTACTATATAATAAAAAAAAAAAATATATATATATATATATATATATATATATATATATATATATATCAGCATTTAAGTGCTGATTTTATTTTGACTTTTTAGCTTTCTGCACCTACTACTAGGATAGTTATTATATACTGTCGTATCAATACGTTGAATGGACAATTGATATTCACTAAAGTTCTAAGCAAGCAATCTGTATTTTGTTAAACTGTATATCTATATAGTGGATTTGGATGTCTGAGAAAACAAAAAAATGTTTTAAAGATATAAATAAAATTGCTAGTTTTAAACACTTTTTTTTCCATTGTGTAGGGATTGCTAAACATTTTTATAATGTACTTTTATTAATCTATTGTATTTTCATTTAGCAAAACACAAGTTGTAGGCGCACAGTGACTAAGCGTTGCGAGTAAATGCCAGAGGGGGGAGTGTCTCCTCAAATTGCTGTATCTCTGGTATTATACCACTTAAGTTGTTCTTATGTTCCTTGGAAGCTGAGAGTGTAAGCTTTTATATCATACGCTACCAATACTGTAGTATTGGAACCAATAATGGAGAAATCACTAGTAAAAACAAGTTGGAGATATGATTTTTATATGCTGCATTGGCTTGTTTTTAACTAGTGATTTCTCCATTTCTCTTATAGCTAGAACTGTAATATTGGTAGCATATTGATGAGACTCTCAGCTTTCAAATGACACTGGAACAACTTTTCTAAGCGGTATAAAACTGGAGATGCAGCAATTTTGAAGTGACCCCCCCCCCCTTCCCCCACCTTTTTGGCATTTGCTATATGTGTATACTGGCAATACAGATTGAATACAGGGCGGAAGTTTGTATTGATACTTAGTTATTGCGTTGCTAGAAAGAACTTTAGAACTTGTTTTCTGCTAAAACAAAGTACGATAGGTTAGTAAAGTATCCTGCAAAAAATGTTTAGCAAACACCTTATACGATAGCTAAGAAAAGTGAAATGACAGTTACGCTTAATATATGGACAATCGCTGATTTTGAGGCAAAAGCTACCTCCAATTCAGCTCCAAATTCAGCTGTGTGATACTCTGATGGGTACAACCCATGGATACTGTCCTTGGAGCAGCAGCTGACACTCAGGTAGAAGAACTCAACAATGAGAACCCGATCACTGATCAAGAACTTTTTCACTGGTTCCATAGACAATTGTGGGCATGGGGAAGAAATCAGATATGACAATGAATCAATGAATGTGGTGCCCTTAGAGTCAGCGATGCATTGGAGGTGGCCCCATAATGTACTAGGTGATATACAGTATGTCAATGGGTCTGAATTGTTACATCTGCAATATCATTGTACTCTGTGCACAGTTTTTCTGGCAGCCTATTAAATAGCTACACTTTTTCTAATATCACCAAATTTTATTTTAATGGTTTGGTTTGATACACAACCCTTTAGTAATATAATAATATAAAATGTCATCTATTCCTTTGGAATGTTTAGTTTTCAGCATGCCATAACGTTCTGATACCCACCATTTTGTAGATACTTGCAAATTTTGAAGAATGTAATGTTTTGTGTTTTTGTAGACTTCGATACGAACTTCTTCTGGCACTGGAGCAGATTTACAGACTATGTGCAGTGTGTGCTGGCATTCACTGCCGTGACTGGGTACATCACCTATCTATCTCTGGACTCTGTGCTCTATGTAGAAACCCTGGGCTTTCTTGCAGTGTTTACTGAGGCTATGCTTGGAGTACCCCAGCTTTATAGGAATCACCAGAATAACTCAACAGAGGGAATGAGGTAAGTGTTATAATATACAGGTGTGTGTGTGTGTGTATATAAATATATATATATATATATATATATATATATATATATATATGTGTGTGTGTGTGTGTGTGTGTGTGTGTGTGTGTGTGTGTGTGTGTGTGTAAATCTATATTTATAGAGCCACCACAGTGATCTGTTGGACCTCATAATCTGGATTCCCAAACTTCTCATCAAATAGCTAATTTTTCCAGTGTTTGCCTTGTGGCATATTATTACATGGTAGCCCTCGTCATAAATGATCATACATAAAGGGGATTTCCAGGCCATTACTAAAATTTCAGAATGTAAACTTTTTCCGTTAAGTATGTTTGTTTGTAAAGTACTTGTGTTTTGTTTTATTTGGTGACTGCTGAGTCTCCTCCAGGATGCAATTTTGGCACTTCCACTTACATCATGTCTGTTCACAGTTATGGCACAAACGTTACCAATGACATCTGCAACAAGGGCTGGGTGGGCAAGGGAGGCTGTTCCTCACTGTCCATGTCGTCTACTTTGGTGCTGGGAGATGGAGTGGGCAAAGTAATGCATCTGAATAAACTGGCTTTGGGGCAGTGTGAGTGCTGAGTTAGAGCACAGCGCATTGAATAATGGGACTTGTAGTAGGGAAGTCCTGGATGAAGTGAGCCATAAAAATAAACCATTGATTGCTGAAATGAGCCACAATGATGACTAACAAGATGTAAACTGTTGGAAAGGTATTTGTTGGCCATTTTGACACAATACATGTCCGAGAGGCCATAAAAAAAAAAAATATATATATTGGAGTTTGGAAAATGCCTTTAATACTCAGTAGTCCACCAGTGTCTCTCTAGTGATACTTTACCCCTTTTGACCTTCAGTGCTGACCATGATTCCACTCCGTGACCCCTACTATTGCTGTGGTAAATATTACTGCAGCCTGTTGGCAGCTTATATGAAAACCTTATCCTCTGCGTGTGGGCAGTGGTTATTAGCTGCATTTAGCCATAAAATGTAGGACAGTAAGCTAAGTGTGAAATGGTGTCTGTACCTTTACTTGTATGAGTAGGCTATAGCTACTTTTAAAGTGCCCCATTGGTCAGCAGGAATTTACTATCGTGGTATATACTAAAATGTGACTAAAGGTATATGTTTATATAGCTGGCAAACAGTAGTCCCTTGAAGTTGTAGAATCGATTTTCCACATGGTCTGTCAAGAAGATTTTCTTAAAAAGTTAAGAATCTGTGTGTGAATCACATTGTTTGGATGTCTTAGGGATGGTTAATTCTCTAGAGCCATGTTTTCAGGTCAATCCACCTAGAAACTTGCTGCAGGCACCTAACCTATTGGGTTGTTTTCTATTGATTTTTTTGAAAGGTTGTGTAAAGCCTACCTACTAAAAATATCTCTGATCCAGAACGTTACAGCTGGTTACCAAAGTCTGTAATGATTTGTGCACACCTGGTGGAACGCTTTTTTATTTTTATTTATTTGTTTGTTTATGTTTTTAATATCTATGCTCTGCTTTCTTTTTTTCTTTCGGAGTTTTCCTTTTGTGTCACAGTTCTTTCTTTCTTTAACAATTTATGCAAGTGCTACAAATATTATTCAATTATTAATCCTCAGTTTTTCATTTAAAATAAAAATGACAAAGTGAATCTGTCACATTGAAAATGCTTTGCAATCTGCAGGCAGCCTGTTACAGACCTGACGGAGCTCAGCAGACTGATATACAATTTGTGGGAAAAGTTCTAACCTGGAATCTATTAAGATCCCTCCTCGTCCTGGGATTAAGAGTCCAGTGGGAGGTCCTACTTCGCAGCTGATAGTCTTCCATGCCCAGAAATGGCTGTTAGTCACTGAGTAGGACAGCCCACTAAATTCCTAAACCCAGAATGAGGAAGGATTTTAAATGAACAAATGACAGATTATACTAAAACTTTTCTAATAAAACTATATATCAATCTGCTCAGCCCTGACAGGTCAGTAACATGCTGCCTGCAGATTGCACTGCATTTAAAATGTGGCAGATTCTCTTTTAAAGTGAATTTCTAAGCTGCTGGTCCTCATAGACAGTAACAACTTTTGCTGCATGAGAAATCGCCAAGAAAATGGCAACAGTCAGTGCCCTGCGATAATCTACTGATGTACAAAAACGTGTAGTTTATATATAGTTCTATACTAAAAGATTGCTTATGTCTCCATTGTACAGAAGTGTTCCACCTGCTATAAATCTTTTGTTCCACTATCGAAGCTAGATACTATGCTTTTCAATATATTTGTGTAAGAATATGCCAGCACATTCCACACAGATGCCAGAAAGACTTGGACTAGGACTGGGAACATGTATGATAAATATGTTGTCTGCATTTGCAGATGTATATAGTGAACATCTCATTATTGCTATTTTAAACAGTCCTCTGTTGATCAAAGTAGTCATTTCAGATCAAAATTGTTACATCTATGATTATTCATTTACATAATTTGGGATTTAATCTACTTCTCTACAAAATATTCTCAAATGTGGTTGAGCTGACCAGGATGTGGCAGTCAAAAGTCCTTCATTCCTAGTTTCTACCAGTTGACCGTCCCACTGTAGAACATTCATGTTCACCTAAATGCAAATATCAGAGTTAGCGATGGAATTTCAGCAGTGTCTTTGAAAATTGTGAATCGGAGATCAACTTGCCTATTTGATGATTCACTAACATTAGGTGCCGAGAAAAAAAAAAGAAAAAAAAAAAAAGAAATTATCGGTTAAGATGCAGCTGCAAAGATATATGCAGCCAATTTCCATTTGTAACCAGTTCTAAAAGAGTGCACCTTTAATTTTCCCTTTGATAAAGGCTTTATTGGATTGCTAGTAATGTCCTCAGTTAAATCTGAGCTGCATTCAAAGTGAATTTATAATATTTGCATGTGAGCAAATCATAACTGGGCAAATTTGATGGCTGACTTCATAGCACCACCTGGGAGCATTAATCCTTAATCTGACCTTCCATCTTTCAAGTCACTTGTGCTTTGTTGGGAACATTAATTAGTCGGCGTCAGGAAGACAAAGACGACTATGATTAATAGAGAGAGATTTCCTTTGTTCCAATATACAGTAGATCTTGAGTTTCACCTTGGACAGGTTTATCAAACTCAGTGGCCTCTTAATGATAGTCCTCTCTACAATTCCGTTTTCTTTCATCTGATGATGATACTTCAAGTGGTCACTAACTTTTCAACTAACTTTACATAAATTAGTAGTAGAAGCGAATATAAGAAACTTTATAATATATCATAGAAGAATACCTCTTTCTCCATATATCTAGCTCTTTTCCTACTCCGTGTCCCATTTAAAGTGACTTTAACACAGAAATCTTTGCTGGATCCATCTTTGCCCCTCAGTATAGATTGCTGGCTCACTAAAGCATCTGATGACATGTGCTCAGAAGTTTGTAGAGAGGGAATAGAAGCCAAGTGAGTGAGAAGCAGGGACAGATGCACAGACTTGATTCTGCAGCTGAAAGTAAGTTTTTTTTTTTTTTTCTCACTCCAAGTGCTTTAATCACATCACCACTGTTCAGTGCTTCTTAATGTCTTCCATGCTGTTTCTGAGTGAGTGTAAGTTAGGGAGTAGAATCTTTTTTTTTTTTTTTTTTCTCTTCTAATAGATGACGCTGTTATTAAAAATGTAGAAACCAAGTAGTAGTGTTTTTCTTGTACACATCAGCTTATTTCATAAAGTAATCTGTAAGTTTTTAAATGTACTTTATCAAAATTTATCGGTATTTTTAATTGTCATAGATTAACTGATGTGAATGGGGTTATAAGACTGCAGATCCAATGAGAAGTATAGTCATATTTACAAACTGTAGATGCAGCAGTTTGGTGATTTCTGGAAAGTTTTACAATGTACACACATATGAAGGCAGTAGATTGAGTAAGACCTCAGTAACTACAGATAAAAACAAAACCAAAATCAGTGAACAATGTGTCCCTCCTCATGTCGCTACCTGCAATGACATTTTAATTCAGTCCTGCATTCCAAACAGTCCTCATTCTTCTCTTGACATGAAAGAGAGGAGAATTTTTACTTGGTAGTATTTTTATATGACTATGGTTAGTTGGTGTAAATTTTTGCCCACTAATACTTTTCAAAGTTGACCATTTATTCAATATCTTTGTTTTCTGTCTATTACATTTTAAGTAAGCTATCCTGAACTTGAATATATACACGGGACAAAATTGTTGGTACCCCTCGTTTAATGAAAGAAAAACACACAGTGGTCACAGAAATAACTTGAATCTGACAAAAGTAACAATATATAAAAATTCTATGAAAATGAATAAATGAAAGTCCGACATTGCTTTTAAACCATGCCTCAACAGAATTTTTTAAAACAGAAAACTCATGAAACAGGGCTGGACAGAAATGATGGTACCCTTAACTTAATATTTTGTTGCACAACGTTTTGAGGCAATCACTGCAATCAAACGATTCCTGTAACTGTCAATGAGACGTCTGCACCTCTCAACAGGTATTTTGGCCCACTCCTCATGAGCAAACTGCTCCAGTTGTCTCGGGTTTGAAGGGTGCCTTTTCCAGACGGCATGTTTCAGCTTCTTCCAAAGATGCTCAATAGGATTTAGGTCAGGGCTCATAGAAGGCCACTTCAGAATAGTCCAATGTTTTCCATTTAGCCATTCTTGTGTGTTTTTAGCTGTGTTTTGGGTCATTATCCTGTAGCAAGACCCATGACCTGCAACTGAAACCAAGCTTTCTGACACTGGGCAGAACATTTCTTTCTAGAATCCCTTGATAATCTTGAGATTTCATTGTACCCTGCACAGATTCAAGACATCCTGTGCCAGATGCAGCAAAGCAGCCCCAGAACATAAGAGCCTCCTCCATGTTTCACAGTAGGGACAGTGTTCTTTTCAAGATATGGTTCATTTTTCAGTCTGTGAACATAGAGCTGAGGTGCCTTGCCAAAAATTTTGATTTTTGTCTCATCTGTCCATAGGACATTCTCCCAGAAGCTTTGTGGCTTGTCAACATGTAGTTTGGCAAATTCCAGTTTTGTCAGATTCAAGTTATTTCTGTGACCATTGTGGGTTTTTCTTTCATTAAACGAGGGGTACCAACAATTTTGTCCACGTGTGTACATGTGATATATAGAAGAATATATTTTTTTTTTTATATTTTTATTAATTATTCACAATGTTGTGCAACTTTACTCAACATTGCTGTTATTTAGAAGTGTCATCAACAAAATGCAAAGAATTACTTTAAGTTGTAATTTTAAAAATTGGATAATCTTATATCTAGTAAATAAATCTGAATAATTATAGGAAATGTAGATGATGTTGCTTGCTTATTGTACAGTCCTGCTGCCTGTTTTTGGAGGTCCAACGCTTGGACCCTGCACTGATCAGCTTATCCCACCACTGGAAGATGTATGCAGCCAGAAGTGGCTCCACTCATATTCCGGTGAGTGGGAGCAGAGCTGCAGTTCCTCAGGGCCACTGCTACACAGTCACACACTGTAGCAGTGGCATGGGGGGGGGGGAACTGCAGCTCTGCTCCCATTAACTTGAATAGAAGGAAACCTGCTTCCAGCAGCTAGATCATCTGATTGGTGTGGGGTCTGATTTTTTTTTCTCCGCTCCCCTTATCAGATACTGATGACCTATCCTGTACTAGATCAAGACATGGGGTCTTGGACAACCCATTTTGGACTGTACTACAAACAGACAGCAGGACTGTACAACAAACAAGCATCATCATATACACTACCTATAATTATACAGATTTCTTTACTAGATTTAAGATTTATTTAGATAGTATTTGTACAAGATCACCAGCAATAATCCATAAGATGATAAAATTACTAATATTCTTCTATATATCACAACATAAATAAACACTCTAGTTAAATGCATTTTACCAATAATGTAAGCGAGTAATTCATGTATGTTGTACAAATTTATGTAAAGGAACAAAAAGGTCAGGTTCAACAGGACTGCACAAAACCATTATGAAAAAAACATAGACAAGAACTACAGTTACTCTGATGGTTTTTACACTGTTTATTTTATTGGGTAGCCATGATAATATTTCTGAATGTTAAAAAACCCAACAGATTACAATCTGCATTGGGCTGGGGCCCCATGGAGACTTTGGCCACCACACATGTTGCAAGACCAAAGGGCCCAGTATAGTGCTGCTTTCACCGCAGGTAATGAAAGTAAATGCAGTCATGTTGCAACTCATAAGTTGCTGCATTCGTGACATGATCCCAAGAAAGCCATAAAGTATATATATCTTGTAAGTTACAGTGGGACTGTATTCATCCATTACTTGCAATGAAGTCAGCAATGCACTGCAATCTTTGGCCTTGTGAATTGTGTCACAGGCAAGGTGTAATGTGTGTGTGTGTGTATAAAAACACATATGAAATTTATATTTTAATCTAGTATTGCTGTTTGTAGGGTTTAAGAGTCAAGTTCTGCATAGTTCTTGTTTCTTTAGATTACATTTGGATGTTGTAATTAAAATCATAAATAGCTTTAACCTGTCAAAAAACGGAAACAAATGCTAAGAGCAAATTTTGTTCAGGTCATGAGGGACAGATTTTTGTAATGTATTTCTTATATTTTCATAAAAATCTATACGCTTTCTGCTTTTTTTTTGTTTGGTATTGCCGGCTTGTTAAATTTAGTTATTAAATGTTATCAAATTGTTAACTTGGAATGCTTTCATCAAAGGATCAGAACAACGGATGTTACATTTTGGCTTTCCTTTTTTTTCTCTCTTTTTTGCAGCATGTTGTTTTTTTTGTTTTTTGTCCATTGCAAAAAAAAAAGACTCAGTGCTTTGTGTTAAAAGCTGAAGTAGACCACAAGAAAATTTTTGCTTCCCTTTATTACTAGACAGATTTCATAAGCATGCAGCTTGTACTGAACTTAAGTCTGTCCTTACCCTTAAAAAGGAGAGGTTCCACTTTTTTCATATGGTTTTTGAAGTCAAAACTATAAGTTTATTGAAACCATCTGTGCTTTTTTAGGTTGATCCACTGGGTTTGGCTTCAAAACTTGAACTTGTGTCCTAAGGCCTAGCGTGCTAGTTTAAATCTGTGTTTTACTTGCTTTAACACATGCGTTTTTTGAACCACACATTTTGCATTTTTGATCAGTGTTGTCATTTTTATTGGTGTATAAAAGATGCGTTAGCATGAGTATAAACCGCATGTGTCATAGCAGTACAATATGCTTGTGTCTTTGAGAGCTGTCATGTGCCAGACAATTGTTGTAGTGATGAAAAAGCTGATTCTCTCATTCTAAGGCTAGATGCACATGAAACAGGTGCCAACCGACCATGAAAAAAGTAAATTTTTCACGGCCGTCTTGCACCCAAGGGGCACCCATTTTCAAGGATTCCCCATACATTCCAGTCTATGAAAGGATCTGTGAAAACAGACAAAAATAGGACATGACCTATATTTTGATATAGGTCCAGCTCCTTTTTTTTTTTTTTTTTTTTTTTAATCATACTCAGTTTAGCTTTATAAAACCTTGTGTTTTGTTGGGACTTTTTGACCAAACATCAATTCTGGCATCTGAATTTTAAGGTTCATGGCATTTATCATGTAGAATAAATAACATATTCATTTTAATTTTGGGGTGGTTACGGATGTGGTGGTATCAATTATGTGTTTTATTTTTTTCATTAACAAGATGAAAAATTTTGTTTTTGTTTTTATTTTTTTCTCCTATAAAACGACTTAGGTGCTGCAGACAGCGTTGACTGCATCTTATAAGGGGTTTTAACAAGTATGCAAGTAGGGGTTCCAAGATTCATATTAATGTGACCTGTCCTATCCTTAGGTTATCAGTATCAGATTGGTGGGGGTCTGACACCTGGTACCCTCATAGATAAACTTTGTGTAGAAGCTTTCCAAACTGGAGGATCTTCTTGGAACTTCTGACCATCCCAAACTCCTTACACAATCCTATACCTTGTTGCCATCTGCCAGGCCTTTTGATAGGTCCTCTGTTGGGTGGCCCGGGATCTTCCTGACTTGACAGATGAGGAATGGAGGAAGGTTTCGTTCTTGCACTCTTTTTGCGAGAAACATCATTATCGTGTTTGCGCTGGTTTGAAATATCTGAGCTTGCTGTTCAGTCATTCTTGTTCTTGGGGTTGGGATGCGGAGTAGTGAGTTTGTTAGGATGATGGTCTGTGTGTGCGGTAGTGGCTTGATCGATCAGTTTTTAATTTTAAATTTTTTTTTTTTTTTTTTTTTTTTTTTTTACAAATTGTGACCAAGGTACCTAATACCTGATAATGAGCTTATCAAAACTCTTATTAATGGTCATCTCATCTGCATACACTGAACTGCTGTAGTTTTTACAGATGATCCAGCCTTCTGACCACTGTGGTTTATGTTGGGATGAATGCAGTAGTTATTGAAAGCTGACATCTATGGTGCTATCATTTTATGTATAGAACCTTACCGTTCAAGGATGTTCCACAAGAACTATTCATCACAAGTCTTATCAGCAATTTCACAGCCCTGTACACATATTACCAAAAAAAAAAGCTGCTGTTGTGAGATCTCATTTCTCTGTTCATGATTTCCCTTATGTATAGGAAATTATTATTGTACATGAATTACAGGAAGCGAAGCTGTGGGGGAGCTTTCATTTACAAATCACTGTTAAAATTATTATTAACCTGGGAATGTGTGCATCTCTGAAGTGTGGTAATTTTTTTCTTATGGATTCCATTTCATGCGTGGCCTACAGTATGTAATGACTGTGCTTAATCTAATGTATGACATCTTCAATTGTACAGAAAATTTATGTCCAAAGTGGAGTTTTTGTGAGGCCGTAAACACAGTCAATTTTTCATATGAATTGTCCTATCTGGGTTTAGAAAAGATATCCTCCATAACAGGTATTTTGCTATGACCCTAAACAAGGTAGGCAGCAATTCTGCCCACATTTCAGAAGTGCTGTGACCCAGGATTTTACTGTAAGAGGGGACTATTAAAGATTTTCTTTAATCACCTTAGTGGAATGTGATGGCTCTATAAGTAAGCATAATAAATAAGTGTATAAGACATGAATGCAGAACATATTATAGGAGATCCAAGGACACTGAACTGCTAATACATGTGCCCAAAACGTTTGCAGTGTAAAATGTTTAACTTAACCATATTTAAATTTGCAGATAATGTAATGTTCGTGAGAAAATCCCTTCAATTCAGGAGAGCTGGTACATTATTTGGACTTACAAATGTGGTGTAGTGAGACACTGTACTGGCCGAGCTTTTATCTCGTTGTTCACATGCAGCCATCTACAGGGTACATATTCTTGGAATATTTAAGACAAATTAGACAGTGAATGTATTTCTGTACAGAAAGGGGTTCTTTACAGTTAGAGTAGTAAAACTATGGAATTCCCTACCCCAAGAGGTAGTAAGGGCAGATACCATATCAGAATTTATATAAAAGGGCTAGATGATTATCTAATAAGTAAAATTTAGGGTTATAATTAATATAACTATAAGTTATCGGAAGTAGATTTTTTTGAGATGAGGTGGAGCCATGGATTTATTCTGATTTGGTGTCGGGAAGGAATTTTTCCCTTTAAAGGGGTTATCCAGCTTCGAGAAATTATCTGCAAATACATCCACAGCAGTGCTATATACTCACTGTTCCCTTGTGCAATCTTTGTTTAGCTCTATTTTACTTGCTGCTCCTTGTATCACCTTTATTTACATGCATTGAATATGTAGACAAACTACAATGCCCATGATTCATCTGCCTGCTCTCACTCTGAGTTTGCTGCTCAGAGGGGGAAGGGAAGTGTGTTTGCAAACAGACCATCACAGCAGCATATGACCTCAGATGTGGGACTGGTTTATTACCTGTGATTTCATTGCAGGGGAGAGTGGAGAAGGCCGTGGTACACAGAGAGTGAGAGCAGGCAGATGAATCATGGAAAATGTAATAAAGGTGATACAAGGAGCAGCAAGTAAAATAAAGCTAAGCACAGGCTGCACAAGGGAACAGTGAGAATTTAGAACTACTGTGAATGTATTTGCAGATAATTTTTTTTAAACTGGATAACCCCTTTAATATGGTGAAAGCAATGTCCGCTTTTTTGTCCTTCTCTGGACCTACGCTGTAAGGTTTTAGGATGAACTCTATGAACCTGTGTCTTTCAACCTTATTATCTACTGTAACTTGTAACTACGTCACTTCAGGGTATTGAAGCAAATGCTTAAAGAGGTTATTATGGGCATTTTAATTATGGGCATTTTAAGACCTAGAAACGGCCCCTTACTGTTCCTCATAGTAATTGTTTTTTTCCCAGCTGAAAATCTACTATATTGTTCCAGAATTTTTTTTTTCCACCGTTTATATTCTATACACTGTTCTCTTACATAAAATTATGACCAGAACTATGACACTCATTACTGTAGGTTCAAAGTCTGTTCTATAATGTTGAGCAATTCTTATAACGTTATTATTTTCACATCAATACTTTGTATTTAAAAGTGCATTTTAGCATGTGGGAAATGTGTGCAGAACAATGTTAGTTGGGAAAATGTCCATATCAGTAGAGAGCTGCCTCTGCCAGGACTGATGCTGATTTTGCAAAAGCATGAGAGAATTTTTTTTTTTTTTTTTTTTTTTTTTTTGATCCTGTCATTTCACATTCCGGTGTCTTAATATAGCCACCGAGATATAGATTGCACTTTTGTTCTCTATACAGAGATATTTACAAATCGCCAATGGTAAAAAGACAAATGACAAAGTTAATAATGGAAATGATTTATGATCTGGGGGTAGCACAATATCATTTGTCTGTATAAAATTGAATTAGAGAACCTAAGTTAATTGCAGAAATATAAATAGCCAAAAAAAAATCTGAGTCTCTGCTGCCTTACTGCTGCACTACTTCATAGTACATATTCTTTTTACAGACATATGCATGACACTCTATCAGATTAGCTTGTAAAAATGTGAATACTTGAGACAGGTATTTTTTATTTTTTTTAAAGTGTAGGCAATTTTTCCAAGAAATTTTATTTATTTAAGGAATTTAGAAATGGTGGAAATCCACAGATCAGCTCAAGAAACAGAGCTGTAAAATGCCTATACAGTATAAAAAGAAAAAACAGTATCGTTGACTGACCATATCCCATAATCCATAAAAGCTGTTACTTAAAAATTAAAATGAATGTACACCATTGACAGACTGATTTACTACAATTAAAGGGCATGTCCCAAATTAATGTAAAAGGTCTGGTATAGACTCATTGATGTTTTTTTCTAATTAGTTGTTAACGCCACTCCTCTATTGACTTGACAGTGCCTTGAAAACAAAAGTGCCACAGAGACGGTGACCTAAACCGTAATAGTGGCCCAGATGGAATTAGTGTCTCACATGTTGGACATCCCGGCGCCAGAATGGAAATCTACGCCATTTAGGAACTGGCATAGATTTCCATTCTAACTCACGCTAGAAAACTGGAGTGAGCTATAATAAATCAATCGGGCCGAGGATAGCATCGGATAGGACATTGTAGTTCAGGACAGGCAGCCAAGTACATGACAGCGCTATACAACGTAGGATAGGGCATTATAAGATAGGACAGCACAAAGCAGCAAAGAACAGGAAACTATAAGGCGGAGGCCCTACATTGCGGAAAAGCTGCTTTTTTATGTTGCAGATTTTGCTCTGATTTTTTGAACCAATGTCAAGAGTGGCTTGAAAAGAAATTGGAAATATGTAGGAATCCACGCCGAGCTTTGGCTCAAACTGCAGCAAAATCTGCAACAAAGAAGCAGCTTTTCCATAACGTGGGGCCTTAGCCTTAGACAGCAATTTCTAGCAAGGCTAGAACAGCATAGCATAGGACAGAGCAGCACGGGACAACATAATACAAGTGCATCTCAATAAATTAGAATATCTTTGAAACTTTTATTTCTTTCAGTAATTAAATTCAAAAAGTGACCTATATTTTCTAGATTTTTTACACACAAAGTGTTCTATTTCAAGTGTTTTATTTCTGTAAATATTGATTATGAATTACAGGGAAAGAAAACCAAAATCTAAGAAAATTAGAATATTGTGAAAAAGTTCAGTATTGTAAATTCAGTGTGTCACCTGCCAAGGTTTCCTAAGCCTTTAAATGGTCCCTCAGTCTGGTTCAGTAGGACACACAATCATGGAAGACGCTGATTATGAATTGAATTACTGAAATGAATGAACATTTCAAAAATATTCTAATTTATTGAGATGCACCTGTAGCAGCACATTACATACCTATACCCGAAGCTTCCTCTGATCACTGTTGAGGCTTTGAGCCCCCATTCCTTCTACCCCACTGAAAAGAGAGCCAGTTACTGAGGTTTGTCCACCTGCAAGCTGTAAAAGAGGAATATGATGCCTGAGGGGAATATATTATGCTGCCAGGGACAGAGCCTGCAAAATCGGCAATGTATAGTCGCCATGGTAAACCGTCACTTCTCAACCTGCTCTAATGCACAGGAGAGAAAGTGTTCACCCTTGTGGTCTTTCCTGGAAGAATAAAGTTGTGTTGATAGGTGAATGGCACCCTTAGTGAAAAAAGGGGAGCTTACAAGGAGATATGAGAGACTGCCTGCATCTGCATATGTCATCTCATGGCTTTCAGCTATGCATCCCTATAATAAGGCCGGTCCATCCATATAATGAGGGGGGTGAGGGCAGTCCGAGGCTACAGGAATTTTAATGCATTTTTCATAATGTATAACACTTTGATGCTAAATTGCATAAAGAGATCTTAGATTGTAAAGTGCTTATTGGCACTTTTAGAATATGCCAGCCATCTAATATATGTTGGTATAGGGCGCAGTGTGTTGTTTTTTTTTTTTTTTTTTTTTTTTTTAGTAGATTTTAGAATTTTTCTTGTTGACTTTTGTGTTTGTCAAAAGTGTGAAAATTCTTCTCCCCAAAGATATTATTCAGATTTCGTAACCTGAAGATGGATAGTGTAGCTCAGGGGTGTCAAACTCATTTTCTCCGGGGGCCGCTTCAGCCTCACGGGGTACCTTGAAGGGCCAAGATTATTTTACACATGTATAAAAGTAACTTCTCCTTAACAGATAAGTGAGCTATTAAGCAGTAGTTACATTTGTACATTACTACTGTTACAATCAGCCCTTTGAGGTCAACCAGGAAGAACATAATGTATTGTTAAAACCTAAGACATTGGCATGTTACATACTATCCTCATCCTTTTCTGAATATATAAAAAAATTAAGCACTATACAAATACTGTTTACCCCTGCAAACGGTATTATGCTCTATAGTTGCCTCTGCACACGGTATTACGCCCCACAGCGGCCCCTGCACACGGTATTATGCTCCATAGTTGCCCTTGCACACGGTATTATGCTCCATAGTGGCCACTGCACACGGTATTATGCTCCATAGTGGCCACTGCACACGTTATTATGCTCCATAGTGGCCCCTGCATACGTTATTATGCTCCATAGTGGCCCCTGCAATCGGTGGTATGCTCCTTAGTGGCCCCTGCATTGGTATTATGCCCCATAGTGACCCCCCCCCCCCACCCATGAACTATTATTATACTCTGGGGTCTTTTCAGACCCCAGAGTATAATGATCGGAGACCCAGGTGGTGACAAACATAAAAATCTGTGTTACTTACCTGGGCCCTGGTGCGCTCCCTGCGTTCGGCCTTCTTCAATGTCGCACAGCCCGGCGTCGCGACATAATGACGTCGGCCTGGCTCACTTGACGCCTGGGACGTCACCAAAGAAGGCCGAAGCCGGCTGGGAGTGACATCGGATCGCCGGAGAGGTGAGTAACTCTGGTTTTTATGTTTATCACCTCCCCGGGGTCTCCGATTATTATACTCCGGGGTCTGAAAAGCCAGCGGAGTATAATAATAGTAGTATTTGATGGGGTTCACCGGCCACGGCCTCACTTACCATCCCCGCTCCTGCACACAGCCACTTCTGCGTCCCATAGCAGAAGGGGAAGCGGGGGCGGCCACGACCAGCAGCGGGGATCGGTAAGTAAATAGGCCGTTACGTGCTGGGGATACTCCAGCAGGCAACGGCCTATATATATATATATATATATATATATATATATATATATATATATATATAAAAACTTATCTTCACTTACCTGTGATGCCTTGATGCAGCCGCCTCCTCTTCTTGTCTGCGTGTCAGCGTAGGAGGCGCAATGACGTCATTGTATCGCCGCCTGCGCTGACATGCAGAGGTCTTGTAAACCAGCCCAGGACAGGTATCGCGTAGCTTTGTTTTTTTTTTTTTTTAAGCGGCCTGTCCTGGGCTGGTTTACATTACATAATGTACATAGACAATGAAAAATGCCACGGCCCTGCGGGCCAGCTAAGTGCCGGGCCGGATAACAGAAGGCAGCGGGCTGGATTCGGCCCGCGGGCCTTGTGTTTGACACCTGTGGTGTAGCTGTAAAGATCTGGCAGAGGACAGGTGTAATGTCTGTATTTGAAGTCAGGCCATCTACATGACAGTGTACTTTGGCACTATAAGCAATTACTGCAGTGAATTTACAGTTTAAGTTATGCTAAATCTTGAGACCTAGGTGCAAAATTTTTTGGTATTTCTAAGGAAGTAACTGAATTGTAGGATAATTGTATGATAAAAATGGATTAAGGTGCACTCAATCTGATAAAACGTGTTAGGAAAACTTGCAATGGTAGAGACTGCTACAGCTAGCGGCTGTGATACTATGGCCTCTAATGTCTTATCTGTATTCATAAATGTGAGAAAATGCACATAAATACAGATTGTAATATGCTTGTGCCATGAGAGAAATGTAGAGATAAAATATAGCTAAACTTAAATGGAAAACTGCTGATGGACACTGAGAACAAGGCTAGACCTGAAGGTGTGGTTCTAAATGACTTCTCAGAAAAGATAATGATGGGAAAAAAGATGTTGAAGGATTCAGGAAAGCTTTCCCCTAATGTATTTCCTGTAACCCTTTTGTTAATGATGACCACAGCGATCGGTTTACATTCATTTTTAAATATGGGAATTAAAAGCCGTCATGATATCATCTGGCACTGGTTACACTTTTCATTGCAATTCTATGTAGTTTCCAGTCACTATTTGAAGTAAGAGCTGTGTGTCTTGTACTGGGTACTACAGAAGTTGGGCACACTTTGTTTGCATGTAAGGTCCCATGGGTGTATTACAAATCTCTATTGTGCTAAATAAGTAATATGGGACCCATAGACTGCTATGGTCCCATACCTTTATTTTTTGTCCTTTCTTATTCAGAATATACAGGCACCATATGTGAGCAGATATCTTATTCGACTTACTCCCACCCAGAATCCCAATCATGTAGCAGATAAGTAATGTGCGAAGCACACTTGATGTAGAACGTCATTACTTCTTTTCAACATAATCATTCTGTTCTCTGCTCCACAGTCCTCAGTTCTGATTTAGAAAAGACTTTACACATGATAGAGATAATAGAATATGTGATCTTAATGCCCAATTACATGGATCAATCAACGAACCCATGTTAATGTGCTAGCAATTACCCCACAAATAAGTGTGTGCTTCTTACACAGTATCTCAGATTGTGCTGCTTTTCTTGCTGCCAGACTGTTTGTCTAAGATTGGAAAGGACCTTCTGCGACATTTCCTCTCTGCTGGTCATTTCTCGCCATTGGAAGACTACAGTTTGCCCGACTGTCTTAATGGTTGGAAGAACTACTCCTCATTATGCGGATAGAAGAGATTATAGCAGAGGAACATGAGCGCACTGAGGCCTTTTTGCAGTTATGGTACCCCCTTGGCAGGAGTTCATGAAGTGACCTGACTTCTTGGATTTTTTAGGATGAGGAATGCTTAGGAATTAGTTTTCTGGCGTAGAGGATATTGGGACAATGTTATGTGGAAGGAGGTGAGCAAAATAGTGTTTTTTAGTTTAAATAAGGAGCATGCTAGATAGAGAAACACGGTGGTGGTAATATTAAGGTTTTCTGGGCCAGGACGGCTTGCCATCATGGATGGAACAATGACTTCTGAATTACACCAGCAAATTTTAAAAAAGATCAAAATATCTGTCAGTGAGCTGAATTTCCTCAAAACATTTTTATGTGATAGAGTCCTGTTCCCACCCTATAGCGTACTAGAGTGGGTGCCCATCCTGTGAACTGATGTAATAGTATGTCCATGAAAGTGTTGCAGGTTTAGGAGCTGAGCTGGCGCTTTCGGGAGAGGATGTCTACTATCACACATCTGACATCCTGCTTTAAAGGCTCAGTGTTGAAATAGCCATTAGATGCCATTGTATGCTATGACAGCCAGATGCCTTACGAAGGCTCCCAAGCCTGTAATAGGATAGAACTATTAAAGGATGGTCTATGGCTGTCCTCAATGGCGATATAGCGAATCTAGCATAGACTCTGTGAACGCTGTAGTGGGTGGGGGGGAATGAACCGCCTTTTGTTTTTGTGTTTCTTTTGCCTCCCATAAAAATTTGAATAAAAAAAAGCAATCAAAACATCAGTCATTCCCCAAAATGGTATAAATAAAAAGTACATCTAGCCCCACAAAAAAGACAGCCCCATATATGAAAATCTAAAAAAGTTAAGGGTGTCAGAGTTTAGCGAGGTGTTTTTTTTTTTTTTTTCTTTCAAAGTTTTGAATTTTTTTTCAGGATTTAAAACTTAACAAAAGCTAAATACATTTAGTATTGCTGTAATGGTACTGACCCACAGACTACAGGTAACGTCATTTTGGCTGCACAGTGAACCCTGTAAAAACAACTCGTAAAGTCACACAAATGTAGCTGTTTCCACCCCATTCTCATTTTTTTTTCTAGGCTCCCAGTATATTGTACTGAATATTAAATGGTACCATTACAAAGTACAATTTGTCATGAAAAAATTAAGCCTTTATATGACACTCTGAATGGAAAAATAAAAAAGTTATGGTTTTTGGAATGTGGGGAGTAAAAAAAAAAAAGATAATTTAAAAATGGCTGCGGCGGGAATGGGTTAACAACCCCTACTATAAAAATAGAACATTTATTCCGCACAACAAAATTGCTGTTTTTTGTCACTTTGCCTCAAAAAAAAAAAAATTATTATAAAATACTCGCATATAAACCAAAATGGTACCAATAAATAAGACAGCTGATCTGCTAAAAATGACCAATAACAAAAAAAAAAAAGTGATTTTATTGTGCAAAAGTAGTACAACATAAAAAAAAAAACCTATATAAATTTGGTATCGCTGTACTCGTAGTGAACAGCAGAATAAAGGTAACATTTTATTTATTATGCTCCATGCAAAAATGTTATCGATATTCCACGAAGAAAAAGTTAATAACATTTCATCAATAAGCTAAAGGTTTCCTAAAATGTTGTTAGTAAAGTGCTTGTGTAAAGAAGTCCAATATGAATGTCAACTTTAAAATGAAAAAAATATGACTTTTATAATATGACAATGAGAAAAAAAGGACCACATCCTTAAGTATCAAATTGGGTGTGCTCTTAAGATGTTAAGAGGCGCTCTCCATTTCATAACTGACCCTGTCAAAATCAGACCTATTGAATTTCATGTATTAATATATTATGTACAGCAAAGTTTTGTCAATCAGTGTCCTCATGACATTAAGTGCCGGCAGTAAATCGGGATTTACCCGGAGAAGCTTTTTATAACAAGATATTAATACCAAGTTTCAAATTTCTCCTCTCTCATAACCAGCAATATTCCTTGTGTAATAGTAGATGATTACATTCTGCCTAGCGAATTGATTGCTTTGCTTGTACTATATGTATGTAACTTTATAAAGCAAGAGAATAGCAAAAGTAGAATAGAGCCGAAAGTGCTGTAACCTTGATTATAATTATCAGGGTCGGAAAACCTCCAGGAAGTTCTTAAGTGTGCAGTATTCACACTTGTCTTATTACAATTATCTTATCAATCATAATTTTGGAACAATGAGAGGAATTTATCAAGCCCTACACTCCAGAATTGTGGAGTAAGTAAAGTTGCTGAGTAGCGTTTTGAGACTTTTTTGAGCTTATATGAGCAAAACATTTGCCCCATTTTGGATTTTAATTTTTATTTTTTTTACACTTCTCCTTCCCTCTTTGATATTTAAGTGTGAATATTGGTGTGGTTATCCCAGCTAGCTGTACACCAGATTTATCAATTGAAACTTTTAAAATAATTCTTGCAATATCACACCAGGAGGAGGTGATAGAAAGTAGAGTAACAAAAAGGACAGAAATGCTTTTTTTTGCAATCGCACACACAAAAAGTAGAATAACAAGTGATTTAAAAAGAATCCGACAATGGTCCCAATAAAAAAAAAGTTACACGGTCTATGTTACAATCACTTCCTTACTGATCCTGATGATGATACATTCATTGTGCATGTGACTTCAGTTGTTAGCCACACCCACCATGAACATGATGTCATTTCTAATGAAAGCAGCATTTTTCTGAACTTTGACTGCCAGAGCAACCAGAAGGAGATGAGTGCTGGTCCTGGTCACCGGACAAGCCAGCACATGCTTCACACATGTAGATGACCATAGCAGTGACTATAGGCAGCATCAGCAAAGACAGACAAACGCACTTTTGATTCTTTCCTTCCCAATTCCAAATTTGGTATAAGTCCCTGGATCAATATTCTGTCCCAAAAATTTCTAGCTCCCTTAACTTATGATATTCTAACTTTCAAGAAAGTTATCCAGGCCCCTCCTGAACTTTGTATAAGTTATCAACTTTCACCACATCCTGCAGTATTGAGGTCCTTAGTCTCACCACTCTTACTGTAAAGTAATGCCACCTGTGACTATGGTAAAACCTTTTTTTTCATCTAGGATGTCCCCTTGTCATGGTTAAAGGCCTAACTGTACTGTACTGCTGTTTCTCAAACTATTTGGGGGTTGTGTTAAGACCTCGGGGGTTGCGAGGCAGGGTTGGCAATTTCTATGGTGCCACCTGTCATTGGGGGCTTCAGTTTCTACTGATGGAAGCGCCAATTGCTTACCAGGGGGTAGGGAGTGTGCCGCAGTGAAGAGCTGCACAGTAGTCGGGTAAGGGTTTTTTTTTTTTTGTTTTTTTTCTTTAAATTCCCAATCCTGGACAGCATTGGCATACGGTTGTTTGTGACCCCAAACCACCAGTTCATTAGGACCAAATTACAAAAACAGATTAAAGACATTTTTTGAATGGCAGTAGAAAACCACTGCACATACTGTCTTTAGATGCTTAAAGAGGACCTTTCACTATCTCAATCAATTCAAGTTCTTGTTTGTTAAAAGGCGCTGCTCCACTGATTCCACATTGTAATTTTTCCTCTAGCCTTTTATTTTTTTCATAGAAATGTCTGTATAAGGCCTTGTTTCATGTAAGAGAGATTTAATTTTGGGGTACAAAAAAATTACAGGGTTAACGGCAGGTCGGATATTCGTTTATTTCAGAATATGCAAATGAACAGTCTGGAGCACCGAGGGCAGCTCCATTGCTACACACTACTAAGTCCCACACTGCCCAAGAATGCCCTACAGTGGGGAAAAAAAAATATTTAGTATTCTGAATTTTGCTAGAGAGCATTTGGATGTTCCAGAAGAGTATTGGGAGAATGTCATATGGTCAGATGAAATCAAAGTAGAACTGTTTGGTAGAAACACAACTCGCCTTGTTTGGAGGAGAGTGAATGCTGAGTTGCATCCAAAGAACACCATACCTACTGTGAAGCATGGGGGTGGCAACATCATGCTTTGGGGCTGTTTCTCTACAAAGGGACCAGAACGAGTGTTCCGTGTACATGAAAGAATGAAAGGGGCCGTATCGTGAGATTTTGAGTGCAAACTTCCTTCCATTAGCAAGGGCATTGAAGATGAAACGTGGCTGGGTCTTTCAGCATGACAATGATCCCAAGCACACCACCAGGGCAACGAAGGAGTGGCTTCGTAAGAAGCATTTCAAGATCCTGGAGTGGCCTAGCCAGTCTCCAGATCTCAATCCCATAGAAAACCTTTGGCGGGAGTTGAAAGTCCGTGTTGCCCAGCGACAGCCCCATAACCTCACTGCTCTAGGAGGAGATCTGCATGGAGGAATGGGCCAACATACCAGCAACATTGTGTGCCAACTTTGTGAAGACTTACGGAAAACATTTGACCTCTGTCATTGCCAACAAAGGATATATAACAAAGTATTGAGATGAAGTTTTGTTATTGACCAAATACTTATTTTCCACCATAATTTGCAAATAAATTCTTTAAAAAAATCAGACAATGTGATTTTCTGGATTTGTATTCTCATTTTGTGTCTCATAGTTGAGGTCTACCTATGATGTCAATTACAGGCCTCTCTCATCTTTTTAAGTTGGAGAACTTGCACAATTGGTGGCTGACTAAATACTTTTTTTTTTTTTTTCCCCCCACTGTACTTCCCCCTCCCTTCTTTGTGCGACAGGGCTATGGAGCTATGCTGCAGTCTCGCCTGGCCTTGTGGTCATGTTGACACCAGCATATTGGAGCAGTTTGGAAAGTAGCAGTTTGGAGCAACAGAGCTGCCCCTAGTGCTACAGATGGTTATTTGCATATTCTGAGATTAATAAGTACCTCGGCAATGGAGGCAAGAATGTTCATAGGGAAAAAAGTCATTACATTCAGGTGAGCCTGTCCTATCTAAGGCTGGATTCACATCTGCGTTGGAGACTCCGCCGCAGATTCCGCCTAAAATCGCCGGAGAGAAAAGCCCTGCAGTATAAAAAAAAAAAAAGTATGAAACCAGGAGGAAACTCGGCAGACCACATTATAGTCTATGGGGTCCGCGGGTAACCGCTTTTTAAGTGGACAGGGTCTCAATCGTTCCGGTCCCCGTGCGGACCCAAATGATGGAGACCCAAACGCTAGTGTGAACCTAGTGTAACTGTGTTGCTTGTTAGAAATGCTTCAACCTGGTGGCAGATTCCCATTAAGCCAAAAGTTATGAATGTCTTCCTGGGTCTCATTCATTAACATGCATAATAATACATGTAAACTGCTATTCAGATGTTAGCTCAAATTTAGGGAAGTAGTTTAGTTTCTTATTAAAATAATTCAATATAATATTGTGACATGCTAGCAAATGCATAGCCACACATAAACACATTGGATGTCAGATGGTGGTAATATTATAAGACAATGTTGTCCAGCCACGCACATCTGGACATCTCCATCTGAGAGGAAAGGTAAGGGAGGAGGATACACCTGTATTTAATAGAAGGAATAGCCATGGCCAGACAACTTTTTAGACTTATCAACAGATTGTATGTATTAAAATCACCCTATGATTTCTAACAATAAAGAATTTTTTGACATGCCAAAGGCTAGGTAAACCCTATTTCAAAACATTAGAAAAATCTATCTACGGAAATATAATATCTAAGACCAGATTTACTTCCAAAGAATATTTCTTTTTACAGCATCTGTCAAGAAATAAAATTGATAGCTTAACCAGCATGAGAGATGTCCATGAAAAGTGACAATAATCACTTATCCAATGCAAAAATAATGTATATCTTGTGTATCTTAAAGCCTACCTCCAATTATAAAGCAGCTTTTCATCATTAAAAAATGCATGTGAAGAAACTTAGTAATATATCTTAAGGAAAATCTGTTTCCTCCTCCTTCTCTTTAATCAGACTGTTTACATAGCGTTTGTCTTTGTATCCAGCCTCACACACAGAACTCTATGGAGAGGGGAGGTGGTGGGGGGGCTGTTTATTCATTTATTGCTTCTGTGCAGTGATTGAATCTCATCTTAAACCATACCAGTGTTGTTACCTGACTCTCAGAGCAGCGAAGTATAGGATCTGCAATTATTTATGTCTTTTCCAGCAGCCTCCTCCTTCCCTTTCCCTCTTCATAGATGAAGAAAGAGACTTATTTCTTAAATAAGATTGGCTACAAAGTTTTATATGTTCAGCAGCACTATTCATTTATGAAAAGTTGTTATAATTCGTGGTCTGCTTTCAAGATATTTTTTTTTTTTCTTTTTACGAATATTCAGAATATTTAGTACATGCAGTTACTGGGATCTGAGATTTATGTATTCTGATAGGAATTAGTTTAGCAACATCGTACAGAAATTCCATTTTTAGATTTTTTTTTTTTTTTTTTTTCATGGTTAGTGGATTGTCCTACAAATGACCTAAATCTCACATTCTTGTGTGCTGGCCTTTGAGCACTTGCAATTTTGCCATAAAATCCATTAACGTCTCTGTCAACTGTCCAGAGCACCACTCCATCACAAGGTGACACAGCTATAAGCTCTTTTTAGCTATGTGTGCTGTATGTGCTTGGATAAGTTTTGGTTTCTAGGTGCCTTAAGGCATAAATAAACCGTTAACAAGGTATACTTGCTTATGTACCATAGAAATCTTTGCTTAGGTTTATAAATCACCACCTGTGTGGTATAACTAGATTGCTATATTTACTGTAACAATTCAAGGGAATTTGTCAGGTACAAAATTCTTACCAACAATGCCCCTACGGCTTTAATAGGAGCATAAACAGACATTTGTGGCCACAAACTGAGAAAGCTATGCAGAGATAATCCTCTTTTTATGGATCTTCAAATCAGGATATAAGTGCAATGGGGGCAGGGCCTGGTTTACTAGATCTGCCTACAGAGAGCTGTTTTACATACAGTGGTTGCAAATGTCAATCATGGCTAAAGGGGAGACATTGGGCACATAATCTAGAGGAGAGCTGGAGTATCTGCAGTTGTCTGTTTGCAAGTCAGGCTTGTGGTCACAAAGATATGTTTCTGCCCCTACATTATTATTAATTTGGGAACCATTTTGTACCTGACAGACTCCTTTTAAGGCTGTATTCACACAGTCATAAGTCCATATTATGCAGTCCATATTATAGCCATAAATCTCATCCTAATCGCAGGTCTAATGACTCAATCTTTCAGTAACATAGATCTGAAATCAGTGGGTTGTTTGTGTAATTCAGGACAGGCTAGGTCCACAAAACACAGAGATATTCATAGTGAGAGCATCCATGGATATTAAAAGGGTTGTCCTACAAAGGACATTTATCACCTACAGAGGTCTCAGGTCCCTCCATTGCTCCTTACTTTGTAACTGGAGAGTAGAACAATATGGATAGAATGGTGATTGCATGTGCCCTGCCACTGCTGCCTTTGTCATTGAGACTGGATGAAAATGGCTGAGCACAGTGCTGGGTTGTTTCCTTACCTCCATAGATAATGAGGAGGGTGTTTTTTTTTTTGTTTTGTCTTTTTTTTTGCTATTCTGTGCCTAGTTTTAATACTTTATGCTGTGTTAATAATAATAATATAATATTGTATTTGTATAGAGCCAACATATTCTGCAGCACTGTACAAATCAGAGGTACATGAATAGACAATATTTGACATTACAATGTGTCATATTTGAGATATCAAACAATAGGAGTGAGCGCCCTGCTCACAAGAGTTTGCAAGCTATGTGGAAATATGAGGACACAAGATTCACAGGATTTCTTTTTCATCTGTTTCATGACTTTTACACAAGGCTTGTCACTGTTATGTCTCAGACTGCTATGTAAATGGTTACATGTGCGGTCTAATTTGACACTGAGTCTTCCCACAAGAGGGCATAAAAATGCTGCTTCTGCTGCGGTATAAAAGGTTCTTTAGTTGCTTTGAGTGGGGTACTTTTAGGTGAGAGATAGTTGACTGCTGCGCATACCTCTACAAATTTCCTAATGAATTATACAAAAATGCAGGGTTTTTTAAATTTATCCCCTTTTTTACCTTTACTGATCATTTTATAATTGGTACATATATATTTTACTTACACAATATTTAATTCTAAATATCTTTTTAAATAAAATATCTATTTTCCACAGAATTGTAGGAAAGATGGTTATTTATAACAAATTCTTTTTGGATACTTGAGAATACCATAGTTTATTGCTAGTCTAAATGAAAAATAAGAACATTTTTTATAATTCATTTATATTCTCCTGCCGAAAGGAAGTTTTTGTTTTTTTTATTTTTACCTGTGCCTCTACTTCAGCATATGGTCATATGCACCAAGGATCATCTATCATTGAAAGAAAGGAACACAATTAAAATACAACGTTGCAAAAAATGTACTTTATGGCTTAGCAGGGAATGTTAAATTACTTCTGCGGGCATTACATTCTTCTTATTCCTTCGCTTTAATGTTCAAACTAAATCATAGACTAAAGTCTTAAGACATTCCCTTTGTAGAAACTGACCACTGAGACCCCTAACCATATACTGTGCAGTAGTTGGAAAAGCACACAGTAAGGTATTTCACATTGTTCAATAACTTTCAGTGCCTTAAAAGTCAGCTAACAAGTCTTGATAACAAATGTACTTTTTAGTGTAGCCCATGTCAAGCCTTCGTTATTTCTTGTGTGTTTTGTTTTTCAGTCTGATGTATCTGTATGATATGGAAGTATTCACGGCATGAAAACTGGGCCAGGGATTTAGTTACATTTTGACAAATCAGGAGACACAACACAATGGTTTTCAGAACAGGATTGTTCTTTCTCTGAAAAAGACCACAATGGCTTAAAAGTGATGAGGCTCTGAGGGATTGTTTTGACACAACCGCATGGGAAGTTCTGCAGGATTCTTATGGGGAAGATATAGAAGGACTCACACACTGCATAACGGACTACATTAATTTTTGTGTGGACAACACAGTACCCACAAAAGTGGTGAGGTGCTTCTCCAACAACAAACCATGGATTAACTCTGATATAAAAACACTACTTAAGGAGAAAAAGATGGCATTCAGGACAAGAGATAAGGAGGTGTTGAGGGAAGTACAAAAGGAGCTGAGGCATCAAATCAGGCAGGGAAAAGCCAGTTATAAGGAAAAAATGGAAAAGCAAATGGAAAGAAAAGACATAAGGGGGGGTCTGGGAGGGGCTTAAGTCAATTTCGGGTCATAAACAGTCTGTCTGCCAGATTGAGGCGGATGTTAATTGGCTTAATGAACTAAACCTATTCTTCAACAGATTTGATCACACACCAGCTGCTCCCACCCCAGCTTGTCCTTCAGCTCCCCCCACCACAATGACTTCACCCCATTCACCCCATGCGGCTACTTCCCAACAGACCAGTAAATCCAGAAATCCGTCTTTATCTGACCACAGTCTGACCTTCACACGGGCCCAGGTGAGGAAGGAGATGAAAAAGATCAAGGCGAGGAAAGCCGCAGGGCCAGATGACATCAGTGCAAGGCTAATTAAGACTTGCGGGGACCAGCTGTGTGGTATAATTACATATATGTATAATATGAGCCTGAGGCAGGAAATAGTCCCTGAATTATGGAAATCTTCTTGTGTGGTACCAGTTCCAAAGAAACCCCACCCTATGGACCTCAACGACTACAGACCTGTAGCACTGACATCCCACCTGATGAAGATCTTGGAGAGATTGGTTCTCACACATCTCCGCCCTCTAGTGAGCCCCGCTATGGACCCCCTCCAGTTTGCTTATCGGCCGGGCATTGGGGTAGATGATGCCATCATCCATCTTCTGCACAGGGCTCTGTCTCACCTGGAGAAACCAGGGAACACAGTGAGAATAATGTTCTTTGACTTCTCCAGTGCTTTTAACACCATACAGCCCAGGTTATTGAGGGACAAGCTGGGCCTTGCTGGAGTGGACCACCACCTCTCCAACTGGATCCTAGACTACCTCACAAATCGACCTCAATACGTGAGAGCCCAAGACTGTGTGTCAGGTACCGTGATCTGTAATACGGGGGCACCTCAGGGTACGGTTCTCGCCCCTTTCCTCTTCACACTGTACACTGCTGATTTTAGGTGCAACTCATCCAGCTGCTACCTACAGAAGTATTTTGACGACTCTGCAATAGTGGGTCTCATCACAGATGATGATGACAGGGAGTACAGAGAACTGAACCAGGATTTTGTGGACTGGTGCCACCGGAACCACCTGAAGATTAACGCGGGGAAGACCAAGGAGATGGTGGTGGACTTCCGCAAAGGCAGAAGCCCTCCTAAACCAGTGGACATCCTGGGGACGGGCATCGAGATTGTGAACACCTATAAGTACCTGGGTTTGCTCCTTAATAATAAGCTGGACTGGGCAGATCATATGGAGGCCCTGTACAGGAAGGGCCACAGCAGGCTCTACCTGCTTAGGAAACTGAGAGCCTTTGGAATCCGGGGGGCACTTCTTAGAACTTTCTTCAACTCAGTAGTGGCATCAGCCATCTTCTTTGGAGTGGTCTGCTGGGGGAGCAGTAGATCAACCAGGGACAGAAATAAACTTGACAAGCTGATTAGAAGGGCCAGCTCTGTCCTGGGGAGCCCACTGGACCCAGTGCAGGTGGTGGGTGACAGAAGGATACTGTCCGTGGTGAGCTCCATGCAGAAGAAGAAGTCCCATCCCATGCATGAGACTGTGATCGCGCTGAGCAGTACTGTCAGTGACCGACTGCTCCACCCTAGGTGTGAGAAGGAGCGCTATCGGAAGTCTTTCCTCCCCACCGCGGTTAGGCTGTGCAACCAACACCGACCTAAGCGGAGATCATTACACACAGAGAACTGAAATATCTCTCTGCCTGTTAAATCCCCCCCCCCCCCCCCGCTACTTCCTATCTGTCTGTCGGCTATCAAAGTAATGCCTCTTACCTTGGAACATTCCTGTACATGTTGTATTTGTATTTGTATCTCTTATCTTTGCTGCTGTAACACACTGAATTTCCCCATTGTGGGACTATTAAAGGACTATTATTATTATTATTAAGAAATAAAATCTATGGTTTTGACCCAAAAGTCATCTGGTTATAAATCCCTGCTGTGCTATGAACACATGTACTGGCAGACTCGTACAGTGAGACTTGCAACCATATTCTACACCTCTTAAGTGTACTTCCAGGGAGCTAATGAGCTTTATGGTAAAAGTAAATTTGCCCGTTTTTGTTCACCTGTTCTGTGTCCTGAGGTGTTATTGTCTACTAATGCAAGACCAAGAAGCTGTATCAAGCTTGATCTCTTATCAGGCTATGCCTTTGATCTCACTGAATATTGCCTCTGCTCTCCTCACTCTCTTCCCCTAATGTCCATGGCAGGTAAGGGTGGGTTTACACTTGGGGCGGCACTCTGTCTGCCACGAATCCGACCTAAATGTCGGAAAACTGGATAGGGAAAGGTTTGCGACGCTTTGCTTAAAACCCCATTCACTTGAATGGGGTTTTTAAAGCATTGCACTTACACCCTCTGCACCGCAAAGCCGTTTTTTTTAGCTGGAAACGGTGTCGGACATGCAGGACTTTGTTTCCGACGAAAAAAAACCGTCTTCGTGGCGCAGAGGGTGTAAGCGCACACCTGCGCATTGCTTTAAAAATCCATTCAAGTGAATGGGTTTTTAAGCAAAGCGTCGCAAACCTTTCCCTATCCAGTTTTCTGACATTTAGGTCAGATTCATGGGGGACAGAGTGCCGCCGCAAGTGTGAACCCACCCTAATGTGAGTACCCAGCTGTCTGTCTTAGGTACAGCTTATGTACAACTACAACGTTGACATATTCACCATGAGAGAAGCGGAGCTTGTAATATTCAAGAATAGTCATTCCCCATGTAAAGATCAGTGGTGGTGGACTTTCGTAAGTGCCGATACCCTCCTAAACCAGTGGACATCCAGGGGACGGGCGTTGAGGTTGTCAACACCTATAAGTACCTAGGAGTGCTCTTCAATAATAAGCTGGACTGGGCAGATCACCTGAATGCACTGTACAGGAAGGACCACAGCAGGCTGTACCTTCTTAGGAGGCTGAGAGCATTTGGAGTCCAGGGGCACTTCTTAGGGCCGCCTTCAACTCTGTAGTGGCATCAGCCATCTTCTTCAGAGTGGCCTGCTGGGGGAGCAGTATATCAACCAGGGATAGGAATAGACTCGACAAGCTGATTAGAAGGGCCAGCTCTGTCCTGGGGAGCCCCCTGCACCCAGTGCAGGTGGTGGGTAACAGAAGGATAACAATAATAATAATAAATTTTATTTATATAGCGCATATTCCGCAGCACTGTACAATTTGTAGGGTTCAAGTACTGACAAAAAAGATACATTGCAAAGAAATAGTCAATTCACACAATGGGACTGAGGGCCCTGCTCGCAAGAGCTTACAATCTATGAGGTAGAGGGGGTGACACAAGAGGTAGCAGGGGCGGCCTCGGAGGTAGCATTGCTTATACAATGGTCAGACAATTTTGTAATAGAGGTTACTGTCATTACACATATATAAGCTATCACCAGTCGTGTCCTTTAACGTGCAGATGGTGCCTGGACATATAAAGTTAGTCTGATACGGCATCATATCCTGTGAGGTAATGCGGGAGCGTGAACAGAGGAGGATATGTTTTAGGGATTCTAACTACAGAAGGGTTTACATTAGGAGTTGTGATAGGCCTGTCTGAAAAGATGTCTTTAGTTTACGCTTGAAGCTGTGGAAATTGGGGGTTAATCTAATAGTCCGGGATAGGGCATTCCAGAGAAGTGGTGCAACTCGGGAGAAGTCTTGTATACGAGTGTGGGAGGTTCTGATAATAGAGGATGTTAGTCTTAGGTCATTGAGTGAACGGAGAGCACGGGTTGGGCGATAGACAGAGATGAGGGAGGAAATGTAGGGAGGTGCAGCATTATGGAGAGCCTTGTGAATGAGGGTGATAAGTTTATATTGTATTCTGTATTGAATAGGCAGCCAATGTAGTGACCGGCACAGACTGGAGGCATCGCTGTAGCGTCTAGACTGATAGATGAGCCTGGCCGCCGCATTCAGAATAGATTGTAGAGGGGAGAGTTTAGTAAGGGGAAGACCAATTAGTATGGAGTTACAGTAGTCAAGGTGAGAGTGAATCAGGGCAACAATAAGTGTCTTTAGTGTATTTGTGGTAAGGAAAGGGCGGATTCTGGAGATGTTTTTGAGGTGGAGATGACATGAGCGTGCGAGTGATTGGATATGGGGTGTGAAGGAAAGGTCTGAGTCAAACAAAACCCTCGAGGCAGCGGGCATACTGCCTAGGAGTTATGATAAGGCCAAAGACAGCAATGGAGATATCAGGGACAGATCTATTAGAAACAGCAGTAATTCAGTCTTTGAGAGATTCAGTTTCAGATAGAGCGAAGACATGATATTTGAGACAGTAGACAGACAGTCACTGGTGTTCTGAATTAGTGCAGGGGTGATGTCAAGGGATGACGTATATAATTGGGTGTCATCAGCATAAAGATGGTACCGGAATCCAAATCTAGTGATGGTTTGTCCGATGGGGGCTGTGTAGAGGGAGAAGAGCAGGGGACCTAGGACCGAGCCCTGAGGAACCCCAATGGTGAGGGGAAGAAACAGAGCCAGCAAATGATACACAGAAAGTGCAGTCAGAGAGATAAGAGGAGAACCAGGAGAGAGCGGTGTCCGTGAGACTGACAGAACGGAGCATAGTGAGGAGGAGTTGATGGTCAACAGTGTCAAATGCTGCTGAGAGATCTAAAAGAATAAGAAGAGAGTAGTCACCTTTATATTTACCTGTCAGGAGATCATTGGAGACTTTTGTGAGGGCCGTTTCAGTAGAGTGTAGAGTGCGGAAGCCAGATTGTAAGGGGTTAAGAAGATAGTTAGCAGAAAGATAGCGGATTAAACGAGAATAGACTAAGCGTTCCAAGATTTTGGAGATGAAAAGGAGGTTAGAGACAGGTCGATATTTAGCAGCACAGGACGTGTCAAGGGAGGATTTCTTCAGTAGTGGGGTTATGACAGCATGTTTGAAAGAGGATGGGAAAATTCCAGGAGAGAGAGAGAGAGAGGTAGGTTAAATATTTTAGTAAGGTAAGTTGTGACGGCAGGAGACAGAGACTGGAGAAGGTGTGAGGGGGAAAGGGTCACTACTGCAGGTTGTAGGGCGAGAAGAAGAAAGTAGCTGAGATACTTCCTCCTCTGTAACAGGTTCAAAAGATGAGAATGAACAGTCTGATAGTATAATGTTGTACCGTGTTAGCCATTGAAAGTAGTGGAAGAGTGAAGAAATCAGGCGATACCTTTTAGAGGCTAACTGAGTATATTTATAAGTAAGCTTTCAGAAGTGCAAGCTTCCTTCATCAGACATGGTGTTATACAAGAACTGAAAATTCACAGATTTTTATACACATGGTCTTCAAAGTGAAGTGTGGCTGGTGAGGGGGTCAGTGCCACCTGGGGATTGGGCAGTTATTTCCTGACGTACCTCAATTTTATCATGGAAATAAGTGGCCAGGTCATCTGCGCTAAGGTCTGTGAATGGCATCTGTACCTTGGGAGTGAGTAAGGAGTGAAAAGTTTCAAATAGCCTTTTAGGGTTCCAGAAGAGAGAAGAGATGAGAGCGGTGAAATAGGCTTGTTTGGCTAGGTGAAGGGCAGAATTATAGGTTTTAAGAATAAATTTAAAGTGGAGGAAGTCTGCAGGTGAATGTGATTTTTCTCCACAGCTATTCAGCACACCTAGAGCACCGCTGAAGAAAACTTGTCTGTGGCGTGTGCCAGGGTTGCTGCCTCCTGCGTCTAATGTTTCGAGTGGAGGGGGGAGCCGCCTCATCCAATGCACTCTTAAGGGTTTCATTATAGTGACTGGTGGCCAGATTGGGACAGGAGAGTGAAGAGATGGGAGACAGAGAGGACTGTAGAGTATCTGAGAGGTGCTGGGTGTTAATAGCATGTAAATTCCTAAATGTATGATGAATAGGTGTGTCCTGTGAAGGAGAGAAAGCACTGATGGTGAGTGACAGAAGGTTATGGTCAGAGAGTGGCAGAGAAGAGTTAGTAAATTTAGAAACTGTGAGGAGTTGATGGAAAACCAAATCAATGGTGTTGCCATCTACATGTGTGGCGGAAGAGGAAAGTTGTGAAAGACCAAAAGACGTGGTTGAGAGAAACTGTGAGGAAGCTGGGGAGATAGGGGTGTCAGTGGGGATGTTAAAGTCATCTAAGATGAGGGTAGGAATTTCACTGGACAAAAAGAGTGGAAGCCAAGAAGCGAAGTGATCCAGAAATTGGTAGGGTGAGTCGGGTGGACAGTAGATCACAGCTACACGTAAGGAGAGTGGGCGGTAAAATTCTGATAGCATGTACTTCAAATGAGGGGAAGGTGAGTGAGGTTACCGGTGGGATGGCCTGAAAAGTGCACTGTGGTGACAGAAGTAACCCTACCCCTCCACCCTTCCTGTTGTCAGGCCTAGAGGTGTGTGAGAATTGTAGGCCACCATGAGACAGAGCAGCAGGGGAGGCCGTATCAGACTGCTTGGTCCAGGTTTCAGTAAGGGCAAGCATGTTGAGAGATTTACCGAGGAATAAGTACTTAATATATTCTAGTTTGTTACACACTGAGTGGTGGTGAGCTCCATGCGGGAGAATAATTCCCATCCGATGCATGAGACCGTGATAACACTGGGCAGTACTGTCAGTGACCGACTGCTTCACCCTAAATGTGAGAAGGAGCACTATCGGAAGTCTTTCCTCCCCGCTGTGGTTAGGCTGTACAACCAACACCAAGCTAAGCAGAGATCATTCCTTACGGAGAACTGAAAGATCTTTAAGTTGTGGTATCCCTTCTACTACTTTTTTACCTGTACCTTTCTATCTGTACCTACTGTCACTGTAATGCCTCTACCTTGGAGCTTCTGTATATATTGTCTTTTTGTGTTTGTATTATCTATGCTGCTGTAACAAACTGAATTTCCCCATGGTGGCACTATTAAAGGATTATCTTATCTTAGTTAGGGAGGACTGTTCTGGAAAGGCTGTATCTACATATTAACTTGGTGTCTGTAGAAATTATTAGTGTTCATTGCATAAACATTTAAAATTACCATTTAGACTGGGCACAGGTCTCTCTAGCTGGGCAGTGGCACACAGTTAGGGAAGGGGGTGGTTCTCAAGACCAGCATATTGTCTGCTTGTCTTGAAGTCCCCTCAATTGGTGGAGGATGCACTTAATTAATGACTAGGCACACACCTCATCCTACAGGAAACCTTAGGATCATCCTACAGGAAACCATTCTCTTTGGCTAAAAACAATGCTACTTCCTTGGTGTAGCAGGTGGCCCTGCCCCACTTACAATTCCATTAATCATAGCGGTTTCTTGCTTAAAGCATACCTCCAGTTGTAAACAACTTTTCATAAGTGGATAATACAGGTGAAAATAAGAAACTTTGGAATATATATTATTAGAGAAATATGTTTTCTTCTCCACTTTTAGGCAGTTAATTTCTCTGTATTAGTCTATGAAGAGAGATGGAGATTAGATAAGACACGCAAGTAATTGTTGCTGTTACCTTTTCTATTCCTTTTTTTTTTTTTTTTTATAACACTACTAAGTTTTAGATAAGGATCTGATACATAGAATGCAGCAATAAATCAATTAACCAGCCTGCAGGAGAATTCTGCTCAGGCCTATTCCATAGAGTTGTATGTGTGAGACTGAATAATAGAGAATAATAAAGATAAGAGGCAGGAGAACAGCTTCACAAGTGGTGAAGTTAACAAAGATCTCCTTAATAAGATAGATCACAAAGTTTCTTATATTTAAATGCACTATTCTTTTATGAAAAGCTGTTTATAACTGGAGGTACACTTTAAATAGGACCTATAGCTCTGCTCACAATGAGTTTCTGATTTCCAGAACATATGATAAACCTACAGTTTAGATGAAGTGTAATGGTGTATTCCATTTAAAGTCTTTCCAAGCTGGTTGTCAACTTCTATGAGCACTGTAGTTGCTGGTCGTCACCTGTCTAAAAAGCATGATCCTGACAACTCAGACTCCATATTATAATGTTAAATAGACCTCTCAGAACACATGGAGTTCTGTTTCTATTTTATTAAATTGCTGTCTAAGAATGGATAATTTACAATCCACGGTTGTCTTGTTTCCAAATAGTGAGTGTGTTCAAGTTATGGTCTACATAAATACTGTATTCTAAATGATGGAGGGAAGGGACATATTTTATGGACCAGTAATATATGACTGAATATTTTATCATTTACATCTTAACATGTTTTGTTAACACATTTATCATGTGTTGTTCCATCTATAACACCATAGCTCTCCTGCTTTAATACTCACATGTAACATTAGGCCTAGAGGCCCTGCGCTGTTCACACTCTGTTGTATTACTATAGTATATCTACTTTATAGATTCCATAAAGCTTTTTCTAATATCTCAAATGATTGATGGTGTAAAAGATAACACCGGGCTGTATTAAAGTGTGCAAGTGGGACATGGCAACACCATTAGTCTTGTCAGCATACAAAAAGCTCATATTCTGTAGGTTAAGAAATAGGAAAAGGAACATGACACAAAGAGCTTTTTATTGAGGAATGACTGAAGTGCCTGGTTGTCACTGAATACTCAAGGTAAATGTAGTGATGTATGGGAGTTTTAAAATGAAAACCTAAGTGGATCTCAGTCATACATAACCAAAAAACCTCAATTCACATTTATATACAGCAAGTTTATGTAGGTTTTATATAGTTACTACATCTTTTTATTTGATTTCTTTCTCTTTAAGATTTCAGTATTATTCTTTGTTTATTTGGCGGTTTACACATCTCACACATTTCCATGACCACTTCTCTGTCAGGAATAGGGGCCCGTCACCCTGTTCTTAGGACTGTGGGAGTCTGACTAAATGGATTAACGTAGATCTGTTTTTTATGACATGCTGTGCAGCCCCAATTCAGTCTTCTCCTTGTGTGCAGTCTGTACTCTGGAAGATTTATTTTTTTGTCAGTTGGGTTTTGTAGTGAAACTTAGTTTTTGTGTGACATTTTGTATCCTTCCTCTGTTCACTAAGGGTGGGTTCACACTTGCGGCGGCACTCCATCTGCTGCGAATCCGACCTAAATGTCGGAAAACTGGATAGGGAAAGGTTTGCGAAGGTTTGCCTTTTTTTTTTTCGCTTGAAACAAAGTCGGACATGCAGGACTTTGTTTTCGACGAAAAAAAAACAGCTTCACGGTGCAGAGGGTGTAAGCACACACCCGCGCATTGCTTTAAAAACCCATTCAAGTGAATGGGGTTTTAAGCAAAGAGTCGCTAACCTTTCCCTATCCATTTTTCCGACATTTATGTCGGATTCGCGGCGGATGGAGTGCCGCCGCAAGTGTCATTCCGCAAGTGTGAACCCACACTGACATATATTTCCCTTTCTGCTACTTTTCTGTGTCTTAGGTTTACCTAAAGGCGTAACTATAAGAGGTGCAGTGATAGCAGTCCCTAATAGGTCCTTGACCCTGTGGGAACCTAATGGTCAAGGTCCCTCTGCCACATAGAATATACCTTTATTCTTAATAGTACAGGGTAGGTAGGGGCCCCATTACCGATTTTTTTTTTTTTTTTTTTTTTTTTTTTTTATATTGGAGCTGCAAGTTACACCTTTGGGTTTACCCCTTTTTCAGATTACAGTGACTGACATGTTGTGTGTTCCTGGCCATGTGATTTATCTTGCACTACATGGGTTTGAGAGTTTTTGATGAATTTGGGCGTGGTTTATTTTCAGGGTTTTATGGTGTGCTTTTTGATAGTGCCTTATTTTACATTGTTAGTAGAGGTGACAACAGAAGTACAGGCTGTTAGAAATGGAGGGTTTGCTTTCTAAGTTTCAGTTTATTTCCAGGTGAAATCCTTCTTTTGGGCAGTTTTCCTAATATGACTGATCTGGCCAGATTAGGCAGGGTTCACACTACCGTTGGAGTCCGTTATGAAGGTGTACGTTAAAAAAAACAAAAACGGACACCTATCATAACGGACACAAATTGATGTTAATGTGTCTGTTTTTTTAACTGATCCAATTAATGGTTCAGTTAAAAAAAAAAAAAAAAAAAGACACATTAGCATCAGTTAGTGTCCGTTTTTTAACACTGTCCGTTTTTTTTTTTTTTTTTGAGCATGCACAGAAAAAAACGGACATAAAATAACGGACAGTAACTGATGGCTATCAGTTACTGTCCGTTATAAGTCCATTATCCATAGACTTCAATGTTAAAAAAATAACGGACACTTGCTGTCTGTCAAGAATCCGTTTTTTCCAAACTGACAAAAAGTCCTACATGTAAGATTTTTTTTCCGAAAAAAACGGACTTCTGACGGATTTGGTGTAAACGAACACTAACGGACACAATATAAAAACCCATTTAAACTAATGGAAATTTTAACAGATTTCTGACAGTTCAGCTAGTGTCTGATGCTAAAATCTTGTAACGGACAATAGCAACGGACACTACTGATGGTCACCAACGGTAGTGTGAATGCCCCTTACTGTAAAGGATGTTTGGCATCTCATGGTATTGAAGATAGTACAATTGTATGCACAGTCTTCTTTCTTTCTTCTGTAATTGATTAATTTCTCTAGTCATCTGTATGCATCCTTTCCTTTTTCTTTTACATTTCTTAAATCTCCAGGCAATTTTATCTAGCACTTAATACTGACTCGCTCCCTTATTACTTATTACAAAGTACTTGCTCTAAATATATAAAGAGACCTGTCCATTAGGATGAGGTGGGCAGAAGCCAAAGGGGAGCCAACAGACACTTCTCCCTGTGCCTGGCTCATTTTAAATACCACAGTGTTTGAGTCAGGATTTTTTTTATGATGTAAAAGCAAGCCATCCAGTATTTAATTCTGGATAGGGCTGCATGAGTCTGCTGACAGGTTCCCTAGAACTACTATAATGCAGTGATATATAACAGTATATTGGTTTGACGTAAAGCATCAGATACTTTATTTTATTATTGCTTTAAAGGGAGCTTGTCCCCAGGATAATGCAATGCAATATGCAGGAATCATGTTATAACAGGAGATGCTGGGCAGATTGATATATAGGTTTGTGGGGAAACATTCATTATACTTCATACTTTATTAATTGAAATCTTTATTTGGCCTTACTTTGCTATAAAGTCAAGGAGATGGTCCTATCAGTAACTGTAGCTATGTCTGTATGCACGATCATAGCGGGGAGGCTGTCAGTCACTGATAGGTCCGCCTCCTTGACGTTATAGCAGAGAAAAAGCAGAGATTTCAATGAGTCAGTCATGACTTATACTGTATACTCTATCAGTAATGAGTATATCTTTCCTCATCAATCTGCTCTTCCTGCTCTATAATATCCTGCCTGCAGATTGCGCTGCAAATTTCTGGTGACAGGTTTCTAAAGGGAGTCTGTCAGCAGGAAGATAAATATTAAACTAATGTACAGTACCTTGTATGGCTGCTTCTACTCTTTCCAAAGATGTCTGTCTTATTCTGCATTGCAGCTCCATCTAGATAATTGCCCCTAGCTGCCACCCAGCTCCTCCCCCAGTTGCTTGGGTGACATCTTCCACAATGTCTGCAGTTTAGGAGTGGTTATCAGGAGCAGAGAACAAAACCCTACCAGGAGAAGAAACACCCCTAAAGCCCTTTTCAGCTATTTTGCATAAGAGTAAACCACTGATTTTCATGAAAATGGATTCTGCAATGCAGAATAGTAAAGGTATCTTTGGAAAGTGTAGGAGACCTACAAAGTACCATCATTAGTTTGATACAGATTTTTCTGCTGACAGACTCCCTTTAAGTTCCTTCAAAACTTGATTTTATTTCTACAGTAGCTTTTTTATTTGTAAAACAATTTGTTACAATTTGTAGTGTATTTACTAATTTTCTTATTGTATTTTTTTTTTCAGCATCAAAATGGTACTGATGTGGACAAGTGGTGATACCTTTAAGACTGCTTACTTTATTCTCAACCAGGCTCCCTTCCAGTTTACGATCTGTGGCCTCCTGCAGGTTCTAGTAGATATTACCATTTTGCTGCAAGTATACATATACAGCGTATACCCTAAGAAGCCAGTGTCTCATACTACACATGTTACCAGTGCCAAAGCTCTGTAATGGAGAGTACATGTACTGTCTGATCATGTGCTTCCCAGTTCTAGAACTGCTTCTGCGCCAGTAATGCACATGCCCTGTATTTGTCTCAGAAGCTCTTTACTAACTGTTAGAATCCTTCAGTGTTGTTTTTTTTTTTTTTTTTTTTTTTTTTGTTTCCAAAGATTTTTCACAATGCTGTTACTCTCGTCCACTGTCAGCACCCCTGCTTTGTAAAAGTGTTCCGGTCTTGCACAAATGATTTTTTTTTCCAGCAAAATCTGACTTGAAATCTGAAGTATATGCTTACTTGTATGCATGTGTGTTCATCTGAATGCAGATGTTTTTATTAGTGTGAGTGCATAGACATTAATCGAGCCAGTATATATATGTATGTCAGACCTGATTTGGTATTATCGGTGTCAGGCTAGGGCAACATGCAGTCCTTGTGCTTTACTATCACTCCAACAACATTGTTGTTTTGCAAGGTTATCTGAACTATGGAAGCAGTCCATTTATCTGCTCATGGGATGATCTAGTAAATAGCTACAAAGACTTTTGCTCCTCCTGTCCGGGTAGCCTGGAACACTGTACTATGCAATGTATTTTACAGGGACCGAGCTCATAACTCCTTATAAATCTCAGATCTCTATTTCACCACTTGTATTGGTACAACTATATTGGGTAGTATTTCTTCCACTGCATGTAATGGTCAAATGTGGCTACACGCTAGAAGTACATGGATGTATCTGCACCATTATGATGCCTATATTTAACAGTGTGTTCCTAATATGTATATTTCTCAGTTCACACTGCAGATTCATCTATCCATACGTGGTCCCTTTAAGTGGGTCACCACACTGTAGTGACAGCATTCCAGTTGTGGATGGCATGTCTACCTTTGTCTATGGTCAAGGCCTTCACATGAATGTTACCATGTCCACGTGATGGCTCTTACTTTTAAAATGTTACTTATATTTTCCATAAGTTGCATTCTATGATTATTCTGTCAAATCTTTGTTACAATGCCTTGCCAGACCACAAAGATTGTCTTATTCATATTTTTACTTAAAATGGTACGTGATTTTTATTTAACACAGTTTTTTTTTTTGTTTGTTTTTTTTATGGGTTTTATGCTTATTTTTTTCCTTATCAATTGTAACATTTTTAATGGGATATTGATAAAATGTATAGTGTAATATTGTAAGCAGACGGGTATGGCTACAGGCCTGCGTTCACACTAGTGTCATGGTTTTAGCTATTTCCAGAGCCATGATGGTAAGTCTGTTGTGTGACGCATCCTAACAGATGCTGTTGACTTATAATGGCTGTTCTGTTCTTGCTGTCAAAAAGAAACAAATCTGAAGTAACAGAGCTTTTAGTAGTGTGAACATAGCCTAAGATTTATACTTTTATATGATCTGCCACATGCATTGAATATTTTATTCTTTACAATGGTGTAAAAATTGTCAAAACTGTACATTGGATGAATCAAATGATCGTTTAATTATATTATCAGAGTTTTATGGGAATAAAACGGCAATAAAAACAAGATTCTGTTATATTTAACAATACTTCATGCTTGGTTAGTATGTTACAGTGGGTGCCTGTACGTTTTTGCTTAAAGGTCCTTGACATAGTCTTTTGGTAAATCTCCTGTGTTGATCTAGGTGTTATATTGTTGAGACAAAGCCAAAGGCCAAAATACTCCTATAGGATAAAGCACCTACTAAGGTGCAGAAAAACTCAGTTCAGAATCCTTTACCTCATATGCATGATGGGAGTTAAATTCAGAAAGAGGATTGTTGAATTGATATTATAGTTAGTGTTACGGGGGGTGTTGGTGACTGCCTAGAGCAATGAGAACTTTACAGCCTTTTTTTTTTTTTTTATAAAAAGGACATTTGATGATTACTAAAGCATATTACAAAATTGTTCATAAAACACACTGACACAATAGCAAAAAATAAAATGGGAATTACAGTTTAAAGAGGCTCCGGACATGTCTGTTTTAGTAAATACTAAATATTGAAATAAATTAGAGCTAAAAAAAAAAATAATAGCCTGCCCACTACTAGCCCTTCCTAACTAACTCAACCTTCCCAACTGTATACTAAACCCCCCACCCCACCATACTTACCTGTCTTCCGGGCAGGATCTTCTGGGCACGGGACATTACTTTTTCTGGGCGGGCGGCACCTCCACTTCTTGTCGTCTTCCGGCTGCCCACGCCTGCGCAATAGAGCCAGAGTGGGCAGGAGAAGTGATGTCCGTGCCAGAAGATCCTGCCCGGAAGACAGGTAAGTATGATGAGGGGAAGGGGGTTAGTATAGGTGACATTCCGTTTCCGGGAACGAAACGTCACCAGATCTAGCTTAATATAGTTTTTTTGTTACAGTTTTTGGTACTGTTAGATGTGATGGATCTTTACTGATCCACAGAATAAAGGGCAGGTTTTTTCTGCACATTGTTACTGTTCTGTCAATTTGCAGGAAATTCCAACACTGTCCTATTTACTTCATTGAAGTGGTGTTGTGACCAAGAGACCTTGCTCCCTTTGTCTCATGACCTGCATGGAGTCATAAGGTCAGGCTTCTATTTTTGGCATGTTTGGTTTGATTTACTAATTACAGATGTGTGCCCAATTTATCCAAGGTTTATGTAGCATTCTCTGCGTAAACAAAACTGTCTGCTAGCCTTCACCAGGTTACACCAGTGTAAATTTCTACTTTTCACAATCATGCTCAAAAATGCTTGTCCCGTTTTCACATATTCATGTGCAAGCTTTTTTTGATAGGCTCTGTTTACATCTGTATTGTGGGTTCTTTTGTAAAGGAAAGCATCAACACAGTGCCAGTTTGGTTGCATGGGGGTCAAAAATGATGCAATCTCCTAACAGGGCCTCTGAAACAGATACAAACAGTGTCTGGTGTGAATTCTGTATGTTTTGTAATTTTTTTTATTTTTTTTTTTAAAAACACGATCACTAATACAAAGTGCAAAGTGTTACAAAGTAATTCTTCTGCTGCCTTGTTATATGGCATGGTCCAAACCTTATGTTGAATGTCAATTTGATTTCAATTGTAGACTTATATCTAAGAGACATTTATGAAAAACTGTAGAGTGCCAAATTTGTTTCCTTTTATTAAGGTGCCAAATAGTGCATAACTAGAAAGGCTGCTAGCTGCAGCATCAAGGCTCAGCATTGTAAAATGGCTTCTCTATGCTTTTTTCCCATTATCACAAATGTAAACAGTATTTGGAAGCAAATGTTAAAGGGAACCTGGTACACTCAGTCCCATCCATATCCCCTATAAGAAACAAAACAAGATGTACTGTCCTCTGCTTCAAATGCACAATGCACATGCAGTCTAAGCTGCTGGAGATGAGTTCAAACGGAGGGAGTGGGAGGCAGAGTCCAAAGCAGGACACTGAAAAAATTAGCATTTTGCTCAGTCTTGCCACGGATTCTGTGGTTGATTCAGCCAAAGAACCCACAGCGCAGATCTCTTCACTGATGGGTCATTCATCTGAGCCTAATCAGTGATGAGCTTTGGGACAGAAAGTAAGGCAGAAGTACACCTCAAATTCCTCTTTAATGTCCACTGTGTGAACGGCTCTAACAAGAAATACCACATTGGTAATAGCACAAAAACATGTACAGTAAAGAACATGGGTTACGCTAGGTTCACACTAGCGTTCGGGTTTCCGTTATACGGGTCCACTTGGGGACCCGAAAAATGGAAACCCAATCTGCTTAAAAAGCCGTTACCCGTAGACCCCATAGACCAGGTTTCTGCTCGAAAAATGCATGCAAGACTTTTCTCTCTGCATTTTTCAAGTGAAATGGGGGACGGAATCCTCAAACGGAGACCAAGCGCTAGTGTGAACCTAGCCTTAGGGTCAGCCCAAAACAAGTCCCCTCATACCCCCCCCCCCCATGGGTTGGTCCAAACCACTCAGAGGGCAAAGAAAAAAAAGAGCAAGGGGGGGTGTAGGGATTAGCCCAGTTTAATTAGGTTTATGGAACTGTCTAGGAGTAGGCCAACCATGGGTATCACACTTTCTTAATAGGTCTTTTTTTTTTTTTTTTTTAATCTAGTGTATGGTAATGTGGTAGGGATTATTTGTCTTCACTTTAAAATGGAAATCCAGTCAAAACAATCTGCTGCTATGTCATAGTTACTTGTTAGTAGATCACATTGGTGATGCCTGTGATCTTAGACCACCACTGATATCCGGAATGAATTTATAGAGTGCTCAGACCACTTTTGCACTACTTGTGTTAGAGATTTGTGTTACTGTAAATTTGACACAGTATTCTAATCAAAGAGCTTATTCAATGACATATGCTTATGACACATTCTCAGAAATCTGTATTAATACCTCATTGTATAGTTTTATTTTCATCTGTATTTCCATGTTCCATCTGTTCATTTATAAATCAAGGACACACGATTCTCCGTGTAACTACAGCATTATTGGCAATGAGGTCAAGGATGATTATCTGAATGGATAGAACATTTTTGGAAGATTTTAAAGACTGCATAAGTAGAAATCCTTCAGATTGCTGGTTATACTTCATCATGTTAGGGTCTATAGCATCCTGATCATATTTATCTTTTCTGCAGGACTCTGACATGGGACTCAAAAGCTATATTATTATTATTATTATTATTATTAGAAAATCTTTTATTCTGCAATCCTTGGGTCACAATATCCAGTTAGGCAGGGTTCACACTACCGTTGGAGTCCGTTATGAAGGTGTCCGTTAAAAAAAAAATAAACGGACACCTATCATAACGGACCCTAACTGATGAGCATCAGGTAGTGTCCGTTTTTTGTCACATACCGCTAGAAAGCCGACAGCGAGCTGAATTCAGTAAGGCAGTAAGGAACGCCCCCTCTGACAGTACAGGGCTATAGACTATCTCACAGCGGGTTCTACACCATTCCCTATTACTTCATATCTCACAGAAATAAATGGTTTCAAACGATAAAACTTAACTTTTAATATTTTAAGATAAAAATTACACTAAGGACGTCCACTAATCTACTAAAAGACAGATCAATGTGGTCTGTGCCTGCCTATTCAAAGTTTATTCAGGATTTAAATGTTAGACAGTATTCACACTCTCCAACTTTCCACTGGACCTAGGGTGTAATAAGATACTTTCACCACCCTTAGACTAAGGTTATAGTATCACGGCTGCATCATACAACAGGTCAGTATTTTGTCAGTTGCACTTAGTGCTAGGAAAACCCAAACACCTGGTCCCCACACACATAATTTGTAAAGCCTCACTGACTAGACTCCTGCACAGCCATGATGTACCTCCACAACCCTAGTCTGTAGTATGTACATATGCCAGTAATCTAGGTACAGGTCACAGTAACTTCATTTCCTGTCATTAAAATGTTATAACCATAAGGGAAACTATGATATTCTGACCCTTATACTCAATAAACCCTTATATTGCAGCCATTACTGATATCCCCTACGTTGACTCCAGGGATATACAGCTACCGTTTCCATTAGTGACTCAAGTCCCACCAACTAATCTCCAGGCTAATCAGACTGCCCCAGTCTTCTGTCAGTCCTTCATGCCCCCAAGTGGTATGGCTTGTGGTCAAGTTAGTTGATTTAAATCCTGAATAAACTTTGAATAGGCAGGCACAGACCACATTGATCTGTCTTTTAGTAGATTAGTGGACGTCCTTTGTGTAATTTTTATTTTAAAATATTAAAAGTTAAGTTTTATCGTTTGAAACCATTTATTTTCTGTGAGATAGGGCTATAGACTAGTACAGAGAGAGGGGCGTTCCTTACAGGCCAGTGATGACGCTCAGCTGTGAGGAACGCCCCCTCATACAGCGCTATGGACGAACAGAAGTGTCAGGGAGGGCATTCCTCTGACAGTACCCGGCTATAGACGAGAACAGAGAGAGGGGGCGTTCCTCACAGCCCAGCGATGACGCTGATCTGTGAGGAACGCCCCCTCAGTACAAGTCTCTGAACAAAGAGAAGTGGCGGGGAGGGAGTTCCTCGCAGCGCCCTTCTAACAGTAAAACATTACACCGCCGATATCTCCAGCCCCGGGGCACATACTGGGAAAGCCGGCAGTGCGCTGAATTCAGCGCGCTGTCGGCTTTTTAGCGGTATGTAAAACCGCATGTGCCTGAGGACACGAAATGTCCTCTAACACTGCTAGTTTTTTTTTTTTTGTTTGTTTCTCCTTTCTGAGCATGCGCAGGGAAAGTAAACTGACATAAAATAACGGACAGTAACTGATGGCTATCAGTTACTGTCCGTTATAAGTCCGTTACCCATAGACCTCAATGTTAAAAAATAACGGACACTTGCTGTCCGTCAAGAATCCGTTTTTTTCAAACCGACAAAAAGTCCTGCATGTAGGATTTTTTGTCCGTGAAAAAATAACGGACTTCTGACGGATTTGGTGTAAACGGACACAATATAAAAACCCATTGAAATGAATGGAAATTTTAACGGATTTCTGACGGTTCAACTAGTGTCCGTTGCTAAAATCTTGTAACTGACAATAGCAACGGACACTACTGACGGACACCAACGGTAGTGTGAACACTCCCTTAGTCAGTAAACAAAAAGATTCATTTGAGGCATGGAACTGCTCAGTGTTGTTGGACATTTAATGGATGTCCCCTCTCCATGGGGCATATCCCCCTCTTTGTAACCCCCTCAATAAGCTCTTGCTGGCAGATTTTTTTTTATCTGAAGATAAGGTAGCTAATAAGGTGTAAAGTTAGACTAGACAGAATTAGACACTTTGAAAAATCTGGTTCAGTTTAAGATTGTCTAGTTACTAGAAACTTAGAAAGTATTTGTTTATCCACCCCGCCATGTATTGCAATTGTCAATTGGCAGAAGAGGGGGATGTTTCATTTGAAATAGCTGTATATCCGCTTCTATACCACCTGGAAACAATGGTTATGTTGTCATATGAAAGCTGATATTGCCAACACCGTTCTAGATATTTAAAAAAAGAGAGATATCACTAGTTAAACACCCAGTCGGGAATGTGATTATATGCAGCATGCTTATAAAGGTTTATAAAGTATATTACAAAAAAATGTTCACCAAACCCCACTTTAAAAAAAAAAAAAAAATAAGTAAAAAACAAAAAGTGAAATGACAGTTTTATATGTTAAAGAGGTAGTTGTGAAGAGGTCAGTGGAAGGAATTGTCACAGGCAAGTATAGACATTTTACAGGAGCTGACAAACTGGAGATGACCCTGTGAGCATTATAGGAAATCTGTTATCACTCCCCCCACCCTCCCAAATGCTCTATACAGCAGGTGATACAATAGGCAGATTAAACATAACTGTGTTGTGAATCCAACTGATACAATTTTAGTCTGTCATGCGCCATATGCTTATTAGATCCTAAGAGTCTGACGGGTGTTGAAGAGTCCTAGGCTCCCAACCCCTCCCCTTTGCTCTTCACTGATGGCTTTAATGGTTCCCTTTGTCATAGGATGCATATATGTGCAGAATATCCTTCTTTTTTTGGCAAATATGCCACCAAGTTTTAATGTTTCCTATATTGTATGGATTTTAGTTTCCTTAATGAGTACGTCTGATACAGTGTCAGAGCATTCACAATGTGCCAACTGCTGCAGAAGATAACACTTTCATTTTTCAAGTCAATCAGAACGATGGCGATCTGCTGAGCAGAATTCAATCTTGCTGCAGCCTTTGTAGATTTTTTGCCTTTTTAGGTTTTTACACAGCCTCAGGACCTAATGGGAGAAAACTTTGAGACAAGTCGGAACCTTGGGAGATAGAGGATTTGAAGATAAGTTGTTCAGATGGCGATATAATACAGTAAAAGAAAAAGTAAATGAAAGCAGCAGAAACTGCTGAAAAATAAGATTAAATGGATAAGTAAGTGAGAGAGAGTAACTGAACGGGTCATAAAATGTGATTAATAGTATAAAGAAACTGACTAAGGAGGCCATAAATGATACAAGTCCTGGCTCAGGTAATGCCCATTCATAGGTAGGCTGCAAATGTGACCTAGATACTACTGTATACTACACAAGATGTTTTATCTATAGCAAGTTCATTTTTTAAGTATATGTATAGGATTAAAGACTAGAGACATTTGTATCATTGCACTTCAAAAGGCAAACCTTGGCAAAATCCCAAGGCTCAGATTTTCTGATGTGTATTTTTGCTATGTGAATATTTTTTATTTTTTTTTGCTGACATTGTGTGTATATATATATATATATATATATATATATATATATATAAGCCTCCTCATATTCCACAGCACTTTACAGATATTGTCAACATTGTCCCAAGTACAGTCATGGCCAAAAGTTTTGAGAATGATACAAATATTAATTTTTACAAAGTCTACTGCTTCAGTTTTTCTAATGGCAATTTGCATATACTCCAGAATGTTATAAAGAGTGATCAGCTTAACAGCAATTACTTGCAAAGTCAATATTTGCCTAGAAAATGAACTTTATCCCCCAAAACACATTTCAACATCATTGCAGCCCTGCCTTAAAAGGACCACCTAACATCGTTTCAGTGATTGCTCCATTAACACAGGTGTGGGTGTTGATGAGGACAGGGCTGGAGATCAATCTGTCATGATTAAGTAAGAATGACACCACTGGACACTTTAAAAGGAGGCTGGTGCTTGCCATCATTGTTTCTCTTCTGTTAACCATGGTTATCTCTAAAGAAACACGTGCAGTCATCATTGCACTGCACAAAAATGGCCTAACTGGGAAGAGTATTGCAGCTAGAAAGATTGCACCTCAGTCAACAATCTATCGCATCATCAAGAACTTCAAGGAGAGAGGTTCCATTGGTGCCAAAAAGGCTCCAGGGCGCCCAAGAAAGACCAGCAAGCGGCAGGACCGTCTCTTAAAAGTGTTTCAGCTGCGGGATCGGGCTACCAGCAGTGCAGAGCTTGCTGAGGAATGGCAGCAGGCATGTGTGAGTGCATCTGCACGCACTGTGAGGCGGAGACTCTTGGAGCAAGGCCTGGTCTCAAGGAGGGCAGCAAAGAAGCCACTTCTCTCCAGAAAAAACATCAGGGACAGACTGATATTCTGCAAAAGGTACAGGGAGTGGACTGCTGAGGACTGGGGTAAAGTCATTTTCTCTGATGAATCCCCTTTTCGATTGTTTGGAACATCTGGAAAACAGCTTATTCGGAGAAGAGGAGGTGAGTGCTACCACCAGTCTTGTCTCATGCCAACTGTAAAGCATCCTGAAACCATTCATGTGTGGGGTTGCTTCTCAGCCAAGGGAATCGGCTCTCTCACAGTCTTGCCTAAAAACAAAGCCATGAATAAAGAATGGTACCAGAATGTCCTCCAAGAGCAACTTCTCCCAACCGTCCAAGAGCAGTTTGGCGCTCAACAATGCCTTTTCCTGCATGATGGAGCACCTTGCCATAAAGCAAAGGTGATAACTAAATGGCTCAGGGAACAAAACATAGAGATTTTGGGTCCATGGCCTGGAAACTCCCCAGATCTTAATCCCATTGAGAACTTGTGGTCAATCATCAAGAGACGGGTGGACAAACAAAAACCAACAAATTCAGACAAAATTAAAGCATTGATTCTGCAAGAATGGACTGCTATCAGTCAGGATTTGGTCCAGAAGTTGATTGAGAGCATGCCAGGGAGAATTGCAGAGGTCCTGAAGAAGAAGGGTCAACACTGCAAATATTGACTTGCTGCATTAACTCATTCTAACTGTCAATATAAGCTTCTGTTACTCATAATATGAATTATATTTCTGTATGTGATAAAAACATCTGACAAACACACATAAAAACCAGAGGGCAGCAGATCATGTGAAAATATAATATTTGTGTCATTCTCAAAACTTTTGGCCATGACTGTAGGGCTCACAATCTAAATTCCCTATGTGTATGTCTTTGGAGTGTGGGAGGAAACCTACGCAAACACAGGAAGAACATACAATCTCCATGCAGATGTTGTCCCTGGCTGACTTTGGACATAGGGCTCCAGCGCTGCAAGACCACGGTCCACGGAGCCATATATGAGCATACACTCTGATGCCTATAAGGTGCCCTTTTTTAATGATGACTGATGATATTTTCTGGAATGCCTTTTTTTATGAACAGTGTTACTCTCTTTATGCAGTGTTATGCTTCTCACAGCAAAAAAGCTAAATGCACAGTTATTTTCAGAAATACATAACGTGATATAACAAAACAGTTTTAACCTCGTATAATCTTATTTTAATTTGGATACACAGGTACAGGGCAAAAATGAAGCATTTCTTGTAATGGATACCTCAGAAGACAGCAGCTGGGTGACCTGTCATGTTTCCATTCTGCATGAAGGTGCTTGGCTAAGCAGTCAACATATCTGGGCCAGAATATATACAGTGTCCATATTAGGACATCCTCAGATATCAGTGTCAAACATCAGATTAATAGCAGTTTACAACAGTGACACCTGACTTTGACTTTGATTCTCACAACGACTTTGACTTTGATTCTGACAACGACTTTGATTCTGACAACGACTTTGACTTTGATTCTGACTCTCACTTTGATTCTGACTTTGATTCTGACTGACTTTGATTCTGACTTTCATTCTGACTTTCATTCTGACTTTCATTCTGACTTTCATTCTGACTCTGTCTTTGACTTTGATTCTGACACTGACATCTGCAGTTTCTGATTGGCCAACAGATGAGGTCCGCCCCCTATATAACTGTACTTTACAGGGGCTTCAGACTCTTCAGACCTCAGTCCTCACAATAGTGGCAGAAGAATCATTTCAGTGCATCAATAGGTACAGACATTTCTGACTTTTACTTATCCTAAATAATACTTCATGTTTACTGCTCCCTTAGGGGGCGTTCACACTACTGTTGTATGTCTGTTCTGATAGGGTCTGTAAAAAAAAAAAAAATGGACACCTATCATAACAGACCGTAACTGATGTTAATGTGTCCGTTTTTTAGACTCTCCGTTTTTGCTTATTTTTTTGTTCTTCTTTCTGAGCATACGCAGAAAAAAACCCAACAGTATAACGGACGACCGTACGTTACTTTCAGTTAGCCATAGACATTAATGTTAAAAAATAACGCACGGTTAATGCCTGCACCCCGCATTATTCTGTCCGCTAAAAAAAAAAACCACATGTCATGGATTTGGTGAGAAAGGACATTAATGGACAACATATCAAATCCCAGTGAAATCCCCCTGGGCTATCTACAAATTTGCCAGTGGCTAACTTGTGGCAATTTACTGGCACAGCATAGTGAATGGCATCTAAACAGGTCCCATTCACACTGTGCAGTTTCTGGGCTGGTTGAAAACCTCAGATGTTCTCTGACTTTCATCTGTGATTGAGTCACAAGTCAGCAGTCAGTATGAAGCACATACAATGTTACACTGTGATTGGCCAGGATGCCTGACCTCTGAGTGAACTCACTGCTCACACTCAGGAGTAGAAGATACTTGTATAAGGCTGAGAAGCTCCATGAGTCTGATAAAAAGTTGTCTGACACAAAGTTGTCTGATACCTGACTGAGTCAGAGATCAGACTCACACATCATCTGAGTTTTTCATATACATACAAGCCAGCCAGCACATACAATGGTGGAGATTTATCAAGTAAAATGCTCCACATTTCTGGTATCATTTTCACCAAATATCCTTTCTAACATGTTGTGTGCCACATTCATCAAGTGTAATAAATCATTTATTACTTGTACAAAAAGGGGTGTGGGCTCATAGTAAAGGGGCGTGACCTCTAACACTGTGCTGCAGAAATACATCCAAATAATCTCTCTAAGGGTGGGTTCACACTGGCGCTGGAGTCCGTCCACCACGAATCCGACTGAAAATCTCAGGAAACTGTATAGGGACTGGATAGGGAAAGGTTAGCGACGCATTGCTTAAAAACCCATTCATTTGAATGGGTTATTAAAGCTATGCGTGGGTGTGCGCTTACACACTCAGCCCAGGGGGATTTCACTGGGATTTGATATGTTGTCCATTAATGTCCTTTCTCACCAAATCCATGACATGTGGTTTTTTATTTAGCGGACAGAATAACGCGGGGTGCAGGCATTAACCGTGCGTTATTTTTTAACATTAATGTCTATGGCTAACTGAAAGTAACGGACGGTCGTCCGTTATACTGTTGGGTTTTTCTGCGTATGCTCAGAAAGAAGAACAAAAAAATAAGCAAAAACGGAGAGTCTAAAAAACGGACACATTAACATCAGTTAAGGTCTGTTATGATAGGTGTCCATTTTTTTTTTTTTTTTACAGACCCTATCAGAACAGACATACAACAGTAGTGTGAACGCCCCCTAAGGGAGCAGTAAACATGAAGTATTATTTAGGATAAGTAAAAGTCAGAAATGTCTGTACCTATTGATGCACTGAAATGATTCTTCTGCTACTATTGTGAGGACTGAGGTCTGAAGCCCCTGTAAAGTACAGTTATATAGGGGGCGGACCTCATCTGTTGGCCAATCAGAAACTGCAGATGTCAGAATCAAAGTCAGAATCAAAGTCGTTGTCAGAATCAAAGTGAAAGTCAGGTGTCACTGTTGTAAACTGCTATTAATCTGATGTTTGACACTGATATCTGAGGATGTCCTAATATGGACACTGTAAATATAGAACTAGCACACATTCTAGAGTGCTTTACCCCCCACACTTAAAACTACTTTGAGGTATAAAAGATAGTAGGTATTCTCCAAAAGTGACCAAAATTTTAAGGGGATACATTGTGGCAATAAGGTTAGAAATAGTCTAGTTAGACCTAGACTATAATAATAGTGCAGGACAAAATGAATAGTAATTTCTGTAGGGTATATTTGAAGAGTTTGAGGCAGACGTATTGATTTCTATAGCTTCAATATAATCTTGCTAAACTATTTTGGTGAAAGCAAATGTTTTAGCAGCCTATTGTTTGTAGGTTTAACGTTAAGCAGATTATTATGTTTACAGATGATAGATACGTTTCTAGAAATGTCCATTTAATGAATGTTAATTTGATTGTATTCCCTTCTGTGATGATCATGCTTTTGTATGCGTGTTTGCATATCTGCTGAATATTCTGTAAACATAAACAATGTATACATATTACCAAATATACTTCTCTGTATTCATGTTTCATATCTTTGTGTAATATCATATCTAGATGTTTTTGTCAATGCTTTAGCCAAAGTGACCTTAAAATTATAAACGATTTATTTTTGTCTTGTGAATTTTTTTTGTATATGATATGAATATGTGTTTGATATGGCCCACTTGTCTGTGACACTCCAAAAAAGTTGCGTTAGTCAAATGTGTGTGACCTGCATCCCTTCAAAAAAAAAAAAAAAAAAAAAAAAAGTCTGCAAATGGTGACCATGTACCTGAAGTTGTGTGTTAGAAAAATCCATGTGGACGTATCATTCAACAATTAAAAAAACATTGACTGTTTTTATGCCAAGTAGGCATATGGAGTTTTATATGTCATGAAGTATTTTTCTGGTGAAAAAGGTCTAGCAATGAGCTCACTTTCCAAAATGTGGAAGGTGGCGATTTATCAATGTCCAACCCTTTAACAAGCCATGCAACATGACTATGATGTAAGCCAAACCAGAGAGTCATCTGCAGACAGCTGTTTTGGGGTACAAAGTACTATTAGACTGAGTGAGAGGCCTTTGATGGCGACCTTGGACGCACAGTTTCTCCTTGAAGAGAATGCCAAGTAATGCTAATACTACTTATGACAGTTTTTTACTTTTTTTTTTTTTTTTTCAATGTTTTTAATGTTTGGGGGTTTTTTTGGGGGTTTTTTTTTCTTGCAATTTCAGCTACAGCATTGCACAAAAGAAGCTAGCTGCTTCTTGTATATAAGTCTTGGAAAGTACTTGGAAAGTCTCACATCATGATTTGTTTTAAGGTTGTTTAAGATGCTAAAATTGTCTTTTTGCAAAAAACAAAAACAAATTTAACACTCATTTGAAAAATAACCATCACAACCTGTATTGCAAAAGCTTTAAAATAATGAGAGAAAAAAGTAAGTATCAATAGCAAATAAAGATAGCTTAGGCAAAGGTTTGTTCTAGTGAGCAGTTTCCATTGTGGAGCAACTCCTCTAAGAAACCCACAAATTCATTCTACTTTGTATCCTCTTACCAGTAAATGTGGAATCTCATTGATTCATCTATATCTTGTTTAAGACTTTCTGTGGCATTTTACTGTATGATTGCCATTATCAATCAAGTCAAGTGAGTTTATATGAAATTTGGTTTCAGCTTTGTCATTTTATATGCTAATATGGTGTTAAAAAAAAAAAAAAGCATATTATTAAATGTGTACTCCATATCTCTGTGTGAAAAATGTGTTGTGGCAACGTGGCTGCTATGAAAAGTGCTAAATTAGAAGGTAAAAAATGACCTTGCTGCAAGTTGCGCTAATTAAACAAGTTTCTTTTGCTGATCCCTTGTATTTAGCAAATAGGATTGATAAAGTCTTTATTAAAAGGGTGCGCTCGTCTGCCAAGTGATTAAGAATCCACCCAATTATATTTCCCATTTGTTTAATAGAGATCTGTACTGTCCTAACCTGCAAGGATTTTATTTGGCATCTCAATACCAACACTGTGCTAATTAGGCGCTAATTAGGAACTTGCCAGGCATCCAGGCTTAATGGAGCTTAATTGTCTGTGACTGGAACTGCAGCCATCGGGTCTGGGGATACTTGTTTGTGACTTCAAGGGTTCTAAAGCTGGAAATATGCTCTCACAGTTTAGTTTAAAGACTTTTTATAGTATGTTCAGTACTTTTAAGACTCTAATATCTTGTTTGGCAAATGTCCATCTGTTTTTAAAATACAGCCTACTGCCAGAACACCTTGCAAAATAAAAAGTGATGTTATTAAAGTCATTTGTTGAACAGGTTCCTGACTGGTTAGGCTGAGGTTCATGCTGGTGATAAACACAGTTTATTTCCATATAAATTATAAATGAATTCTTTGGAATGCTCTTTTCAACATTGTACAAAATGCATGTTTTATAAATATAAACGTCATGGAAAATGCTGCTTCCAAGTGCTACACTTTGAAAGAAATCAGGGCTGTTTTTGGCCCTTGTAATTCACGCTGTACACTGTAGATTAAAAGAAATGTGCAATTCTAATTAACATTTCCAGGTTTAGTACTTTTATCTTGAATGGTTGTAAAAATGAATAATATATTTGTCCATCACAAAGTGCTTGCGAAGACTACAAACGCTAATGGAAAACATTGAATGAACTGAGCTTTTAGTCTTATTTTGTTTTCTACTTTAGGTCATGTATTTCTCAATAATAATAATAAAAAAAGTCCATTTGCAGCTGTATTGAGTCACTTATGCCTTTTTTGTTGAGTGCCACAAACATGTGATCTACAGTAGATCTTGCAGTTCATGGTTATGTCCAAATATGATAGATGTGCTTCATCTGAATTTGGTATCGGGCACCATTATCAGAAAACCATATATAAACAGCAGCTAAATAGATTTGTCATAGTGAAAAAGTACTGCAGAGGATAATTGGCTGTAGTGAATGGTAAACCTCATTTCTAGATGAGCAGAATTGACACAAGCCTCAGCTGGTCAGCTGTAGGAATAGATCATTATTATACTTCTTGTATAGTAATATCTTTTCTACATGGTTGTCAAGCTAAACACAATACTTCACATTACATATTTAAAAAAAATTGCCAGGAAAAGGCCTGGAATTATAGTACCCCATTTGTTAATCAATAGATATTCATCTTTTACTGACTTGGGAGTACTACTGTGGTTCTGTTACACTGGGGCAGACATGCTGCTGACGATCTGTCAGAGCTATAATTAACATGCTGCAGGTTTAAAACCCACTGTAGAGGTCACTTTTGTGACATGTCTAGACATGCAACACACACAGTAGCAGTTCAGTCTAATGAAAGCACTGGAAGTAACAGGATGGCAAGAGCAGTACAGTGCATGTCCACAAAGAAATTGGGGGATTTGGAGCATCTTTCCATGATTTAAATTCCTTATAAAGAAGAAAAGAAGCCTAAAGAAATCCATGAAATGATTGCTGCATATGGCGATGATGCACCTTCCTACTACCAAGTAAAGTTTTGGGCCAAGCAGTTTAAATCTATTGAAGAGGACTCCCGTTAAAGGGGTTTTCCAGGCAAAAAAAAAATCATTTTTCAAAAAAAAGGTCAGTTAGTGTTATTAAGTGCAACTAAATACCTTTAGCAGTATTTTGAGTGATTTCTGGGTTTCTCTTGGAGCTCCTGGCATCTTCTGTATTTGCTTACATAGGTAGCTTCCTGTTCTGTTTTCCTACAACATCCATGATGCATTGCACTTCACTCAGAGCTGACTCACACTACCTGCCCCTCCCTCTCTCACTCCCGAGCTAGCCTGCCAGCTACTAGCCCTTCCCAACTAAGTAACTCAGCCCAGTCCCCTCCCCCCTGAAATCATACTTGCCTGTCTTTCTGTCCGGATCTTCTGGGTACGGGAGATCACTTTCTTCTGTGGGGCCAGCTCCTCCTCCTCTTGACATCTGCCTGCACCTGCGCAATAGAGCCGGAGTGCCGGCTTACGCTGTAGCAAAGGGGTCACTAACTCCAGCTGGAAAGGTCATGGTAACAGTTTTTAGGGATACAGAAAGTGTTTTATTACTAAATTTCAAACCACATAAGACAACAATTACTGTAGACACCTATGCTTCAACATTTTAAAGCATTGTATGAGGCAGTCCTAAAAAACTCTATGGGAAGATGTCGGCAGGTGTGTTGCTGCCCAGTGATTTTTACTTTTTTTTTTTCTTGAAAAATTTCTGCGTGGGCAACAATATTTTGATGATAATGCAGTCAAAGAGGCGGTAACATGGTTCCTGCAGCAGCAAAAAGTCTGTGTCTTCTATCCTGAAAGCATCCAATCACTGGAAGTGGAAAAAGTGTATTGAAGTCAAGGGGGATTACATTGAAAAATAGAAAGTTCAATTTTCTCAGAAAATTTTGATTTCATATTCAGGTAGATAACTTAGTGAACACCCCTCGTATATGGTAACCTTATGAGAGCTGGGCCCTTCTTGCATCCAGCACACCCATGGGGCAATCACGAGATGTCCCAACGAACTTCTCACACAATACAACCCTATGGTCCATCCAGTGTGGCCCCCTGAAATTAACACCATGTGAGGAATGTGTTGTGATCCATTCCTTACACATCTTGCCCTTAAATAATAGGGTGGGTTATGCTGTGTCTGCAGGCAGATGAACTAATTCACTTTTCCTTTTTAACTCTGCCTCTTGGTATTTTATCGCTATTCTGCCCCACCTTTATTTTAACCCTAACCAACTTCAGGAGCCCCAAATGTTATGCATGATCTTGTTTTGACTCCCTTTATAACCCATAGGCTTACCCTCAACCTTCTTCATTACCTATTATTGCTGAACAAATTGAGCACCTTGGAGGTAGTGATCTCAAATTATGCATTTCAGTTGTCTATAAGTCTATGCTGGGTATGTGCTCTAAAGAGAGGATTGCTCCTTTTCTGCCTCTTAATCTCCATGTCCTGTAGTACAGTAAGGAGTAAGAATGGTTGTCATATTGTGCTTTGCTCCCTCCCTTCGCAACTCACAAGATCTTTTAGAAATCTTAATTACTTATCTAGAGGAGTGACTGTTTAGTTTTATGGGCATATCTAAAGGGCTTTGCTAAGATGTGTAATGTAGTTCTCAATTTACAAAAAGCCTGTAGTTTATGATATAAGATAATGTATCCAAATTGTTAATTACAAGACTATCAGAAGACATGGAGGAGTTTCATGACTATATAAAAGCGCAGTGTCACTGTTATTTTGCAAAGGTCATGAAACTTCATGCTTCTAAAAGATCAAAGCAATTAATAAGGGGAAAAAAATCTTATTCCTCCATCAAGAGCTCTCAATATAGTCATTACAAGCACTGCAGCAGTGGGTGAGTGTCCATGCATAGAGCCACATCTGCCATGAGGTGAGACTCTCCTCATCCCTCAGGGGGCGCCATTGAGAGTATTTATTGGTCAAAATTGCCAAGAATCGTCTCAGGAGATTCGCCCAGCGGTTCCATTCAGGCCAAACACGTCCAAAACGGAAATGCTATTATTATACTCTGGGCTCTCTTTAACCCTTAGAGTATAATGAGCAGAGGTCCAGGGGAAGTGATCAAACCTAGTGAACTTCTGCACCGGTCTTCTGGCCTCTTCCTGTTTCAAAGACCTCATAAATTATGTCAGAGACCACTGAGGCTAGTGATTGAATCTCATTGGTGATGGGGGTCTCGCCGGCATATCACATGTGACCGCTGAGGCCCAATCATCAGCCTCAATTTTTTCTGATGTCATTCATGACTTCTATTGATACTAGAGACCTGAAGACCGGAGCCCAGGGGAGTTAAGTAACACTGTTTGTTTGCTTTTCTGAGCCTCTGATCATTATACTCTGGAGTATAATAACTGTTCATGAATGGTGAACCCCCCCCCCCCCACTATGGGACATTATTCTTAAAGAAATTGCCCAGGAAATGGAAAAACTCCAGAGGAAGGGGTAGGTGTTACATTAAAAAAAAAAAAAAAAAACTTACCTGTCCCCGATGTTCTGGTGTCTGCCGTGTCAGCTCGTTTGGTCACACTCGTGCCTCGGTTCCTGGAAGCCCTGCTTCCCAATTGGCCTCAGCGGTTGCTGAGAGTGGGGCACGGCACGCAACGAAATGGACTGCAGCAGTGGACACCGGAGTGCTGGGTACAGGTGAGAAGTAAAAAGTAAAAGCTTCTGAATGTTCATGAGAAATGTCTTCAAATTTAATGGCAAGGTATCCAGAGTTTCCTAAAAATAAAAACTTCTTGGAAAGAACATAAAAGATAAAAATGGTTAAGAAAACTTTTATCGGGCACACTTTGTCTAAAATGATTCTAATGTTGATTTTAAAAAAAATTACTGAAGAGGAAAGAGACTCCGCAACTCTTCATCTGTTCATGTTAATGAATGCAAATAAAAATAGTTACTGAATCCATGAGGGTCATTAAAATGGAATAGCATCTACTGTGCTGGAATGGAGTCTCATGGTGAATGTAAGCTCAGATTGTTCTCTCCTACACTCTGAAAACATAGGTTCCAATGAAACTGGTTATAGCATGAATGTAGTTACCCCACTAGGGTGAGCATCTTATGGAGCAGCACTGTACAGTCATGGCCAAAAGTTTTGAGAATGACACAAATATTATATTTTCACATGATCTGCTGCCCTCTGGTTTTTATGTGTGTTTGTCAGATGTTTTTATCACATACAGAAATAGAATTGCATTCATATTATGAGTAACAGAAGCTTATATTGACAGTTAGAATGAGTTAATGCAGCAAGTCAATATTTGCAGTGTTGACCCTTCTTCTTCAGGACCTCTGCAATTCTCCCTGGCATGCTCTCAATCAACTTCTGGACCAAATCCTGACTGATAGCAGTCCATTCTTGCAGAATCAATGCTTTAATTTTGTCTGAATTTGTTGGTTTTTGTTTGTCCACCCGTCTCTTGATGATTGACCACAAGTTCTCAATGGGATTAAGATCTGGGGAGTTTCCAGGCCATGGACCCAAAATCTCTATGTTTTGTTCCCTGAGCCATTTAGTTATCACCTTTGCTTTATGGCAAGGTGCTCCATCATGCTGGAAAAGGCATCGTTGAGCGCCAAACTGCTCTTGGACGGTTGGGAGAAGTTGCTCTTGGAGGACATTCTGGTACCATTCTTTATTCATGGCTGTGTTTTTAGGCAAGACTGTGAGAGAGCCGATTCCCTTGGCTGAGAAGCAACCCCACACATGAATGGTTTCAGGATGCTTTACAGTTGGCATGAGACAAGACTGATGGTAGCGCTCACCTCTTCTTCTCCGAATAAGCTGTTTTCCAGATGTTCCAAACAATCGAAAAGGGGATTCATCAGAGAAAATGACTTTACCCCAGTCCTCAGCAGTCCACTCCCTGTACCTTTTGCAGAATATCAGTCTGTCCCTGATGTTTTTTCTGGAGAGAAGTGGCTTCTTTGCTGCCCTCCTTGAGACCAGGCCTTGCTCCAAGAGTCTCCGCCTCACAGTGCGTGCAGATGCACTCACACATGCCTGCTGCCATTCCTCAGCAAGCTCTGCACTGCTGGTAGCCCGATCCCGCAGCTGAAACACTTTTAAGAGACGGTCCTGCCGCTTGCTGGTCTTTCTTGGGCGCCCTGGAGCCTTTTTGGCACCAATGGAACCTCTCTCCTTGAAGTTCTTGATGATGCGATAGATTGTTGACTGAGGTGCAATCTTTCTAGCTGCAATACTCTTCCCAGTTAGGCCATTTTTGTGCAGTGCAATGATGACTGCACGTGTTTCTTTAGAGATAACCATGGTTAACAGAAGAGAAACAATGATGGCAAGCACCAGCCTCCTTTTAAAGTGTCCAGTGGTGTCATTCTTACTTAATCATGACAGATTGATCTCCAGCCCTGTCCTCATCAACACCCACACCTGTGTTAATGGAGCAATCACTGAAACAATGTTAGGTGGTCCTTTTATGGCAGGGCTGCAATGATGTTGAAATGTGTTTTGGGGGATAAAGTTCATTTTCTAGGCAAATATTGACTTTGCAAGTAATTGCTGTTAAGCTGATCACTCTTTATAACATTCTGGAGTATATGCAAATTGCCATTAGAAAAACTGAAGCAGTAGACTTTGTAAAAATTTATATTTGTATCATTCTCAAAACTTTTGGCCATGACTGTACATAGATTGTCACCACTCATATATGTTGCCCCAAGATTTATATGCTCTTATTAGTAATTGCTATGGTTTTTATTGTTGCACCGATCAAGATAATATATGTAGGAAATTGTAGAATAAATCTACCTTGGTCTTGCTGTATCCAAGGAAATTGAAAGCTAGCCTTACGAGCTACATGGACATTCTTTGTGCCTCAGCAAAAGCATTGGAAACACATTAATATCAAATGAACACACAAGTAATTGAACAGTAAAAATATCAAGAATATTTACTGATCTGGCTTTACTAAGTCACTGTGCCTCTAGAAAGAATTATATTACATACCCAAAAATAAACCTAATAGGTTTCACTGACCAGGCTGATAATGAGAGCAGAATATTGGAAATTACCTAACCTGGTTAGAAAAATAGAAATAGCTTGAATTCCAATAACCAGACATGAAATTGAAATTGGATTGGAGATGAATTGGAAATACAAGCTTAGTAGACTTTATTCCAATATAAGAACCCAGACAAACTAATCACCAGAGCTCTAAATATTGTTTTATTTCATGGCATTTTCCATTCAGCAGTTTGATGCGACTTCTTGTTGCTCCAGATTTCATTTCCCCAAAGACTCTAAGTACAATTTTGTGAAATGAAATGATTTCTAATAGAAATATAGAAATAGTCCTAGATTGACCGGCTCCAATGCTAATGGGACATTTGTATCTCATCAGAAAGGTGAGGGCTGTTACTGACCTTTGTCTTTATGTCACTAGATTCTAGTTATTGTTGTACATCTTGTAATAGATCTCAAACTTGGAACAGAATGCCAAGGGGATGAGGATAGCAGCTTATTGCCAGTCAAAGCCTATATGGGATGTGTTGGCATCTTGCAGGGAAAGGAGTTGGATCTGATCAATATCCTTTATTGTAATTTATATTCAAGTCTGAAAATTGTGGGTTTAAAAGGTGCCAACTAGTGGGCTAGCAGTGCATATGAACGGGTTTTGTTTAGATAAAGGATGAGCGCTCGGACTCATTTCCTTTATGGGTTGAAGAAACCCAAATCCAACACTGAGCAGAGATGTGTGAGATAAATAAATGAACATAACTTCTTATCCTTAATCCTATTTCATAACATATCGCCTTCACTGAACATATTGTAAATGGGGACGCCTCTCATGAACCAAAAGCACACTGGACACATGAGGAACTAAACTAACTTCTCATAGTAGATATGTGGACCATAAAATATCAAGTGCATGTATCCAGACTGTAAGCATGCACAAAAAGAGAATGCGACCACAGTGACCACGTAAATTTATCAGGTTATAACATTCAGTTGTCCAGGATTGGAAAAATGCACCATTGTCATCCATGGGCTGTACCTGGTATTGCGGCTCAGTCTTATTCCTTTTCATACAGAAAAGTTTCAATACCAGACACATGCATGGAGAAGAGTGGTTCTGTTTGAGTATCTGCCTCTTTTTATTAATCCTGGACAACCTCAACGTGGAATACAGTTTCATAGAGCCTAAGTGCATATTCATAGATTTTTTTACAATTCAATTCTCAAGGCATTCCAGATTGTTCTAGCAGTATTTTAGGGAGTAATATTGCCGGGATTTATGTCATTATCTGACATGATGTTTTTTCTCCATAGCTGCTCACTAGATTTATTGATTTACGGAAGGTGAACTGTGGAAAACAGTTCACACCATTCACATAGACCTCATTCATTTCAGTATAAAGAGATCTATAAATCAGATTCCTGATGAAAGCTTTAAAGGAGAATGACAGTGGATATGTGGTTTCTACAGAGATTTATTTGTCTCCTAGCACCATGGGTTTTCCTAGTTTGCCTTGTTTATTTGTGCACAAAGTTTCTGAGGATTTGTCATTCCTGGCTATATCTGTTATAAGGAGGCTTGAAGTGTTTTAACAGCATATGTACAGACTTTGACTGCTCCAGAATAAAAAGCAGCCACAATGTTTTTTTCATTGTTGTTGCTGAACATACTTGTTTTATTGTATAAAAAGACCCATTGACATGAACCATGCATCTGAAAGTAAGGCAGTTTCTTCTCTGTATTCCGTATTAACCAGTATGATTTTCCAAAATGTCCAGCATAGATAAATCCCCTAATATAGATTTTTATTTTTTTTTTTGTTTAGGTTACAAATCAATGCCATGCATTACAAATAAGAAAAATAAATTATCCTCATTGGATGTAATAGGCTTTTTTTTTTTCATTTTAAAGCACACAAAACCAGTAGTGTTACGTAGTGACAAGGTTATGAGTTTGTTCACAACATAATTTTCTGTTTATGTAGATTTTTTACATAGGACCTGGTACAACACACAGAACATATGCGAAACATTTTGCATTGATATATTACTATACTATATATTAGTAAGATGGTGAACACAAGATGTGCAACTATTGGTTTGCAAACAAATTTGGCATTGGGCTAAACCACAGAGATAAGTCTAAGGATCTGTGCATTGTATATATACTTTCACATTTGGAATTCCCAAGTAAATAACCCAGAGTAGTTAGGCTGAAATCACCAATTATAGAACCAAGGCAGCAGCAACATGGTGCGCAGATTGAATCAATCTGCGCTATGTGATGAGTGGTAGACAGGCAGAGTTCAGGATGCAAAGGACATGATCAAGAATACAAGCAGGTCAACAGTAAATACAACAGAAACAAACACACCTTTGCAATCTCAGGGACCAAATGGAGCCTTACCACTTAGGCAAGGGTGGTAGGGGAAAGGGCCTTAAAGGGGTTTTCCGGGCAAATAATCTTTTTTTAAGAAAGGTCTGTTAGTGTTATTAATGGATTAATAAGTGCACCCAAATACCTTTAGCAGTGTTTTGAGTGATTTCTGGGTTTCTCCGGGAGCTCCTGGCATCCTCTGCATTTGTTTGCATGGGTAGCTTCCTGTTCTTTTATCCTACAACTACCATGATACATTGCTCTTCACTGAAATCCCCCTCTTACTCCCTCCCCCTCCTTCTCTCACACCCTCTACCTGTTTCCCTAGCTAGCATACCCACTACTAGCCCTTCCTAACTAACTAACTCAGCCTACCCACCACCCCATCATATTTACCTGTCTTTCTGTCCTGGAGATCACTTTCTTCTATGCCGCCGGATCCTTCTTCTCTTGACTTCTACCGGAAACCTGCGCAATAGAGACGGAATGCCGGCACTCTGAATGTCGGTCAGAAGAGAGGAGGAGCCAGCCCCATGAAGGAAGTGATGTTTTGTGCCCAGAAGATCTGGACAGGAAAACAGGTAAGTATGATAGGGTGAAGGCTGGGTGGTATTGGTGACATTCTGTTTCCGGAAATGGAATGTCACCAGAAAATCAGAAAAATGTGCCCTGGGTGGTCACATGACCGCTCCAGCGATCTGGGTAAATATACATTTTTGGTAAAGTAAGTTAGAAGTTAGGCAGGGGGAGGGTGTTTAGCTTAGTGTAGCAAGACCATTTTATCCCGGACAACCCCTTTAAAGACCTGGGGTGAAATGGTATTGGCAGAACTCTTTAATAGTTTTAAATAGTTTTTATTGTAAACATATATTTTAAAAACTTTTGGTAATTTATGTATTTTAATTTGGCATGTACATTATATAGAATTTAAAATATTTTAAAGTCTTGCAGTTTTCAAACTGGCCTCTAAGTCTAATGATGCGATGACGCATCCTGTCCTGTATATTGTACATTATTCTGGTCACTTTTCAGCAGTCACTTCATTATCATGACCTTTTTGTAACGTCCTTGCCTGTCCGGGCTTTGGCGCCGTCCTCCGGGCGCATGCTGCGGCGCAGGTGGCGTGTCCGGTTGTAATTCTTTTCTTTGGGTTTTTCTTGTATTGTCTGAACACTGTCCTATTCCCTCACCTCCTTAATTGATTTTCCACCACGCCCTTCTCCTTCACCTTGCTCTCCCCCTGCTCCACTAAGAGTTAACTTTAGTCCTGCCTTTGTGATTGACAGCCTGTCCTCCTATCAAGTCTGGGGCGGGTTCTTTCTCCCTATTTATTGTTTGCTCACTTTCCCATTGGCGCCTGCTATTGCATTTCGCTTACTGGCTATACTCCCTGTTACTTGTTACCTGCTCTTCTGATTTTCTGACCACTGGCTTACCTTTGACTATTCTCTTGGATTTTGATTCTGTACTGCATTGCTCGATTGTTACCGACCCCTTGGCTAGCTGACCTCCCTTTTGTTGTTTGTGCGTCCTGTCTGCGTTCTGTGTTATCACTTATTATAAGGAGGGACTGTCGACTAGTTGCTGGCTGTCACCTAGGACAGATCGGGCAAGTTAGCCAGGGACAGTGGGGGGGATTCAGCTTAGGGTCCACTGTCTTGTTGTGCCCCTCCCCACTAAGTTCTTCAGCAGCTACTGGGGAATCGCTCCTCTAGCAATTCCCTTACAGAATAGCAGGCCGTAAAAAAAATACTTTAACCCTTCTACTCATTACTGGCATGGCTTCTATTCAGGACCTTGTGACTCGAATGGAGAGTTTGGCAGGTTTGGTGTCTGAACTGGCCAATCAGGTATACACTCTCACTCAGAATCAAGCTGAGGCCGCTGCTACACCACCTGCTGTCATTTCCTTTCCCAGGGTTAAAATGTTACTCCCGGATAGATTTTCAGGGGACCGAGGTAAATTTGAGACGTTCAGGTTCGCGTCAACCCTCATGCGTTGCAGTCTCAGATGGTGGGGGTGGTCATTTGCCTCTTACAGGGGGATCCACAGACTTGGGCCCTTAAACTCCCCCCTGAGTCAGAGGAGTGGACAGATCTGGAAAAAATTTTTAAGTCTTTGGGGGCCATTTATGCTGAGCCTGATCAAATTGGACTTGCCGAGTCCCAACTTCTTACCCTCCGGCAAGGTAAACTATCCGCTGAAACTTACTGCTCTGAGTTTCAGAAGTTGAGTATAACAGCAGGTTGGTGTGACTCCGCTTTGAAAGCTCTTTTTAGTTTCAATAATTTTTATTGATTTTCAAAATAAATGTGAGAGAGAATATTGACATACATTATGATATACATTCTTACATAGTTTGTTCAAGGCATATTCTTTGGATTGTACATCAATGAGACAGCAAACAGAAATTGAGTAAGCGATAACAGTAACAATAACACTAACATTTAGGCACATTTCCAGGGTTAGCGTGACATATTTCAAAGACGGTCCTTTCATATGTTCCATTCCACTTCCACTCCCTAAAACCTCCCTGCTTCCTGGCTCTCGTTATGCAACAAATCGAGAGTTAGCCCATGCGTCCCATATGTTTGCAAATCTAAGCTAGGAGTCATTTCCCAGTGCAATTACCCTCTCATAGGTATATGTAGTAGTAATAGCCAGCAACAATGCGGAGTCTGACGGAGGGGTAACTGATCTCCATCTTTGCACCAACATTAATTTAGCTATTGTCAAGATTTTACAGAGGAGTTTTTTATATTTGTTCAATTCCTCAGGAATTCCAATTGATAGGATGGCCAGAGGTGAGGAGTAGGGGAGGCGGAAATTAAATATTTCTGATAACATGTCAAAGACCCTATGCCAGTATCCACAAATTATAGGGCAATGTCCCAAAATATGGATGTGTTCCTTTCCCTCCACATCCTCTCCAGCACTCCTCAGAGACTGACGGGTATGCCCTGTGTAAAGTGGATGGGGTTCTGTACCACCTTAAAGTCACTTTCATAGCCGTTTCTATGTGAGTATTGCATTTTAAGGATGTATGACTAAGTTTGATAGCTTGTTCCCACTCATCCAAGGTGATGGTTCTTCCCAAATCCCTCTCCCAACAACGGAATGGTGTAGATCTAGTAAAAGTTGCTACTCCATCCATTCTATAGTATAGAAACCTTAAACCCCTCATCTTAGTCGACATCCAGGTGAATACCTTATTACTGTGGGGTACTGTCGATATCGGGTTCTTAGATATAAAATGCCTTATTTGAGAGTACTTAAGGAAGTCGCCTCTATGAATTCCAAATTTCTGTGTTAGATCTGTAAATGATAAAAATTGCTTGGTATCAGATTGTAAGTGGGAGACCTGTGTAATCCCCTTCGTCTCCCACTCCGAAATTACTAGGTCTTCTATCGCCCAGGCCATAAGTGACAAAGGCATCTCAGGCATAAAAGTGACTTGTAGGATTTGCTTTCCCGTGAAGCAGCTTCCATGCAGTCACAGCTGCTTGCATAACTGGGGACAGGGACTCAGGCATAGGAATGTTCCAGAAGGGCGCCCACAAGGTGTCCTTCAGTCTTAAAGGATATATGAACGATTGCTCTATGTGGATCCATGGTACCGAGGTATCAGCTAATCTCCATCTAGCGCACTGTGTGACTAGGGACGCTATGTAATAATTCCTAACCACTGGCAGCCCCCAGTCCTCCCGCTTCTCTTTGTTTAAATAGGAAGCTTTTGTTAACCCTGGGTCTCCTTCCATTCCATATGCATTTTGAGATCATTCTTTGCATAGTTTCGAAAAACGAAACTGGGACGGCTATCGGGAGTGTGCGAAACAGATATAGGAGTCTGGGCAATAATAACATCTTAAAAGCCGCGACACGTCCCATCCAAGACACGTCTATTGGGGACATTCTCTCCATCTCATCCTGCAGTGTTTTCAACATGGGTATGTAATTATTTCTATATAGGGCCCCCGTATTGGGTGTCACCTGTATCCCCAAATATTGAACACCCTCCTTCCTCCAATCAAAGTCATATTTCGACTGTAGGGGATGTAGTAAAGAGGGAGGGATATGCAAGGGTAAAGCTTGTGATTTGGCCATATTTAATTTATAATATGATAAGTGACCAAAATTAGCTATAATCTCCATAAGTCGGGGAATAGACTTTAGTGGCTTGGACAAAGTAAGAATGATATCATCTGCATATAATGATATAAGATAAGTTTTGTCCCGTATATTAATGCCACCCACCTCTGGGTCCAGTCTAATTGCTTGGGCCAGCGGTTCCATCGAGAGAACAAATATCAGCGGTGAGAGGGGGCACCCCTGTCTAGTCCCGTTCGTTATTAAAAAGGGATCTGATACTACCCCGTTAGTGAATACTCTTGCAGAAGGCGCAGAATACAGTGCCTCAATTGCTTTCAGAATAGCTCCCTCGAACCCCATCCTCCTAATCACCAGGAAGGCATACGACCAGCAAATGCGGTCAAACGCCTTCTCGGCATCTAATGCGAGAACCACTGCTTCCATTTTTTTTTGAGTTAATATGATGTATAATATTCAAGATGCGTCTGGTATTGTCATATGATTGCCTCCCCTTCACGAATCCCACCTGGTCGTAATTTATTAGGCTCGGAAGACAAGCTGCTACTCTATTTGCTATAATTTTGGCGTAAATTTTTAAATCTGAGTTTAATAGGGATATTGGTCGAAAGTTTTGGGGGCTGGTGGCAGGCTTGCCCGGTTTAGGCAACGTCACCACCAGTGCCTCCTGATTTTCCCCCGGAATAGTGCCAGAGTCTACCACAGCCGTTAAAAAGGACAACAGCGGGTTAAGCAAAATTGGAGAAAACTTTTTATAATACTCATTAGTGAGGCCATCTGGGCCTGGGGATTTTCGGGGTGGCAGCGACTTAATTACTGACAGCAACTCTGATGATGTGATGGGCTCGTTCAAAGAGTCTAGTTGTGCTTTTGTGAGTGTGGGCAATTGGGCGCTTGCAAGAAAGTTTACAATGTCTTGTTTCGCCGGAGGTATCACAGAAGAGTCCTCTTTAATATTATATAAGCCTTCATAGAAAGCTTTAAATGCGTTGGCGATGCCACTAGGATCATAGATTTTATGTGCACCATCCTTACTCTGAAGAAACGGGATTTTAGACCTGGCATGTTTTTGTTTAAGCTTGGACGCTAAGAGCTTGCCTGCTTTGTTAGATTGAGAGTAGTAAGTAGCTTTCACCCTTTTCAGGTTCTTCTCATATTTATGCAGTAGACAGGCTGTCAATTGTTGACGTAGCGTCACCAATTTTGCAGCATTGGAGGGGGAAGGAGATTTTTTATTATCGTTATCTATAGATTTTATCTGGTGCAGTAGTCGGTCAATTTCTGCTAGCCTAGTTTTCTTTTCTATGTGACCCAATCGAATAAATGTTCCTCTGATAAAGGCTTTATGTGAGTTCCACAATATATCAGGGCTAGATACTGAGGGAGCATTAATCTGAAAGAATTCCTTCAGGTCATTTTCCAAAATTGCTTTATATTTTGGCTGCGACATTAAGAATTCATTGCACCTCCAGATATACGCTCTAGGGCAATCATATTTTTCCCTTAGGGTCAGGGTTATTGCTGCATGGTCTGACCAAATTATTTGTGAAATTTCCGACTGCACGGCAAGGGGAATACTAGCTTGTTCTATTAGAAATAAATCTATTCTTGAATAGCTATTGTGTACAGTTGAATAGTAAGTATAATCTTTTTCGGTATTATGAAGGATACGCCAAATATCAAATAAGTCATGGCGCCATATAGCCTGCGAAAAGGAAGGATGACGTGTCGCTATGCTAGAGGTAGTGTCTACCCCTGGATCTGGAGCCATGTTAAAGTCTCCCATTAATACTAAGCATCCTTGTTTTCTTCGCTCCACTGCTTTCATGAGTTTCCCCAAGAATGACACCTGTCTTTTGTTTGGGGCGTAGACCGAGACCAACGTGTACGTGACATTATTAAGGATACAAACTAATATGACAAATCGCCCTCCAGGATCAGCATAATAGGACACCAGCTGAAATGCCACTGAATCTTTGATTCCTATTAGTGTTCCCCTGCGCTTGGAGGTACAATGAGCGTGAAATATGTGTGGGTATGAGGCATGCTTGATGCGAGTGGCATCCACCTCCAAAAGATGTGTTTCCTGAACTGCAAGAATGTCACAGCCCTGAACTCGGGCCTCTCACCACAAATTGGCTCTCTTTTGAGGGGAGTTCAAACCTCTGACATTCATAGACATAATTTTAAGTACCATAATTCACATTTAGTAATGCTTCACAGATCTTACCACAACCACCCACTTCAGATGTTACCAGTAGCGGTAGGGAGCAGAATCGTCCCCGCCTTGTGTAGTCACGATGCCCCATGTGCCAGAACCGAAGAGCAAACAAACTGTAGAGACATAGAAACCAGTGGGTAAGCCACCGAAACAAAACAAAGAAAAGAAATGTGGTACAGCGGACCAGCGGCTGTTGTAATCTTGGGGGGATAAGTTCAGCAATAGTGGACATACGAAATCCGTTGTAGAGTGAGTCTCTAGCTGTTCAGCCCTTTTGGTGGACGCCTTGGGGTTTTCGGTCGATGCCATCCATCTGACACAGGGCCAGGTGGTGGTTTGGAGGTCAGATCACTGGTTGCAATGTCCCATTTATTTAGCAACTTTTTGCCATCTTCCGGGGAGTTGATAACATAAGTAAGGTTGTCTCGGGATACGATCACTCTAACCGGGAATCCCCATTTGTATAGGATATTATGTTGGCGTAACGCTGTAGTGATAGGGATAAATTGTCTTCTTAGTTGTAGTGTTGCAGCCGAAAGATCAGAGTAGATAGATATTTTCTGGTATGGATCAGGTAAACGGCCAGTTTTCCGTGAGGTCAGCAGCACCATCTCTTTAGTGCGGTAAAAATGGATCTTTGCTAGGACATCTCTGGGTACGGTTTCATCCAGATGTGAAGGTCTTGGGACTCTGTGCGCTCTATCAATAGTTAATTCCATTTTCGTAAGACTTGGTATTAGCGTGCGCATCAGATCTAGAAGGAAAACTGTGAGGTTATTCGCAGATACGGACTCTGGAATCCCTCGGAATTTCAGATTGTTGCGCCGCGAGCGATCCTCTAAGTCTGCTATTTTAGATTTAAGATACGACACATCCTTTTCCACCGCATTGTGAGCATCTATGAGAAGATTATGTGAGGCGGCAAATTCCACCATTTTAGATTCCACATGAACTGTGCGTTTCTGCAATTCTTGAAGGTCTCTATCTAGCGGTTTAACCATTAAGGACATGTCTGTTGTCAGAGATTTACAGAAGGCCATAAGCATGTTTTTCATGGAGGCCTCAGTGAGTAAACTCTCTGTTGCCGGAATATCCGCAAAAAAACCGGTGGATGGCGGTATGTGCTGTGTAGTATCGCTCACCTCTCCTTCTTGGGGCTCCTCTGTCTGGATCCTGGGCTTCTGTTTGGCCGGGCTAGCAGTAGGCGAGGTGGGTGTCTCCGCATTATGTAGGCCTATAGGCCTCGGTGCGTCGGCCCGAGAAGGCTCCGAAACCGCGCTCTCTCCGGCCCCCCCGGGGAGACGGCCCCGACACCTCCGGACCTCCGCATTCCATCAGCTGATGAAGCGACGGTGCTGACAGCGTTCTCCGCTGCGCCGATAGCGTGAGCTTCTCCTCCGGAGGGTCTCGAGTTGGAGTCGAGGCTCCGGAGACCGCGCTGGAGTGTGAGCCGCCGCCATTTTGATCTTTCCCACCTCCGTGGGGGGAAGTAAAAATCTGATATTTTCTTAGGCTTTACCGCAGATTTCCTTCTTCTCGGCATCCCTAGAGGTAAGGCAGCTTTCCCAGTGTCTTTTGGGTTAATATAATCCACTGGCACGTCGCTAATTTGTTGCTATAAGAAACTCAGGCCTGGAGCTGTGCAGCTATGCGACCATTCCCTTCCACAGTCAGGCTCCGCCCCCTTGAAAGCTCTTTTTAAACAGGGCCTGAATGATTCAGTGAAGGATGTCTGGGTAGGTCACCCTGATCCCCCTACCTTAGAAAAGGCCATGACCTTAGCCGTCTGCATTGACAGGAGACTCCAAGACAGACGTAAAGAGAGGGTGGGGATTGGTCCCACTAAGTCTTCTGTCTATCCCTCTCTTTCGGTTAAAAAATCTGTTTCTCCTTCTGTCACCCCTGGAGATGAGCCTATGCTGTTGGGAGCACTGGATACCAAAGCAAGACGAAAATATCGTCTCCAGAATCATCTCTGCCTGTATTGCGGCAAACTGGGTCATCTCATCCGAGACTGTTCCATCAAACCACGTACACCAGCGGAAAACTTCAGGGCCTGAGTGGTATTCAGAAGAACCACTCAGGCAGTCAGGTATCTTCTGAAAAGTCTCACAAATTGATGTTACCTGTGTCTCTGTCCTTTGGGGGCAGATCTGTTTCTGGGCAGGCCCTAGTACAGCGGTTCTCAACCTGTGGGTCGCGACCCCGGCGGGGGTAGAATGACCAAAACACAGGGGTCGCCTAAAGCCATCGGAAAATACATATTTCCGATGGCTTTAGCCGCTGAGAAGTCGCGCTATTCAGCTGGAACGCATGTCGTTATGGATGTGCGTTCCAAACTGAATGCCTGAGAGGGTACCCCGCGCTGTGTAGCTCCCGGCATCCGCCGTGCCGTTACGCGGATGCCGGGTCTGTTACAATGATGGCGGCCGCTCTGCTGCAGAGCGGTCACCATAGCAACCGGGCGGAGTCCCGGAGCTAATGCCCGCGATCAGAGTCTGACCGCGGGCATTACTACTGGATCTGTGAGCAGCCTCCCCCCCCCCCCCCCCGGGCTGTAAAAACTGCCCCCGGTCCCCACCGGCCCCATACCTGTTAAGTTGCAGGTCGACTCCCCGTGCGGCGAGATCGCGGGAGTCGACCTGTTCCGGTGACAGCCTGGAGCCTAATGAAGGCTCTCAGGCCTGTCACTGGGATACTACTACTGAGACTGGTCTATGACCAGTCTCAGTAGTAATGTACAGAATCTCCCATAGACTGCAATACGCTTGTATTGCAGTTTATGGGACTTGCAATCAAACGATTGCAGGTTCAAGCCCCATGAAGGGAGGGGGGGGGGGTAATAAAATAGTAAAAATATAAAATAAAAAAGTTCTAACTCACCCACTTTCCCTAGAATACATATAAAAGTACAAAATTACTGTGAAACAAATACACATTAGCTATCCCTGTGTCCGAAAAAGCCCGGTCTACAACCTTATAAAAATATTTTTCTTGTAGGGTGAACATCAGAGCGGGAAAAAAAAATCAAAAGTGCCAAACTGCCATATTTTTTGCTGTTTCGCCTCTGATTTGAATAAAAAGTGATCAAAGCAATAGACATTCCCCAAAATGGCATAACTAAAAAGTACATCTGGCCCTGCAAAAAAAGACGCCCTATTCCTCCCCGTACAGCTGCAGGGACACCTGTCAATGTGACCTTGCAGCTGTTGCAAAACTACAACTTCCATATATTAGACATTTTACCACATTTTTTTGTCTTAAAATATTTTTCCCTATTTTCCTCCTCTAAAACCTAGGTGCGTCTTATGGTCCGGTGCGTCTTATAGTCCGAAAAATACGGTAAATATTATAATATGACTCAAGTCCATATTAACCAGAAGCTTGGCCATTACTGCTCTCTGTCTTTATGTGAAGTCAGGCTATCGCCACTGTTAAGCGATATATTTATATGAACAATGGCCATGTGGCATCTATTTTGTTTTTGGTCTGTATATGAGGGGCTATTACAGTTATAGTGACGCCACGCAGGTAATAAGATTACTCATATGGGGGGCAATAATTCTCAATTTCCCCATAGTTAATAACATTACCTGTGTAGGGGGTAGATCACTATGTTTAAATTATGTTTGATTTGTAGCAATTAGAATGCATAATGCATCTCAGGTATTTACATTCCGAATCATAACTGTAGCAAAATTACAGTTTTGAAGTAGCCACCAAAATTATTTTTTGGTTTGGGGTCACCGCAACATGAGGAACTGTATTGCGGGGTCACGGCATTAGAAAGGTTGAGAACCACTGCCCTAGTAGATTCTGGGGCTGCTACTAACTTTGTTAAATTTTCATTTGTTTCTGCTTTACGTATTGAACTTGTATCATTAGATACTCCTCTGTTGGTTACTGGGGCGGATTTTTACTCCACTGGCCAGGGGTAAAATCCGTTTTAAAACCCCCTTACTCTCTTTGCAAGTGAGCTCAATACATACGGAGCTCATGAGTTTTTTTGTTATGGAGGATCTCTCGTCTGATATTATTTTAGGGCTTCCCTGGCTAGACCTCCATAACCCTACCTTTGATTGGCCCAAAAAGAGTTAGTGAAATGGGGAATCAGTGCTCCTCCCATTGTATTGCTTTGCATGCCTCCGATTGTCTCAGTGAGGAGACGCTTCTTCCTGAATTTCTGTCTGATTTTCATGATGTTTTTGATCCTAAAGCTGCTGAAGTTTTACCGCCGCATAGACCTTACGATTGTGCGATTGAACTCCTTCCCAACTCCAAATACTCTAAGGGAAGGATCTTCAATCTTTCTGCTCCAGAACGTGAGGCTATGCGGGATTACACTCAGGATAGTCTTCTTAAAGGTCACATCCGTCCGTCTCAGTCTCCCATGGGAGCTGGGTTCTTTTTTGTTAAAAAGAAAGATGGCGGACTGCGACCATGCATTGACTACCGAGAATTAAATAAAATTACTGTTAAAAATCAGTACCCTCTTCCCCTGATCCCTGATCTTTTCATCAGATTGTGGGTGCCCGCTGGTTTTCTAAAATTGACCTCCGTGGGGCATACAATCTGATCCGGATTACAGAAGGAGATGAATGGAAAACTGCGTTCAACACCCCGGAAGGTCACTTTGAATATTTGGTAATGCCTTTCGGGTTATGTAATGCACCCGCAGTATTTCAACACTTTGTTAACGATATCTTTAGAGACTTGCTCGGTCGTTATGTGGTTGTCTACCTGGATGATATTCTAGTGTTCTCTCCTGATTGGGCCACACATATTGAGCATGTTAGGAGTGTTTTGCTACTGTTGCGTCAAAACTCTCTCTTTTCCAAACTGTCCAAATGCCTGTTCGGAGTCCAAAGTCTCACTTTCCTCGGTTACGTTATTACTCCCGATTCTTTTTGTATGGATCCACTAAAAGTCATGGCTATTAAAAACTGGGAACGCCCCTCCAACCTTAAAGCCCTGCAACGTTTCTTGGGGTTCTCCAACTGTTATCGAAAATTTATTAAGAATTTCTCTTCTATAGTGAAGCCATTGACAGATCTCACAAAGAAAGGTGCCGATGTGACCAAATGGACTCCGAAAGCGGAAGAGGCTTTTGTACATCTCAAGAAATGTTTTGTTGAGGCTCCTGTATTAGTACCACCAGACTATGATCGCCCATTTATTATTGAGGTTGATGCCTCTGAAGTGGGGGTTGGTGCCGTGTTGTCTCAGGGCTCTGAAAATTTTACGTGTTTGCAACCTGTAGCCTTCTTCTTGAGGAAATTCTCTCCTACGCAGCGCAACTATGACGTTGGTAATCGAGAACTCCTAGCCATTAAATGGGCATTCGAGGAGTGGAGACATTTCCTCGAGGGGGCCAAACACCAGATCACAGTATTCACCGATCATAAGAACCTACTATATCTGGATAACGCTAAGCGACTGTCTCCTAGGCAGGCCCGCTGGGCGCTATTCTTCACACGTTTTAATTTTGTGGTGACTTATCGTCCAGGCTCTAAAAGTGTACGGGCTGATGCCCTATCTCGCAGTTTTGGTCCCAGCGGTGCCCCTAAGGATGTCCCAGATAAAATCTTGTCTCCCGGAGTGATTCTTGCCATTATTACTCCTGATCTTGCTACTTTAGTGGTTAATTCACAAGATCTTGCTCCCAGTAATACTCCCACTGGGAAACTATTTGTACCTCCAAATCTTCGTCTTCGTGTTTTGGAGGAAATTCATTGTTCTTCCTTAACGGGACATCCTGGCTTCGCTGGGACAAAATACCTTCTCTCCCGCTCTTACTGGTGGCCGTCCTGGTCTCGAGACGTATGTGAATTTGTTGCTGCCTGTGAGACATGTGCTAAGATGAAGACTCCTAGGAGATTACCCGAGGGCCTTCTTCATCCCCTTCCTATACCTAAGAGACCATGGTCCCATTTGTCAATGGACTTTATTACTGATTTGCCTTGTTCCCAAGGGAAGACTGTGATTTGGGTTGTTGTGGATAGATTCTCCAAAATGTGTCATTTTGTACCTCTAAAGAAAATTCCTACTGCTCCACATCTAGCCGCGTTCTTTATTAATCACATACTCCGCTTGCATGGTGTACTGGAAAATATTGTATCTGATCGGGGTGTACAATTTGTCTCTAGATTCTGGTAGGAATTTTGTGGTCGTCTGGGGGTCTCTCTGTCTTTCTCTTCCGCGTTCCACCCTGAGACCAATGGCCAGACAGAGAGATTCAACCAAACTTTGGAACAGTACTTAAGGTGTTTTGTGTCTGATGCTCAAGAAAAATGGAGAACCTTTCTTCCTCTAGCAGAGTTTGCAATAAACAACAGGGTTAACGTCACTACTAAAATGTCCCCGTTTTATTGCAACTATGGTTTTAACCCCAGGTACTCCTCTCTCCGTAGCACCGAGTCTGTTAATCGTACAGCCGAACATACTTATCAGCGACTGTGCACAGTCTGGGCCCAGGCTCGTCTGAGCCTGGTTAAAGCCCAAGTATATCAAAAACGGCAGGCAAATAAAAGACGCTTACCTGGCCCTGAATACAGAGTGGGAGATCGAGTCTGGCTGTCCACTAGGAATCTGCGTCTTAGAGTTCCTTCGGGGAAATTTGCACCACGTTACATTGGGCCCTATGTCATTTCTGAACTCATAAACCCAGTATCTTTTAAATTACAACTTCCAAGTTCTTTTCGTATGCACGTCTTCCACAAGTCGCTTTTGAAGAAGTATATCTCCCCTATCCTTACTTCTTCCAGTCCACCTGCGCCAGTGGTGGTCCAAGGGGAACTAGAATATGAAGTAGAAAAAAATTCTGGATTCCCGTCGGGTGCAGAATACTGTTCAGTACCTCGTGCACTGGAAGGGTTATAGCCCGGAAGAGCGAACGTGGGTTTCTGGTAGGGACCTACATGCGCCACGTTTAATTAATCTCTTTCATCGCCAGAACCCTTGGAAACCTGGTCCATCTGGCGAGGGTCCAGAGGCCCCTCGTAAAAGGGGGGTACTGTAACGTCCTTGCCTGTCCGGGCTTTGGCGACGTCCTCCGGGCGCACGCTGCGGCGCAGGAGGCGTGCCCGGTTGTAATTCTTTTCTTTGGGTTTTTCTTGTATTGTCTGAACACTGTCCTATTCCCTCACTTCCTTAATTGATTTTCCACCACGCCCTTCTCCTTCACCTTGCTCTCCCAGTGCTCCACTAAGAGTTAACTTTAGTCCTGCCTTTGTGATTGACAGCCTGTCCTCCTATCAAGTCTGGGGCGGGTTCTTTCTTTCTCACTTTCCCATTGGCGCCTGCTATTGCATTTCGCTTACTGGCTATACTCCTCGTTCCTTGTTACCTGCTCTTCTGATTTTCTGACCACTGGCTTACCTTTAACTATTCTCTTGGATTTTGATTCTGTACTGCATTGCTCGATTGTTACCGACCCCTTGGCTAGCTGACCTCCCTTTGTTGTTTGTGCGTCCTGTCTGCGTTCTGTGTTATCACTTATTATAAGGAGGGACTGTTGACTAGTTGCTGGCTGTCACCTAGGACAGATCGGGCAAGTTAGCCAGGGACAGTGGGGGGATTCAGCTTAGGGTCCACTGTCTTGTTGTGCCCTTCTCCCCCTAAGTTCTCCAGCAGCTACTGGGGAATCGCTCCTCTAGCAATTCCCTTACACTTTTATTATAGGATCCACTATATATAATAAGTGGTGCGTACATCTTATCTTCTTCTCCTCGCTGCACAATGACACCACACATACAGATGTAACAGAGAATGTCTAGAGAACTCTCCCATAAAAGTCAGTCTTTCCAGACTATTGCTGTCTATGGTCCATGTGGCTACAGTAAAGCATATCTCTAAATACCATTAACAGCAGCTCAGACAAAAAGGCCACCCCTACAATCATGTACAGAAAACACATGAAAAAAATCTACATCTGCTTTTAATTACAAAACAAAAAAGAAAATAGGTGATCCATTCACATTAAATAACCTATCTGGTAAATTTGAAACACTAAAACCACTAGCAGATTCCTATGTACCTATCTTTATAAAATGTTTGTCTGTACCTGGTGTAAAATAAAATAAAAGCCTATACAGTGGTGAAAAAAAAGTATTTAGTTCTCCCACTTAAAAAGATGAGGCCGGCCTGTAATTGACATCATAGGTAGACCTCAACTATGAGACACAAAATGAGAAAACATATCTAGAAAATCACATTGCCTGATTTTTTAAGAATTCCTTTGCAAATTATGGTGGAAAATAAGTGTTTGTTCACCTACAAACAAGCAAGATTTCTGGCTCTCACAGACCTGTAACTTCTTCTTTAAGAGGCTCCTCTGTCCTCCACTCATTACCTGTAGTAATGGCACCTGTTTGAAATTGTTATCAGTATAAAAGATACCTGTCCACAACCTCAAACAGTCACACTCCAAACTCCACTATGGTGAAGACCAAAGACCTGTGGAAGGACACCAGAAACAAAATTGTAGACCTGCACCAGGCTGGGAAGACTGAATCTGTAATAGGCAAGTAGCTTGGTGTGAAGAAATCAACTGTGGGAGCAATAATTAGAAAATGGAAGACATACAAGACCACTGATGATCTCCCTCGATCAGGGGCTCCACGCAAGATCTCACCCCGTGGGGTCAAAATGATCACAAGAACAGTGAGCAAAAATCCCAGAACCACATGGGGGGACCTAGTGAATGACCTGCAGAAAGCTGGGACTAACGTAACAAAGGCTACCGTCGGTAACACACTATGCCGCCAGGGACTCAGATCCTGCAGTGCCAGACATGTCCCCCTGCTTAAGCCAGTACATATCCTGGCCCATCTGACGTTTGCTAGAGAGCACTTGGATGGTCCAGAAGAGTATTGGGAGAATGTCATATGGTCAGATGAAACCAAAGTAGAACTGTTTGGTAGAAACACAACTCGTCGTGTTTGGAGGAAAGTGAATGCCGAGTTGCATCCAAAGAACACCATACCTACTGTGAAGCATGGGGGTGGCAACATCATGCTTTGGGACTGTTTCTCTGCAAAGGGACCAGGACGACGTGTTGCCCAGCGACAGCCCCAAAACATCACTGCTCTAGAGGAGATCTGCATGGAGGAATGGGCCAACATACCAGCAACAGTGTGTGCCAACCTTATGAAGACTTATAGAAAACGTTTGACCTCTGTCATTGCCAACAAAGGATAAATAACAAAGTATTGAGATGAACTTTTGTTATTGACCAAATACTTATTTTCCACCATAATTTGCAAATAAATTCTTAAAAAATCAGACAATGTGATTTTCTGGATTTGTTTTCTTATTTTGTCTCTCATAGTTGAGGTCTACGTATGATGTCAATTACAGGCCGGCCTCATCTTTTTAAGTGGGAGAACTTGCACAATTGGTTGCTGACTAAATACTTTTTTTCCCCACTGTATTTGCCTAATAACCACTTCTCCCAGTGCATTTGCATCTCTGTAGTGAAACCATGGCAGTACACTTCAGCTTCCCTGTACTTGTATCCAGTGTACACCGCATGCAGAGTGAAGCCAACATTTACTGCATTGGGAGCACCAGAGATAAGTATGAGTAGACTCATTATGCTTACCTACAGATGAGCTTTAAGATTTTTTTTTTTTTCCTGGGCATAGACATGCCTTCTTTAGATGTATTTGGAACACTGAACTATCATTCAATAAGGACCTGTTGGTGTTTTAGTGTCTCAAATCTATGTGATAGGTTCTCTTGATGACATGCACTGTAGTAGTATATCGCAACCGATTCGCGGTACTATTGCAGCAGGAGCCTTGCATCTGCTGAGAAGCAGAGTGGGTGCCTTGTAGAGCCGATTTTGCAGAGCCCCTGAAATGCCAGTAAAGTGTAACCTCTTGACACGTGACCCTATTGTGGAAACCACCCCTCAAAGAGTTTATCCAGGGGTATAATGAGCATTTTTATCTCTCAAGGGTTGCATTAATGTATTTTCCAAAAATGAATGTGCAGATTATGGTGAAAACACTCCAAGAGCTATTATATGTGGATTAACTCGCTGATCAGTTTTTTTTGGAGTGTCTCTCTCTACTGGGCATAACATATTGGGCACTGAAATGGTGTATCTCTGGAAAAATTGCAATTTTAACTTTTTACTTTAAGTTTTTGGCTGCACACTCAATTCTGGAAGCTCTCAAGGATTAAAAATGCTCACTACGCACTATGACAAATTCCTGGAATGGTGCAATTTATAAAATGGGGTCCCTTTATGGAGAATTAAGCTTTACTGGGACATCTGGAGCTCAGTCCCTCTAAATCTACACTCAAACAGCAGTTTATGCCAACACATTCAACGTTTTTGTATCTGGGATAACCCACTTAAAATTTACAGCAGAGTACGTGTCTCTGTTGGACATATATTGGGTACTGACATTGCATATTTTTTTAGAAATCAATTTTCACTTTGTACATTGATTTTTGGAAGCACTCTTGGGCATAAAATGGGGTCATATTTTGGGGGTCAATTTTTAAATTTTACCTCACAGCCTCTGCAAATGTCTACCAGTGCAGTGTAATGCTGAGGCCCCACGTTGCAGAAATGCCTTTTTTTTTTCTTGTTGCAGATTTTGCTGCCGTTTTTTGAGCCAAAGTCAAGAATGGCTACAAAAGGAATAGGAAATATATAGGAAGTACTTATATTTCTACCATTTGCTTAATCCACTCCTGACTTTGGCTCAAAAAAACACAGCAAAATCTGCAACAAAAATAACAAAACGCTGCATTTCCGCAATGCACGGCCTTAGTCCAAATTAGGCCTCAAATGCGTATGGAGCTCTTTCACTTTTGAGCCTTGTTGCAGCGTTGTTAAGTGTTTCCAAAATCAGGAAACAACATAATAACTATAGATTTTTCACAGTTCTACAAGCGGGGATGACATATTGGGCACTGAAATAGCATATATCTGGGAAAATTTACATTTTCAATTTGCATCATCTGCTGCACATTTCATTTTCGAAAGCATCTCTGGGATCAAAATGATAAATATTTTTAGGGGTGTACGGTGCAGAATGGGGTTACTTCTTGGTGCTTTCCACTGCACTGGAACCTTAGGGGCTCTGCAACTACATCATGGCACCTTATAATGCTTCTACCCTCCAAAGCTTAATGGCGCTCCTTGTGTGCCCTGCTGTCCCCGAACAGCAGTTATGATCCAAATTGTTGGGCACATTTTCTCCTTTTAACCCCTTGTGAAACTGAAAAATTTGGGGCTTAAGCCATATTTTATTGGGAAAAACGTACATTTTAATTTTAACGTCCTAATGTTAATAAAATCTGTGAAATCATATATTCTCTTCTTCCATGAGCACACAGCGCATGCGCAGGATTTGGATCCCGCTGAAGGCAGCAGCAGCTGCTTATGCAGAGAAGAGGAGGATGCAGGGAACAAATCTACATAAAGGGTACGTGAAGTAAATGGCCAGGAGGTGGCATTATGGTGTGACGCTGCTGTGCTCAGGGAACGCTCCCTGAGCTTCATTTACAATATATAAATGATAGACTCCCTTTAACCACTTCAGTACCGCCCATAGACTATAAACGTCCTAGGGGTGGTTGCCTTGTTCTGCAAGGACGTACCGGTACGTCCAAGCAGAACTCAGCTGACACGTTTAGTGGCCTGAGCCTTCTCAAAGGGTTTTAGAAGGTGACACACTTCCCTAATGAGTTATGAGGCTCTTATGAAGGTGTGCTGGATGACTTGGCACATATTGCTATTTTCTAGACCAGGGGTAGGCAACCTTCAGCACTCCAGCTGTTGTAAAACTTCAACTCCCAGCATGCAATCCTGCTCTGCTGTTCTTGGAATGCCCATGGAAGTGAATAGAATATGTTAGGAGTCGTAGTTTCACAGCAGGTGGAGTGCTGAAGGTTGCTGAACCCTGTTCTAGACACACTTTCCCTTGTGGATGACTGACGGCATGGAGGAGGAGAAGTAGATGGAGATGATAATTATAGGAATAAAGACCATGTCCTAAGTGTGGATGTGGCCTGTCTGCAAAGAAAATCATGGGATGAAGGAGCAAGACAATCTTATACACTTTGACTGCCAGTGCCACGGCCAATTCTATTTTGCCAAATGTGCTAGTGACACCATGTCATGTGAGTTCAGAGAGACCTAGTTTTTACATGTGTGCCTACATAGCCATGGCTATTTTTTCTCTCGCAAATCTTGCACCTTGCCATCGATTTGTCATTTGGTATTATACAAAAAAAAATTCCCATACGAAAGATGACCACACATTTCCAGCAGCAGTAAAGACATGTCTGCCAGTACCACTATCGCCACCACAACTGTCCGAGCTTCCCTTAGACCTACCACAGGCATGATTTTCAGATGCTGGGGTTCCACATCGGATGGAATTGTTACTACTGCAGCTGCCACCACCCTATTCCTCTGATGTCACCTTGACCTGGTTGCCAGGTCTTATCTGCAATAGAATCATCGGATTCAGTCATTTCATAATCTTCTCCACTTTAATTGACTCATCATGGCAATGGGATTTCTCTATTTTCTCACAATTCCCACCTTCAGATTTCCCCCTAGTGCCCCTACCAGCACCACTACCAGTATCACACCCCTTGCCACTACTACCTCCACCACTATAAACCGTCCTGTGTTTTACCTCTACGTCCCCTCTTTCCAAAAAACACTGACTGTTCTCATCCAACTCAAGAAGAGGAAGACTTGGACTATCTCTCTTAGCAGATGCCTTTATGACTACTAGGAAATGGGACCTGTGTCAGTGAAGATGAAGAAGACAACTGATGGTGCAGAAAGGCAGCGTGGTAAACTATATGTTACTAGAGGAGGAGGAGGAACACACAGAACCCTGACTCAACATTTATGTTCCATTGCTTTCAAAAACTTCATGTTTATTTTCCGAAAGTACAACACTCCGCCTGGTTACCCTTTCAAATCAATTTCATTCCTAATTTTCTTCAAATAGGAAAACAGAAAAAAAAATACGCACAGTGTCACAATTGTCACCAATCAATGAAGCAATGAAGTAAAATAACTGGAAAAAAAACAGGGCACAGGATCAACTGAAAAAGGAGGAAATACTTGTGCTACTGTCATACCATCTGCCAGTGCAAGTAATAATACTAACAGTAAAAATGTGGGTGGCAACAGCAACACTACTTTTGGTCTTGGTGATGGTGGAGGACTTAGCTGCACACAAGATAATTTGGCACTGGGCCGGGGACATTGGATGACCCAATGCCTCTTCCCACTTAGTCATATATTTGTGGATGGGGGGAGTAAGCCCCGTCGAGGAAGATAAGAATTGGTAGATAGTAGTAATCAAACCCTTCAAGGAGGTGCCTGTCCAGCACAGCCTCTCAAAGGCCGTAGGGGTAGAGACCCTGTTGGAGCCGAATAGAGTGAAGGTAAAATGGGCTATTTGATAGTAAGGAAGCCACTCAGTTTGGGGGATTCCCAATTCAGTAGTGAAGAAAGCAATCATATCAGCTTGCCAGAACAAACCTGCTCTAGAGCAAATGCGACCCAAAGAGGGAGACAGAAGGGCAGGAGGGGGGGACCAGACCCACAAGAGAGCATTGAGGTGCATAGGAGCAAGTCACAGCTTCTCTATCTCCACCCATTTAGTGTAAGCCTGCAGAGCTGTCTAAAATGGAATGCAGCGCAGGTGGATGGCCCAATAGTAGTGAAGGAGGTGTGGGAACGGTAAACCCCCGACCTCCCTCCCCAGCAGCATCACAGACTTAAGGATCCGATGGCGTTCCAAATGAAGTGAAATATGGCCAGTTGCAGATCCTGGAGGTCTGAATGGGTACTGCCACTGGGAGGGTTTCAAAATAATAAAGGAGTTTAGGGAGAAGGGATATTTTAACTGCTGTGATCCTACCTAGTAAGGAAATATGTAGGGGATGCCACTTATCCAACAACAACTTAAGTTCACGAAGTAATGAAGGATAATTTACTGCATAAAGCGTCGCATAGGAAGGGGACAGTTGGATCCCTTAGTATTTAAGAGACTGGTCCCACCACTGAAAATCAAAGTTAGCACGTAGCAGCTGGAGTGACTCCCTAGGAATATTAAGAGGGAGGCCCTCTGTTTTAGTGGGGTTAATTTTATATCCAGAAAGGCTAACAAAAAGTCTAGGCGAACCATAAGGGACTGAGTTTTAGTTCTCAGAGCCCGTTCCTTAGCTACCCTATCCTTTTTTTTTTAAACACATTGCAAAAGCAATACAATTCCCTCGAATAACAGCCTTGTGTGCCTCCCATACAACCGTGTCCGAAGAAACAGATCCCTTGTTTTCTCTAAAGTAGCCGGTTAGGTGGGCACGCAGGAAATTTTGGGAAGAAGACGTTTTAAGTAGGGACTCATTAAGTCGCCAGTGGCAACGTCTGGATGGGACGGGGACACCAGAGAGGGAGACTGTCAACAGGGCATGGTCCAATCAGGTAATAAGGCCCACCTCCACTCTGGTGAATAAGCAAAGGGTTAGAGTATTGCCAAAAAAAAAAGTAATCAATTCCAGTGTGAAAGTTGTGGAAGAACGACTCATGAGGTTGTCCACTCTCCACAAGTCATATAACGCATGAGATCTGATCAGGTGACAGAACTCTTTAGCAAGCCTAGGCTGAGAACTCTGTGGAGGTCTATCATCAAGGGATAGCTGGTCCACCCATTCCGAGAAAATCATATTGAAATCCCCGCCTAATAGCAGGGCTGCATTAGAGTATGACCACAAACGGCTCAGGACTCGGCGTAAAAAGGACACCTGGAAGGTGTTCGGGAGATAAACATATCAGAAAACCACTGGCCTGCCGTGGAGGAGGCCCTCTAATATAATAAACCTGCCCTGAGGATCTAGGTAGGAAACAGTGACCGTAATGGAACAGGAACGGAAAAATAGGATGGCTGCGCCAGCTCTTCTAAGATCATGAGGAGCAGAGGGATAGTAATGTCGGGCGAATTGGAAAGTGCCTGATTGGTCAAAGTGGCCTGAAGGGTCCACAGTTCGCGCAACAGGAGGCGTATGTTTGTGTTGGAACCCAGGCCCTTTACATTCAGAGTCACACATCTAATCACTAGGACACTTTAGAAAAAGAAGTGCAAATGTAAGGGTAAAGCTCAACAAATCCTCTGCATGCTGATAGGGTCCACAATGAGAGGCAGGTCAGGAGGACACCAGCGGTAGAATGAGCCGCCACTCTGAATCTCTGAACTTAGGACGGGAGGAGGAAAGGGGAGGGGAGTGAGAGAAAGAAAGATACAGAAAACAAAAGAAATGCAAAGAGAGCAGAAGATAAACAAATAAACGTATCAAACATGGGTACATATATCCCACAACAATAAGGATTATGAGCAGGACTAAATCTCCTGGCATGAGCCTAAGGAGGAAGAACGGGCATGATAGCCAAATTAAGACTGAGCAGAACCCGCAAAGGGAGCCACAGCTGGTCAATAGTCCTAGAAGGGGGAGTGATCCCGACCACCAAACCAGGACATAGGGGGGCATTAAGGGCCAAATTACAGGTAGTAAACATGAAAGAAAACCAGGAGGGAGATATCCTGTCCCGTGCAACATCAAGAAGCAATATTAAAGGATGTCAGAAAGGGGATCTGAGAACAGAAAAAGCAAAACATCAAGCGTTATACAAAAGTCACAGTAGCTAAAGTGACAGGAATCCGTGGAAGTGGATGTAAAAGTCACAAGGAAGCAGGCTCAACTCGAGGCCTCCATGCACATGGTAGTGAGGATGGTGGCTGCCTTTGCTTCAGTTTCTGGAGATGCCAGAGGGAAGGTGGTGGGAAAGGCTCATCTCCCAGTCTGTCAAGTCCGGGAGTGGAATGTCCAGGGTATCGCAGAAAGGATGTCAATCCACAAGGAAACATAGAGTAGCTGAGCGTCTATCCCTGCGGACTGAGAGTGCAAAGGGGAAACCCCACTGGTATGGGAGCTGGTGATCTTGCAGTACTTGGAGGAGGGAACGAAGATGACGTCTCTTCTGAAGTGTAATCCAAGAGAGGACCTGGAAGAGTTGTAGCTTAGCCCCACCAAATTCAAAGTCCTTTATCTGCCTGGCCTTGGCCATAATAGCCTCTTTCAATGTAAAATCATGAACACAGCAAATTACATCTCTAAGGGTATTCCCCACTCCCTTAGGACTGAGGGCTCTATGTGCTCTGTCCAATTTGATCTTGTGAGATGGTGGCTCATGCAGCAAGAGATTGAAAATTGCCTCAAGTGTACCATCAAGGTTTTTCTCTCTAGTGGCTTCAGGGAGGCCCTTAACCCTGATGTTGTTGCATCCACCACGGTTATCAAGATCTTCCAAATAATGGTGAATGTCTTTAACCTTGGAGGTCTGAGATAGAACTGTAGCCTGTAACTGAGAAACATAAGACCTAGTGGCCTTGTGGTCTTCCTCCAAAGTTTCAACTCAGGTGACTATGTGGTGAAGGTCCCTCCTCACCGCTGAGATTTCAGATTTTCTTACCAGTTCAGGTTTCCCTAAGCAACCCTCCACAGCTGTTGAGGATCTGGAAGCACATATTTCCGACGATGAATTTGCCCTAGCCCTTAAAGAATCTCAACTGGGGAAGGCTGCAGGCACAGATGGCTTTTCCCTATCCTTTTATAAAACTTTTCATTCTCTTCTTCTTCCGCACCTCACCAGGGCCTTGAATTCTTTGTCTCAAGGATACTCCCCTCCTCTAGACTCCCTTAGGGCACACATAACTGTGATCCCCAAGGAAGGCAAAGATCCCTCACTTTGTTACACATTGAGAAGGGATATAGGGCGATAATTGTAACTTTTTGCTAAAGTTCTAGCTCTGCACCTTATCCTACTACTGCAACAGGTTATCCAAATGGACCCGGTGGGCTTTATGCCGACCCATGAAGCGTGAGTAACACTACCTGAGCGATCAACCTCCTTCATTACATCACGTTTCAATCTATTCGGACCCTACTTCTATCTACCAATGCAGAGAAGGCTTTTGATCGAGTGGATTGGAGCTTTCTCACCTTTACCCTCTCTCATGTTGGCCTCGGCCCACATATGCGCTCTTGGATTACTAGCCTTTAGTCTTGCCCCTCGGTGTCAGTGAGACTGAATGATTGTGCTGGGTTGTGCCGGCTCCCTGCTCATATTTATACTAACCCTTGAGCCTCTTCTCCGTATGATTAGACAAAATCCTGAAGTTTCAAGCATTGAGGTAGGGGGATCACACACAAAGTGACTTGTTGTTTTTTGTGACTAACCCTGTGGTTTCCCTTCCTAACCTGATTTCCAAATTGAAAACATATTCCACCCTATCGAACTATAAAATGAACTTGCAGAAATCTGAGGTCCTTAATGTTTCTCTCTACCCTTGCATGGCAGATTCCCTTGCTCTCGCCTTCCCTTTCCGTTGACCAGCCTCCTCCCTGCAATACCTAGGGGTTCTTCTGACTAGTCGACCCTTGGATCTTTACCAGGCTAATTTCCCTTCCCTACTCCAATTCATTAAATCTGATCTTGAAAGATGGTCCCATGGCACGTTCACCTGGTTCGATCGATTGTTCTATTTTTACGATAAATGTTCTCCCTTGGTGTGATGATTCTGCTTAAGTGTGGCTGTGGCTCAGGGATGTATTTTGATCTCTGGGTATAGTATCTCCCTTCTTACCTGCATTGATTCATAATGTGCGCAGCCCTAATCCTAGGTATATGGTAAATAGAAGTACCACTGTAACAATAGGGCTTGTATCCATCCCAGAATGGCTCAATTGAATTCATATACAGCCTTGAGTGATCAAAGAAACATGCATTGTCCAGACTGCACTGTAGATCAGATATGGCTGATAACATTGTATCCTTTCACTTGGATCGGCCATATACAAAGAATCTGGACTTGATTGCATTATTCAATCAGACTTGCTGCCGCCGATGACCTTATTCTGGGAGGTGGCATAAAGGGTATAAAAGATGAGGTAAGATGTCTGTGGGGATAGATTATGCTATGGAGATTTTTTGTGATGAGACTACTGGACTAATGCTGAGAGACTGTGATGAGAGCATGCAGGCTGGAATATACTGTGATACTACATGCTAGGAGTTAATGCCACATGCCAAGAAGCCTCCACTGGTGATCTCACACATACCAGAGCATGTGTGAGTGTTGGACTACAGAACCACATCAAGGAGATGTGTGGTAAAGTAACTATTTCACCTTTATCCCTTTTATTTTATTTGTACTGTATCTTGTAACTAGTAACTGTTAATGCTTGCATATATCTGCATATCTGTTCTGAACTGTATATGTTAGATGTTAATACCGACCCATTTAGGGGTTAATAAATATATAACATTTAGAAGGCTTGTCTTGTATTTATCTTGTGAACCCAACATTCACTGGCGGTGAGTGTGGTTTTTATATGAAAGAGGACTCAGGGGTGAGCCAAAGCGGTTTGGCGCACTGAGGATCTTTCACACTTGGATACTCTACTTCCTTCAGACCCTCCTGATGTCTGTTCCCAGGGAATTCTTTTCTAAGCTTTCCTCCCTTTTAACCAAATTCGTATGGGCTAATAAACCCACACAGATAGCAAGATCAATCTTGTTTCACCCGAAATCTGCGGGCGGGGTGGTGCTCCCAAACATTTATGCCTATTATGTCTCCGGCCAAATCTCCCTGGTGATTGATTGGCATCGTCATGCTGAATTATGGGTGGGTTTAGAATCCTCCTTCTCGACTCCCCTCATGTCTGCCCCCTGGCTACCAACTATTCAACATGATCTACTCACCCATCCTACCTTATGGATAGTGTCACAAACGTTCTATACTACTCATCTATCTGCCCAACCCTCCCCGATACTGCACAATACGGCTTTTACCCCTGGGACCGAGGATCCCTTCTTTCTTCAATGGTTCCGCACGGGTCTCCACAGTACTCACCAATTCCTAGGCAACGGTGTGTGGTTGTTAGCAAGGATCTACAGGGTATCATAGATCCATGCCCCATCAGATATTGGAGGGCCAAACAGCTCTCCTACCTTCTAACTTTCATACCCAGCCTCTCCTCTTATATGCTCGTTCCAGAACCGACCTTGAGTCTTTGTGTTCGGGCTCTAGACCGTTTCGCCATGTCTTATCCCTCATATATGCCATGTTGGGGTCTTCCCCAGATATCCCCCCCCCCCCCCCAGTGTACCTCAAATTTGGGTATTCAGCTTATCTGATCCTCATAGGGCTAGACTGTTTCACCTTGCCCATACCTCCTCTATCTCAGAATACAGGAGGCAGAATACAAGATCCTATCTTGTTTTGTACAGAGTGATTTCTAAGCTACATGTGCTGCTGCCCTCGGTGCCTCCGTCTTGTTGGCACTGCTCAGGCCCAAACGGTGACACTCTCCATATATACTAGAGATGGCCATCTTTGCCTGGCTTTTGGCATGAGGTCTGAAGAACCACCTCCTCCTTCACAAACTATGCGCTCCCATTTCTCTGGGGTGTTTCCTGCTTCATCTGAGTGACATCCCCTTAAAGTCATACAGAGTCTCTCTGATTCGACACCTGATCAATGCTGCCTGAGCCTGTGTGTCTGCCTTGTGCAGACGTCCAGAATAAACTCTCCATCAGACTCTGGTTTCAAAAAGTGGAGGAGTTGCGTTTGATGCAAGATCTGATGAACCAGCTTCGTGATCGCCATCACGTCTTCATGAAGACGTGGCACTACTGGATACTCTATCAGGACTCCTCTGAATACAAATCTATAATGCTATCAACCTAACAGCGACCCACAGACCGATCTCACCCCCAGAAGAGGCTCCTTCACTTGTCCTAGATTTCCCTCCCTTCCCTTTTTTGTTGTTGTTGTTGTGGTTTGTTCTTTTCTTCCTTCTCTCTCTTCCCTCCATTCCTCCTATCTCTCTCCCTTCTTCCATCGCCCTCCCTCCTCCTCTTGTCTCTTCATCCTATACCTTTTATTGTTGTTTTTATTTCTACTGTGAGCTCACTCTGCTGAGCCCACTCACCTCATTGTGACCCTCTCTGCGCGGAATTGCATTTTTGCCTATATGCATGTTGTGCATATTGTTTTATATTGCTGTTTCTGAAAAGAATTTAAAAAAGCTGTCCTGGTCAGTGAGTATTACACTAGTACATGCTGTGTGAGTCAAAATTCCAGATCAGAGAGTGTAGACTAGACAAACCTTTGCAGCTGTAGCTACCACAAGAATCGTTCATCTATTGGGGAGAATTTCAGCTTCATTGCAGTTAAAAATATCAGAAAATGAGAATATAGAAAGTGTTGTACTAGATTGGAACTAATGTTTGACCATTATTTGAACTCTGTTTAGTTTTATAGCTGGTTAAAGCTTGGTAGTGTCTCCTATAACCTAGTCCAATTCTCCCTGATTTCTTTGCTGATCTTCCTAAAAGTTGAAGCTTTGAGGTTCAGTTCTGTGCTCGTGAATGTAATTATGCAGCTCATTTACCAATGTGTAATTATTATAATTCTGTTGCACTTTGTGTCAATATTTAAGTGCTCACACTGTGCCCATTACATTTACATTTCTATTACTTGCAGCAGCTCAGATTGAGATAGTGAGTAACAGAGTTTAGCTTCAGGGTGCTTCATGCTTATTATACAGTTAAGAACTTTCTGATTTTTCTTATTTAGCAGGTGGTGGACAAGTGAAACTGAACTTGTTATTGATACCTAGTGAAAAAAAACAGCAGTTTATGCCCACATGTATTTCACTGTTGTACACAGGATAACGTACTTGTGGGTATAAACTGCTGTTTGGGCACAGCCCGGCACAGAAGCGAAGGAGCGCCATGTAGTGCACGCCATGACACTTTTGCGGAGCTCCTGAAATGCCAGTAAAGTGGAATCCCCTGACATGTGACGCCATTTTGGAAACTACACCCCAGAAGGATTTTATCCAGGGGTACAGTGAGCATGTTTAACCCCCAAGTGTTGCATTAATTTATTATCCATAAATGAATATGCATCTGATGATGAAAGGTGAAAATGGCAATTCTTCCAGGAATATGTAATTTCATTGCATAATATGTTGGGGTGACATGTCTGCAGATTACACTTTACTGCCAATTCAGGGGCTCTGCAAAAATGACATGACGTCCAAAAACCAAATTGTGCTACAAAAACCAAAATAGCGTTCCTTCCCTTCTGTGCCCAAACAGCCGTTTATAACCACATATGACATTAAGTACGTTATCCTGGGTACAGCAGTGTCATACATGTGGGCATAAACTGACGTTTTGGGCACACAGCAGGGCACAGATGTGAAGGAGCGCTATGTACTTTTGGAGCGCAGATTTAGATTGTTGGTTTTTGGGCGCAATGTCACATTTGCACAGACCCTAAAATTGCCCCTACAAAATGGGGTCACTTCTTGGGGAATTCCAGTTTACTGGCACCTCCAGTGCTCCTTCCTTTCTGAGCCCTGCTGTGTGCCCAATCAGCACTTTACACCCACATATATGACTTTTCTGTCCCCGGGATAGTCCACTTAATAGTTTTAGGAGCGTATATCTCTGATGACACAAAGTGGGCACAACGTATTGGGCCCTGAATTTGAATATTTCTTTAAAAATTAAAATTTTCACTTTGTACATAAATTTTTAGGAAGCTTTCTTAGTTTCAAAATGATAATACCCTTTGAGAAATTCTTGAGGGGTGTAGTTTCTAAAATGGGGTCACTTTTGAGGGGTTTCCATTGTACTGTTACTTTAGGGGCTCTTGCGACAAATGCGGCAAATGCGACATGGCATCTGAAAACTATTCCAGCAAAAGCTGCCCTCCAAAAGCCAAATAGAGCTCTTTCTATTCTGAACTCCGCCATGTACCCATACAGCAGTTTATGACTACTTATGGGGCATTTCCATGTTCAGGAGAAATTGTGTAACAAACTGTGGTGTGTTTTTTCTTCTTTAACCCCTTGTAAAAATTAAAAATATGGTGCTAAATGGACAGTTTATTGGAAAAAAAAAAGGAATTTTTAATTTTTACATCCCAATGCTAATAGAATCTGTGAAACAGCTGTGAGGTCAAAATGCTCACCATACCCCATGATAAATTCTATGAGAGGTGTAGTTTCCAAAACGGGGTCACTTTTGGGGGGGTTTCCATTGTACTGGTATTTCAAGGGCTTTGAAAATGAGCCATGGCACCTGAAAACTATTCCAGCAAAATCTGCTTTTCAAACGTCCAGTGTCGCTCCTTCTCTTCCACACACTGCCATGTGCCCAAACATAAGTTTACATTCACAAGTGGGCAGGGCCATTTTAATGCATTGGGGGGCCCTGTGCAAACTTTTTGAAAGTGGGCCCCCCCAATGCCCCCCATAATTTAATTTCCCCTGTCCCCCTCAACTGCCAATGTTACATTAGAAAAGAAAAAAAAAATGAATACTCACCGAACCACATTCCTGTGGACCTGCAGGCTACGACTGTAATGTCTGCAGCTCGGTGCTCATTGTGCTCATTGCACTTTGCAGAGCCCCTGAATTGGCACTAAAGTGTAATCTGCAGACATGTCACCCCAACATATTATGCAATGAAATTACATATTCCTGGAAAAATTGCCATTTTCACCTTTCATCATCAGATGCATATTCATTTATGGATAATAAATTAATTAGGACACAGAGGTGAAATCACTGCCTGCTGCCCGAAATAGCGTGACTGTCTCGCTCAATTCGGGGCGACTGAGGGGGCCCCCCGCAACCATAGGGACCGGTGCACCTGCACAGTTGCACCTATGGTAAAAGTGGCCCTGTATGTGGGGTATTTCTGTGCTCTGGAGAAATTGCATAACAAACTGTGAGATGCATTTTCACCTTTAACCTTTTGTGAATGTGTTAATTTTAGGGCTAAATGAATGTATTAGTGAAAAAAAATGAAATGTCTAAATTTTACCTCCATATTGTTTTAATTCCTGTGAAATGCTTAAAGGGTTAACAAACTTCCCAAATGCTGTTTTGAATTATTTGAGGGGCTCAGTTTTGAAAATGGGGTGATTTATAGGGAGGGGTTTAATATATAGGCCTTTATAATCCCCTTCAGAACTGAAGTGATCCCTCAAAAATGAAATTTTCTTGTACAGTCATGGACAAAATTGTTGGTACCCCACGTTTAATGAAAGAAAAACCCACAATGGTCACAGAAATAACTTGAATCTGACAAAACTGGAATTTGCCAAACTACATGTTGACAAGCCACAAAGCTTCTGGGAGAATGTCCTATGGATAGATGAGACAAAGATCGAAATTTTTGGCAAGGCACATCAGCTCTATGTTCACAGATGGAAAAATGAAGCATATCTTGAAAAGAACACTGTTCCTACTGTGAAACATGGAGGAGGCTCTGTTATGTTCTGGGGCTGCTATGCTGCATCTGGGACAGGGTGTCTTGAATCTGTGCAGGGTACAGTGAAATCTCAAGACTATCAAAGGATTCTAGAGAGAAATGTGCTGCCCAGTGTCAGAAAGCTTGGTTTCAGTCGCAAGTCATGGGTCTTGCAACAGGATAATGACCCAAAACACACAGCTAAAAGCACCCAAGAATGGCTAAGAGGAAAACATTGGACGATTCTGAAGTGGCCTTCTATGAGCCCTTACCTAAATTCTATTGAGCATCTTTGGAAAGAGCTGAAACATGCTGTCTGGAAAAGGCACCCTTCAAACCTGAGACAACTGGAGCAGTTTGCTCATGAGGAGTGGGCCAAAATACCTGTTGAGAGGTGCAGATGTCTCATTGACAGTTACAGGAATCGTTTGATTGCAGTGATTTCCTCAAAAGGTTGTGCAACAAAATATTAAGTCAAGGGTACCATCATTTCTGTCCAGGCCTGTTTCATGAGTTTTCTTTTTTTAAAAATTCTGTTGAAGCATGGTTGAAAAGCAATGTCTGACTTTCATTTGTTCATTTTCATAGAATTTCTATATATTATTACTTTTGTCAGATTCAAGTTATTTATGTGACCATTGTGGGTTTTTCTTTCATTACACGAGGGGTACCAACAATTTTGTCCACGTGTGTAAATCTGGAAAATCACTGTTACACTTGTAAGCCTTCTGAGCATTTCACATTTTGAAAAGTGCGTTTTTTTTCCAAATTTCCATAAAATTTCCTATTTCACGTAAAAACAATCTCAAAATCACTTGTGTAAGTTAAAGTGTCTCAAAGTTATTTCCATATAAACTGACACGTGTCAGTTTTGAAAAACGAGGCTGTGTCCTTAACGCACTTTTAGGCTCTTTCCCTAAAGACCTTTCACGTCCTCATGTATATGCGGTTTTACATACCGCTAGAAAGCTGACAGCGCCTAGTCCATAGCTCTGTACTGGGGGGGGGGTTCCTCACAGCTCAGCGTCATCACTGGGCGGTAAGGAACGCCCCCTCTCTCTGTCCTAGTCCATAGCCGAGTACTGCCAGAGGGGGCGTTCCGTACAGCCCAGTGATGACGCTGAGCTGTAAGGAACGCCCCCCCAGTACAGAGCTATGGACTAGTACTGTCAGCGAGGGCGTTCCTCGCAGCGCAGCTAGACTGTCAGGAACGCCTTTCTGATAGTGAACGGTGAAATTTAGACCCCCGATATCTCCAGCCCCGGGGCATATAATGGGAAAGCCGACAGTGCGCTGAATTCACTTACATTCATTTACATCTTTACCTTTTCTATGTTTTGAAGCAGTTATCAAGTAATGGGACAGGTCCTATCAGTGCATGACAGCTATCTCTCGATGCACAGTCATACATGAAGGATTGTCAGATACTGTAGGGCAGGGTTAGGCAACCTTTTTTGTTCGGCGTGCCGATTTAAATTAAAAAATCAAAAATGAGGTACTCGGAATGCCGCGCAATAATTGTAAGGTTGACGACCCCTATACTAAAGTCATATAGCACAAACTGTAACACAGGGGTGATGTCATACTGTGCTCCCAGTCACATGTGTTTACCCCTATTAGCCTTTATACACCTGTACTTTTCATTAGAAGCAAAGTAAGTACATGTGTAACCCACAATTAGTGGTAAATGTATATGACTGGTAGCAGAGTGAAGTAACACCTGTAGGATGGTGACACACTATGTACCTGGATGCTGCATCCAGTCCCCGGTACTTTCACTTTTCTGTAAGTGAAACGCGGATTAGTTTCAGCCACATTTAATTCCTGGCTGTGTGGTAAAAGCAAAACCCCAGCCAGGAATTAATGAGTGTCACACTTAACCCAAAGTGACAGCACTGGTGCCCGGGAACTGGATTTGGTTATAGCTGCTCCTGGGTACACAGTGTGTCACCACCCGAAAAGAAACACCCTAAGGCTGAGGCCCCACGTTGCGGAAACGCAGCTTTTTTTGTTGCAGATTTTGCTGCATTTATTTCCAGCCAAAGCCAAGAATGACTACTAAAGGAATGGGAAATATATAGTAAGTTCTTATATTTCTATTTTCTGCTGAAGCTACTCCTGGCTTTGTCTCAAAAAACCGCAGCAAAATCTGCAACAAAAAAAGCAGCATTTCCGCAACGTGGGGTTTCAGCCTTAGGCCTTCTGCACACAAATGGCATGGATGTGGTTTTCACTGACCTATACATTAAAAATGAATTGACAGGGCCACAAATACAGACAGATACAGGATCCGCTCCATAATTTGCAGCTGTTCAATTTTGCCTGGACACACAGCCGCAAAAAGTTCGGCTGTGTGTATGGGCCCATTGAAATGTATAGGTCGGTACTTTTATCCACAGTTGTAGATAAAAAGTATGGTAATGTACAGTACAGACCAAAAGTTTGGACACACCTTCTCATTCCAAGAGTTTTCTGTATTTTCATGACTATAAAAATTGTAGATTCACACTGAAGGCATCAAAACTATGAATTAACACATGTGGAATTATATACTTAACAAAAAAGTGTGAAACAACTGAAAATATGTCTTATATTCTAGGTTCTTCAAAGTAGCCACCTTTTGCTTTGATTACTGCTTTGCACACTCTTGGCATTCTCTTGATGAGCTTCAATAGGTAGTCACCTGAAATGGTCTTCCAACAGTCTTGAAGGAGTTCCCAGAGATGCTTAGCACTTGTTGGCCCTTTTGCCTTCACTCTTCGGTCCAGCTCACCCCAAACCATCTCGATTGGGTTCAGGTCTGGTGACTGTGGAGGCCAGGTCATCTGGCGTAGCACCCCATCACTCTCCTTCTTGGTCAAATAGCCCTTACACAGTCTGGAGGTGTGTTTGGGGTCATTGTCCTGTTGAAAAATAAATGATGGTCCAACTAAACGCAAACCGGATGGAATAGCATGCCACTGCAAGATGCTGTGGTAACCATGCTGGTTCAGTATTCCTTCAATTTTGAATAAATCCCCAACAGTGTCACCAGCAAAGCACCCCCACACCATCACACCTCCTCCTCCATGCTTCACGGTGGGAACCAGGCATGTAGAGTCCATTCGTTCACCTTTTCTGCCTCGCACAAAGACACGGTGGTTGGAACCAAAGATCTCAAATTTGGACTCATCAGACCAAAGCACAGATTTGCACAGGTCTAATGTCCATTCCTTGTGTTCTTTAGCCCAAACAAGTCTCTTCTGCTTGTTGCCTGTCCTTAGCAGTGGTTTCCTAGCAGCTATTTTACCATGAAGGCCTGCTGCACACAGTCTCCTCTTAACAGTTGTTGTAGAGATGTGTCTGCTGCTAGAACTCTGTGTGGCATTGACCTGGTCTCTAATCTGAACTGCTGTTAACCTGCGATTTCTGAGGCTGGTGACTCGGATGAACTTATCCTCCGCAGCAGAGGAGACTCTTGGTCTTCCTTTCCTGGGGCAGTCCTCATGTGAGCCAGTTTCTTTGTAGCGCTTGATGGTTTTGGCCACTGGACTTGGGGACACTTTCAAATTTTTCCCAATTTTTCGGACTGACCGACCTTCATTTCTTAAAGTAATGATGGCCACTCGTTTTTCTTTACTTAGCTGCTTTTTTTCTTGCCATAATACAAATTCTAACACTTCATTCAGTAGGACTATCAGCTGTGTATCCACCTGACTTCTGAACAACACAACTGATGGTTCCAACCCCATTTATAAGGCAAGAAATCCCACTTATTAAACCTGACAGGACAAACCTGTGAAGTGAAAACCATTTCGGGTGACTACCTCTTGAAGCTCATCAAGAGAATGCCAAGAGTGTGCAAAGCAGTAATCAAAGCAAAAGGTGGCTACTTTGAAGAACCTAGAATATAAGACATATTTTCAGTTGTTTCACACTTTTTTGTTAAGTATATAATTCCACATGTGTTAATTCATAGTTTTGATGCCTTCAGTGTGAATCTACAATTTTTATAGTCATGAAAATACAGAAAACTCTTGGAATGAGAAGGTGTGTCCAAGCTTTTGGTCTGTACTGTACATTACAGTTTAGTAACTCCATGTGCCTCATATTAATAGCAGTTTACTCCATTATGTCCCTCACATGTCCCCTGTGTGCTTTACATAAGGGTTACTGATATGTGAGACATATGGATGTAATAATTAAGTAAATATCTTCATTATTGAGGTCCTTTATTAGTACCTCCATATGTCTCACATATCAGTAACCCTTATGTGAGGCACACAGGGGTTAATGTGAGGGACATGATGGGGTTAATTGCTATTAATGTGAGGCACATGGAGTTACTAATACTAAATTAATAACCCCAAATCCCTGACATCAATAGAAATAGTAACCCTAGCATGTACCTGTTAGTTTTTTTTTTTTTTTACTTTCATGTTGCCGATGCTGCTCTCCTCTCCTCCTCCTCTTCCTTCTCCTCCTCGGGGGAGCCTTGGCACGATGCAGAGCAGGAGCTCATCAGTGTAGCAGGGTCCAGGCTGGGTCCTTGTGCTGTACAGTGAGAGCTCCGCCTCCTGGAGTTTCCTCAACCCCCACTCATTGGTGGGCAGGGAGGGCAGTGAGAGAAGGGGGAGTGTCCTATACCTCAGCTCTCGCAGAGCACTGAAGGGGACGCTCCCTCTTCATTTAATACCTGCAGGTTCTGCTGGCTGCCCTGCCAGCAGAATATGCCACGCGTGCCAGGGGTTGCCGACCCCTGCTGTAGGGCAACCACAATTATTAGATGTCTGTATCTAAGCATAGAAAATGCAGAGATATAAATAGACACAAGTTATACGTAATCTTTTACCCAAACCATTTATCAATCTTCTCAGCTCCTCATCCTCATAATATGCTGCCTGCAGACTAGATTGCATTTTCATGGTGACAGGTTAGCTTTAAAATTGATGCACAAATTTTTCAGATGGTAGTAGACTATAATCTCTCTGTTCTAAGACTGGATTGTTGAAGCGATTGTGAGCTGACAAGTCTATACTTACTGTATATATGTGGACTTGTGAGCTTTGACAAATAGGAAGAATGGTCGAGCACTTCCACAACAGCTCATACCCTAGACTTTTTGGATCATGTTTCTTTTAAATAGTCTACAATATAAGATTTAACTGCCTCAAGGATTTACCAGAACGTAGGACATACTTCCAGAACTCTGTTGAACAGTGCAATTTTTGTTATATCATTGCTCTATCTTTGAAAAATCACTGTGTAGAAACAATCGTTTTTATTCTTTTAGAGTTCCATTCAGACTGCCAGCACTTGAACACGGTGGCCGCCTATTGTGCAGATGTAGGAAAGTTTAACTTTACGCTAACCAGTTAATTAAACAGTAGCCGCAAGCTTGAACCTAAATGGTACCTTTTATCATCTCCACCAACTCCTGTTCTTTCCAACCTCTAACACCCAGCACTTCAGGATTCAATGCAGTTGGAATTTTTTCTGCAGCCTCCACCATTCCTGGGCAATCAGAGTGGTTAATTTCAGTGTTTGATGTCCTAATTATGTCTCTACTGTTAAGTGGTTGCTCTTAGACAGTAGCAGGCCAAGGGGCGTGATTCAGTACTCTGTGACACTGTCCAATCAGGGACAGATAGTGTCTGAGCTCAGAATTACACCCCCTTGTTTGCCCAAGACTCTCCCTGACAATAGAGAGATTATCAGGCACCAAAACTAACTGCACTGATTTGCTCAGGAATGGTGGGGACTAGAGAAAAAAAATCCAACTGCACTGGAATCAGTAGAGGAGTCTATTAAAGGATGCGAACAACTTTAGTTGGTGGAGGTGGTAAAAGGTCCTCTTTAACTGTTCTAATAAGAGATGGCTTTCTTTCTTCTCCAGGAGAGCTATTTTGAAGATTTTCAAGTAGAAAGCGAGTAATTGAAAATAAAATCAGATATCACTGAAAATCATACATACTTATGAAGACCATACATACTTATGAAGGTCCCAGCAAGATACAGACAAACCAAAATGTTATAGAATCCACAAATGCAAGACGCTGATGAACAGCCTTTCACACACCTCCAGTACCATCCAGAAGGCTGCTTAGTATTCTAAGTGCTCACAAGACTTCTATGAAGTGCCAGTCCCACACTTGCAAGCACTGCACTAGACTGGCTAGCAGTAAGTTAGTAAAGCACATACTGTTAGATCACTAGTAGATGACTACTCAGTACCTTCAATGAATGCCACACAAAACTACTGACAAAAGAGGAAAATTTTACTGAGATGTGTAAAGCAATGACTGTCTTTGCTGCCAATAGCAACCCATCACAGAACAGCTTTTATTTTGTCTTCTAGTTTAGTAATGAAAGCTGTGATGTGATTGGTTGCCATGGGCAACAAAGACAATTTTTTGTTAGACCGTTTCATAAATCAGCCCCAGTTCTCCGCCAACATCAAAAGGAAACAATATTCCAGCTCACCAAATAGGCACTTTCCAATAGATCCATTCGGGACGAGGGTCCACAGAACAAGAAAGAATAATTCAGCATGCCAGAAGATCAAATTGATCCAGGGGAGGCCAACAACACAAACCCATACTGCAAAATGATAAATCTGAGATATTGATATCTTGACCAATATATTCGAGTCATGTATTACTCAGTATGGCCATTTTGTTGTAAACTTTTTAGTGATTTTCTTGTACTTATGGCCTTTTTGTTGATGTATCATATAGAAAAGAAGGTGGTCTCTTGGAGAGGTTTCACTGTCTTTTTAATGTGATGAAAAAATAGTTTTTATCTTGTAAGTATAAATGTATAGTCCCCCCCCCCAACAATATTACTCTCTGTATAATGTATTGATATTCTATAGATGGCAGTGCTTTCTGCCCTGCTACTCTTCCGTGGATCTGATTTGTGTCTGGTATTATTATTATTGTGGAGTTGAGAAACAAACACTGACCTTACCAAGGCTAGAGCGGCCTGCCTGTATTGGATGTTGTTCTGGGATGTTTTGTGATTTTCTGGATGAGTTGTCACTGTGCAGGCACATTGAGTCATGATGACAGGCCGTAACGCCATGGAAGATTTAGCAGTGTGGTTTGATTACATCCATGTGCTGTAGAAATCCAGACTGATTTATATGAACAATTTTGCTTCTTCATCTTTCCTGGAATTTTCTTTCAACATTATATAGTGTTCTTGAGTTGTTGATGGTATAGTGTAAATGTGAAAGATTAATATTAAATTATAGAATATTTGTATTTGGTTGCAATTTAGCTGCAATTTTTGAGAATAAAGTAAATATAAGTCTAGAGGAGGAAATTACTTTTCACATATGCTGGATAAAACAAATGCTTTAGTGTGTAGATTTTGTTGTTATTTGCTTGTTATAGTGCCCCCTCTTTATTCCGCCTTAGAACGCCTTTCTACCCTGTTTAGTGCCAGTAAAGGCACATACTCAGTAGTGTACTCCAAATCTTCTCATACACAGGTGGTGGAGTAACACCTGCTATTGTGCAGGTTGGCTAATAAGGCCCAGGCTAAACATACGCTTTTTTGCATTAAAATTTTTTTTCTATAAAGTAATCCAAACCTTCAGCAACAAAAATTAAAAATAAAAAAGGCTATATGCCCTAGTTATGGAGTATCTCCTAGTTGCCATCCAATGTAGCCCGGATATACAGGGACTTCAAAATCTCATCGATTGCGGACGACATTCTGCTTTTCATCGCCCAAAATCTAACGACACTCCCCTCCCTCCTCTGTGAAATTGCCACTTATACTTTCTTCAACAACTACAAAATTTCCAAAATCAGCACACTCAACATCTCTTTGGCCAACTCGCTCCGCTCAGCCTTCCCCTTCACCTGGTAGTCCAAGGCCATCAAATATCTAAGTGTACACCTCCCCAGTACCCTCTCTGACACCTATTCCTTAAACTTCCTCCCACTGTTACTCACCCTCCAATTTAACCTCACTCATTGGGACACTAAAGGACTCTCGTGTCTAGGCCACATTAACCTTTTGAAGATGAACGACATCCCTAGACTCCTCTACCTTTTCCAGATGGTCCCATTCGTTCTCCCAAAAGAGTTCCTCTCCACCACCCAGAGAACACTTTCTAAATTTATCTAGGTCTCGAATCCCCCTAGAATAGCCAAACGCATTATGATCAAGCCCAAACAGAAGGGAGGCTTAGTTATCCCGGATTGTACCCACTACTATTTGACTGCAGTCACTGTGCGCATTCTAGACTGGCACCATTCCGCTCACTCCAAGCTCTGGGTTGCCCTAGAGAAGTCTCTGTACCTTATCCCTCTTACATCTCTTCCGTGGCTCCATAGACGCCATTAGTCGGACAATGCCATCTCCGATCTTTCATATATTGCACGACAAGTTCCAGGTGCATGCCATCTCCACCGAACCATTACCCAACTTTTTACAAACCATGGTCCACTGAATCCCATCTTGGGTAACCCAGACTTCCCTGTAGCCCTTCGTCCCCCCTCTCTATCCTTCCCCACCAGCTAGGCCCCTTTCACGTTCTCCCAGGTTCCGTCCCCATATTCTCTCCTCCCTTACTCTGATCTTGTTACTCAGGAAACCAGGAACCTAGCCTCTCACTGGTAATATTTACAACTGCAATATTTCTATACCAATTCAAAAAAGATGCAAAAACTCCACAGGTCGCTATATCCATTTGAACACCTATGTGTATCTTCCACAATGCCTCTTTGTCCTATTTGGGTGTTATACCGCCTGTTTTCCGACAACATAAACAACCCGCACCCAGCATTTTACTGGGGTCTAGGAGAGGTTGCTTGGGGTTTCCTTTCCACCAGACATCTGGCTCTATGCCTTCCAGTTGTGCCATACATTCTCAAGCCAGGCCAGATGACGGTGCTCACCAAAAAGTGTGGCTCCTGTGGAACACTTTTTATTACGCCGCCACCTTCCCAACATCCTTTCACACCCCTTCTTCCTAAGCCCTCCTTTCTTGCCCTATTTGCCTGCTTCCTTCCATCCTCATTTTGATTTCCTCCCTAATACCTCCTCCTTGAGTTTCTCCTTTTCCTCACCAGACGCCTGTCTGCACTTCCCCATTTGATGGGAGACACACTCTCCTCCCTGTTATTTACTATGCTGAGATTTGTTATGTGCCGCTCTGCTGTGCCAGAGCCTTATGTTCCTATTGTTTCCCTTCTTTTGTCTTCCCCACTCCCCATGTAATGTACCCCCATTCTCCCTCTCAAAATGATCCCTAACCTGTCCATGTTATAGAAGCTCTTTCCATTTACTATGCTTCTGATGTGTACTGTTGCAAGCTTTAATAAAAACCTTTAATGTTAAAAATAAAAAGTCCTTTTCTCTTTTTCACTAAATTGTTTCTTCAAATTTAAACATTGTTTTTCATATCTGCAAGATAACATAACTGCATATTGGAAATCTATTCTCAGCTGGATCTGATATCAGAATACGTTCCAGACTCTATACAGGAAGCGTCAAGAACTCCCTAGTTAGACAATTTATATCAATATGAATAAAATATTATGGTGTGCGGTCTGAGTTTATTTGATTTTAGCCAGTGCATAACCACAGGGAAACATAGGTTTGAAGTAGAAATATTGTTCCCCATTAAACATGAGTTGTCTGTATGGTGTTCAAGGTTTTCCTAGTAGAGAAATTCTCAGTTCCATTTTTTTGTTTACTTCACATAGAAAAGAGTTTTGCCAAAGCATATGTCCACCTTAGAGTACTATTATAAATTTTATTAAATCAACGATATTGGGGGGAAACATTCTGTGTCAAACTACATACAATTTCATGTTTTATTACTTCTTCAAGTGCATTATAAAAGATTAAAAAGATTGTCAAAACAAACAGGGGGATGAGCAAAAAAACACAAAAAACAGGTAACCTTAGGTATACACATCTTTTATGGTATAGTAGCTGGACCTCAGTAGTAGTAGTAATAAAAATAATGGAAACCCTCCTGAAAAAGAAGACCTAGAAACCAGCAACTTTTTGGATCCAAAACAGCATGGCTTCACAGAGGACAGATCATGTCAAATTAATCTTATCGATTTCTTTTCCTTTGTCACTTTGTGTTGGATGGAGGTGGTACTGTGGATATTGCCTACCTGAATTTCATTAAGGCCTTTAACACAATACCACATAGAGACTTATTCCCTGGTCAGTTAGGGATCAACAGTTGGCCAATCAATAGATATCAAAGTGTTGTTCTTAAAGGGGTTGGCCACTTTCAGACTAATATTGAAAGACAAATGTTATTGTTTGTATAATGAAAAGTTTTACAATTTTCCAATATACTTTCTGTATCAATTCCTCATGGTTTTCTAGATCTCTGCTTGCTGTCATTCATTTTGCTTACTCCCAGTGGATAAAAATCAATCCATAGTCATGTGTTCTACATTCCATGGTCATGTAATATACAGTCCATGGTCATGTAATATACAGTCCATGGTCATGTAATATACAGTCCATGGTCATGTGATGCACCCAGGTGCACAGCTCGTTATGTACATTGTTCCAGAGCAGCCCCACATGGTATACAGTGGCATGCAAAAGTTTGGACACCCCTGGTCAAAATGACTGTTATTGTGAAAAGTTAAGCAAGTTGAAGATAAAATATCTTCAAAAAGCATAACATTAAAGAAGACACATTCTCAATGTATTTTTTGGGAAAAATTTATTTTCATATTTTATGTTTTCAAAATAACAATGGCAGTTACTACTGTTCCTGGTAACTGCCATTTCTTAATTAAATTTGAATTGAAGAAAGGGCAACTTGAAAACGCTTTGCTATCTTCTTATAGCCTTCTCCTGCTCTGTGGACCTCCACTATTTTAATTTTCAGAGTGCTAGGCAGCTGTTTAGAAGAACCCATGGCTGCTGTTTTTTGGCACAAGGTTAGAGGAGGCTGAGTATTTACAGTACCTTGCGAAAGTATTCGGCCCCCTTGAACTTTTCAACCTTTTGCCACATTTCAGACTTCAAACATAAGGATATAAAATTTTAATTTTTTGGTGAAGAATCAACAACAAGTGCGACACAATCGTGAAGTGTAACGAAATTTATTGGATATTTTAAACTTTTGTAAAAAATAAAAAACTGAAAAGTGGGGCGTGCCAAATTATTCGGCCCCCTTAAGTTAATACTTTGTAGCGCCACCTTTTGCTGCGATTACAGCTGCAAATCGCTTGGGGTATGTCTCTATCAGTTTTGCACATCGAGAGACTGAAATTCTTGCCCATTCTTCCTTGGAAAACAGCTCGAGCTCAGTGAGGTTGGATGGAGAGCGTTTGTGAACAGCAGTTTTCAGCTCTTTCCACAGATTCTCGATTGGATTCAGGTCTGGACTTTGACTTGGCCATTCTAACACCTGGATACGTTTATTTGTGAACCATTCCATTGTAGATTTTGCTTTATGTTTGGGATCATTGTCTTGTTGGAAGATAAATCTCCGTCCCAGTTTCAGGTCTTTTGCAGACTCCAACAGGTTTTCTTCCAGAATGGTCCCGTATTTGGCTCCATCCATCTTCCCATCAATTTTAACCATCTTCCCTGTCCCTGCTGAAGAAAAGCAGGCCCAAACCATGATGCTGCCACTACCATGCTTGACAGTGGGGATGGTGTGTTCAGGGTGATGAGCTGTGTTGCTTTTACACCAAACATATCGTTTTGCATTGTGGCCAAAAAGTTTGATTTTGGTCTCATCTGACCAGAGCACCTTCTTCCACATGTTTGGTGTGTCTCCCAGGTGGCTTGTGGCAAACTTTAAACGAGACTTTTTATGGATATCTTTGAGAAATGGCTTTCTTCTTGCCACTCTTCCATAAAGGCCAGATTTGTGCAGTGTACGACTGATTGTTGTCCTATGGACAGACTCTCCCACCTCAGCTGTAGATCTCTGCAGTTCATCCAGAGTGATCATGGGCCTCTTGGCTGCATCTCTGATCAGTCTTCTCCTTGTTTGAGATGAAAGTTTAGAGGGACGGCCGGGTCTTGTTAGATTTGCAGTGGTCTGATACTCCATCCATTTCAATATGATTGCTTGCACAGTGCTCCTTGGGATGTTTAAAGTTTGGGAAATCTTTTTGTATCCAAATCCAGCTTTAAACTTCTCCACAACAGTATCATGGACCTGCCTGGTGTGTTCCTTGGTCTTCATGATGCTCTCTGCACTTTAAACAGAACCCTGAGACTATCACAGAGCAGGTGCATTTATACGGAGACTTGATTACACACAGGTGGATTATATTTATCATCATCAGTCATTTAGGACAACATTGGAACATTCAGAGATCCTCACTGAACTTCTGGAGTGAGTTTGCTGCACTGAAAGTAAAGGGGCCGAATAATATTGCATGCCCCACTTTTTCAGTTTTTTATTTTTTACCAAAGTTTAAAATATCCAGTAAATTTCGTTACACTTCATGATTGAGTTCCACTTGTTGTTGATTCTTCACCAAAAAATTAAAATTTTATATCTTTATGTTTGAAGCCTGAAATGTGGCAAAAGGTTGAAAAGTTCAAGGGGGCCGAATACTTTCGCAAGGCACTGTATATAAAGCTGGAAAATTTGCATCACTTGGCCTTTCCTAACAATGATAGCGAACAAGCCATAACCCTAACTGGCTAATTAAGGTCTGAGACCTTGGTCAAAGTTATCTGAGCATACAAACTTTTGCAAGGTACTCATTTCCCTTTTTCACTCTAAAATTGTGCTGAAACATAATAATACACTGATATTGCTTAAAGTTATAGACAAGTGTATTTAATCTTTAACTTTATGCCTTTTAAAAATCATTTCATCTTCAACTTGCTTAACTGTTCACAATAACAGTCATTTTTACCAGGGGTGTCCAAACTTTTGCATGCCACTGTAAAATGCTCCTGAACTGCCTCACAGTATTATGCTCCACAGTGGGCCCCAAACAGTATAATACCCCACAGTGGCTCCACACAGTATAATCTGTCCCTCAGAGCCCCCACAGTAGAATCTTTCACAGTGCCTCCACACCATATAATGCTTTACAGTGTCTCCCACAATATAAAAGCTCCACAGTGTCTCCACACAGTATATGCTTCACAGTAACCCCACACAGTACATTGCTCCAGAGCAGTCCCACATGGTATAAAATGCTCCCAAGCTGCCTCACAGTGTAATGCTCCACAGTGGCCCCACACGGTATAATGCTCCACAGTGTCTCTCACAGTATAATGCTCTACAGTGGTCCCACACAGTACAATGCTCTAGAGCAGCCCCACTTGGTATAACATACTCCTGATGTTATGGCATCAGCATGTCCCATGTGATCACTGAGGTCCAATCACAGGCCTCAGTGGTGACCCTCGACATGTATGACATCAGCAATGTCTGTCAGACGTCAGAAGAGGCCTGAAGAGGACAATATCAGATTCCCAGGAGAGGAACTGTTGGTTATCTATAATTCACCTATCCAGCCATACTGGAATTGCAGCGCAGCACAGTCCCACACGGCCAGTCTTCACACAGCCCCCAGTTTGGGAAACAGTGTACTAGACTGTGATCATATCTTAGACCTAAAAAGTAGGCAATACTGAAGAAAATGGCACCTATAAATTGTTTATATAAACATTTTAAGACCACAGCTGGACATTTACTTAGTAGCAAAGTAAATGCTTATAACCTAAAAAATATACAGAACAGAAGTAATAAAAAATGCAATATTATCTGCCAATTAATTCCCTTGTCCAGAATTCTCCAAGTCATGAAGACCAAAAAACAGCATGGATTCACATTTCCAGGTTTAGATTTGTAAGAGAATTTGTGTCTGCAGAAAAATTCTGTGACAGTTTATTGAAGTAAAACTAAGACAAACCATTGCCTTCTTAAAAGAATAGTGCTTTAAACAAGCAGGGAAAACAGCGAAGCACAAATTAAAAGTTTAAGAAAAAAAAAGTGCAAGTAATTGGCAGCGAGAAGCTAGTTATCTCCATAATAAAGGAAAGAAAGGCAGTGGGCTGGTTCTGCAAACTGTCATCCTGCCAGGCGAAAAAGCAGCAATGCACATCTGCAGTGGGGTTCTTGCATAGTCTGAATCTGTGTGACAGGTATTTTCTTATCCAATAGATACATTGTGTGCCAGACAAGCAGTTCTGGAGCGCACATTATAAATAGCACAACTTGGAGGTTGTGGTTTAATATTCCTACAATTGTGTTGTGTTAATTAAGATTTACACACTTTTCCTGTTATTTAGAATAGAAAATGCTTCAGTAAAGATCTTGACTGCTCCATTCCATCTTGTCCCCTCCAATAAAGAATACTGTGTGGCTGATACATTTCCTATTGAGTAAAACAAGATAATAACAATGCTGAAATTAGGAATGCTAAGAATTAGAGTACACTTAGACACTTCTGTAAGAAGGTAAGTACTAGACTGAATCAGTGTGATTTACATTTACTAGATTGCTAGAAGCATTGATCCAGGGATTTACTGTGAGTGACACATCTGGAATCAGGAAGGAATTTGGTTCCCCTAAGATGAGGATAATTGGCTTATTCCTCATGGGATGTTTTGTCTTCCACTACATCAATACTATTGCAGAAAAATATGTAGAACAAAATGGACGTATATTTTTTTCAACTTTACATACTAGAGATGGACAACCCCTGCTTCATGCTTCCTTCCAACACCAAATAGATTGAATAGGGTGCTGCTGTATCAACCTCCATTTATACCTGGATCACATACAAATGGGCCAATGTTGATGCAGTAGTAATGCGTGTATGGGGCAAGCAACAATATAGAAAAAGACAAAATGATGCCAACACCAAAATAATAATATCCCATAATTTTATTAGTTATAATGAGTAAGACATATACAAAAATATACATATAAGGCATAATCAAAGTGCAAGGATAACCATATGCAAAGATGTCAAATAGCCCTAAGGGAACCCACCACAGACCCCTTGACGAGCGTTTCACCGCAGGCTTCATCAGGAGGTATGTTTGTATGGTCAAATTCACTAGTATTTAAATAAACACCCAACCAATGAAATGTAACACACAGATGAGATCATTAATAATTAATTCATCATTAGTTCATAATCGAGGAGCCTGTTCACTAGGTGGGTTCCCTTAGGGCTATTTCACATTCTTTGCATATGGTTATCCTTGCACTTTGATTGATATTATAACCAGAGACACCTACTTATAGATCTTTTACTATAAGCCATTTTTGTTTGGTTATTTACAGTATGTTTATTCATTTATCATGGTTGCCATTTTGGTCTATGTGACTTGTGTTCATGCCTTTTGGATTAACCATATACTGTACTTATTAGTTCCCTTTGGTTTACCCCACTATGTAATAATTTTTGTTGGTTTTCCCTTCATTTTTCCCTTGTATGTATATTTTTGTATATGTTTTACTCCTTATAACTAATAAAATTATGAGATATTTTTATTTTGGTGTGGGCATGATTTTGTCTTTTTTTCATTTATACCTGCAATACTGATCATTCCTGCTTCAGTGTTTGCTTACTGTATACAATAAGTCTTTTGGGAGCTTCAAGTAATCCTGTGCTTCCACATTCTTGGTTGCTGAAACAATTTATTTTTTTATACATCAATTGCTCCTCAATGGCTTTTGTACACCAGGCCCTACTGCATGTCATTCTTTGCTACTAGACATAGCTAAAATCTGACCTGTAGTAGACAGATGACAGTCATGTGTCAGGGCAGTTTTATCCTTCTTCATTATTACTTATCTGTAAAATCCTAGGGTGATCTATTCAGCTACATAAATTAACCTCTTGCTAACTGCCTTTTTTCCATAAACATCTGCACAGTCAGCGAATATGATTGTGGAGCTGCATGAAGGGGAGCAGACAGTCAGTGATTCCCCAAAAAGAAGGCAGGGGTGTGGTGTACTACTATCTTTGCTTTTCTGATTGCTGTATACAGCTATGGAAGCTGCTTCTTCATACCCCGGCGGTTCTTTTCAAAATGAAGATCCTTTCTATAAACAAGCCACACTTGTTCAGTTTACTTTCTAATTTTATTGTCATGAACTTTAACATTATCATTCTGAGAGCTGTAGAGTTTTACATGTAACTCTCGTGATTTTTTTGCAGTTTCTCTGAGCATTGCATGCTGCAATTCATTTTCTGGGCTGTCCACTCCTAGGAGAGTTGCCAGCTGTGATTAAAGTTTTCCATTTGTGAATAATCTTTTTCAATATAGAATGATCAACATCAAATTGTTTGGAAAATGCCTTATAATCCTTCTCAGATGGATGATCTGCAACAACAATTGCTTCTCTAAGATCCGTGCTAATAACTTTCTTCCTTGGCATTGTGTTATCACACACCTGAATGCTCCAGACCAGCAAACTACCAAAACTTCTATTATAGAGGTGGTAACACTTGCTGGTGATCAATTAATTAACGACATTTGACTAGCAGCATCTGGCTTCTACTTACCCTCCTGATTCCTGTAGAAATGGTAAGAGTTTTCTTAATTGTTGGCACACTGCTTCTGCATTTTGGCCTAGTTTTTGCTAAATAGTGACATGGTGTCATTTGTCATGTGTTGTTGACCTGAGTGTATTTACCTAAACTTAAGGAACAGATTTTATAAAATCATGTCTTGATGCATAAAACCATAGAATTTAGATAGGGTGTACTTTGTTTTTCTCAGGGATATAATTAGTACACATAATGGTACATAACAAGGCTTAAATATACTGCATAGAGAAAATGTCTGACTAAAAACTTATTGTACTGCAGGTCATATTAACCAACATATACTTTTGTTGTTGCTATGGAGAGTTTTAAAACTATAGACTTCTGCATAAAATTTTGTTAAACAGGTCATCCTCTTAATTTAGTATGCAACCTGAGTAAGGCCTCATGCATAAGACTGTGTGCACAGTCAATGTGCTAGCCATGCTTTTCACGGCTAGCACACTGACCCATTAATTTCTATGGCCACATACACACGACCGTATAATTTCCGGTGTATGGGGCCGTGAGCAAAACTCAGGACATCTCCTATTCCTGTCTGTTTTATGGACAATGCTCATTGGCCGCAATGAATGAGGCCACGAAAGCATGCCCGATGCACGGAGGGCAAATATATAGGAAGTTCTTATACTTCTTCCTTCTGCACTATCCACTCCTGGCTTTGGCTCAAGAAAACGCAACAAAATCTGCAACAAAAAAAGCAGCATTTCCGCAACGTGGGGCCTTAGCCTTACAATACCATTGCAAAAAAAAGAGCTGTGGAAATGCTGCTTTTTCAAAAATGGAGAAGGAAAAAAGCAGAGAAGAATGCTGCACAAACTCATGCCACAATGCAATTTTCTGCTGAGTTTTTAGCTCATATCTTGCAGAGGTTAGAAAGGAGTAACATAGCTGTATATAACAATGCTTCACCCTGTGCAGCATGTCAGGAAATATAGGAGCACATTAAACAATAAATCATTTCCATCCAAATGGGGTTGCACTGGAACTTTTTAGTTTTCTTAGTTTGTAAAAATTTTAGGACTACTGGGTTGGAGTGCTTTATGTGAATATGATTCTACTGTTACAGGATCCAGTTTTGTTTTACAGTGGGTTCAAAGGATAGTGAGGATTAAGAATGTCATACTCCACTGATTTAAATGAAGTAAAACATAATAAGCAAGGAAGTACTAAAAAAAAAAAGATAAGCAAGGCTATAAGTAGTCTCTTAACTTAAGGCCTCCTGCTCAGGAGAGCTCATATGTCACCCCAACTATACTGGACAATTAGGGAACCCATAGAGATCTAGATCTAATCAATTGCCTATTTGTACTCCCCAGCCCTCCTCTCTAATACTCACAATGGTTACGTACCATGGTATGCCGTAGTTCACAAAGCTATTCAATATAAAAGCAATTAAATAGGTTTTTACAAGTTGTCATGGAACCTTCCACCAAAAAAGTGTCCCTACTTTGAAGTCTGGAACCATTTCCGTCATCTAATCTACTTACTATTTTCAGAAAACCAATATGTTTTGTGAATGATATTACATTATATGATACTATGTGTTCTTAAAAAAAAAAGTATATAAAAATAAAATGTTTGTGTCTTGGACTAAACATTAATACTTCATATTTTCTGTAGAAACTTTCTTTCTTCTGAAGACCACAAAGTCTTTTCTGCAGAGATACAGTATGATGTTACTTCACTATTTTGACAGGTTGAGAATCAGTCCCTGTTCTGTAATAAGCATTTGTCACAGTCTTTTACTCTTTTTTTTTTTTTTTTTTTGTTTCTAAGTAGGGGAATGCAGATGTGGCCATGATTATAAGTACAGTGCACAGAGCCCTCTTTCTGAGGCAGCTATTGCAACTTTCTTTAAGATCACTTTGCAGCATCTGTTCTTCAGGGAGGAACGTTGGATGTATAACCCTCCCCACTTGTAAGCCAGTTGTACTCACTGGAAGCGCAGCAGCCATGTTGGTTAGTGGTTTACTGCTGAGAGTACTTGTTAGATCATCTACCCCTGAATCCTTTGTAGTTGGGTCGACTTTCCTTACAATGCTATTTTTTGTCATAACTTGATACTGCAGACTAGTTTACAGTCCCTGACTGAAGTTCTGTCGCTTATCCATGTTGTGGAATCAAAATCTTATAACCTTACTTTAAATTCATCCATTGGTTTTAGAAATGACTCATATGAAAGCTGAAACCCTCCCAAATGATTTTTTGGTTAAGAAAATAAATTGGCTTCAATGCTGAAATATTGATCATTTAATGAACACGGAAAGGTCAGATTTTGGCAAGACAAAAGTTTTGTCGCCTTGTCATATAATGCACCCAATCCTAGTTTAAAGCCTCACCTGTGCTCACTAATTGATCAGTTAATTAGTGGGTGTGTATAAAAAGAGCTCCAGCACCCCAGACCTTCACTTGAACTGCAACTTCACCTCTGACAACATGCCAAAAATCAACCCTGCGATCAAAGCCTTGATTATCAAGAGGCTGAAGACCAGATCCACTGCAGAGGTGGCTGGCACCTTTAATGTGTCTCTGCGTCAAGTACAAAGAATTAAAAAAAGATTTGAACAGACTGGAGATGTTTTTGCCAAGCCCAGGTCCGGCAGACCCCGCAAGACAACTGCTCAGGAGGAACATTTGTTGGTTAGAAAATCAAAAGCCAGCCCCTCTTCCACTGCAGCAGAGCTCCAACAGGCCTGGTCACCTAAAGTCCCTGTGTCAACTAGAACAGTTTGTAGGATTCTGTCTCGAAATGGCCTCCATGGTCGAATCAGTGCCCAGAAGCCAGCACTAAACAAAAGGCAATTAAAAAACGTGTGGCATTTGCCAAGGCCCACAGCCTGCTAAACGGATGGACGCTGGAAAAGTGGCAGAAGGTGGATTTTTCAGATGAATCTTCAGTTGAATTACACCACAGCCGCCGCAAATACTGCAGGAGACCTACTGGAGCCCGTATGGATCCAAGATACACCCAGAAAACAGTTACGTTTGGTGGTGGAAAGATCATGGTCTGGGGTTACATTCAGTATGGGGGTGTGCGAAACATTTGCAAGGTGGAAGGCAATATCAATAGCCTAAAATATCAAGAAGTATTAGCTTCCTCTTACATTCCCAATCATAAAAGGGGTCAAATTTTGCAGCAGGATGGTGCTCCATCTCATACATCCATCTCTACATTAAAGTTCCTCAAGGCAAAGAAGATCAAGATGCTCCAGGACTTGCCAGCCCAGTCACCAGACATGAACATCATTGAGCATGTTTGGGGTAGGATGAAAGAGGAAGCTTGGCAGACAAAACCAAAGAATCTTGATGAACTCTGGGAGGCATGTAAGACTGCATTCTTTTCTATTCCTGATGACTTCATCAATAAATTGTATGAATCATTGTTGAAACGCATGGATGCAGTCCTTCAAGCTCATGGAAGTCACACAAAATATTAAATATTGCTCTAATAGCACCACAACTTCATTCACCAATGTTATGAAACATATCTTTGTTTTTGAACAGAATTATTGGTTTGATTTTCACATTACTTTATGTGTGTGACAAAACTATTGTCTTGCCAAAATCTGACCTTTCTGTGTTCATTAAATGATCAATATTTCAGCAGTGAAGCCAATTTATTTTCTTAACCAAAAAGTCATTTGGGAGGGTTTCAGCTTTCATATGAGTCATTTCTAACACCAATGGATGAATTTAAAGTCAGGATATAAGCTTTTGATTCTACAACATGGATAAGCAACAGAACTTCTGTCAGGGACTATAATTTGTAATTGGGGACATAGACCAGGAGTCCCTCCTTGGAAGTGCTTGCACCTGACTGTGACACAACATGGCATGGGAGGTCACAACATAGCTACCTCCACAACTACTAAGAGCTATTCCATATTCCCGAAGATTGGAAGCTATGCCCCACAACCCATGGCTGTGGCATGAGGTAATAATACAACATGCTGGCATTCTACTTTTACCTATAAGTGGTGGTCTCATCTCAGAGGGCAGCCTCTTGGGATTGAAAAATACAACTATTCAAAGCAGCACACATAATGTTGTACAATTGTATTTTATGCAATGTAGGTCTTATATCAGTGAACATTCAGGGAACAATTACCCCACATTTACATGACCGAGTTTTGCCCATGAAATTCAGTCTGTGTTTTGGCCGGATTTACTGGCCAGAACAGTGTGCTGGGAGATGGACTCCTAGCATAATAGTTTTGTTTGTTGTTAGGAGTCCCTGCCTCCCAGAGCCATATTGTCCCGTGCTGATTATAGTTGGCTTAAGCAATGCCTGGGCACTACTGGAGACACTATTTTACAAATGAATCCTACGTTAGATAAAGATAAAGTTAGAGACAAACTTAATTCCGACAGAAATAACATAATAACTCAGTCCACAATACACTTGGTCCAGAATAATCCAGCCCATGACAATAATAATGATGAAATAATATAGTTTGTAGCAGTAAACTGTGTGGAGTGCATTGTAAAACTTTGTACCATCCCTTCAATTAACCTTTTCCCAACATCTGGGTATAATACAGTGGAGATCTAGTGGCAATGCCACTAGAAAAAAAAAATCAAAAGCGCCGTACGACTGTTTTTGTTTTCTTTTTGTTTTTTTTGCTGCTTTGCCTTCCATAAAAAATTGGATAAAAAGCAAATAAAACAATAGACACTCCACTTTGTAGCCACATACATGAAATATGAATGAGTTACGGGTGTCAGAACATGGCAACTTCAAGAATATTTGCAAAGTTTTAGATTAGTTTAAGGGGTTTAAAGGTAAAGCAAACTATATAAATCTGGTATCTCCAGAATCATACCGACCCATAGAACATAGGTCATTTTGGCTGTACAGTGAATGTCATAAAAATAAAGCCTGCAGGAGAGTCACGCAAAAGCAGTTTCTATCCAATTTCACTCCATTCTGAATTTTATTTCCAGCTTCCTAGTACATCATAAGGAATATTAAAAGGTACTACTATGAAGTACAATTTGTCCCGCAAAAATTTAAGCCCCCATAAGGCTCTATGAATGGAAAAATATAAACTATATTGCTTTTGGAACGGTAGGGAGTCAAAAATGAAAATCAAAAGGGAAGGAAAGAGGACTGGGATTGGGCAATGTCATGTCAGGGACTGGTCAGTATGTCTTTTTTTCTTCTTGTTTGTTTTTATAGTTGCCTTAGTCACCCCTGAGTTTGACCCAAGTTGTGAACAATCTCTATGTTACTACAAGTGTCTATTTTGTCCGCATATCATTTGGTCACTGGATTGGAATGTAACCATATTCCCCAGTACCACATGGTATTACAAAGCTATAGCAAAGCTGGAACTGAAGTGAACAATCATCAAGACTAACAAAATTAACCCTTCCCAATACAAAAACAAATAACTCACAATTTTCTTTTATAAATTTTATTTATTCTGAGACAGAATTTTCTTTCATATAGGAAGGAATATAGGAATTTTTTTAGCCAGTGAAAATATAAAGTAATTTACAGAATTATCACTTACAAATATATTAACTGTAATATGTTTTAATTTTTCATTAAAGCTTTAAAAACAAAAACTGCTCTTACAGATGAAAATGAAATATTAAATTACATGAATTCAATATTATTTTCTTGTATAATAGTATGCAGAAATTACAGCAAATTTAGTCAAGTTCGATGAAGTGATGCAAAAAATGTTTTATTTAGTCCAGTGTAGCTAAATTTAAGTTTAATTTGTACTCTAGAGCTCAATCCAACGCCAAATTTCAAACAATAAAAAATTAAATAACCTGTAATCAATAAATTGTCTTTAGATATTTATTTTATTACTTATTTTTATGTATTTATTTATTTATGTAGTCCTATTCCAGTTCAGTTACCAATACTGGTTCAAGCTCCTCTACCATAAAATATTTAGCTGCAAAGAGAATGTCCTAATCCACATCAGTGCACTGCTCCCTTTCTTCTAGTCTATGTAGCTGTCTGCTTGCTCTTTGCTGTTGTTCCTTTAGTTCAGTATAGGAACGAGAAAATGTATGAAATATGGAGGTGACAGGAAATGCCATAAGTAATATTCCACTAAGTATGCTGCTCAGTGCCACGACCTGTCCCGGAATGCTTCGTGGAACCATGTCACCATAGCCTACAGTGGTCATTGAGATTACTGCCCACCAGTAACTTCCAGGGATACTGGTAAACTCTTGCTTGGCACCAAGTTCATTCTCTGCCAAATAAACAAGAGGGGAAAACAAGGCCATAGCAACACACAAAAAAAGGAGGAGGAGTCCAAATTCTCTAGTGCACCTTCTTACTGTGAGGCCCAGTGTCTGTAATCCAAGAGAATGCCTAGCTAGCCTCATGACATACAAGATGCGCAGAGCTCGGAGCACGCGAAGGACCAAGCCCACCTTCTCCAAGTAGTTGTTTCCTGTTCCTCCAGATTTTTCACTAGAAAGTGAATCCACTATTAGAGTTATGTAGTAAGGCAAGATGGCCATCATGTCAATGATGTTGAGTGGCGTTCTTAAGAATACACACTTGCTCTCTGCCTGGATAAAGCGTAGGACGAATTCAAGGGAAAACCAAGCAACACAAACTGTCTCTAGTACAAAAATATTGTAGCACTTCTGTGAACATTCTCCCTGAAAAAAAGACAAAAAGAGAACTTAGTGTTTCTGAACCATAACAACCCCACAAAATACAATCTTTACATCATTGGTAAATATTCAAATTTGTTATTATTCTAGAAGTTGCAGTATATGGCAGTTTTTATGTAAATATGTTTCCATTCCAAAATTAAGAGCCAGGCAATCTTTTGTTTACCTCTTCATGTCTCCAGGTTTTTTTTTTACTTTATTCTGTGGTTAATTGGTATAAACAGTTTTTGTTTGTTATTTTAAGTTCCACTATGTAGGTTAATGCATTTTATTTGTTTGGCCATATTTCTAACACAAGAAGAAGAGTACTTCGGTTTTCTGGTGACAAAACACCTAAAAGACTGTGCCCCTCCTTTGGCCATCATTGTGAGACTCCCTATTGCCAGCCTTCTCAATGCCTGACTAAATCCATGCATGGAGCTGCAAAGGTCAGGCTTGTGTATTGTCTTAAAGTAAAACTCCACCTTTCAACCACAGACTGGCTGAATAACATTTTCTATGCAGGGGGTTGTGTCACAAAAACAAAAAGAGTTCCATAAACTATGAAGTTAACCTGCACTATTTAGATTTGGTTAAACTACGTGGTGCCCAGGAGTGGACATTCATGGGGTTACAACTATGGTACAAATTTCGAACTGGTCCCCACAGAGGCAATGTTATTTCCTCGGTGCTGTCTACTAGCCTTCAATACATGTACTTATCTGTGCTCTCCAGCTTTTATACTCCTATTCTAGAGCAGTTTGAGAGATATAAGTGTCCTACGACTGATGTAACGTGATGTAAATATATGTCATCAGCGGAAGGTGGTTCCAGCAAAATATCTTACATGTACTTTATGGTGGTTGCATGGGCACAGACAGAAGCCACCATGAGAGCTCAGCTGTCAATCACTACCCTACACATATTTGGTATTGATCCAAACTATAAAGTTATTTAACATGCCAAGGTTATTTAACCTTTTGCTTATTATGCTACCCCAAAAATTGGAATAAACAGTTGTATGTACTCCAGAATGGTATTAATAAAAACATTTGTCCTGAAAACAACAATACCTCACCCACTAAAGTCTAAAGACGTAATTGGTCTTTGAATAAGACAACATAAAATCTTTTTAAAGTCTTTTTACTGTGAAAAAATGTACTGACCCAAACAACAAAATGATCATGTCAATTATGTAGCAAGGTAAACACAGGTAACCAGTTTAGGACATCAGGTAGTGAAGGTCCTAATTCTGAAGCATTGTCTCTTGGTATTTCTGGAGTTTACTCTCCTGCTCCTGCAATCTGGTAAGAGCAGACCAGGATCTTGGAAACAGAAGCAGTTTATAACCACTGCATTTTCCTTTACACACTACATAGCTGCCTCTATTGCACCTGACAATCACATGAATGTCAGGCACATCCCGAAGTAGTAGAACTGCTGAGTCTTAGTAGACCCAGATCAGTTACACCAGTGATTTAATGGAGACTTTTTTTTTACCTGTAACTGTGTAATACTCCATGTATAGTGGAAAAAAAAAATAAAGTGCAAATGTTCTTTTATGGCCTCATGGAGGACAGATTATATAAGAAAACCAGATAGATGGAAAAGCATAATAAGAAAAATGCAAAAATAAAAACTGCCCCCACTTATCTGTGATTATACATATAATATATCAAAACAACCATATTGCAATAGGCAACTCATTTTAAAACACTATTTTAGTTTCAATTTGCAGATAAAAAAAAAATACTATATATTACAAAAAAAAAATATTCTGGTGATTAAGACAGAATTGCAGATTCTTTTTTTATCTCATCTCCCACATAAAGGAATACCGGAAAGTGATTAAATGGCCTTCAATCCCTCACACAGATATGTCAACAGAAAAATAAAAATGTTATTGCACTTTCAAAGGTAAGTGATTTTAACAGGTCTAAGGGTAAGTTTCCACATTGTGGAACGCAGCAGAAAAAAAACGCATCGGTTTTTCTTCCCTTATTACATCTATAGGGAAAACATGAGCATTTCCATGGATAAAATTTGTAATGCTGCCTTTTCCACAGGGTTTTTTTTTTACGCAATGTGGATGGGATTAGCCAGAATCTCATTCACTTTGCTGGTACTATAAAATGCAGCGTTTTTTTCTTCTGCTTTTCCACAGCAGGAAAAACGCTGCGTTCCTACATGAAGGTCTTTCCCGTGAAAGCATGTCGGACAATGTGGTTTAGTAATGACTAAGGTGACTAGATAGTTTGATTTGTTAAATTTGCCAAGGTAACATAAATGTATAAAAAACATATATAAGGAATATAAAGCTATAATATTAAACATTATTTGTGCTGCATTGAGAAGGGATTATGGGTTGAATATTTATAATGACTGCCATATTTGCAGTTAGGAAGGATTTTTTTCTTGTAGAAAGAGACAACTGTCAATTATCTCATAGGGGCTGTTTTTGGCTTCCTCTGACTCCAAACTGCAGGATAAAAACAAGGGATAAAATATGGCATTTTTGAGTTCCTAAGTAACTGCTTGTTTGGCATTTACACTCCTTTGATAGGCTGCATTTTCCATTGACTTCTATGTGCCGAATAGTTGTGTTATGGTGTGTTAATAAGTATTTAAGAAGCAGAGATTTCCTAAATGCATGCTGCCATTTTTTTATTTCAATGTGTTAATTTCTTTCTTAACTTTTTATATTATTGACCAACTAGCAGCTTTACAACTAAAGAAAAAATGTGCAGTACCTTTTTTTCTATAATAAGTACAAATAAAAATGGTGGCCTTGCATTTTTTCATCTCTGTCCTCAAAATGTCAGCTTTGTTCTTTATACACTCTGAGTACTATATCTTGAACCAAAAATGTCACACGTCAGGATTAAATGTGACCTAACAGTTTTGAGTTTAGAAAACTCAGGTGAGTCTTGAGGCTGATGAAAATTGGTAAGACGGAGAAGGTCACAAAAAAAAAATCACTGATATACACCGTGTATGAAATAAAAGTCTCGTTGCTGCAGTATATGAGTTTGCTTTTACACACTGCACATAGCTGATAAATATATAGTGAAACCAACTGAATAATCTGTCATCCTGACAATGACTTGAGCTGGATACAGTCCGCTATGATGTGGGTAGTGTCTGTACAGTCTCAGCTCACAGTTCTGGTACTGAAACTACTTCTGTATAAAATTGGCAACTCAAATAATGCACTGCCCTTCAACAATCCTGCGGTCCCCAAATATGTACAGTTATTTTTCAATTTTAGCCATTTCACACAGAAAAAAAGCATAAAAAAACCAAAACCAAATGTTATCAATCAATAATCAATGTTTTCATCCTACTAGGGGACAACCATGTGATTGTTTGACTGCTTCTACTGTAAAATACAATGTCTTTAAAAACTAAAAGGCATTCTATTTGGCTGTGTCTTTGGCAGATATGGGTGATATGGAAGCCTAGTGGCACCCTTTGATTACATCGCCAAAACACCAACAGGGTGACTGAGGTACCCCCCTCCCTTGTCTAACCTCTTAAATACTAAAGTTGCTATTCACAACAGCATCTTAGGGGGTTAAATACTGGGATTGTAGGTAGCTTTGATCCTGACCATTACAGCAGTCTGTCAGATGTGTGTAACAGCTGAGATGCTCCTGATGATGTAGACATACATTTATGATGCTTCATGCTACGTACAAACTGCCAGTGATTGAATCCACACCCCTGGGTAAAAGGGGGCTAAAGTACCAACATACAGTTACACAGTAAGTATATTTTAGTTACAAAATTGTATTCAGCACCAAATCCAAAGCATATTAATATAAAAAATAACTTTTATTTTTCCAATAAAAAAATCACTCCATAGGTTCGGTGGTTAGTAACAGCCTACGCGTTTCGGAACGATGTCCCTTACTCATGGCATGCCATGAGTAAGGGACATCGTTCCGAAACGCGTAGGCTGTTACTAACCACTGAACCTATGGAGTGATTTTTTTATTGGAAAAATAAAAGTTATTTTTTATATTAATATGCTTTGGATTTGGTGCTGAATACAATTTTTTACCTATGCAGTTTATTACCATTGGGTCCAGACGTCCAGGACCTTCTGTCTTCGTGCACCATTTCTATTATTAACATGGACTGCTGAATATATCTACGGGTGGTGAGCTGTATATTTTCTTTGAATATTATATTTTAGTTACATCTGGAATCTCAACAACCTAAAGAACATTTTACATAATTTTTTTTTTTATTTCACAGGTAACATGTGGCTTATGAATATTCACTATGGACTCATATTCTAAGTAAGGAAACCTAATTCAGTTTCAAGACTACCTGTTCTGATTTGTACTTCTCTAAGACTACAAATCTTACTTTGGTGCAGCAGTAAAGCCATTGCCCTGATACAGTGAAGCTACAATTGTTCATCACGGCAGTTCTAACAATTTCTATACTATTATAGCTATCCCACCTGTAGTGCTTGTGTAAAGGTCCATTAACATCACATTTTGATCATTCATTTAGCAGATTTATTTAACAGATATGTTAAAACAGCCATAAACTAATGCCAATAGAAGAGCATTAGCTTATATAGATTTCAATGTTAAAAAGTCAAAATGTAATGTGTCATTTTATTAGGGAGTTCATTAAGTTTTTCTTAGAATATAGCCTCTAACATATCCCCCTAGGAACTCACTGACTGAGAATTGGCAAGGAAAATCTGTGTTTATTGCATATTATATGCACTATGCTATGTGATGAGGGGGGAATTCTGAGAGGTCTACAGTCCACTGCAATGCAACCTTGTTATAAAAGCATCTAATCTTGTAAAGATCTATGAAAAGTATATAATCTGTGTCAACCCCATGCAAAGGAGAAAAGATTCTGGAGATGTGAGCAGCCATGTCTCAAAACCAACTGTTGGCAGAAAAATTATTTTTTCTGGCTATCCCAGAGAACAGAATTAGACTCCAGAAGGAATTGCAGTGGATGTTGTGAGTGTCTGGGAGACCCGAAAGGTTCAGAGAGCATGTTCTTGTTCTACTAAATGTGAATGTATAGGCAAGTTTCAAAAGCTCAATGAAGAGTGTGAAGCAATGCAGGAAAATATAGTATATTTGACACAAAACATGGCATTATTTCTCCAACAGCATCCAGAGCAGTATAAGTGACAAAAACTAAGAGAAACTTACTTAAAAACTTAGACTGAATTTTTAGGGCATTGTTAGGCCTTGCAGAAAATCATTCTACTGGCCTTGTATTATTGTATTATCATTTGTATTTATCATTTACAAAAGACAATACACTTGAACTCTGTACTATTTATTGCTATCTGCACATTTGTCAGATTCCCTTTCTGTTAACTTCACTCCTGACTTTGGCTCTAAAAAACGCAGCAAAATCTACAACAAAAAACGCTGTACTGTATTTCCACAACGTGGGGCCTTAGCCTAAAAGAGGGATCACTCCTGGCTTTGTGACATCATGCATTTTCACAAAAGCTGACACTCTAAACATACTGGAGAAACAAACCCTTTATGAGAAGATGAAATGTAAAATGACATTTATTGGTAACCAAAGAGTTTGGATATAAACAGAACCTTCAAAACTATTCTGTGCAAAATGTTTTATGGTAGAAGTGGATTCTCGAGCAGTAGTGTCTTTTTCTTAATATGACAAGTAGAAACAGAATTAATGACATTTTCCTTATCTAACATTATTTGTGTAATGGAGTCTAAAGTAAGCTTTTCCCTTCTCTATCCAGACTTTGTATCTAGCTAGCTACAGACCATTAATATTTTGTTTGATGTTGAACTGTTGCCTGAATCTCTTTTATGAGATGGCTAACTGTATTTTTTTTTACCATATAAGTGAACATGCCTGAGAAAAGAATTAAAACTGTTGTAAATCTATACAGAACCATAGGAACCACAAACATTTTATTAGTTACAGTTCTTCTCATGCATAAAACATAAGAACAGATGATAAGGTTTTTACATTTTACTGGGAACACATGTATCTGCAGGATGTTTAACCCAAGAGCGAGATTTGAGATCCACTGCTTGTGATATTTTTGTTCTTGGTTATGGCGGTAAGGTAGAAAGAAATAGCGAGTCAGTGTAGCTCAGCAAGAAGTTCTGCCTCACGGTACAAGAATGAATGACAGTATTGCATTATCATAATAGGTGCACTTTGGCCATTGGCTGCTTCATATAGCGTAATCTAAAGAGCATTTCCTTTCAGCTTGGTAACACAGTCAAGGAGTATGTTTCTTCATTATTATAATGGAATTGTCTTCCATAAAAGAAAAATGAATGACTCATGTTTAATTTACATCTATCTATCCATCCACATGGGTGCCACATAGCCTCCCATATTAACTTATAATTAATTTTCAATTGGTGGTTACTGTTAGGGCTTAATACGATTATTTGAGATGAACTGACAGACCAAGATGGTGGCAGGCAGCCATCTCTCCAGATACGGCAGGCACGATATTTACATTCCCCTGTACAGTATTGCAGTCCAATTAACCTTTATTAATCCATAACTGTCATAAGTCTGACCTCTCCGTATGCTGATTACGGTGTGCAATGCAATATTCACAACAGGCACTTAGGGGAGTAGATAATATTATTCTACTACACTGTCTCTGAAAATACAACGAAAATCTCTAGGGCAAAATAACAAGGCCATCTAATCATGACTGACTGTAGATAACGGAAGAATGTAATATTATCGTGTAATTTAGAGGCACAACAAAAGTAACAGTACACACCAGAGACTACAAGCAGGATATACACGGTCTCCTCTTATTTTTCCTGCTAGCAAATGTTATATTATGAACTCTACTGAATAATCAACAGATCCATTATCTTTATACTGTGCTTACATTCTGCATTACTGAGCAATTGCAGAGGAACAGCCTCAAGAAGAAAGAATTTGGAGAGAAACTGCATTTGTAGGCTCCAGGGCTTCTTATCTGAAGTCCATATAATGTCTAGCAGCTACTAACAGGAATCCTCTATAGTAACTCTGACTAGCTTCACTCTGAGGATAGTCAAGCTGTTTACAAAATAATATTCTGTACATTTACTATTTAGATTACTATATTAGACTGACCATGTGAGAAATTTCAGATTTGCTTCATTAATAATTATGGATATGAGGAAAGTAGACCTTCAGCAATTTTGATTCTTGTCTTTATATTTTCATTTTTGCTTTAATTCCTAAAGTGTCTTTAAATAAACTCCACACTAGTTCCTGTGGCCCTAACTATATAGTTACTTAACCAAGAGGGAGACAAAATAGAAAATTCAGTAAAAAGACTGATATGTGATTATTCATATCACCACCACTAAACGGCAACTAACAGATTACCATAATATCTCTGCATGTACTGGACAGCAGGCAAGTCACAAGACAAATGGCTGCATATTGAATCTATTAACATAATGAATGAACCCATCTAGCATTTGTGGTAGTGAGCTGTCCACATCAACATTCTTTGTGTGATTTATGTAGTTGCTTATGTTTTTTATATCATTAGTCTCTTTATAGTTTATATGTGATTATAGCCAACAGTTCATTTTTGTGTGGTTTCTGTATTTCTAAAATATCATTTTCTGTATCAGAGGTGTAAATGACTGCAGTATTTCTCACAGTTACAACTGCACCATATTGAGATCCCTTCAAAGAGAAGCTTGTAAATAATTTTCTGATACCTATGTCCTGTTGAAGTTCCACAGGTAACTTGTTTTTGGGTTCTGTACTGTGCAAATATTAGTGACACTGTAACACAGCAATAAAGCGCAAAGTATAATAATAACAGATATTGCTGGGACTGTGGAAAATAACAGGCTGAAGGATCATTAATGAATGCCTCAGCATTACTGGTGGGGTACCAATGAGTCAGTATTGGGCTGTTCCTTTTAATATATCTGTTAAATACTTCACAGAATGTTTTCAAAGCAAAAACTCATTATGTGCAGATTATAATAAACTATGTCACGTAACCGAAAAAGAGGGTAAAAATATATTACAGGAGGATTTGGATAAGTTGGATGGTTGGCCAGAGAAGAGGCAAATGAGGTTATACACTGTTAATTTCCAACATGCATAATCTTACATTTATGTCAAATGGCCCCCTTTAAAAAATAAATGACAAAAGACTGGGTAAAATTGATATCAAAGAGGACTTGGGGATATACAGTATGTGGCCAAAAAACTGAAATGCAACAACCACTACCAGGCAGTTGATGCCAAAGCATATAAGATCATGTGATGCCTCAAAAAGCACATATATGCACATAATGAGAACGATGTTTTAGTTCTATGCAAAATCACTTGTCAGACAGTACATTAAAAATTGTGTAGTTTTGGGCACTAATACAAACGAAAGAGATAGCAAAGGAGGAGCAGGTTTGGAGGTGGGCAACTAGGTCTAGAGGAAAGAAAGTTGTACCATTATCAGATGATTTTACTATACATACAGAACATTGAGACTATGGACCTTTGTGTTAGAGGATGATGTTATGATTAATTTGTTAAACATTTTTCAAAGGGACTATAACCAACAATAGGTTAAAATGTTATAATTTATGGGTAATAGCTGACTGGGCAGCAGTTCATTGAGTCAAAGACTAACTGCCATATGTGCAACTTTAAGCCCTAAAATGACAAAAATTGTCCATTTAGTCTCATAGGGGTTGGTATGCCTTCTCCTGGATTACCTTGACGTAAAGGGGTTGTCTGGTTTAGAAACTTTATGCTCAAATATTCTATTAAGGAATTTTAAGGTAATGAAGGAAAGTCTTCCATTCAGGACAGTCATCTAGTGCAGGGAACAGCAACTTTCCAGTGACTCCCTTGGGAGCTCTGAGAACAGCTGAGCAAGTGTGTATGCTGAGTACTGCAGTTTTACAATAGCTGGAGTGCTGAAATCTACTAATCCTTCATGAAGTGGGTAAAGCAGGGCAACTACAGAGAGCATATCTGTCCCTAGAGGTTCTACCTTGTCTATCTTTTACACAGACAGCCCATGGATTTCAGTTACAATAATGTAATGTCTCTTTCCCCTTGAGGTGGAACAGCAGGACAATTGCACATTTGCTAATCATTTTCCCATTTGATTAAAAATGAGAGTTGGGGGTCCCAGAGCCAAGACAACCCATCATCAACTTATCGATCACAAAACCATCCAACAAAACGGGATTTGGCAAAAACAGGTACCCTTACAATAACAGAATTATTTTTACTATGTACAGGTGCATCTCAATAAATTAGAATATCTCTGAAACATTTATTTATTTCAGTAATTAAATTAAAAAAGTGACCTCCTATATTTTCTAGATTCTTTACACACAGAGTGCTCTATTTCAAGTGTTTTATTTCTGTAAATGTTGATTATGGATTACAGGTAATGAAAACCAAAATCTAAGAAAATTTGAATATTGTAAGTTCAGTTCAGTATTGTAAATTCAATGTGTCATCTGCCAAGGTTTCCTAAGCCTTTAAATGGTCCCTCAGTCTGGTTCAGTAGGACACACAATCATGAAAGACGCTGATTATGAATTGTATTACTGAATTACTGAAATGAATGAACATTTCAAAGATATTCTAATTTATTGAGATGCACTTGTAGCATTTTACTTTCTGTTTTCTACAAAGTTCTATGGAGTGGCAGCTTGCATGCTTGATGATTGCTCCATACAAGTTCCCCTTCAAAACAGATGTTCTGGTTGCCAGGAATGGAGAACTTGCAGGATGTCCATACTAGTGTAAAGCACATGATAAATCTTCTTTGTTGGAAAACTCCTTTAATCAAAAAATCAGAATATAATAAAAGCTTTTTTACAAACTTATTCACTCTTCTCATTGTGCTCTTGGCCTAATAATTATATGCAAACACAAAAATGGAACTAGTTTGTATTCATCAAAGCATGAAGAATTGTCACTCCTAATGTAAACATATACAGTTATTTATAAGCATGATCTCACAGATACATTCCATGTATATCTGAGGCTAGGTTCACATCCGTTGGAGACTCCGCTGACGGCAAAAATCAGCAGAGAGCATAGTCCTTTTTCTCTCTGCCGGAGTCAGTATAAAAACAGTGGATACCACTGTTTTAGCGAACTGAACGAGAGAGAGGCCAGCGCAAGTGTGAACTTAGTCTGAAAGTAAAGGCTTAGTTAGCAATTCATGTTTGTAATCCATCCGAGGCTACATTGCGCCGAGTACATTTCTGGGCTAGAAACCTGTTTTAAACCCTTTCAGTTGTCTAACAATTAAAGCCAAATTCTAAAAGGTCATTTCTATAATGCAATGGGTGTGGATCCAAAGTGTCACTAAATTAATTTGACTTAGGCCTACAACTAAAGGCCTTGTCTAAGTTTTTCTCAGGTGTTCATACTTTAACCTCTGTATAGGAATTTGGACAGCAGGAAATCCAACAGTTTACTACCTGTTGGGGTTTTCTCTGTTCATTAACAGCTGACCCACATAGGTTGAGATGTCAATGCATGGCACCAAAAGAGACAGGAAAAGATGTGGGACAGGCTGAGGACAGGGAAGACATACTGCTAATCCAGACATTAGGTCAAGGCAGACAGCACAGGTTTGGATTCATGTAAAAGGGCATAGGACAAACACAGGTAATGAAAATACCTTTACAGTAACTAGACAACCTAGGAACCAAAACTGCTTGGACACCTTCCTGTTGGGAAAGGTCCCTTATATAAACATAAGCATAATGTCCTAGATTTGTTGGACAAGAGGTGGGAACCAACCTTCAAGTCTCTGCTCAGCATTTTTCTTTGTACGAGCAGCTGCCTGGATTCAGGATTTTCCTGAAATGTCCTCGACCAGAATAGAGGCAACTGAGAAAATATGAGATCAGTGGAATCAAGGGAATGGGAGAGAGCATCCACTTTCACATTCTTGATAGCAGACAAGAAGTGAAGGAGGGAATTGAAACAGGTGAAGAAAAGCGACCACCTGGCCTGAAGTGGTTTTAGAGCCCGTGCCATCTGCAATTAGGCCAAGTTTTTAAAGTTATGCAGGTGATGACTGAATGCATGGCTTCCTAAAGCAGATATTTCCACTCCTCCAAAGCAAACTTAATGGCCAGAAGCTCACAATATCCGATAGAATAGTTTTTCTCAGCAGAGAGAACTTGAAAAATTAAACAGGTCTGATTTTTTTAACCCATATAATTGCTCTAGCTTCAATGAAAGGGGCACCAACCTCAAAGTAGAGCTGTTTCAAAACACTGAATAATGCAGGATTGAAGCAAAAGGCTCTTTTCAGTTCTTGAAAGGAAACTTACGCTCAGGACTTCCAATTCTTGGCATTCCAATGAGAAATAATTTGCCAGTAGGTGAAGCCCAAAATGTTGAATGGCATTGGGCTTTGAAGATAAGGCCACTCAAGTACTGCAGAAAGGTTTTGTGGATCCATCTGTAATTCTTGGTCAGAGATGATACAGCTAAGTAATGGCAAGTGGGAGCTCTCAAACATGAACTACTCAAGCTTGGCGTAACATCTACTCTTCCAACTGTTGTAACTAACATGCTTCTAATGTGACATAGGGTCAGGCAAATACATCAAAATGTCATCCAGATATGCCACTACACATACAGTGGGGAAAAAAGTATTTAGTCAGCCAACAATTGTGCAAGTTCTCCCACTTAAAAAGATGAGAGAGGCCTGTAATTGACATCATAGATAGACCTCAACTATGAGAGACAAAATGAGAAAACATCTAGAAAATCACATTGTCTGATTTTTTAAGAATTTATTTGCAAATTATGGTGGAAAATAAGTATTTGGTCACCTACAAACAAGCAAGATTTCTGGCTCTCACACACCTGTAACTTCTTCTTTAAGAGGCTCCTCTGTTCTCCACTCATTACCTGTAGTAATGGCACCTGCTTGAAATTGTTATCAGTATAAAAGACACCTGTCCACAACCTCAAGCAGTCACACTCCAAACTCCACTATGGTGAAGACCAAAGAGCTGTGGAAGGACACCAGAAACAAAATTGTAGACCTGCACCAAGCTGGGAAGACTTAATCTGCAATAGGCAAGCAGCTTGGTGTGAAGAAATCAACTGTGGGAGCAATAATTAGAAAATGGAAGGCATACAAGACCATTGATAATCTCCCTCAATCAGGTGCTCTACGCAAGATCTCACCCCATGGGGTCAAAATGATCACAAGAACGGTGAGCAAAAATCCCAGAACCACATGGGGGGACCAAGTGAATGACCTGCAGAAAGCTGGGACTAATGTAACAAAGGCTACCGTCAGTAACACACTACACCGCCAGGAACTCAGATCCTGCAATGCCAGACGTGTTCCCCTCCTTACGTCACTACATATCCGGGCCCGTCTGAAGTTTGCTAGAGAGCATTTGGATGTTCAAGAAGAGTATTGGGAGAATGTCATATGGTCAGATGAAACCAAAGTAGAACTGTTTGGTATAAACAAAACTTGTGGTGTTTGGAAGAGAGTGAATGCTGAGTTGCATCCAAAGAATACCATAGCTACTGTGAAGCATGGGGGGTGGCAACATCATGCTTTGGGGCTGTTTCTCTGCAAAGGGACCAGGACGACTGATCCGTGTACATGAAAGAATGAATGGGGCCATGTATTGTGAGATTTTGAGTGCAAACCTCCTTCCATCAGCAAGGGCATTGAAGATGAAACATGGCTGGGTATTTCAGCATTACAATGATCCCAATCACACCACCAGGGCAATGAAGGAGTGGCTTTGTAAGAAGCATTTTAAGGTCCTGGAGTGGCCTAGCCAGTCTCTAGATCTCAACCCCATAGAAAACCTTTGGAGGGAGTTGAAAGTCCGTGTTGCCCAGCGACAACCCCAAAACATCACTACTCTAGAGGAGATCTGCATGGAGGAATGGGCCAACATACCAGCAACAGTGTGTGCCAACCTTGTGAAGACTTACAGAAAACGTTTGACCTCTGTCACTGCCAACAAAGGATATATAACAAAGTATTGAGATGAACTTTTGTTATTAACCAAATACTTATTTTCCACCATAATTTGCAAATAAATTCTTTAAAAATCAGACAATGTGATTTTCTGGATTTGTTCTTTCATTTTGTCTCTCATAGTTGAGATCTACCTATGATGTCAATTACAGACTTCTCTCAATTTTTTAAGTGGGAGAACTTGCACAATTGGTGGCTGACTAAATACTTTTTTCCCCACTGTATATAGGAGATCACAGAAGATGTTGTTCACAAAGTACTAATATACCACTGCATCAATGCAGAGGCCAAAAGGCTTGATAAGGTACTCACAGTGAGCATCACAGCTGTAGTCTTCCACATTTTGCACTTTCTGATGCCGTTCAGGGTATAAGCTTCATGCAGATTAGAAAAGATCTTTGCCCCATTGATCCTGCCATTGAGCTTGGAGATCAATGGCAGCAGATTCTCATTCTTTATTGTGATCTTCTCTGAACCACTATAGTCTATGAAAGGAGGAAGAGATCCATTCTTATTCTGGACAAAAGAGAACCCAGGTCCAGCAGGTGAGGGAGACTTCCATATAAACCCTCTATTTCTTTGATAAACTCAGACATAGCTTAAATCTCCAGCATGGAGAATGGGTATACATGACTCTGGGAAGGCAAGGTTCCAGGAAGCAAGTCAATTGGACAGTCATATGGCCAATGGGGTGATACACACTCAGCCTCTTTTATCTAAGAAGCTAGCCTATTGAGAGAGAAATCCTGATAAACTCTGGCCAGACAGCTGTAATGATTTTAAGATACCCATAGGTTGAGCTGTTTAGTGCTCCAGCCGAGGAATGAGGCATGCAGACATAACCACGGTAACCCCAGGAACAGAGGGTAGAACACAAATACACTCGTGGACAAAATTGTTGGTACCCCTCGTTTAATGAAAGAAAAACCCACAATGGTCACAGAAATAATTTAAAAAAGCCAGACTGGAATTTGCCAAACTACATGTTAACAAGCCACAAACCTTCTGGGAGAATGTCCTATGGACAGATGAGACAAAAATTGAAATTTTTGGCAAGGCACATCAGCTCTATGTTCACAGACGGAAAAATGAAGCATATCTTGAAAAGAACACTGTCCCTATTGTGAAACATGGAGGAGGCTCTGTTATGTTCTGGGGCTGCTTTGCTGCATCTGGCACACGGTGTCTTGAATCTGTGCAGGGTACAATGAAATTTCAAGACTATCAAGGGATTCTAGAGAGAAATGTGCTGCCCAGTGTCAGAAAGCAGGTCATGGGTCTTGCAACAGGATAAAGACCCAAAACACACAGTTAAACACCCAAGAATGGCTAAGAGGAAAACATTGGACTATTCTGAAGTGGCCTTCTATGTGCCCTGACCTAAATCCTATTGAGCATCTTTGGAAGGAGCTGAAACATGCCGTCTGGAAAAGGCACCCATCAAACCCGAGACAACTGGAGCAGTTTGCTCATGAGGAGTGGCCAAAATACCTGTTGAGAGGTGCAGAAGTCTCACTGACAGTTACAGGAATCGTTTGATTGCAGTGATTGCCTCAAAAGGTTGTGCAACAAAATATTAAGTTAAGGGTACCATCATTTCTGTCCAGGCCTGTTTCATGAGTGTTCTTTTTAAAAAAATTCTGTTGAAGCATGGTTGAAAAGCAATGTTTGACTTTCATTTGTTCATTTTCATAGAATTTTTATATATTATTACTTTTGTCAGATTCAAAGTTATTTCTGTGACCATTGTCGGTTTTTCTTTCATTAAAGGAGGGGTACCAACAATTTTGTCCACGTGTGTATAGATCTCTGTATGCAAATCTCACTAATGAAGAGCCTTAGGTTCTGTGGAATATTGGAAAAAACTCTCAGGAAGGTGTACTCTATTGACAGAAGTCAATGGAGGGTTTCTCCAAATGTACAAGTGAATCCAAGAAATAATAATAATGTTCTGATGTATAAAGTTGCCAGCAAAATCAAGTAGTCCAAGAAGGCGTTTTTAAAAAAGTGGATGTTATCACAGTAAAGTCAGTTTTGGAAAAAGCTTTGTACCGAATAGAATCGTCTCTCCTTCTAAGGTGTTGAGGATTTCCCAGCTTGAGAGAACAATTTCTAACATAATGTGTGTTGCTACCACAGTAGAGGAAAAGGTTCCCCGCTGTGTTAATGTTTCTCCTCCAAAAGCTTTATTTGATCTAGTTGCATGGGCATCTCTGAAGATGCAAATACTGATCTAGCAGTGGCTGTTGGAATGATGGGGCCAGACAGGGTGTCTTTTTCTCTTAAGAGGACTTCTTATGATGTTTTTTGAAGCACAGGTCAATACGGGTTGCCAGAGATGTCAGGTCTTCCAGGGTATTCAGAAAGTCTCTGCTGACATGTTTGTCTATTAGTCTACTCAGTCAAGCCTTCTTAGAAAGTTGCCACAAGGGCTTCATTGTTCTAGGCCAGCTCAGAGGCAAGAGTGCAGCATTTTGGCTCACAGTCATGATACCCTGGCAGAGACATAGCAGCAAGGATGCAACAGAAGAGTCATGACCAGGTTCCTCAATGACTACAGAAGGTTGCCAGAAATGCCTGCAGGTTATCCTTCACAGGATCAGCATGATCCCAAAGGAATGTGGCCCAAGCCAAAACTTCTCTGGATCAGAGGGGCACAATAAACATTACCTTGGCGAACTATGAAACAAACTGATGCACCTGCAGTTCAAAGTGGAAGTGCATTGGGTGATAATAGGCAGGAATTGGGATCACCATTGTAGCAAGGCAGCAATTGCAAACACATACTGGTACCACTAGAGCAACTGGTCCTGGTTGTTTTGTTGGCATGTAATCTCCTTGCCTAAATCTTGTAACCCAAGCTTGGTGGTGCCAGCGGAGTCTGTGGTCTGAGTAGATAGTAATGCAGAGGGTGTTTCCCTATGTCAATAGCGACCGCAGCATCTAAAGCATTTTGGAGGGGGGGTGCTCCCTCCTGGAGCCATTGGAACCCTTGGGAACAAGATTTCAGGGGTCGGATGCCTTTACATGGCGGTCGGGGGCTAATGAAGTCTCCCAGTGAAGCCTATATACATTCCTATTTGGTTGTGCCAAAGGCATGGCCTAATAGAATGCCTGTTATAAAATGACATAGGTAGTGCAATGCATTGGAAAAGCAATTAGAAAATCACAAGTTAAAGTCCCCTAGGGGGACAAAAAATTGTATTAAAAAGTGAAATAAAGTTTTACAAAAAACAGTCAAACATCACAGCAAAATATTAATTCCACCATCCCAAAATGTTTAATAAATCATAGAAAATCAAAACACACATATTGAGTATTGCCACATCGAAAAGAATCTGAGCAATACAACTGTAATGTTATTTTACCCACAAGCTGAACGGTGTAAAAGAAAAACTCTTAAAAAATGATATCGGAACTGCCGTCTTTTTCTCTGTCAGCCACAGAAAAAGCGTCAAAAAAAGTGTTGAAAAAGCGTTATGTTCCCCAAAATGGCATCAATAAAAACGTAAGGTCTTCCCACACAGAATAAGTCCTCACACAATTCTCTTAAAAAAAAAAAAAAATAATTAACTAAATTTGGTGTCACTTTAATCGTATAATTTATCCGGTTATTTAAGTTGTACAGTGAATTGTGCAAAATTTATATAATAAAAAAGCAATGGCAAAATTGCTGTTTTTTTCTAATCCTTCCCAGAAAGCGTAAAAGTTAATCAATGAGGTATATGTGCCCCAAAATAGTGTCATTACACACCACCACTTGTCCCGCCCTCATATAGTTACATTGACGGAAAAATAAAAAAGCTATAGTGCTTGGTACGTAACAATGAAAATGGCAAAAAATGGTTTGGTTATCAAGTCATAGAGGCCGGTCACTAAACGGTTAATTTCTCCTTTAGTATTTACCCATTAAACCCCCATACAGGGATCTAGACTTTGCAGCAGGGAAACCACCAGGGTGCTCCCTATTGGTGTAGTTTCTGAACAGTAACAGCTGAAACAGATGGGTCAAGACTGAGACACCAGCACATACAGTGCCTTGTGAAAATATTCGGCCCCCTTGAACTTTTCAACCTTTTGCCACATTTCAGGATTCAAACATAAGGATATAAAATTTTAATTTTTTGGTGAAGAATCAACAAGTGGGACACAATTGTGAAGTGGAACGAAATTTATTGGATATTTTAAACTTTTGTAAAAAATAAAAAACTGAAAAGTGGGGCATGCCAAATTATTCGGCCCCCTTAAGTTAATACTTTGTAGCGCCACCTTTTGCTGCGATTACAGCTGCAAGTCGCTTGGGGTATGTCTCTATCAGTTTTGCACATCGAGAGACTGAAATTCTTGCCCATTCTTCCTTGGAAAACAGCTCGAGCTCAGTGAGGTTGGATGAAGAGCATTTGTGAACAGCAATTTTCAGCTCTTTCCACAGATTCTCGATTGGATTCAGGTCTGGACTTTGACTTGGCCATTCTAACACCTGGATACGTTTATTTGTGAACCATTCCATTGTAGATTTTGCTTTATGTTTGGGATCATTGTCTTGTTGGAAGATAAATCTCCATCCCAGTCTCAGGTCTTTTGCAGACTCCAACAGGTTTTCTTCCAGAATGGTCCTGTATTTGGCTCCATCCATCTTCCCATCAATTTTAACCATCTTCCCTGTCCCTGCTGAAGAAAAGTAGACCCAAACCATGATGCTGCCACCACCATGTTTGACAGTGGGGATGGTGTGTTCAGGGTGATGAGCTGTGTTGCTTTTAAAAATAAAAAACCTTTATACTTACCTAGAGAAGGGTCTGATTGACTCTGTTCCGCAAGAAAAGTCTGGCTTATTCATGAGATTCTTCCTTGGCACACCTCCCGGCGCCTCCGCTGTACTTCAGTGAAGCCAAAGATGGACACTCCGGCTTCACTACGTAATTGCAGGGCATGCGCACTGAAGCCAAGGTGTACTCCTCTGGCTTCATTGAAGAACTGCGCAGGCGCGGGGAGTACAGCGGCAGGGTGAGTATAGAGCTTTTTTATTTTTAATGCGGCCATGGATTGCATTATAACAGGGTGATTTGGGACACTAAACCCCAGGTCCATATGTACGTGTGGGTTGTTTAGTGTCCCAAATTGCCCGGACAGATTTCCTTTAAGTTATATTTCATGCTTCGTATATAATGCCATGTTTTTGAATTTTTTTTCTCATTAATGCTTTGTATAATAAAGAAAATTATAGAGATTATAACTAATTCAATAGGAAATGAACTTGTTTATAAAAACATACAATGTATACCATCAGTGCATCACAAATGGCTTAGAACAATGCAAAAAGCAAAGGTCTTCACAGTAAACCATTACAGGCAGAGGTTGGCTCAGATCATGCATAGACTCTGTCTGCTTTTATATTGTAAAATCATTTTCTTTTTTAATGTGATCGCCCTATGACTGGGATACCTTTTAAGAAGCATGTTGTGATAGCTTGGCAAGTAATATCCATTTGTTTTATGCCTTCACTATTTACATTCTTGTATTAATAGAAAGAAACCTGGACTCGTAAGCACTTATAAAAACATGATTTATAGTCCCATCCATTTTGATTATCTCTTCTCTGGCATCATCTTACATCTCTTCAGCTATACACGGTCAAGTATATACCACTGCCAGCAAATTGTCTGCCAAATAACCTTTCTTGAATCTTTCCGACTCATTGACATTACTACTCTGAATAGTATGAGAAAACTGAAATGTTAGTTCTTGTGGGCTTTTATTTGATTGAATTGAGGGAATTTAAAATAAAAGGTCTATAATGCTTTGTATATGCGGTAAATATGCAGAATTGCCATGCAGCCTGCAGCTCCTGCCATCATCACCAGGTCATCAAGCAACCTTTTCCATCAACGGTGGAGTTATCACCCTGTCACTTTCACCAATGGATTTTCCAAAGATAATCTGCTTTGGAGAGGTGTGTAAAGTGTGTAATTTAAGTCAATGACATGTGATTGACATGAATAATGTGTTGGTTATTTTCACAGTGGTCAACAGAAAGAGGATCAACACACTGGGACGTTAATGGATTTTCTAGGGGTTGAGAATGGGCATTGGTGTCTAAAAGATTATCTGTACTTCACTCTAAATCCCCACAAAGAGGATGGATTTGGAGGTGATTTTCTTTTATAGAATAAAAAGGTCATTAGCCCAGAATCCTGCTTGTTAGCAGCTGCCAAGAAATGTCCGGGATAATAGGCAGAGTACCATGACGACAGCAGGGGCTGTGCCTGTACCTGGTGGTCAACAGACAGATGGTTAACCCACTGGGTTGTTAGTGGGTTTGTTGTTGGAAGAGACCGGGTAGTGGTGTCTAAGGGATTACCTGCTCTTTACTCTTTACCCCTGACAGAGTTATGGCCTTTCCTGAGGGGGAATCTGAAGGCCTCTATTCTAAAATTGCTGTTATCACGAATACAGGCTAGGGATAGTTAGCAAAGTACCAGGATGATAGAGAAGCAGTTGTGTGATAGCCAGTGCATGGGTCTGGTGTAACCAGGCACAGGGTCATTGCAGGCAGCTTACAAAGGCCAGGCACAGTGTGTCCTGCCACAGCTATTTTAGTGGTGGCAACAAGGAGAGATGTTGGGCACAGCAAAGACCATTATATACAGATCTGTTAGAATTCCTGGTCACTAGAATCCAAACCATGAAATGTACTGTACAAGATGTGGATCCCTAAAACATTATTCATTATGGAGGCTAAAATATTATTACACAAAAAGTAAGTGATTATAGAACTTTTTTTCATCAAGAAAATAGAAGAAAAAAGAAGCAAAGACCTGATACTATTTATGTATGAAGCAAAATGTAAAAACTGCACCTTCATTTTTCTATATAGAAGTTTTTATACTGTATTTTTCTTCATGCCACATATAGAAAATGCCTCAGTGTAGAGCGATACCAACTATTTCCGTTTTTGGCTAATATTTCACTAGAAGAGTTTGTGCCACTGGTCATGACTACAGATAGGGGGATTACTAGCGGAGTACAATTATACAGTTGGGATTTATTAGTCATTATAAAGTGCTATGAAAATGTTACGTTATGAATACTGTGGGATAAACATGCTCTAGCACTGTCAGTATCTTCCATGTAATCACACTATGCATGTGCATTTTGCTCTTCCTTCAAGCGTTTGCTATCACATTAATGTATAGTATCATTATCTCCTGCAGCATCATGTAAGCTAATTTAATATCTATTTTCATACAGTTTTATCACTGCCTACCACAGCATATCCTTGATTCTTTTTTTTTTTCTTTTATGCTATTCTATTTCCACTTTCTCTGTGACTTTTGATCATACATTATAGTTTTAGCTACATTTCAGAAGAGGCTTTAAGAATTTAATCTGTATAGCCTTGAGGAAATAAGGGAATTGGAGGGCATTACTGAAACCTTTAAATATGTAAAAAGTATAAATAAGGTTCAAGAGGGTGTATTATGTAGCAGAGGTCCAGCATTAATACTCTTGATCGGAGCCTGCTCCTATCGCGAATATTAACCCTTTCAAACTGGCGCCCACAGAAAAAAAAGGGCCCACCTGTGTTGTCCCCTTCCATCCCTGTTGATTCTTCCTCTGGCATGGTTTCCCCTTGCCGAGATAGCAGGAGCCGTCTGGTTGTCATGACAGGCAGGCCTCAATAGATATTAATGTCGTGTCAATATCAATAGATAGCAATTTACTCATAGACGCTAATACAGTAGTATTACAGTCTATGGGACAAGCGATCTAAAGATTGCAGGTTCAAGCATCCTAGGGGGCTTTAAAAAAAGTTAAATTTAAATAATAATAATAAATTATGCCTTATGCATTCACAGAAATATAAAACAGTTACAGGTGTAAGAGTATGATGACTCGAGGAAAATATATTTTTGCAAAGTATTTTTAAGAGGTTAAAATGTAAAAAAAAACCCACTATATAAATTTGGTATCGCTGTACTGGTACTGACCCACAGAATACAGTTGATGTGTCATTTTGGCTGCACACTGAATACCTTAAAAACGAAGCCTGTGGGGCGGAGCCTGACTATGGAAGGGAATGGTCGCATAGCTGAAAAGCTCCAGGCTTGAGTCTCACATAGCGACAAATTAGCGACGTGCCCGTGGACCATTTTAATCCAAAAGTCACTGGGATAGCTTCCTTACCTCTAGGGATGCCAAGAAGACGGAAATCTGTGGTGAAGCCGCAGAAAATTTCAGATTTTTACTTCCCCCACGGCGGTGAGGAAGTTCAAAATGGCGGCGGCTCACACTCCAGCGCGGTCTCCGGGGCCTCGACTCCACCTCGGGAACCTCCGGAGGAGAAGCTCACATTATCGGCGCAGCGGAGAACGCTGTCAGCGCCGTCGCTTCAACAGCTGATGGAGGGTGGGGGTCCGGGGGCGTCGGGGCCGCCTCCCCGGCGGGCCGGGGAGAGCGCGGCTCCGGGGCCTTCTCGGGCCGACGCACCGAGGCCTATAGGCCTATGTAATGCGGAGACACCCACCTCGCCTACTGCTAGCCCGCCAAACAGAGGCCCAGGATCCAGACCGAGGAGCCCCAAGAAGAGGAGGTGAGCAATACTACTACTACTACACAATATGTACCGCCATCCACCGATTTTTTTGCAGATATCCCAGCAACAGAGAGTTTACTCACTGAGGTCTCTATGAAAAACATGCTTATGGCCTTCTGTAAATCATTGACAACTGACATATCCTTAATGGTTAAACCGCTAGATAGAGACCTTCAGGAATTGCAGAAACGCACTGTTCATGTGGAATCTAAAATGGCGGAATTTGCCGCCTCACACAATCTTCTCATAGATGCTCATAATGCAGTGGAAAAAGATGTGTCGTTTCTTAAATCTAAAATAGCAGACCTGGAGGATCGCTCGCGGCACAATAATCTGAAATTTAGAGGGATTCCAGAGTCCGTACCTGCGAGTAATCTCACAGTTTTCCTCCAAGATCTGATGCGCACGCTAATACCAAATCTCACGGAAATGGAATTAACCATTGATAGAGCGCATAGAGTCCCAAAACCTTCACATCTGGATGAAACCGTACCCAGAGATGTCCTAGCAAAGATCCATTTTTACCGCACTAAAGAGATGGTGCTGCTGACCTCGCGGAAAATTGGCCGTTTATCTGATCCATATCAGAAAATATCTACTCTGATCTTTCGGCTGTAACACTACAACTAAGAAGGCAATTTATCCCTATTACTACAGCGTTACGTCAACATAACATCCTATACAAATGGGGATTCCCGGTCCGAGTGATCATATCCCGGGACAACCTTACTTATGTTATCAAATCTCCGGAAGAAGGCAAAAAGTTGCTAAATAAATGGAACATTACAACCAGTGATCCGACATCCAAACCACCACCTGGCCCTGTGTCGGATGGATGGCACCAACCGAAAACCCCAAGGCGTCCACCAAAAGGGCTGCACAGTTAGAGACTCACTCTACAAAGGATTTCGTATGTCCACTATTGCTTAACTTATCCCCCCGAGATTACAACAGCCGCTGGTCCGCTGTACCACATTTCTTATCTTTGTTTTATTTAGGTGGTTTACCCACTGGTTTCTATGTCTCTACAGTTTGTTTGTTCTTCGGTTGTGGCACATGGGGAGTCGTGACTACACAAGGCGGAGACGATTCTGTTCCCTACCGCTACTGGTAACTTCTGAAGTGGGTGGTTGTGGTAAGATCTGTGAAGCATTACTAAATGTGAATTATGGTACTTAAAATTATGTCTATGAATGTCAGAGGCTTGAACTCCCCTCAAAAGAGAGCCAATTTGTGGCGAGAGGCCCGAGCTCAAGGCTGTGACATTCTTGCAGTTCAGGAAACACATCTTTTGGAGGTGGACGCCACTCGCATCAAACATGCCTCCTACCCACATATATTTCACGCTCATTGCTCCTCCAAGCGCAGGGGTACACTAATTGGGATCAAAAACTCAGTAGCATTTCAGATGGTGTCCCACTATGCCGACCCTAGAGGGCGATTTGTCATATTAGTTTGTATCCTTAATAATGTCACGTACACGTTGGTCTCGGTCTATGCCCCAAACAAAAGACAAGTATCATTCCTGGGGAAACTCATGAAAGCAGTGGAGCGAAGAAAACAAGGATGCTTAATGTTAATGGGAGATTTTAACATGGCTCCAGATCCAGAGGTAGACACTACCTCTAACGTAGCGACACGTCATCCTTCCTTTTCGCAGGCTATATGGCGCCACGACTTATTTGATATTTGGCGTATCCTTCATAATACTGAAAAAGATTATACTTACTATTCAACTGTACACAATAGCTATTCAAGAATAGATTTATTCTTAATAGAACAAGCTAGTATTCCCCTTGCCGTGCAGTCGTAAATCTCACAAATAACATGGTCAGACCATGCAGCAATAACCCTGACCCTAATGGAAAAATATGATAGTCCTAGAGCGTATATATGGAGGTGCAATGACTTCTTAATGTCGCAGCCAAAATATAAAGCAATTTTGGAAAATGACCTGAAGGAATTCTTTCAGATCAATGCTCCCTCGGTATCTAGCCCTGATATGGTGTGGAATTCCCATAAAGCCTTTATCAGAGGAACATTTATTCGATTGGGACACAGAGAAAAGAAAACTAGGTTAGCAGAAATTGACCGACTACTGCACCAGATAAAATCTATAGATAGTGAAAACAAAAAATCTCCTTCCCCCTCCAACGCTGCAAAATTGGTGACACTACGTCACCAATTGACAGCCTGTCTACTGCATAAATATGAGAAGAACCTGAAAAGGGTGAAAGCTACTTATTACTCTCAATCTAACAAAGCAGGCAAACTGTTAGCGTCCAAACTTAAACAAAAACACGCCAGGTCTAAAATCCCATTTCTCCAGAGTAAGGAAGGTGCACACAAAATCTATGACCCTAGTGGCATCGCCAACGCCTTTAAAGCTTTCTATGAAGGCTCATATAATATTAGAGAGGACTCTTCTGTGATACCTCCGGCGAGACAAGACATTGCAAAGTTTCTTGCAGGCGCCCAACTGCCCACACTCACAGAAACCCAACTGGATTCTTTGAACGAGCCCATCACATCATCAGAGTTGCTGTCAGTAATTAAGTCGCTACCACCCGGAAAGTCCCCGGGCCCAGATGGCCTCACTGGTGAATATTACAAAAAATTTTCTTCAGTTCTGCTTAGCCCGCTGTTGTCCTTCTTGACGGTGGTGGTGGACTCTGGCACTATTCCGGGGGAAAATCCGGAGGCCCTGGTGGTGACGTTGCCTAAACCGGGCAAGCCTGCCACCAGCCCCCAAAACTTTCGACCAATTTCCCTATTAAACTCAGATTTAAAAATTTACGCCAAAATTATAGCAAATAGAGTAGCAGCTTGTCTTCCGAGCCTAATAAACTACGACCAAGTGGGATTCGTGAAGGGGAGGCAATCATATGACAATACCAGACGCATTTTGAATATTATACATCACATTAACTCTAAAAGAATGGAAGCAGTGGTTCTTGCATTGGATGCCGAGAAGGCATTTGACCGCATTTGCTGGTCATATGCCTTCTTGGTGATTAGGAGTATGGGGTTTACCGGAGCTATCCTGAGGGCAATTGAGGCGTTGTATTCTGCGCCATCTGCAAGAGTATTCACTAATGGGGTAGTGTCAGATCCCTTTTTAATAACGAATGGGACTAGACAGGGGTGCCCCCTCTCGCCGCTGATATTTGTTCTCTCGATGGAACCACTGGCCCAAGCACTTAGATTGGATCCAGAGATGGGTGGCATTGATATACGGGGCAAAACTCATCTTATATCATTATATGCAGATGACATCATTCTTACTTTGTCCAAGCCACTAGAGTCTATTCCCCGACTTATGGAGATTATAGCTAATTTCGGTCACTTATCATATTATAAATTAAATATGGCCAAGTCACAAGCTTTACCTTTGCATATCCCTCCCTCTTTGTTACAGCCCCTACAGTCAAAATATGACTTTGATTGGAGGAAGGAGGGTGTTCAATACTTGGGGATACAGGTGACACCCAATACGGGGGCCTTATATAGAAATAATTACACACCCATGTTGAAAATACTGCAGGAGGAGATGGAGAGAATGTCCCTGATGGATGTGTCCTGGATGGGACATGTCGCAGCTTTTAAGATGTTGTTATTGCCCAGACTCCTATATTTGTTTCGCACACTCCCGATAGCAGTCCCAGTTTCGTTTTTTTGAAACTATGCAAAGGATGATCTCAAAATACATATGGAATGGAAGGAGACCCAGAGTTAACAAAAGCTTCCTATTTAAACAAAAAGAAGCCGGAGGACTGGGAGTACCAGTGGTAAGGAATTATTACTTAGCATCCCTAGTCACACAGTGCGCTAGATGGAGATTGGCTGATACCTCGGTACCATGGATCCACATAGAGCAAGCGTTTATATATCCTTTGAAACTGAGGGATACCTTATGGGCGCCCTTCTGGAACATTCCTATGCCTGAGTCCATGTCCCCGATTATGCAAGCAGCAGTGACCGCATGGAAGCTGCTTCACGAGAAAGCAAATCCTACGAGTCACTTTTATGCCTCAGAAATGCCTCTGTCACTTATGGCATGGGCGATAGAAGACCTAGTAATTTCGGAGTGGGAAGCGAAAGGGATTACACAGGTCTCCCACTTACAATCCGATACCAAGCAATTTTTATCATTTACAGATCTAACACAGAAATTTGGAGTTCATAGAGGTGACTTCCTTAAATACTCCCAAATAAGGCATTTTATATCAAAGAACCCGATATCGACAGTGCCCCATACCAATATGGTATTCACCTGGATGTCGACTAAGATGAGGGGTTTAAGGTTTCTATACGATAGAATGGATGGAGTAGCAACCTTTACTAGATCTACACCATTCCGGTGTTGGGAGAGGGATTTGGGAAGAAACATTAACTCGGATGAGTGGGAACAAGCTATCAAACTTAGTCATACATCTTTGAAATGCAGCACTCACATAGAAACGGCTATGAAAGTGACCTTAAGGTGGTACAGAACCCCATCCACTTTACATAGGGCATACCCTTCAGTTTCTGAGGAGTGCTGGAGAGGATGCGGAGGGAAAGGAACCCTTCTCCATATTTTGGGACACTGCCCCATAATTTGTGGATATTGGAATAGGGTCTTTGACATGTTATCAGAAATATTTAACTTCCGCCTCCCCTACACTTCACCTTTGGCCATCCTATCCATTGGAATTCCCGAAGAATTGAACAAAAATACAAAACTCCTTTGTAAAATCTTAACAATAGCTAAATTAATGCTGGTGCAAAGATGGAGATCAGTAACCCCTCCGTCAAACTCCGCATTATTGTTGGCTATTAACAATACATATACCTACGAGAGGGTAATTGCACTGGGAAATGACTCCTATCATAGATTTGCAAACGTATGGGACGCATGGGTTAATTCTCGATTCGCTGCATAACGGGAGTCAGGAAACAGGGAGGTTTAAGAAGCGGAAGTGGAATGGAACATATAAGAGGTTCGTCTTTGAGATATATTACGCTACCCCTGAGAATGTGCCCAAATGTTAGTGTTATTGTTACTGTTATCACTTACTCAATTTCTTTTTTTTTTTTTTTCTGTCTATTGATGTACAATTCAAAAAATATGCCTTGAAAAAAGTATGTAAGAATGTATATCACACTGTATGTCAATGATGGGTCTCACATTTATTTTGAAAACCAATAAAAATTATTGAAACACAGTTTTTGTCCATTTCCACCTCATTCTGAATTTTCTTTCAGTACATCATATGGAGTATTAAATGGTAACACTAAACAAAATTAATCCCTCATACAGCTCTGTGAACGGAAAAATAAAAAACGTATGGCCTTTGAAAAGCGGGGAGTAAAAATCGAAAAATGGCTGCGGCGAATGTTCAGTAAAAACAATATATTAATCTGCAGGTCAGAACAATCATGACAATACCAAATTTTATAGTTTTTGTTTTAATACCTTAAACTTTTTTTTCAAAACTACATTTTCTTTGCATTGCCATATTCTGCTCCCCACAGCTTTTTTATATTTCCATCTACAGAGTTTTATAAGGGCTCTTTACCTGCAGTCCATTGATTGCCTATAGACTGCAATACAATTGCATTTTATCATAAAATCTCTGCATTACAATTGAGGCCTGCCAACTTTCAGAAGGCTTCCACCTGCCATAGCAACTGAACGGTCCCACAATCTTGCTGCACAGGAGATACGTGGATTAGAAAAGACAAAATGAAACAGACTGGAACCTGAATGGTTGCATCTGTTCTACTAATTATGGTGGCTGTCAGGAAGTGATTAAATCATGTTAAAGAGTGGTAAGTGGAACTGTACTATTACTGAAAGTTATTGGCCACAGACAACATTATACTTGGGGTGACTCATGTAGCTGCTCCACACCTAGATGTACCACCCATCTCACGACCCCCTTATCATCCTGAACAGTAACTTTCGAGGAAGTCTGTCAGCAGTACATTTTTTATAAACCTAATCACAGCATCTCGTACAGGTGATTCTACAGTCTACAAATATGCCTCTGTTATTTCATATGCAAATGTTATTCAGCTTTGGAGCCCATTTTTACGTAAATTGCCATGTTATTCATATGCACTTGAGGGAATCTAAAGCTTCGACCAAATACAGGCAAGCTAAGGCACCCCCAAAGAACTTTTCCCCTTATTTGCATATGAAATAAAATGGTAATTGTCATAAAATTGGGGCTCCAAAGTTGAATAACAGAGGCATATTAGAAAATTGTAGACTCACCTCTACAAGGTACTGGGATTAGCTCTATAACAAAATTATTGCTGACAGACTTTAAGAAGTATCTGTGGTCTATATCATTTATGCGGGGGGGGGGGGTCCTACATTTAATAACCATAGGGCTCAAAGGCGGCTAATTATGGTCAGTATCCTTTTTTTCTTGAACAGCTTAGCCAAAAACAAAGGTCTGACATAATTTTTTCAGACCAACCCCTTTGCCTCCCAGCATTTGCTGTTGGGAGAGAGTTGGGACACATCCATAAACATGAATGGATCATTTGGCATTCATCTTTGCAATAAAAAAGAAAGAACCTAATTCACTGGGGTTGGGGTTTGTTGACATGTCTGGTACCAGCTAAGGATAGTATCATTTTTTTCTGCTACATGCTACATCCTGTAGTACTGCTTGTACTTGTTTGTGTGTCACTACTGTCCTATCTCAATTTGCACAATATAGATAACAATGGATGGCAAATTACGCCACTATTTTTTCACTGCTTTTAGGCATTTAAGGAAATGTTTTGCCAGACAATGACCTATTATTTAAATAATGTTTTCATTCATTTTTGAGAATTTTTGGTAAAGTTGTTTTTAATTTTCCATGTTACTATCTATATTTAAATAAAAATTTTAAAATCTTGCAATTCCAACTTTTGCCACCGAGCCTAAATTAGTCTGTCACTTCCTGGTTTCTAGAGATGGACCATGGGCCAGAGACAGATTGGTCTGATGCAGATCCTATTGACTTTTAAGGGAGAGTTTTCTAAGCATGTCCTGTGACCTGTGCAGAGGTCATTGCACAGAGGGGGGAAGTAGATAAGTTGAGACCCTCACCTATTGTGACTGGTCAACTCTATGTCTTATCTACATATACATAACAGCTGTGATTCATGTGCTAATAAGTGTTAGCATATTATTTGGTGTAGTGGCCAGAGTCATAACTGCAGGATTTTTAGCAATATTTTTGAAAGAATCAAAATTAAATAAAAAAAAAAAAACTCTTTGAAATTCTTTAAAAATATGTTACAGCTTGTTTTTTTTGGTGACAAATTCCTTTTAAGACCACATCATATAATACAAAACATACATGATCTCCACTGCCAATAATTCCATTTGGATATTTATAGTTAAATGGTACTATGTTAAATTAGATAAGGCTGCTTGCACTGTGACTACTTCCTTTTTACCCTGAAACCAAGCCTTTCAGTCCACTTAGATATCAAGTGCCTAAGTAGGTATAGAGAGGCTTTGCGCAAACCCATTATCTTGCTTTCATTTGTATTGGTTTTATGTTTACTGTGGATTTTGCAGTACTTATCTGAGCCCTAACCACAGATGAGAATAAAACTAGAGATTTAGTTGTCAGGAAGTGTTTGTTTGCTTTACTGAGTGCATAAAATGTTTTTATTCTTGCGTTCCATTTACACTCAAAGTAATTAGAGTTATATTGACTTAATTATGTCATTTGCACATTGTGAATAATAGGAGGAGGGAGGTAAGTGCTTTTTTCCCATTTTTTTCTAACTGCATTATAAAAAAGAATGCCTGTCTGTACAATAGCTAAGAGAAAGATGTACAATAACAAGTATTCAGTATACTTAGGCTGTACAGGGAAACAAAAGATTGGCAGACTGTGTCCTTGTACTGAATGCAATAATCTATCTGCTGGATAAAGCTTCGTGTACTCGGCATTCCAGTTCCCAGGTTATATAGATACATTAATGCATCTCTCCTCTGTCGGCTTTGGCCACTCAGCTTCACACTGGGCATGGATCGCTGCAGGAATTTGGCAATTAAAAGTTGTTCCGAGACAAGCAGCTATATTTTTCTTGGCAAACAATATAAAGAACATTTTATACAGGTGAATATAGAACTATAATTACAATGAAATTCCCTGCAATGAACAAAAACCTTATTTTATAAAGTTAATTTTGATACCACTTTGCTCTTTATATCACCCACGGAGGACTAAAGAAGGTGAGCTTAGCATTCTAAATTTCTTCTTTTTAAAAAAACAAAACAAAAAAACGCATCTCAAGAAATTGTAGAGACATATGTTCATCTTTCTACTATCATTTCACATATGTTATGAAACACTTCATTAAATGTTATTTTCTTGGTTTGTAAAAGTCAAAGTTTAATACTTGAAATAATTTTTTCTTGATGAGACAACCTGTTTAAAAGGTACTTATCATTTTAAAGAACTTCTGATGTATCAGGCTACAGTCACATCTGTGTCAGAGTCTGTCGAAAATCGCTGGACGGAAAAGTGCTCCAAGTCTGACTTTTTCATCTGATGGTTTCAGTTTGAAAGAACAGACTCCTGTTGGATCCCATATAGTCAATGGGGTCTGTCGTGTCTTTTGTTCTGGTCCTCCAACTGACCAAAACAATGGATACATCGATTCAGATGTGATCATAGCATCATAGTGACGTGATTGATGGAGGTCCAGGTGCTAAGACCTTCACTGATCAGTAAAATGAAAGGGAGGAGCACTCAGCTGAGTGCTTTACCCCTCTGTTGCTGCTTTTTTTTCCTGGGCAAGTTTAATCTGTACACTGCATGCTTGGCAATCCTCACAGAGAAGATCAGAAATGAGGAGAGCTTCTACCCCTTCTACAAAAAAATTTCCTTCTGCTGGGCACCTGGAAATGGACCAAGCAGACCACCTGTGTCTGGCTGGTGGACAAGAAAACTGTGGGAGCCGCTTGTTCTTGTTGACAGATCAAATTATATTCTATACTTTTGGTCTGTCTGTGCCATCCAGAGCCTGTTTTCCATGTGTGCATGCCCTCATTTAATGCCTCACTGCTGCCAACACCTCCTAACAACTAAGTTACAAGGGCGGCAATTTGTCAATACAACCATTCTGCTTCTCCCAGACCAATGAAACACACCCTATCAAAGTCAGTGAACTGGGCAAAACGTCTTTTAGTGCGTTGTAGAGACATGACTAGTGGTCAACAATCTCTCACCAGAGGTACACATCTGTAAGCATTTACACATCTGCCTGAGACACAGCTGCATGCCAAGTTTTGAAAATCCAACATTTCTTTCTGGGTGTATATATCTTTTTTTTTTACAATGAGTTCTTATATGTGTGTTTACTGCTCTCAAATTGCAGACTAGGAATCACAACCTCCACCACTTAGATAAACTCTACACAAAAGTGCAAAGAAATTAACATTCATGTTCTCTCCAAGATTGTTTGCTCTAAGAACATGCAGAAAATCTTGCAGGCTGATATTGTAGACACATTTTGACTTCTGCTTACTTTTATCATTGAAATGGGTTATCTGGTTTTTAACACTGATGGCCTACCCTTAGAATTGAACATCAATATTAGATCTGCAGGGGTCTGAGGCCCAGAACCCCCGCTGATCACCTAGACAGAGCGACTTGCGACATTGTTTACATATCACGAGCCGCACTGGTCACTTGCCGTATAAACTGTATCGGCGAGTGTAGGTACTGCAGCGCTGCCCCATAGATTTCAATCAGGCCATCAATGTTAGAAACCAGATAACCCCTTTAATTTCCTGGTTTAGTGCTCTTTTAGTAAGACTCCTATGAATTTGTGGCTGATGCTTCAACTAATTCTTTCTTATGACACAAATGGACTCTTTCCCATCTCTTTTACTCATTTTTGTTGAACATTGATTTTACAAAAGCTAAACTACATATAAATGCATAAAAAACTTTTAAAAGCTATAGAAAAGTTTCCAGAAGCATTGAAATTGCCTCTGTTCTGTTCATCTAACATAAGAATATGCTCTTTACTTGCCTGCTCTTTGAAGAATATGCAAAACTTTGAATCAAATACAAAGGATGATACCATGAGATATTAGAAGCATATAATGCATTGTATAATCTTATTGTGTTATATTGTTGCATCAATTCAAGAAGTCACATCTGTTAGAAGCAGATAAAAAGCAATTTCTATACAAATGGCATATATAAAGAGAGGATAGTCTTAGAATCCCAGACAATACACGGAGTGCTAGAAGATGTCTTCTTGAATTGCTACGCATTTCATTTTTAAATTGATCACTCTTGGGAAAGAATAAATAGCCTTTAAATAAAGAACATAGAAGTTTCATAATAGTGCATATGACATGGATAATCCTAAAGAAATTCAGAACAGTGGTCCATTTCTAGAGACTCAACAGAAAAGTACAAACTTATATTCATATATTCTTCACATATATCACTAAAAAGCGTCCTAATGGCTTTCATTCTCTGAATGACAGAATCATAGTTAATGTGGATATTTGATTTGGAAAACTCCTCTTCACATGAACAGTCCATTAGCAATTATGTATTACATGATGCACACTGAAATCATAAGGCCTT